>OU026097.1:11225000-12425000 GCA_907269075.1 Idaea aversata | reverse complement strand
TCCCGGGTCTTAATCGCGTATTAAGACCCGGGAAAATACCCGGGTCGAAAAAAACAAAAAAAACTCGGGGAAAATACTCGGTTACTACCCTCAACTATCAACATGAGAGGACAACGCTCGCCGCTGCTCCAGTCTCCTCGCGACCATGACTATTGTAACATAGTCGAAACGTCGAGGTAAGAGAAATAAAACCTAAAAAACAAAAAATACGCGATTAAGACCCGGGAAAATAATTACTATGAATACAAATCGTGTGAGTTTAAAAAGTTTGCTTAAAACATGTCGTTTAAAAAGCGAGCAAAAGATTATAAAAAATATTCTCAATGATTTTATTTCAGATTAAATTTGAATAATCTTTCTCTCTGTTCGTTTTAATATTTATTATGTCGAAGCTCTTGAAGCTTTATCGATTTAAGTGTTGCTGATAAGTGCATTGCGTAGGTATTGCTATTGTTGCGTAGGTAAGATGGTAGGTACCTATTTTATCATAAACTAGCAGCGCTCCGCGGTTTCACCCACGTAACTCCCGATCCTGTGGGAATATCGCCATAAAAAGTAGTATGTTATTCCCAATGAATCAATGTATCCCCATACTAAGTTTCACTGAAATCGGTCTAGTAGTTTCGGAGCCTATTCGTTATAAACAAACATAAAACTTTTTTCTTTATAATATTAGTGTAGAGAAAGCCCTGACTTGATTAACGGATGGCTCACGACAGAAATAGACTTAGCTGTACATCCTGAATGATAATTTGATCATTCCGTGCAAAAACTACACAAAACAGATGTTAAACAAAACTCACATAAAGACTATGTACGGTTTGTCGATATTTATTGTATGTATTTTATTTAACCCCCGACGCATAAACGACGATAAGTTTGACGTGTCTCTGTGTGTGTGTGTGTGTTTGTCTGTGGCACAGTTTCTTTATAGTTGGGAGTGTTCTTAGCTTTGTTTAATAAAAATCGGTTCAGCCATCTGAAAGTTATGGGGTATAAAAGTCGGGGGATGTTAAATTCATTTTTTTTATATATTATCTGTAATATTAGATACAAGCCCATGGGCCTTATTCTGCTATTTGGCCAACCATTGTCATTATATCGAGACTCTATTGATATTATATCGAGATTGTGACTTTATTTGGTATTCTGCTAAAGTTTTAATAACATCGCAATATAATCACTATGGAGTCTCAATGGTATGGTAATATTTACCTTGCAGGTGTTGCCTAGCAACATGGTATATGTTGCTAAGCAATATACCGTTTTGAAAACTATCGAGATTCCATTAAGCCACGATTGTAGAGCAGAACACAAAAGTGAGTCAGTGGTGTGTCAGTGGTGTCTCGATAGAATAGTCAACGTTAGGAGAATACGAATTTGACATGTATATAATGTCATATTTTTGGCATTAAATTTCTATTACGATTATATCGACACACTATTGAAATACAATTGTGTTAGCAGACTTAGGCCCCAGGTAATAAAGCAGGGTTAGAGCTAAATTAGAGTAGGTTTTCGTTCAGTTTCGGGACGTGGCTGGGTTTCAATTGAGCCTTTGAGTAGGGTTGCATTCATTAGCGTAATGACTCCAGCTTTATCACATATATAAATGAGATGTGGTCGGAATAAACGAACAAACCAAACCTTAAAAAAAATAAAGAAAGAGAAACATTTTTGCTTTACTTTCATGTGATTGAATATGCTACACTACTCACACCAGTATCCTCTGACTATAAAAGAGCAATGTAACTCGAATCGCATCCCTTTCGACGCATAAAACCAACTACTCAATACACCACCATTACGCAAAACGCCTAACTCGGAAAATACCATATGCACTTACACATTACACCAACTTTGATTTAAGCAAGATACCTACTACGCAGAATCACATCTCTTTCGACGCATAAAACTAACTACGCAAAACACTACCTTTACGCAAAACGCCTAACTCGGAAAATACCACTTACAATACACCAACTTTGATTTAAGCAAGATACCTATAAAACCAACTTTGATTTAGAAACAAATTTATAGAAACAAAAGACTATCGAAATGATGTTCGAAACGGAAACAAAAGACTATCACAACGAAAAAAAAAAAGACATGCAGTCATCGTTTTGCGCCCGCCACTCTCATGTGAAGATAACATGTACTTATCATTTTGTTTGTCATTTTACAGACACTCACACGTAAAAACACAATCTACACTAATATTATAAAGAGGAAAACTTTGTTTGTTTGTTTGTTTGGTTGTAATGAATAGGCTCAAAAACTACTGGACCGATTTTAAAAATTCTTTCACCATTCGAAAGCTACATTATCCACGAGTAACATAGGCTATATTATATCCCAATACTCCCACGGGAACGGGAACTACGCGGGTGAAACCGCGGGGCGCAGCTAGTTTATTGATAAAGAAGACGTTACTTCAAATGTGGTATCATTTTCTAGGGCATAAAGTTCGACAATTCTCTGAAGATATCAGTATTCTAGAGGCTGTAGAGGGTTGATTACACACTTCATTGATTTTGAGAAAAAAGTTTGTTGTTTGAGCTTTTTCTAAAGTTTTTTTAAAAAAGGAATAGGTTCTCAATTTTTTATTTTTATTACCTTAAAGTTTCATTTATTATCAGCCGATTCGAAAAAATCTTTTTTAGAATAGACATTCAGAGTCTTGCTTTTTTTGTTGGAACCTTTTTAATTGGATACAAATGTGGTCATTTCATTGGCGTTCGACCTAGTTGAGAGTCGGTTTTTATTTTTATTTTATTTTGTTAAGTTATAGTTATTGTCGAGCTTACTGAAAAGATCAGAAACACGGAAATGCGCTCCCAAATGTGTCGATGGCCACACTGCTGCCGAACTGGGTTGGCCATATTTGCCGCATTTCCGGCTAAATTTGGGCAAAAACGACCACGAACAGGGTCCTGCACAGCAAGAGACTTCGCGGTAAGCCCAGAAGAAGATGGCGGGTCTAGTTGGACTTGCATCGTAGGGACTGCACCGAGATTGCACTAGACAGGGAAAAGTGGAAAGAGATGTGGGAAGCATTTAACCTGCAGTGGGAAGGAAAAGGCCAAAATTAATAAAATCAAGAAACTATTTCACTTTTAAAATCAGCCTTAAGAGGAAAGGGTACCGACGCTCTCTCCATATAAACGTAGTTGACTGTAGCCTCCCTGGATAATGACACTAGAGTAAATATTTTTATTGCATAAAACTTATAACTGCCATGACCTGCCATTTTTGCTTTTTTCTTTTTTAAATCTTAATTTCTATGATAATTAGAAAATGAAAAAACCAAGACATAAGGGCATAGTCATGGCAGTTATAGGTTTAATGCAACAAAAATATTTGTGCTAGTCTCATTATCCAGGGAGGAAACAGTCAACTACGTTTGTATGGAGAGAGCGTCGGTATACCCTTTCATCTTAATACACTTTTTCAGTTGTTGAAAAATCTACTAGTAACCTTTTTACACTGAGCATATGGAGTGAATAAACTCGTTTCATTTAACTGAAATAAATGTACGAAAACCATTTACCTACTACCGTCAAAGTTTCGTAGCTATTTGTTCCGAGCGACGAATTAGTTCAACTTAAATGTGTTCTATTCTAAAATAGATTTTCACTGAATAGTTGTGGAAAGCTATCTCAGTGTAGTGAATACTAATTGACTAATGTAGAATAGATTATTCAAAGTCTTACTCGAAGTTATAACTTATTAAAGTAGCTTAATTTAAAAACTACTTGGAGTGAATTTTAAATTGGACTTGCTTGGTTTCAACAAAATAATATAAAACACAGTGTAAAAAGTATTTTTTTAACACAGACAGTTTCATCTAGCTCTAATTGAGTTATGCAACTAGGCTGTCATTTTCAATCTTCAAAAAACCCCTCTGAACACTTGGTCCGATTGCTTTATCCGACTAATCGGACCATGTAAACTTTTTATTCCTGTTGGAACCAGTAAGTTCTTAATTCATTGCGTAACTATACGATTATACTTGTATGAATATATCTACGGATATAAAACAGAAAAATTTGATTGTCTGTTTGCATTGAATAGTCTCCAAAACTGCTGAACCGATTTAGATGAAACTTGGTATAGGAATACATTGATTCATTAACAACATATGTTGTTTTTTATCCCAACATTCCCACGGGATCGGGAGTTACGCGGTTGAAACCGCGGAGCGCTGCTATAGAGTCACGACATAGTATAAAATAAAGTCACTTTTCGCCGTCCCTATGTCCCTTTGTATGCTTAGATCTTTAAAACTACGCAACGGATTTTGATGCGGTTTTTTTTAACAGATAGAGTGATTAAAGAGGAAGGTTTTTAGATATAATACATGCATAATACAGCCGTGCGAAGCCGGAGCGGGTCGCTAGTATTATATATTTTGCTATATACATACTTTCCTGAGCGGTTTGATTTAAAAAATAAATCTAAAAGTTGTATATAAATGGTTTACGATATTAAATCTGTCCCCAATATAAAATAAAATATGATTCTTTATAGTTTATTGAAACGAGGAGATTTGCATTTGATTCAGATGTAGCCATTCCGATATTTGGTTCAATTTTGAATGAGTTTTTTTTATTCTCTTCTATTATATTTTGACGACCCAGTTGGCACAATGGTCATGCCGGACTGCCAAACACAGGGTTGCGGGTTCGATTCCCGCCTCAGACAAGTATTTATGCTTAGATATTTGTCTGTGGTCTGGTTGTTTCTATGTATTATAAGTATATATTTACAAAACAAAAGTATTTATGTATTATATCCGTTGTCTAGCACCCATAACACAAGTCTAGTTACTTAGCTTGGGGCTAGATGGCGATGTGTGGAATGTCTTGCAATATTTATTTATTTATTTATCGAGTTTTTACTACGGTCAAAGCTCATTGTATGACAGAGATGAGACAAGATCAGATATCTAGATTAATTAACGCTATACTGTGTCGATAAAACTGAATCTCTAAACTGAAAATATTGTAAAAGAATGTGCTACTTTATAATAGTCTATTAACACATTTTTTTATTGGCCTATATTACATATACAAAGTCCTCTCTAGGGTTAGGTTTAGTCAGTCTGTGTCAAACACAAGACATTATTATTTTATGATATGGGCCTCTAATTTGTTGCTTAAAATATATGGCAAACTGTACATTATTGTTTATACTTAGTTGTAATTTTTAACAATTGTTTTGAGTGCTAATTTCAGCTCTATATCTACTAAAAGTTAAGGGAAAGGAATCGGTTGCCTGCGTCTGTCTTTTCTGATGTGTACAATTTGGGGGTCGAGTGAATAGGTGTATCTTTTAGAAAAGCGTGCTACATCTTGGGCCGCATCGTCACCTTCCATCTGGCGGGTGTGATAGTGGTCAAACGCTGACCTATCATAATGTAAAAAAGCCGAAGTATAATATTATCGTCAACTTTCAAAATAAAACAATGTAGATAAACAAATCGTTAATCAAACATACCCTTTCATTATAAAACGAAGCCTCCAACTCCACATAGCTGTTGTGAACTCAGAAAAATACCAAGCAAAATTCCAAAGAAGTGAATAGTCGAATCGTAAAATAAAATTACCTTGATTATTATGGTCGTTCAACGATAAGTAAATAACTTTTTCCGTCTAACAAAACGTCGAGTTTTACCTCCGAGGTTACCTCGATGTTCGTTTCTACCTAATTTCAATTTGTGAAGCATATAATATTTCTTTATTTACGTACCTACCTATCTATTTCTATGTAGGTAGGTGAGGTACCTATAATATCTTTCAGATGGAACTGATGAAAATACATTAGGATAAGTCCCGTTAGATTGTTGGGATATACTTAGGAATAATATTAAACCTATGAATACATTAATTTAATCTTTGAGCCGCGGTTCCTAAGGGGGGAATTTACATTTCACAAAGAATACATGTTTAAAAAGAATATTTCAAACATGTATGTATACAAGATAGGCGCGAAAACTATGACCATTTTCTTGCAGTCGGGTAAAAAATTCATGTCTCTCCAGCGGTTTAGGCTATGCGTTGAAGTCTTATCTGTCAGTCAGTCAGTCATAGGATTTCGAATTTATACTTATGAATGGTATTCATTTAATAAATCTGGTTAAAGACATGAATAGAAAAGCTCTAATTTTAAAACCTTGATATTTTATGATATAAAACTACCATTTACTTAAAAAGAAGAAACAGGTATATAAATGTGATAGATAGATAGATTCTTTATTGTAAAGACCATTTATAAATGAGGTTATGTAGAGTTAAAAGTTGGTGTTATGCGTAGTTTCGAATTTAGTTTAGCACTTTTAGGACATTTCACCCAGCACCATCTAGCTCCAAACTAAGCAACCAGGCTTGTGTTATAGTGGCAAAGGGATACTTTTCTTTTGTAAATAAATACTTACTTAACATACAGAAACATCCAGAATAGAAAAAAACGTCTCTAAAATGCTTACCTATTTGTTTGAAGCTGCACTTCCCGTGAAAAATTAATATTCTCTAAAATAATATATTTCTTTGTAAACATGTTCAAGTTAAACAGACATGACTGGTTTTCGTTATTGTTGGCAAACCGCCATTATCTTCGGTACATATTCCTCTAAGTTTTCAAAGTGAATTGTTGCTAAATTAAACCTTAAGTAGGAAACTTGAAGTCTTAAATTATCTTGGCGGGAGTTAAGTTTCGAGTTATGTTCACTGTTTTTTGCGGGTTAAGAAGATAAAATCGATATTTTAAATTATGATTTGTATTAGATCAAAGGCTTAAATCGTTTCCCGTAAAAATAATAATAAATAAAATAAATATTAAAACAAAATTCATCGATAACCCGTTCTTCAAGACGCGAGTGAGGTAAATTCTATTTTTTTTTAAATAATCGTATGGTTATTATATTTCTTTACTTCAAAGCTTTACAGTTTTGAGGTACGCTACCGCGTCCTTGGTTAAGATTGTAAAATCCTCTGCTTGCTCCTGGTATTTGGTTAGGGGACAGTCAAATACCATGTGGTGTATTCAGGAGCTCCACATTGGTATACTGGCGAATCGCACCAGTTCCAAAACAGTTCGCAACTCCTGTCCTTATCCTATTCAGCATGCACCAAATGCGTCGAGGCTCCTCAAAGCCAGCAAGACGTGCCCTGAAATTAGGCTTGAAGATAGGGAGAAATCTTAACTCCCATTTAAATGCCCAGACATCATAAAGGTTATGGGCTGGTTCAGGGTCATAGAACCTCAGCGCTGGAGGGTGACGGGACTTTAATCTTGGCTTTTTATGGTCGGCTAGGTCTTCGTGGATGGGTAGAGTTGGGGACGTTATTAATTTTTGGTATCTTCTATAGGAAAGCGTTTTATATCTTAGACTGCATCTAACCGAATAATAGCTCAGCGTTTGACTATTATCACACCTGATGGTAAGTGACTATGCGATCTAAGATGTAGCACGTTTTCCTCGAAAATACATCGTGACTTGAAAACTGCCAAATTGTACACCTCAGGAAAGACAGACGGCGGCAACTGGTTCCATTCTCTTGTAGTACGAATAAAAAATGACGAAGCACAATTTTGAGTCTGGGATTTCCACTATGAATCATGAATTTAAGGCCTACATACATAAACATACCAATTATGTATATGTTTTTGAATGTCTGATGTTTTCCTCTCCGTCGTATAGTAAACACAACAATAAATATAGTCTACTGGCATCGGTCCAAAAGCCACAATATTTTTTCCCATTAAACATTTGACAAAATTATTTGTGTGTAAAAATATAAGAAAGGAAATGTTTACACGATAAATATCGTTTAGATTTTGTCATTATAAGTGACAAGAAGCGGGCAGTTTTTTTTTAATTCAAAACTAGCGACCCGTCCCGTCTTCGCACGGCTATATTATGCATGTACGATACATATAAACCTTCCTCTTAAATCACTCTATCTATTAAAAAAAACCGTAACAAAATCCGTTGCGTAGTTTTAAAGATTTAAGCATACATAGGGATTTAGGGACAGAGAAAGCGACTTTGTTTTTAAAAATGTGTGTAAAGTTAAAATGTACAAGATGATACTAAACTGAAAAAATCATCTATTTTCTAAAAGTCGTAGAACAAAAAGATACAGAGGAACCCCTAACTGATTTTCTAAAAAAAATTTACTAACCCCTAGATACCTAGTATTAAATTGCCACGTTCTAGACCGGCAAATGATGAGTCCGAGATTCGTTAGGCATAGAAGATTAATTAAAGGCAGACATCCTCGTCTCTCCTTTATGTAATTAATCAACTTTCCTGAAGAGAGAAAGTTTTCAAGTTCCTTCCAATGAATTCGCGTGAAGTGGAATCCTTGTGTGCACGTACGATCAAAGTTTTCTTTATATTTATTTTTAGCACTAATTAGAGTTAAGAGAAATAGCTTACCTTACTAATATAGCTTGTTTATACACATTATCTTTCACCTCTTTACCTTCTTGTTTATTTAAAATTTACCTGAAGGAGATCACTCGTAAATAATAAGCCCGCCCTTTATGTCATCTAGATTTAAGTTTTTGTTTATGTCATACCTTACAATGTTAGTGTCTCTTTATAAGTTTATAATAGTTAGTACAAAGTACAAACTTTAACAGCCGCTTTAATGGTTGAATGTCCAAAATTGTTCGCCTATGTCCTAAAAGGAAACCCCATGCGTTTTTTTCAGATGCTCTTTTGTAGTTTCTTTAATACCTGTATTGTAATTTGTGCTATGGTGTGTACAACTTGAATTTCATCTTTTTACTATTATATAGCAAACTTGACCAACACCATGCCCAACATGGCCAATAGGATGTCCGCCAACACATTGTGTTACTGCCTGTTGGTTATTATGAAATGGTAACACTGCGACGCGACAAGCTCATTGACTTGTTTCCGCTTCCTTCTTCGATTTTTCGTCTTACGTCGCGCGCGCAATGTTTTATCGGGGCTTCTAATTAAAATTTTCACCGTTTTCTCTAATTTGATTGAACTTTTGTGAACCTGTTGCGCACAATAAACTTTGTGTTCGAAGTTTCGAACTTAGTGTGTGTTTTCTTGAATAACCCTTGAACCTGTACTAAATATTGGCGCCGAACGGCAGCCCGAACCCACGACCCTGAGATTAAGAGTATGCTCTACCGACTGAACTAGCCGGGACGTGGCTTATTTTTTACCTGAGCACGGCACACCACATTGAGCATAAGCTTTTAATCAATGCCAGTATGTTTTGTAGATTTCCCTTTAATGATAAGTGACGATGCAATCTAAGGACTAACACGAACACCTATCAGGTAAGTTTCGATTATTTCCATTGTGTCCCAATTTAGGTACGAATTTGGGTTAATTGCGAGCGACGCTATCGATCGAACTTTGAATAGAATCTGCAACTATAAAAAAAAATGCCAACGACCTAGGTTATTGGTAACTTTATAAGAGAGCTGTTGCGGGCTACTTCTGTGGACCTTAAGAGAATCATGAGTTTTCGATACGCGGTACGAGTAGGTATTTTAAAAAATGACCCTTATCGTGCGATAGAGAGAGTTTAAGTTCGGACGTAATTGCCTTCATTTTGCTTTCAAATAATGTTGCGGGCCGTAACGTTTTTACCCTTTATCCTTACCCTTTATCTTTCAGAAAATGAAATAAATTTGGTCTCATTTAATTCACTGCATCTTATTCTAGGTTTATACGTTCTTCTTTTTTGGTAATTCAGTTTAGTCTATTAAAAAACAATTGAAACGCTCGATGAAGTTTTTAAGTATTATTAAAAAATATAGATATTCAGATACTAATAACTTTTATCTTAGTTAATATTTCTTTAAAATAAAAACGGTTAAACCTAGTTTTCCATTAGATCTAGAAATCTAGAACATTTTCAAAAATTGTCGAAATCGGGGGGGGGGGGGGGGCGGGAAACGATATCGCTTTTTGTATGGAAATTTACAGCCTCACACTGGTCTTAATGATCGACTTCTACGAGTTTTGGAAATTCTAACTGTTTTTCCAACATGTTGAGGTAATGTTTACCCATTATACACGGCATTCACTTTAAGATTATACTTATTTTTTTAAGTTTTATCGACTGTTCTTAGTCTCAATACTTTTATTTATATCAATCCGCTGTTATTCGTATAAATAAACATAACGTCAAAATTTCAAATTTAAAAAAGTCCTAGATCAAAAGGTAATTGTGCACGAAAGTGGCTGTTTCTTATACATATAATTTCCTACAACCCTGTATATGTAATTGTACTAATATTTTTAAACTATACCTATTTTTTATTGTTCTTGAGTACTTCTCCATTTAATTCCTTTTAATGTGCGTAATACGTTGGATTATGAGCCTAAAAGCAGTTTAATAAGACTTTATGAGCAACTGTGATAAAAAGTATAAAATAAATAATATTTCACACGTTGCAAAAACGTTTAAAGTATTCTATAGATTGCCTAGGTAATGTTTATAATACCGAATTATACAGATTGCTGGTGACATAATATATAGATTTTAGAATATTCGTCAGTGAAATCCTACATAGGTATATTTACATACTAAAGGTATAAACCTACGTTAAGTTTATTCGGAAGTTTGTTTAACAGCGAACGAACACGCGAATCGTTACCTACTACAACATTTTTCAGTAGAGTCTTGTTTGATCGAAGTAGAATTATCGAGGTGACTGAGACCTTTTGATAGTTAGACGTTTTGCTACATGGGCGATTAGCTAACTAGGCAGATTGCTCACTAGACTTTTCGCTTTGTTTGACGTTTTGCTACTTAGACTTTCTGATCGGGAGGCGATTTTATTAATGAACCAGCAGTGCCTGATGGATTTAGTCGCGACAGTCCTACCCCCTTAAACAAGATTACTTAAGATTACAATGGTCACCATGCCGGACTACCAAACACAGGGTTGCGGGTTCGATTCCCGCCTCAGACAAGTATTTATGCTTAGATATTTGTCTGTGGTCTTGTTGTTTCTATGTATTATAAGTATATATTTACAAAAGAAAAGTATATAAGTAGTATATCCGTTGTCTAGCACCCATAACACAAGTCTAGTTACTTAGCTTGGGGCTAGATGGCGATGTGTGGAATGTCCTGCAATTTTTATTTATTTATTTTATTTACTTTTGGATTATCGATATCGCCAAATGACAGGTTTTTTTAAATCCTTTTGACACTTTGGCATAGTAACCTAAAAAATAACATAAAACATCGTTCGATGTGAAGACAATATTGTTCACTGTAATGCCTCTATCGATTGGCAAGGGTCTCGAAATGCATCGCTAAAAAAAACACTGTGTCAAGCTCTCATACTAAATGTCTGGAGCACTTTTTGCTGTATGAGATATTGACATAAACCAACGAAAATTCACGTGGTCTTGCGTTAGAAAATAAAAATGGTAGATAAGTTTAAAGTTGAAGTTGAATCAATGTTAATTTTGACGACCCAGTTGGCACAATGGTCACCATGCCGGACTGCCAAACACAGGGTTGCGGGTTCGATTCCCGCCACAGACAAGTATTTATGCTTAGATATATTTCTGTGGTCTGGTTGTTTCTATGTATTATAAGTATATATTTACAAAAGAAAAGTATATAAGTAGTATATCCGTTGTCTAGCACCCATAACACAAGTCTAGATACTTAGCTTGGGGCTAGATGGCGATGTGTGGAATGTCCTACAATATTTATTTATTTATTTATACAAAAAAATCTATCTTTTGGCAATATCGTCAGTGGAAAGCAATTTTTTTCAAAGGAGATTCTTTCTGTAAGAATTTGTATAAAACAACGGTTACAAAATAAGTACAAAATACATAGGTACCTAATTACCTATATACCTACCTACATCGTTTTTAAGATTAGCTTAGTCACTAGATCCGATTATTTACTAGTGAAAAACTGTCTTCACTAGTATTTGTCCTAATTAGACCGAATTTAATGAATTTTCATCTAGGGGTAGGTATGACATTTTAAAAGTTTCCACATTCCATCCACTAGACCCAGAAACCTAGTTTATTCCGCTTTGAACTACCTACATATCTACGAGAAATAATTCACATATTAAAGAACCTTTGAACTCTCTCATGCCTCTATAAGCATTCATGTATGTCTTAAGACGAAAGGTACCGGTCTCTCTGTCCATACAAACGTAGTCGACTGATTCCTCCCTGGATAATGACACTAGCAAAAATATTTTTGTTGCATAAAACATATACTGCCATGACTATGCCCCTAAGTCTTGGTTTTTTTCATTTTCGAATTATCATAGAAAGTAAGAGTTAAAAAACCAAAATATATATATAAAAATAAGACATAAGGGCATGGTCATGGCAGATATAAGTTTTATGCTACAAAAATATTTGCTCTAGTGTCATTATCCAGGGAGGAAACATTCGACTACGTTTGTATGGAGAGAGAGCCGGTACCCTTTGCTCTTAAAGAACCTTTGAACACTCTCATACCTCTAACCTCTAAACATTCTTGTATGTCTTCATTGGTAGTGAAAACGAAGCTAAAGCTCTCTTTTTTAACTCTAGTATAAACTCAAAATATGAATCCGTAGGAATACCGAAGTGAAAGGCCTTTTTTACCACCAATGAATCAATCTATCTTCACACCAAGTTTCATTAAAATTAGTTCATTTGTTTTGGAGCCTATTTTATTTTTAGGCAAACTGTTATTATTGTGATACTGAAACCGAGATATCCACACTAAGCGTTTTGCTTCGTCATTCCTTTTTGTACAGCAAGAGAATAGAATCAGTTGCTTGTATTTCCTGAAATTTGGGGTTTTCAAGTCACGAAGGTAGCGTTAGGTAAGCGTACTACATAGACTGCATCGTCACTTATCATTGTGTGAGATAGTGGTCCATCGTTGACCTATATACAGGGTTATTGGAAATTATACTAGCAAGCCGTTGAGGGCTACTTCTGTGCACCTTAACGAACAACTTTTGTTTTACGACTTTTGGAAATTCGAAAAAAAAATTGAATATTTTGAGGTTATGTAAATTCGAAAAACAGCTGTTTTTTTAAAGCAAAGGTCATTCAGACAAAGAACAGTAGATGAAACTTAAAAAATAAGTAAAATTTTAAGGTTAATGACCTCTCCGTGTAAGGAACAGCTGATTTTCAGGTTAACCTAACCTCAAAATTTTCGAAAAAATTATCGAATTTCCAAAAGTCGTAGAACAAAAGTTGTTTGTTAAGGTGCACAGAAGTAGCCCTCAACGGCTTGCTAGTATAATTTCCAATAACCCTGTATAATCAAAAACAAACCATTACACGTGGAGTTTATTTCACGAGTTTATTTCAAATCAACAACAAAAGTACAAATAATACCTTATGTAGCATGTACAAGAATAAATTTATGTGCCCATTAAGGAAAAATAGGTCCTAAAAGTGAGTTATAAAGGAGGGAATACGGCCTTTCAACGCCACCTAAGAAATTACTAAGCCCTCATAATGATGTTCGTCATTTGTAAGAGATTTTTGGGGTACCGTAAGCAAATTAGGCGGGCAGGTTTATGAGATTGTCGCCTTATTTTGCTGACGCATTTTTTTAAAGGAAAGATTATATTACAACAAAATTTGGATCATTTAATATAGCGCCTTTTAGCTTCAAAGTATAAGCTAAGTTTGCATTATTGGAACTAATTAACCGGATAACTACCTACTATTTACATATGCTAGTTTTTTAAGCTATAAACGACGTTTGTGCGGTTTAAAAAAACCGATAAGAGCATAAAGCAAAATGAATTTCGTCCATTACGGAAATCTATACTTAATATTATAAAGCTGAAGAGTTTGTTTGTTTGTTTGAACGGGCTAATCTCAGGAAATTCTTTTTGTGTTGGATAGTCCATTTATCGAGGAAGTTTATAGGCTACTTTTTATTCCGATATTCCCACGGGATCGGGAGTTACGCGGGTGAAACCGCGGAGCGCAGCTAGTGGTTAATAATTCGTGGAAAATTGTTATTAAAGTGTTGTTGGGTGTACTTACCTATCTTTTTTCGGTGAAATCTTTATCACTTACAAAAGATTAAGAAATATTTTTCACAATAATTGATAAGTTATTAAAAGTGTAAAAGTATTTTGAAAGTAATTTATTTTAATTTAATTAAGGTAGATAATGTAAGTCCTTTTTAATCTGAAAGAGAAATTTCCTTGTTCAAGCATATAATATGTGTTATTTATTGTCCTCTTGTATGTATAACATCTTTAACATTTATCTGTATTTGTAATTAAATACTTAAATCTATTATGATTATATTATTCTCTATAAGTATTAATTGTTTGCGTGCAGAAAGACTATTCGTAATCATAAACATGACATGACCAAAGTATGTCAAGAATAATAATTTGTTACTGATTTGTTACATATTTATCCGACCACAATAATGTGGCCGTTATTTATAATTTATTGACGTGACAACGTTTTATAAATTGGTTTGCCGGGTGACACTTCAAGAAACTGCGTTACGCTCCGCTGACGTTATGCGCTCACAATGAGAGCGAGTGAGAGGCACGCGGGCATGGTTAGCCCGCCTAAGAGCGAGAGACATAAAAAGTGAAAGGCACGCGTCCCTTCCACTCGAGCACAGTTGTTGTCACGTAAAACTTTCGCCCGTATACCGACTTTACAGGCAACCAGTTTTTTTTTTGCTCTGAGTACCAGTAGTGAAGGAGTGAAACTTTGAAGGTACACAGAAAAAAAGGTTTCTTGTAGCAAGAAATATAGACGTTGAATAATTAATTTCTTGTTATCACAAAATTACATTTGCATGAAATCACATTAACAACATTTAATCGGGTTGTATAAACCCCTCGCTACTGATACCGACTTAGTTGGTAATATTTTTATATCAAAATTAAATAGACCAATAAATTATTTATATCATGCGTAAAGATATTGGTTTACTTCCCGTGGTATCAGCAGAGATTAGGTACAGCGAAACGGGTCACACAATGAGTTCATTTAAATTACTGAACAGCTTTGCGACGCCGCAGTACATAAATTAATATTTGATTATTTTTTGGAGGCAGAAGAATACAATGTATGAAGTTTTATTTTATCAACAACAATAGAAATTGGAGGCACGGGAAGGACCCACATAATAAAAACAAACTGAAAATATGACTAAATCTCATGCGACAAAAGGTTCCACAGTCTCACAACGCCATTCCGTTGTTCTAAATGTATTACGATCTTACTATCCTATTTCCCAATCGATAACTCCCATTAAAACCAAACAAACCAAAGTTAGACCTATCAATTATCCAGCCACGACAGTAACTGTACTTACCTAACTACCTACTGACTACGCCACGCGCCTACGCGAGCCCCGAAATGGCACAATAACACAAAAACATGGACTACCACAATCTATATCAATTTATCAAGTCGGTGGCAAGCTCGGTGTCCCGCCCTTATCAGGAACTTGGTACAAAGTTTACTAATTGAAAACCAGTCCCGGACCGCGGACGATAACAAAAAACTTTAACCCGATATTTTGTATAAATTATGAAGTTAAATATTACCTTATTTTCAAGTTACTAAGCGGTGTTTACCCAGTAGAAGTTACTTCGACATTTATCTTGAAAGTCGTGGTGGGGCAGGCTGAAAATCAGTAGCGGTGAGATGGTTACATATCTCACAGCATTTTGCTAAGACTGCACCCTCCATTGCACGCACATATCTATTTGTTTAATGTTTAATGACTTATGTATGTATTGTAATCTATTTATGTTATGTGCTATGTTATGGAAAATAAATGGTTAAAATAGTTTCAAATCCGCCTGACGACCTCTGTGGCGCGTCGGGCGAACACCCGACTGCGCCGCAGAAGGTTGCGGGTTCGATTCCCGCCGGGAACAAGTATTTATGCTGACCATAAATTCTTGTTTCTGGTTCTGGGTGTTTCCTATATGTATAATATGTATATATTTACAAAAAAAAAAAAAGTATATAAGTAGTTTATCCGTTATCTGGCACCCATAACACAAGCATTAAGTTGCTTAGCTTGGGGCTGGATGGCGATGTGTAATATGTCCTGAAATATTTAAATATTTAAATTTATTTTAAAATCCTGACTGGCCGTAAACCAATGGATTTTTTTACGAATAATTTAAATGCGCCAATTAACATAGCTCTAACGATGAAGGAAAATATCGTGATGAATCTCGCTGCTTATTTCGTTCTGCTTATTTAGTCGACTAAGTAGAGAGGTAATACATGACCTAATACATGTTTCATGTTTTACTAATAGCGTACAGTTGTTGGCGATGTATTAATTATCTAGATTAGATGTAAATACTAATATTATTTAAAGGCTCTATGTTACATAGAGTTCCTTTCAATTACGTTTTAAATATTAATCTTTCGAATCATCATCATCATCATATCAGCCCATACACGTCCACTGCTGGACACAGGCCCCCCCCATACGACGCCACAAACAGCGGTCCTGAGCCGCCTCCATCCACCGACTACCCGCGACCGCTACAATGTCGTCGCTCCACCGGGCAGCTGGTCTCCCAACACTCCGTTTCGCGTTGCACCGCGGCTGCCACTCGAGAACCTTTACTCCCCAGCGATTGTCAGTTCTGCGAGCTATATGACCTGCCCATTGCCACTTCAGCTTACTAATCCTGAGAGCTAAGTCGGTAATCTCTCGAATAAGGCTTTTGAAAAGAAAAACGAACGTGACAAAACTATATTGGCGGGAGAACAAGATGAAACCCGTTTCAATTTCGCTTGGTGTATGAAACTTAACGGTGAATACTAGATTTGCTTATTTTTTATACTTACTAGTTTTAAATCGCTCGTTGGACGGTGCTAAGATCTTACGTATTCACGATCAACCCTATACGATTGCATAGTGCGCGGAACGCATAGAGCCGCAAATAAGACGCTAATTGGCTAGAGTGAAGTGAGCACCACAAAATTGACCAATCATAGGGTCGCATTTAGCGCAGTGCGTTTACTTACCTAAGAGCAACTTCAGTACTGTTTGTGAAGACGGGTGTAAGGGTCAAACAACCATTATTTCTTCTTTACTTTATTTTCAAGTAAGGCAAAGAGTAAATTTAGCTCATGCAGCCTAGTTACGATGACGTTAGTTATGATAAGAAAAGTCGCGTACAAAAGATGTCTCGGCCGGAGGAAAATATAGGTTGCATAATATCCGGGAGTGGACGGGAATAGCGATTGCAGCCTATTTTGCCTCGACAGAAATAGAGAAGAATGTACTTAATTGACTGCCAACCTTCGTTACCTCCGAGCTACCTTAAGAAGAAGAGTTACAATCGTCTATTTTAGATTTTACTAGAATCCAGCCCCGGTCTTCGCACGGCTATATTGAATCCTTAATTTTTTTTATGCGTCATTCGCACCGCTTCAAGCACGCGGTTCGAATGAACCCATTCAAAACGAGCTCTTGGGCGATGCACACCGAGGTCCGAACCGCTCGCGGTGTGAAACGCCCAATGACCCATATTATGCATGTATTAAACATAATATAAACCTTCCTCTTGAATCACTTTATCTATTAAAAAATCGCATCAATATCCGTTGCGTAGTGTTAAAGATCTAAGCATACATAGGAATAGACAGCGGGAAGCGACTTTTATTTGTTTTTTAACTATATAGTGATCTATATATTTTTAAGTGTTAAAACCAAATACAATGTGTTTCAGCGAAGGGTGTGTTTTAATACGAAAGGAGGTTGTTCTAAAGACTTGACGTCAAGGCGAACAACTTTTGTTCTATAAATTTTGGAAATTCGAACTTTTTTTCAATAATTTTGTGGGAATTGTTACTTGAAAATCAGCTGTTTCATACAAAAACTTTGAACGAAATGTCCGAATGAACAAACCCCTTCGCTGAAACACATTTTTAGAAGCATTTTTTATTTGATAATTATAACGTAAAAACATTAGGTTAAGTTACCTTAGGCTACGTGCACTAGTCATACGAAGCCACAGCTAATTAAAAAAAAGTCACCTTAAAACACTTTGTTACAAACAGGAATTTTTTATACCTACGTGTTTGTTGCTAAGGCAAAGAGTTTTAATTTCATACGTAACCGCAAAGTGGACAAAGGCAAAGCGAGTATTTTTATATACATAAGGGCGTGTTCAGATGGCACGAGTCGACCACGCGCCCGCCACGCGCATCACACGCGTTGAACACGCTTTGAAATTTGTTCTATATTTAATTTGAGTCTTATGACACATCAATAGATCCCAAATTGCATTTATGCAAGTCCACCCGCTCACGCCACGCGCCCGCCCCGCCCCCGCCTCGCGCACGCCCCGCGCATGCCCCGCGCCCGCTTGTAGAAATGCAATTTGAAATCTATTGATGTGTCATAAGACTCAAATCACTACATAGTATAAAATAAAGTCGTTTTCTCTGTCCCTATTTCCCTTTGTAGCTTAAATCTTTAAAACTACGCAACGGATTTTGATGCGGTTTTTTTTAATAGATAGAGTGATTCAAGAGGAAGGTTTATATGTATTATACATGCATAATATAGCCGTGCGAAGCCGGGGCGGGTCGCTAGTATTTTATATAGAACAAAATTCAAAGTGTTCAACGCGTGTCATACGCGTGGCGGGCGCGTGGTCGACGCGTGTCATCTGCACTCCCCCTTTTACCGTATGTGCCGACCTATCGGCCTGTAAACGAGGTTTAAACATAAACAAGAATGTCAAACATTGAACCCTACATTGTTGCCGAGTGAAATTATTAAAATGTTAAGTATTCAAAAGTGAAGTATGTACGCAATGTGCTGCGTAATACTTAGGTCGTTAATCTGAAATATTTAAATACTAGCTGTGCCTTGTGTTTTTTAATTTAATTTAACTAACTTTCATTTATTTCAGATAACTTGATCCATATAAATTACGAGAAAATTGTGTTACATAAATAAATAAATGAATATAAGCCAAAAAAACTTATATTTTTTTTTAAACAACTACAAACTATTTGTACATGCATATATGCACACACTGTAGCTGCGTCTCGTAACGGTGTCGCAAGTTCAGAGATTTTATCTCATCCAAAAACAAGTTTTCACTTTAATAAATAAAAAAAAATAAAATAAAATAAAACTTAAATGTCAAAGTATAAGTATTAAATGTCAAAAGTAAAAATTATACAAAATGAACCTGCGTAAGTGGCTCTTTAAAAGTGTTATTGATTTCCTGCAAACACAGAATACATAATAGTTAATACGAGCTTTAACAACCCTTTGGAGATCGAATTTCCAAGAATACTTTCTTTGTGCGTGCCTATGTCCTAAAAGGAAGCCCCTTGCGAAGCTTTAGATTCGTAGCTAGTGTACTTTATAAGCTTTCATGATGGGTCTTTTTCTTTAAAACAAGAGAAATACTCTCTATACAAGGTATATAGTCAGGTACAGTCACATTACCAATTAGTGCTTCAGAAGGCACGTTAAGCCGTTGGTCCCGGTTGCTACCTCTAGCAGCCGTCGTTAGGTCAACTTAGAGGCCTTAACGCGATCTGAAAACTCTAACAATACGTGAGCCACACCACTATACGAAAAGCTAATAGGTAATGTGACTGTACAATCTATTATAATATTCTTTGGGTACAATACCCCGACCCAAGGTTGCAGAGAAAAGCGCTAATAAAACTGTACATTACCTACTTTCTGTCTAGAAAACTATGAAAACAAAGCAACCATAAAAATGAGCCTACATAAAATGAACAGTGGATAATTAACCACGTTTAACCCAAGAGTTTATTAACCAAAACGTTGCGCAATAAGACACACTTCTAACTTTGTCCCGGATAGAGTAGAGGGCAGGACACAGATTGCCCGGACAAAAAGCGTGTGTTGGCGCGAATTTAAATAACGCGACTCTCTAATGACATTCTTGGGGCGTCTTAACTATGGCAGATTTATTGTTACTGTAAAGTCGTTGTAGACCACAGACTTTTACTCAGAAAATAGTTTCGTAGTTAAACGGCAAATAAACATAAGAACGATGCCTTTTAATGTGAATTTGTCGGATTTTGGAGGTCCTTTACTCACGCTGAACGACCTTTAGAAAGGCGTGGCCTAATTTAGCGCGAAAACTGTGTCGCATCGCGTTTGCGCCGTAATGTTGATTTTACAGTTTTATTTCATACTTCTGATGATAGACAACTAAATTGTAGGTATTAAGCGAACCTTCCAGACATCTATTTTTGTTTAAAATAATTCGTAAATTAATATCGGTCGAGAGATCTCAGATTTACAATGAAAAATTCGTCGGGCTCTTGTTAGCGTCAACGTACCGGCTCTCTTAGAGCCGAACGGTCTCGTACGTGACGATGGCAAGCGTCCCGATGGAATGACGTTGATTCCCTGGAGTCGTGGCAAACCGTTGGTGTGGGATGCTACTTGTGTTGACACACTGGCGGCTTCACATCTTAGCTCCACCTCCAGGGAGGCGGGCTCTGCGGCTGCAGCGGCGGAAGTGACGAAGCGACGGAAATATGCTTCTATCGGTGATGGATACATATTTCTGCCGTTTGCAACGGAGACACTTGGTCCTTGGGGTCCAGACGCCTTCAAATTTTATAAAGAAGTTTCAAAATTACTAGTTTTAGCTTCGGGTGACCAAAGGGCTGGCTCGTACCTCGGACAACGGATAAGCATCGCCATCCAACGTGGTAACGCTGCCAGCCTTTTGGACACACTTCCTAGGGATCCCCATTTGGACTTTTGATTTAGTGTAAGTAAAGTAGGTAGTTTATTTAATTAATTTAAGTTTTCGTTATTTAATTGTTATTTAGTATAGTTTAGTTACTTTATCTAAAATAAAAGTCTGAAATGGAAAAGTCAAGAATTACACCCAGTAAAATTGTGAGCAAGAAAGTGTTAAACCAACTTTTAATTTATTTAATATTTTTATGCCTCTTGATAATAATTATTAGACTAGTTATTTGGCTATATACCTATCACATAATCCTTACTTAACGACGAGCTATCGGCTGCCAAAGAGTCTATAGTGTGCGTTGTGAGGGATCAAAACGATAGTTTCTCTCAAATGGTACAAACTAACAATAACAAGATACTAAATCATCATAAATCGTAAGATTACGTTGAAAGTTATTATATACTATCTTTTTCTTATTTGGCACGACACTTGCCCTGGTGCGAACTATACTTTAGGACGAATTGAGATTTTTTCTTGATTAATGTGGGATAAACCTAAATTAAATTTTAGCTACTCTTCTTCTCGTATAGTGGTGTGGCTCACTTATTGTTAAGAGTTTTCAAATCGCCTTAAGGCCTCTAATTTGATCTAACGACTGCTACTAGAGGTAGCAACCGGGACCAACGGCTTAACGTACCTTGCGAAGCACGGAGGGGCTCACGAAAATACATTTTTGCCACTACTAATTGGCCACCCATCGAAGTAATGACCGCGCCAGGCGTCGCTTAACCCGCATGACCGTAAACGATCAGCGAGATTCGCTTAGCTATGAGCCTCCTCAAACCTCATCATACCTACTAAAAATGATTAGTTCCATTAAGCATCGATAGATACGATAGATAATAATGATATCATTTATTTTTTATTTTATATTTATACCAATTCGGTTCAGGAATAAAAAACTTCTCTATGGAATGTACAAATTGACGAAGTTTGTAGAGACAAGCCTGAATGATTGTCTTACCTGACAGGGTAAAAAAAGCATAACCAGGGGCTTGCCTATTATTTCTCGGTCAGCCAATCGCGGTGCAGTTGCGTAGCGAGACTTAGCGCAGCGAGTCTCTCACTGAAAGATAATAATAAACCAGTGGGGTTATCCTGGAATTAGATCAGTCTTCCGAGCGGTTCGGAACTAATCTTGGAAAAAAGCGCATCCGAGTGAATCTAAGTGCACACAATATCTACCTAACTCTAGGTACCTAAGTCTAAAAGAAAAACGTTTTTACCTAGAAAATAATTACTGAAATTAACTTGGTAGGCAATTTCGTCGTCTAACATTACCAAGCTTTAAATATAGTAAACCGTTTAAGTCTGACGGCCACAATTTATTTTCGTTGTAATTTATAATAAGTCATGGTAAAATCCTATCGATTGTTGTAGCAAGAAGTTAGTTTTTAAGAACACAAACGTGTGGCACGCAAACTTTGTGGTTAGGGTGACTAAAATAGGTACTGAGTTGTTGATTTCTTATGAATATTGTGATATTTTTATCCACTAGCTGTTGTTCGTGACTTAGTCTACGTCGTGTTTTGATACGAGTTTAGAAGAATATCCTCTATAGTTTCTCTATGTTATATACCATGTAATAGTAGGGTCTGTCTTATTGCCTTCTTATTTTTCATAGTTTTTTTGTTTTTTTTTTTGTATGAAATTTCAGAAATTTTCTGATTAGGTATGTCAGTATAGATCTGTTCACTCACGAAGGCGCGCCCTTCCACACCTTATGAATATTGTTGTAAACATAATCTGTATATAATTCTATCTCTGTTGTATGCTGTCTCTACTGATAGTCTTCACACACATATTAAGACATCTTGTTAGCACGTGCGACACTCAAGAGGGGCGCGCCTTCGTGAGTGAACAGATCTGTATCATGCAATGCTTATGTCAATTTCATACAAAAAAATCTGTCGATTGGCGATATCGCTAATGGAAAGTAATCTTGTCTAAGGGGGGCTGGTCTTCTTCCTTCACTTCACTCTATCTGACGCATCGTCTTGGAAAACTGCGCAGTATATCACAACTTCTTTATACCCCTACTTTGTGAACATGGGACGTCGCGGTTAATGAGCTTTCTAAATTGCAAAATTTGCAAAATTCGGCTCGAAGGACCACTGTAACAGACGGGTTCACTGCAGGTGTGAAAATTTGACCGGTGCCGTTGATATAATTTATCACATTAATTGTCACTATCCTATGAAAAATTTCGAAATTGTATTATTACTAAAATTCTTTTTGACAACTAGCAGAGCCTTGCGGTTTCATCAACGTCCAAATCCCGATCCTGTGTTAATATTGGGATAAAAAAATAGTCTATGTTACTCCCAATGAATAAATTTATCCTCAAACTAAGTTTAAATAAAATCGGTTCAATAGTTTCGGCGCCTTTTCGTTACAAACAATAAATCTTTCCTCAAAAAATTAAGTGTAGAAGGCTTGATATTTTCTGACTATGTTCTCTAAGGAAAACTGCCCATAGTATTTTACTCTTAAACCGGAAGTAAACAAACAAATCCTGTAGCATAAACTTCCTGAGTTCAGCCAATCGGATTGCGTTCTTGACCACTGGGAATAAGAACACTTATAGGCCAAACCTGAGCACATTTCAACAGTAAACTTTGTTTATGACTCCTTGTACACTATACGGAGAATAAATGTAATCTACGTAGCTTCTTATACCTACTGGTTATGCAATTTTTGATGTCGAATTTTAAAGGCACAACAGATATTATAGAATTTTAAAATGCTGTTGTGCATATTGAGACCCATACTTATCAATACAGGGCATTACAAACAAATAATGCCTTCAAACCAAACCTCTAATTAAAGCGTCTCGGAAACAGTATATTTGAAGAACCTGATGTCCTATGAAAGTCCAAAAGTACTTATTTATAGAAGGCATTACAACGAATGCCTTCACATCAAATCTCTAAAGCTTCGGAACGTCTCATAAACGGATTATTTAAAGAAACAAGATGTCCTTTGATTTCCCAAAAGGATGTGGTGTCTGCTCTTTATCGATAGTTATGGGTCTCAAAGTGCACCGCGCGAAATCTTTCCAAACTAAACCCTTTCAATTCCTCAAATGAATAATATCCTCTTGACTATTTTATGAAAAATTATTAAAAACTGTTTCTTTTTTGTTACAGTAAAAAAGGCGCGCTATGTTGGTATACAAGGTAAGAATTAATTAGTCTTGCATATGTTTACATTAATTAAAACTTATTGTATGTAATGTTGAATTATCACGATTTTAATTAGTAATTTATATACTTTTAAAGAACTTGTTAAAACCTTTAAAAAATATAATAATAAATAAGTTTGACCATTATAATAAAATGGTTCTAAAAAATATCAGTTATGCCAATTGTTTTCTGTTTTCAATTTAAACATTAGCATTTTAAACGATTTTGCATTTTAATTTACTTGTTTTTTAATTTTTATTTCTTCAATTGTATTTTTTATAACGAATAAATAAAATTTGAAATAATGACACGTTAGAAAAAAGATCGTTTTTTCAAAAGTCGCTCAAACTTTCGTATTTCTATACCCTAAGTTAAGCAACTAGTATTATTATAGCCAGACAAAGAATAAAATACTTATACATTTTTTAAAAATATATACAATAATTATACAAATATCTTTAGACAAATATTTTTTGACGACAGGAATCGAACCTTTCCTTCTGTGTCTTCGGAGTTCTTCCAACACATGTCGTGAATTAGTTTCTTCTTTATAAATTGTACCTTATGTTATGGTTGATATGTTATATTTTTGTTTGCAGCAACTCAATTTAACACGTACGTGACACTCAAGCTTCAGAATGTCAAGTCGACGACGGTGACAGTGAAGGGTCCAACTCCATGTTGGGAACAAGACTTCCTTTTGTGAGTATTTTACACGTTCTTAATATTTTTAAACATTTGAAACCTAAGTGCGGCTTTCTTGAGATTGTGTTTAAGCATATTTAGCTAAGCATTTTAATGGCAGTCTGATATTAAATTCTACTATTTCAATAACTACTAGGTTTATATTATCATTTCAGTTTGACACTTTGACAGCTGGTTAAGAGCTGAAACGGTTTTTTATTTTATTTCGCGAGTGAACCTTAAAAGGATGATATTTTACGGGGTTTTCTCTTTAATTTATAACTATAATACTTATCTATATATTTTAAAAGAAAGTTGTGTTAGTTACACTATTTATAACTCGAGAACAGCTGAACCGATTTGGTTGAAAATTGGTGGGGAGGTGGCTTAGAACTAGGAGACGGACATTGGATAGAACTTCTTTTTTCTTTTTTTTCGATATTTGCGGGTGAAACCGCGGACACAGCTAGTTAACTAATAAAATAGACCAAAATTAAAGAGTATCATATAACATTAAACCTTTTTAATTCGTGTCAGCTCCGGAATAATCCCCTTCGTCCACGTTCGTAACCAAGATTTCATAACTGGTTACAAATGTTTTTTTCACTGATTAATTTAATCAATAATAATGAGATATTAAGTTTAGATAACAATATGAGCCAGTTATTGATTTCATTGTCAAACGAGTCAAATAATAATGATTGCTGGAATAAATGCCCTAAAATAAATAAAGTAAATAAAAATTATGTAAAAAATATTAACCTTGTGCATCAAAATATTTATACTTTAACAGAGGGCAAAATACTAACACTGGAATTGTACATGAACGCTGAGGATATCGACATTGTATGCATAACAGAACACCATCTCCGGGCTCACCAGCTCATGTTCAATTTCAGCAACCACCGGGTTGGCAGCGCATTCTGTAGAGTAAATACGACAAAGGGACCCCCCCTTTGTCGTATTTACTCCCCTCTTATAATATTGAATAAACACTTAAAATATAAAGAAAGAAAAGATGTCGTGTCTATGTCTGTAGAATGCGTAACGGAAATAGCCTGTGTAGAACTGGAGCAATTAATAGTAGTATGTGTATATAGACGACCTGTTTTTGATAATTTTAAAGAATTTATTGATATATTAGATGAAATGTTAACAAAATTGACTAAATCAAAAAAACAATTGCTTGTTTGCGGTGACTTTAATGTAGATTTACTAAAAGTAAGTACTTTTTCCACGAAACTTCTAAATTTGTATAAATCACATAATTTATCTAACGTC
This sequence comes from Idaea aversata, assembly GCA_907269075.1. NCBI lineage: Eukaryota > Metazoa > Arthropoda > Insecta > Lepidoptera > Geometridae > Idaea > Idaea aversata. The sequence goes on along the minus strand of OU026097.1, from coordinate 12,399,072 downwards.
TTTCTGGAGCCTACTAGAACCACTGACACTACTGCGACATGTATTGATAATATTTATGTTACTGATAATATAACCACGATTAGCAAATCTATTATTGAGAAATTGGAATCGGACCATAGTGGTCAGTTTGTCAAATTTGCAATTGTTATAAAACCAATATCAAAAAGGAAAATTACGTATGTACCAGTGACTGCTGCTCGTCTGGAGGGACTTAAATTGGGTTTGGCCAACGTTTTACCTTTTTTGCCTTGTGATACAAATCCAAATGTATTGTACAGTAACTTCTTTTCGATTCTTAATGCCCAATTTCAGTCTATCTTTACGCCCAGAACCATAGTGGTCTCCGACAAACGCGAATTTAGTGACTGGGCAACGGTTGGTATTCATCGAAGTAGACAAAGACTGTATGAGTTATACGCGGAAAGACAGATTAATACATCAGAGGAGTTTGGAGCTTTCGTTAAAAACTATTCAAAGATATTTAAAAAGGTATGTATATTGGCTAAATCTCTCTCAATAAAATCTGTGATAAACACTAGTGTTGATAAAATTAAAGCTACGTGGAAAGTAATTAATGCTGAAACAGGGAGAGTCGCAGCCAAAGACACCGAGTTTAAATTAAGTATTAATGGAAACATAACTAATAATAATCAAGATATCGCAAATGAGTTTGAAAACTTTTTCAGTAATGTGGCTATTACTTTGACGAAGGCTTTAAAATCTTCTACCCCCCTTGCAGAAAGTTTAATAAAAACCAATGTACCAAATTGTAATAAAATATTTCAATTCCAATATGTTACAAATCATGACATTATTGTAGTGCTTAAGCAAATAAATCTTAAGAAAACTAAAGATCTATGGGGGATCTCCGTTCCGATTGTTAAATCAATTATTGAACTCATTATACCGGAACTTGTCATTGTATTTAATAGATGTATAGATTGTGGTGTGTTTCCTGATTTAATGAAATTGAGTAAAGTAGTTCCACTGTTTAAATCTGGTAGTACCTCAGACCCCTCCAATTTTAGACCAATATCAGTGCTACCCACGTTAAGTAAAATTTTTGAAAAACTTATTTTAAATCAACTACTTAAACATTTTCATGATAATAATATTTTACATAGTAAACAGTTCGGTTTTAGTAAGGGGCGCTCGACCACTGATGCGGGGATAGCGTTAATTAAAAATATATTTGATGCTTGGGAGGAGTCGCATGATGCGTATGGCATATTCTGTGACTTATCCAAGGCATTTGATTGCGTTCAACATAAAACATTGATCATGAAACTACACCACTACGGTATTAGGAACGGCGCCCTGGATCTTATCTCTTCTTATCTGAGTGGTAGGGTCCAGTGTGTCGATGTTAACGGAAAACGATCTCCCGGATCTGCGATAGTAATGGGGGTTCCTCAAGGATCCATATTAGGACCTTTCTTGTTCTTAGTTTATATAAATGACTTACCTTACCTTGTAAGGGACAACCATGGGATAGTGTTGTTTGCAGATGACACCTCCTTGGTGTTCAAGGTTAAAAGGCGTCAGTCCAACGTTGACGATGTGAACAATGCTCTCTCTAGAATAGTTGATTGGTTCAACTCCAATAATTTATTACTGAATGGATCCAAAACTAAATTAATTCGATTCACACTTCCAAATGTAAAACAAGTAAAAACTGTTGTAAAGATTAATGATGAGGAAGTTGAATTAGTCAGTAAGGCTGTCTTTCTAGGTATAACTTTAGATGCTAAGCTTCAGTGGGGCCCGCATGTGGAAGCATTGTCCAATAGACTTAGTTCTGCCGCTTACGCCGTTAAGAAAATTCGCGAATACACGGACATTGAGACTGCTCGTCTAGTCTATTTCAGCTACTTCCACAGTGTCATGTCGTATGGCATCCTGCTGTGGGGGTGTGCTGCAGATATTGATGCTATTTTTATATTACAAAAAAGAGCTGTCCGAGCTATCTATAAGATGGGCCCCAGGGAATCACTTAGAGAAAAATTTAAAGAGATAAATATATTAACGCTCTATTCACAATATATTTACGAAAACTTGCTCTACGTTCACAAAAATCCTGATATTTTTCGCAAAAATAGCGATATTCATAATTTCAACTTAAGAAACAGGGATGAGCTGACCTTGCCCGGTAGTAGGCTCCGGAAAATAAGCAGGTCGTTTAATAGTACATGTGTGCTCTATTATAATAAATTACCTAAAGATGTATATGACATGTCCATTAACAAATTCAAAACTTTTATAAAGCATAAATTGTGCGGTAAGGCATACTACGATACCTCTTCGTACCTTAATGATAAGAATCCATGGATGTGACTTTAATTGCTCCATTTCAAATAATACCTTCAAATATTTGTAATATTGACCTTTGTGAGCGTGATCACATAAAAAAAAACCCCATGAGTTTCTTGTGCCTTCTTCTCATTGGTGGGCGCGTTCCGAAGGCACACATCCTAACTTAGTTTTTAAGACTATTTCAAGTGATCATGTGTATGTAAATACATAAGCATTGAAAGAAATAAAGAAATTTGAAATTTGAATGAATTGAAAATGAACAGAAAAAAGTACCAGACCATACAATGGTCTATATATTTATGTTTTTATTTGGTGGGGGTATCTGCTACAGTATACACAAGTCGCTTAGCAGAGCTGAGCTGACACCAAACGAACGTCAAATTCTATGGCTGACTCTCACATTTTTTGTTAATATTTTCGACTAGTTGCGAAATCGCTGAAAATAACATCAAAACATTCCTTTGTTGTATGACGACCTTCGTCGTTTAGTGAAAAGTTGAACAATGTCGAAATTATCACAGGAAATCACTTGTCATACTCGACCGCAGCGGGAGGCCTACAATTTGTATATTAGCCAGGGATACTTAAATTACAGAGTGAAATAGATTAGAGAGGACATCTGAACCTTCTTCTAACCAATACTTTAAAATAACCATTTTTTTTCTTTTTATACTTAGTAGGTTCATGGGTTGCACTAGGCTATTTGGAAATATTTTTAAGAAAAAATTCAAAAATTTGGGTTTGCAAGTTCAAGTCTCGTCATGGTAAAATTTAGGAAAACGCATTTCTCTTAAATTTTGCTTTTCATAAATAGTTTATTAAAAAAAGAACATTGCCCCATTATGTCCCAAATTACTCGCAGTGAGGAGGTTGAAAGGCCTTAGTTAGTACCTCATATTATATTAGGGGAAAAATCCATCCGGAGGACATTTACAAGCAAAAAAAATAATAGTGTTGATAAAAATTGTAGGTATTTAAAACGTTCGAAATGTATCTCTATGCCAACTGTATTTTTAAATGTATTTGATATTAGCATTTACCCTTCGTTGCTTTCATTTATTTATATGACCTTTTGAGCCTGGCTACGTCCTTCCTAGTAATATTATAATGCGAATATTGTCTGTTGGTATATATTTCTTAATCACGCGAAAATTATAAGCCATAATTATATACTTAAAACACAAAACACAATTGGGATTTATTAAAATCCAAAAAAAATGTACCTGAATTAGTTTTGTTTTTCAAAACTGCTGAAATGGAATCGTATAGGTGAGATATTTACCGACATTTTGATGTGACTTTACGCCAAAAATTCCCTATAATTTTGAAGCTATCTTAAACTTAACTTTTAACTGAAACGTATAACTTTGAAATGACAAGGATTTTTCGTCTCAAATAACTCCAAAATACCGGGTAAAGATCTCACCTACAATTCCATATTAGCACTTTTGAGAAAAACAAAACACATTCGTTACAACCAACAATGTTAGTTTCAAGCGACGCCGACGGAGCCTTAAGGCTTTGTTGGAAACAGGCAGTGTGAACTTTAATTAAGTTTGTAAGTAGCCTAAATCGTAGCGCAAAACGAACTTGTCCGTGGTCTGATACGTAGACCCATGCAGTCACAAAAGGATAACGGGTTCGCTTATTTTCTTTAAAAAATATTTATTCTACGGCCCTTATTTCTATTTATATCTCCGTTTTATACGTACCTACACGATTTTATGAACATCAATAACAGCAGACAATAAAATAATTGTTAATTTGTGTTTTATTGTCGCAGCCGTGACAATTTCAATTAAATGTTTTTACAGACAAACGTTATATAAACAAGCTTTATGATGTTTAATGGAGTAGGTGAAGTGTAGGTGTGTTTGTTTATACATTTCACGTGGGTTCAAATGCTAAAACAAGTGTTTTAGCATGCTATTTACAAAAGACAACATTCATTCAAACCCAGTCCGGTGACTAAATTCGACTAAATTCTTCAAATTGTAACCTGTAATCGTAACTGATTGAAGAGTTTTCTGATGAGAAGGTGGTTTCAGATATTCCATTTATCGGTAACTATTCATTTATGGGCCAAATCTACTGGTGGAAATCGAAAACTGAGCAATTTGCTGCACTCTCGAGGTGCAATTCTGTTCATCACTCCGAAGATTCTCATCAGATCCTCACCAAATTTATATGGGACCACCCCTGAAGTATCACCTTTCGAACACAAAAAGAATCATCTCAATTGGTTGAGCCGTCTTCGAATGATCGCGTAACATACACACAAAAAACAACAACATACAGACGAAATTGAGAACCTCCTTCTTTTTTGAAGTCGGTTAAAAAGTAATATACTTAAGGCGGCTTGCATTAGGTACTTCTACATCGGACAGCGGATAAGCATCGCTATTCAACAAAGTACCGCAGCCTGCCTTTTGGGCACATTTCCTAGGGACCCACATTTGAATTTTTATTGACGTGATAACGTCTTATATATTGGTGAGTGCACTTCACAAGAAAGTGTGAGGTCATACGTTATTGACAAGTAACCATAGCAATGTACTTATTCAAAATGGTAATCTCAACGATATTTTTGTTGTTAATTGGTTAGATCCTCCCAAATATTTTTTTAACGCAATTTTTCCAAAATAAAAGTTAAAATTAATCCTTTATTTCAATTCCTTTTTAAATAGTTTTTATTTGAGCTGCATAACCTCATCAGCTATTTAAAGCTCAGCCCGTCAAATATTGGCTCAACTTTCGAAATATCTAGATTTCAATAAAAAAAAAATGTGTGCAGTCAATTATACAATGGTATCTTTCATAGTTATCTATCAATTCAGTTTATAGGTTACCGAATTTTCCGAAAGCTATACCAAATTTCAATCTGCTAATCGAGCTTTTAGTTCAGCGCCGATATATTCGTTTGGCAATTTTGATTTTGACAATATTAAACGCAGCACTATGGGAGTAAATGAAGTTACGTGAACCGATATTCGAAACACGGTTAAAATGTTTGATTTTTTATTATATATATTGTCCTGCTAATACGTCCGTACTATTTTCATACTGTTTTAAGTTATCACTATCACTACATAGTATAAAACAAAGTCGCTTTCTCTGTCCCTATTTCCCTTTGTACGCTTAAATCTTTATAACTACGCAACGGATTTTGATGCGGATTTTGATGCAAGAGGAAGGTTTATATGTACCTATAATACATGCATAATATAGCCGTGCGAAGCCGGAGCGGGTCGCTAGTAATTGCATAAAGTAGAGCACATATTTAAAGATTAAACATACAATTTACCTACTTAAAAACATAACAAAAACATAAAAAATATCGTTGGTTGGCAACGCGTTAAGAAAACGAGAAACGAAAAAAGTAATAGAAACTAATCTCTCCCATGTGTGTGTTGTGTATTTTAATGCCTGGTAAAACTCGATCGAGTTTTTGTGACATTGTATTTAATATGTTAATAATGTTCATACTATGTATTTTTTTGAATGTTAATAAATATAAAAATACGAAGAAAAAAAAACAGCGCACTCCGGGAGTGCAGGCAGAAGTGAAAACTGTATATCTGTGTAAAATCTCATCTGTCGCGAGAACATACGCAAAAAGAGTTTTAGATGAAAAAAAAGAAAATAGTCGGACGACTATTTGTCGTCCGACAAATAGTCGTCCGACATTTGTCGTCCAACAAATAGTCGTCCGACATTTGTCGTCCGTCAATAGTCGTCCGTTAAAAAATACCATATGTACGTCTTAATACACTCACAGCCAAATTAAAAAACTGTATATCTATGTAAAATCTCATCTGTCGCGAGAAAATCTGTCGTATGTCGCGAGAACGGCTGAAAATGCTCACCCACAAAAGTGCCCAACGCGCCATAAGAAGTTTTCACTTCAAAAAGGTAAAGGTTCGTTCAAATGTGTGTCCCGAGACACGTTAATTATTTTGTAATTAATATTGAATAGTCTCCGCAACATCTTGCTCGATTTTGGTGAATCTTTGTATAATGGTGGTCGCACATTGATACGCGCCGAACGCATCGAATTTTTGCCACGTACGGCAAAAATTGGAAGCGTTCGGCGCGTGTCAATGTGTGATTCATTGCATAACTTAAGCTATGAACAATTAAACATAGGTTACTTTTTATTCTGATATTCTCACGGGATCCGGACTTACGCGGGTGAAACCGTGGGGCACTGCTAACAAAAGATAACGAAGCAAATTAAATTCCGTCGCTATAAAGAATATCATAGACTATATAATCATTTTCCGGCACAATGCCGCAACTACTCATAGAAAGTTATATTTTTCACACTAAACACTCTGTAAGTACCTACGCAACTGCCACTAAGTCATGATTTACGACACCACGCCTCCGCAGTGACGGCTCAAGCCTTCAAATCACGCCTTGTTGGCTACCATAGTAAACAATTTTTTATTTTAGACTAACGGTTTCACCCGCGTAAGTCCCGAACCCGTTGGAATATTGGAACAAAAAGTAGACTATGTTACTTCCAATGAATCAATGTATCCTCATACCAAGTTTTATTAAGATTAGTTCAGTGGTTTCGGAGCCTGTTCGTTACAAGTAAACAAAAAAAATAGTAGGCGGAGTGGGGGTGTTATGTTTTATTGTGTTACGAAATTTCTTGATTCGGTCGCCGCGCTCAAAGCCCGCGAAAAGCTATGCAATAGCTTAAAAAGTATAATTCTTAGAGCAGGGTTTCCCAACCTTTTATGCATGGTGCCTCCCCCCGGATTATAAAATATTTCCATGCCCCCCCCCCTGTATTTTTCTTCATTGATTCAATAAAAAACACAAATTATTTTTACGACATAATTTCACACGAGAGTTAAATCATGTGCCATATTGGTGATTCTGAATTGACATCTCTATAATATCGGTAAAATTCAGTTTGCAAGGCTTCCAAATGAGCTGATAAATCAGTTTTCATATCTTCGTCCAGTTCTTGATTCTTAATAATTTCTTGTAGTCGAGAAAAAGATATAACATTTCCGCACCAACCATCACACAATTCATAAACAATGTTGTTATTAGATTAAAATATCCGATCACTTCATGCCCACCTTAAGATCTCTCTACGCCCCACCAGGGGGGCACGCCCCACCAGTTGGGAAGTCCTGTCTTAGAGGATGGATAATATACAGAGTGGTCACAATGGATTTTAGAAGTTGGCACTTATGAATTCTGTGACTTTCGTACGCTTCGTTCATAACTATTTTTCAGACTTGTTGATGCTCTTTCCGCTTAAATCAGTTATTTTGTTTGTGAAAATGACAACTTTTGCAATTTTAACATGCAAACCAAGATTCTCCAAAAATAATAAGGATGTATATTAGGGTGTTTGGTAGATGGTGGGTCAATTTGACTTGTGCGGCAGGGGAATTTTCTCCTATCTGATCTTTGTTTGGACAAACACCCTGTATAATATTTCATCAGTACCTAAGTCAAAATGTAATTTGTAAAAACTGATAGTCTAATAGCAGTCGTCGACTGACAATAACTCTCTGTTACTATGTAATAGAAATTGTTACTCTAAGGTAGGTACTTATGTCTTAAATATTAATTGCTTAGTGAATGACATGTTCAATAACTTGTTAATTACATTTTCATGATTTGCGGAGTGCTGATTAATTGTGGTTCACCATTATCACTCTACTCATTCAATTTAGAATTTAGATTGTAAAGGAATATTGTAGAAATCATATTAATTAAGTAATTAGAGTGGGAATCCATATTCTATCTTCTATACGAATTTATTTTAACAGAAATATAAATCAGATGGCCAATAACGGGTATCTAAAAGTAGAACTAAATTTAAGAAACAAAGCATTCGAACGCATAGCAAAAGAAACACAATATTATACGAATAAAGGAAAAAAAATCCATTTTTTTCCATTTTTAATTTTTTTTTTTTGGATAAATTCCATGTGGCTTTTCACAGGCTTTTTGTAACACACTGTATATTGATCTTAGTTTTCTCTCGGAAAGTTTGGCTAAACCATTTTTGGAGCCGTTTAATATGGTTTTTTTACGTTTAACCGTTTAAAAGAGATAGAATTTCGGAAAATTCTTTCTTATCAGATACCTACGTCATACAAATAACACATCACCACATGAGACATCACCACAGCTTCAGGTCTCTACGATCAGCTGTTTCAGCTGTGCGTTGATCGGTCAGTCAGTCAGGACAAAGAGTTTTAAAGCTTTCAACCGCATAAGTCCCGATCCCGTGGGAGTATCAAAATAATAAAAAGTATCCTATGTTTTGTTATTCCATTTATCGAGGAAGGCTCCTCGATAAATGGACTATTCAACACAAAAAAAAATATTTTTCAATTCGAACTAGAAGTTCCTGAGATTCAACTGGTTCAAACAAACTCTTCAGCTTTATAATACTAAAAGTATAGATTCTATTTGATCTAATAAATTGTGTTATTTGTTGCAGTGAGATCAACGACATCAACTTGGGCCTTCTGGTGGAGGTGTGGAATAAGGGCGTCATTTGGGACCGAGCCCTTGGTTACCACTATCTGCCTCTCACATCCGTCGCTTATAACGAGGTGAGATGCGTTTACTGCGAGAGCTTGTATCAATTGGTTATACCTACATGGTTCTTAGCAGTAGCACAGTTGCAAACCACTGATCAGTTTCGGATTTTAATGACCCGTATTACGTCTCTATTTTATTTACATAGTAAACTAAGAACTAAACATACAAGAAAGCAATAAAACACATTTGCCTGAACTAGGAGATTCTTGTATCTCAGGCAAATAAGGATACTTACTTAAATTACTAATTACTAGCAAAGATATTTGTATTTCCGTTACCTATTGTAACGGAAATACAAATATTTCCGTATTTCCGTTACAATAGTTAGAAACAAAAATCATGTGCTTAAAATGTAAAAGGCAAAATCAAATATTTACTAAATCGAATATATTTCAAATCAAAAAAAAAATTAGCTTGCGGAAATTATCTTTATTAAATGCGACATATGTTAAATTTGTGTCAAATTAATTATTGTATATAAATCGTCGAAGTTTGTAGACATTTAATAAAATGGATGATTGCATGTTAACAATATTTATTTATTAACCAACTTCAAAAAAGGAGGAGGTTCTGAATTGATTGTATATATTTTATTATAAAGACGACAAGTTAAAACAGACAATTTAACATTCTTAATAACTTTAATGTTACTACTTAAAAATTACCGGCTATGAATATTCCACAACTTGAATTAGGAAACTTAAATATTCATAGAACTTGTTTTTAACTTCAAGTACATGCCAGACTAACAAAAAGCTACAAGGGTAGCAGTTTACAGTTTACTGTGTCTGCTCATCATCATTGCGTATGGCATTTATCCTGGATCAAACCTCTATATCCAAGTTTTTCTGCCAGGTTGCGGCGGCAGTTGTGTTCCGACATTTCCACCGGGAAAACGGCGAAGTGGGCATTCGTTTACCACATGAGAAAGGGTTTGGTCAGGTGCTCCGCAATCGCACTGTGGTGACTCCCTTAGTCTTCGTTTATGGAGGTGGTGGTTAGTTTTCCCGGGTTCAAGATTTACGGTCAGATTCGAAACTGAGCAACTTTTTCGTGGAACTGAGTATGCTGAGATTCTGGCAGTTTATGTATCTGACCTATTCAGAAACCGAACAAAAAATAAACACACTTCTACAGATTTTGACCTAAAATCTTAATTGTCTTTCTTCGCTTCGAACATCTCCGCATCTACGGCTGAAATCGAGTTTCCTCCCTTTTTTTACGGTTTCATACCCAAAGGGTAAAAACGGTACCTACCCTATTACTAAGATTTCACTATCCGTCCGTAAGTCTGTTTGTCACCAGGCTGTATCTCATGAACCGTGATAGATAGATAGATAAACACTTTATTTGTACAACACACAAAACATTAAAAAAATCAAAGAGTACAAGAAAGCTAGACAGCTAGACAGTTGAAATTTTCACAGATGATGTACTGTTGCCGCTGTAACAATAAATACTAAAAACAGAAAATAATAATATGGATCTCTACGTGCGCGAGTCCGACTCGCACTTGGCCGCTTTTTTAGTTATTGCATCTGTTGGCTTTTGCTGAATAGTTCTGCAAAATACATTCAATGTCAAGGAAGTGGGATAACACTGTTTCAATAAAACCAACGAAAATCACCTAGGAATCGAGTCAACGACATAATATGTCAGATAGCATCTGAATTTCAAATTGTCTATGAATTTATTCAATTTAACTCAAGATACACAAGAACAGAACAAACATGAAAATCAAGAAACAACTTCCGCAATTTTTGATATAAGACAAAAAACTCTGATAGACCGCCTGAGCAGTTTAACAAAGTTTTTTAGTTTGTCTGAACAAACAAAAAAAAACAAAAAAGAATCGTAAAGTGGGGCCCTAATGGGTCCTGGGCATTACTATAACTACTACTACTTAGGGACCTACTTAGTTTGTCAACTAAATTTCCATTTTGTCCAAAAACCTAGTACTATAAAGCTGGAGAGTTGGTTTGGTTGGACACGCTAATCTCAGCAAAAAATATGTTTGTGTTAGATAGTCCATTTATAGAAGAAGACTATAATAGGCTTCTGTTTATTTTGATATTCCCACGGGATCGGGAGTTACGCTGGTGAAACCGCGGACGCAGCTAGTCACTATCACTACATAGTATAAAATAAAGTCACTTTTCACCGATCCTATGTCCCTATGTCCCTTTGTATGCTTAGATCTTTAAAACTACGCAACGGATTTTGATGCGGTTTTTTTAAATAGATAGAGTGATTCAAGAGGAAGGTTTATATGTATATTATACATGCATAATATAGCCTAAATAATACATAGTGTAATAATACACATTAATACGCAGTCTAAATAACACGTAGTGTAATATGCCTTTTATTTTTTTTTTCTTCACTCTGAAATGTATTGTTTTTAAAATGGGGGGTATTTAGTATGAACGGGCCCCAGGGCTGCAGCCCAAAAAGGCCCTTAGGCTAGGTAGACCCCTGAGTGTGAGCAGACGATGAGCCATTGATAGAAATTATATAGTTTATTCCAGCACTAACAAAGTTTAACGTCACATATAAAAGGAAATATAGTTTTTATTGTGATTAAAGTTTTGTTACAACCATTCGAGTTGTTTTTGTAGTCGTTTCTTTAGGTATTCAATTTGAATTGTTTGACGTTTGAATATATTAAAAGAAGAGTATGAGAGACCTTGCAAATGGGTTCGGACGTTAAGTATGCGAGCTTGGCATTTTTCTAGGCGGGGCAGTCTGAGACCTATGCCTGCCTGTCGATAGAGGGCATTACGACGAACAAAGAATGTCCTCACAGAAAACCTTATAAAAATAAAAAATACGCGATTAAGACCCGGGAAAATAATTACTGTAAACCTTTAAATCGTCTTGGAAACGTCCAAAGACCTTTCGATAAACCTTGTAAATTCAATTCTATTTCTTATTTATAGCCTTCTGCTGACACGATGTGCGATTTTGACCAGACCTATCACGTGGAGAAGTGAAGTGTACGGTAAACCAGATTTTTGACACAATTTGATACTGGAATTTAAGATTATGTCAAAAATGTGAGTTTTTTGAGTTGCCCTTAGTCTGAGTACGTCCACTAAAACTAAAAGTCTATTAGTTGATCAGAAAAAATGAAATAAGCCAAATAAAAAATGATGCTATAGAACACTTATTCCCATTCATTCCTACTAGTAACGTTCCTAAATAGAAAAGACAAAAGACACAGTTGTTTTAAAAAATGAAGGTGAAAATGAAGGTAATTTTTTGGAAAAATGTGAATTTGCCCATAGTATCTTTTTATCGTGTTGACTCAGGACCTTGATTTTTATACACATAATAGGGACTATAAACCTCAGTATCTGGTATGAATTTCAACTTGCTAGGTCCGTTCCTGAGAAATTCGGTGGTGATACACGGACAGACAGTCGGACAAGAGAGTGATCTTATAAGGGTTCCTTTTACCTTTTGAGGTACGGAACCGTAAAAAGAAGACATAGTTTGAAATTGCAGAAAATGAGTTAAACATAACCCAAGTTAACGACCTTCTCGTGAATAGTTAATAAATTGGAGCAATTATGGTGCAAAATGACCGCTTCGACATAAATTACATGGTTTATTAGTGAAATTACGTGCAATTTTATATCGAACTACATAATCGAGGTTATTTTCTGATTTTATTATTACCAGTAATACCTATTCGTAAATGTGTTCGATTAATGAACGGTGTCATGGTACGGTATCTTCAGCAGTAACCTTACTCCGAAATAAAAAAAGAAGAGTTTAGTTTCGTTGCCCACCTTAGATAGCGTTTTTAGACCCTTGTTTTTCAATATTAATAAACTTCAATATGGAGGAGGTAAGATTGGTGTGTTTTCTTTGGATTCTTATTAATTAACTTTACACAAAATACACCATCCAGAGCGGCTCCACGCGGTTCCGTTCCCAAGAGGCTGGCGGCATTTCCTCTCTGGATAGCCAGGCTCACCCTTTGAGTAAAAAGCTACCCTGACGACACCCTGAGACGTCCCGATAGGACCTTAAAAAAGGAATGGGTGCTGGGGCTCCAAGCTCTCAATGCCTTCACCCCCACGCCAACGAACATGTATGAGTGTGTTTCTTGACATGTATTTACCTATGTTACGTCGTTATTGAACGACTTATTTTGTTTACTTATTGGTGATTGCTTGTGGCGCAGGAGTGTGGGAGTCGGTGGGTGGAACTGGAGGCGCAGTTGATGATGCGCGGGAGTGCCGTGGTCGGCACCACCGGACCCACTGGCCATGCGTTGCTGCTCGACTGCCGGTTTGAACCGCCTTTTGGTAAGTACCTTATAACTATTTCTAATGTATTTTACTGCTCAGCAAAAAATTCAACCATTATATTGATCTGAATGTCTCTTTTTGTAAAATTAATCTTTGACTTTTAATGTCAGTACATTAAAATAAATAAATAAATATTGCAGGACATTTCACACATCGCCATCTAGCCCCAAGCTAAGTAACTAGACTTGTGTTATGGGTGCTAGACAACGGATATACTACTTATATACTTCAACTTACTACTACTTATATACTTTACTTATATACTTATATACTACATTGGGCGATTTCCTAAAGTCTTTCCGTTTACTGTGTAAAGGATGGTGTAAATAACACAATGGTTGTTGGTTCTCAACTTAGTTCCAACTGTTGAACTTATCTTTATTGGGGAAACTCTTGTGCTTATATACTAATGAAAATGTATAATTCATTGAATTGTCCTTATCTAGGTAAACATTATCATTTGTCACTGTGTGTCGTCACCACGTTACGTGTTGACCTATTTAAAATACAATATTAATTTTCTTATTGTAAACATTCGTCATCTTATACGTCACACACTACAACTGTAAGGAATAGCTAAACGCTTTGATTGCTAAACGCAATCCAGACCTCTATAGATATGACCACAAAAGATCTTTCTCATTGGAGGGCGCATTTCAAAGCCAAATTGCAATTTATTTCTAAGACGTTTGAAAGTGGTCAATTGTTTTTCAGGTACTGACAATGTAATTTTATGCAAATAATTGGTTTTAAACATATAACATGTTGAAAATAATAATCACTCTGAGTACTTTTAATTCAAGTGTTTATGTTTATGTGTAACGTTTATTAAAAGAAGGTCGTAAGTCCAATAATTGTTTATAGTATTATTGTAGCACACTGATAGTGGATTTATGACGCATACTGTACCTAAACAACAATAAACATCTTTTATAAAAACACTAGCTGTCCTGGCAAACGTTGTTTTGCTATTTACAAAAAAAAAAATAGATGTTAGCCGATTCTCAGACCTACTGAATATGCTCACAAAATTTCATGAGAATCGGTCGAGCCGTTTCGGAGGAGTTCAAGTTCGAACCCCGTGACACGACAATTTTATATATATAGAGAAGAGATTAGGCTTATGAAAATGAAAAATAACTGAACATAACAGACTGGACATGAAAAATTTGATTTTAAACCCTCGCTCCCGTGACGCGGGAAACTTTTCAATCATTTTTTAGAAACAATACGAAACAACAATTCTCGTTGAAACTTTATACGTCCCTTGTCGTTCAAACAGTGTATTGAACACAACATGTTTATACCTACTTTATAGCAGCTATTTTATGCTTTAAATAGAATCTCGTTTTGTCACTTATGTTCTCTTTTATTGGTCATAGTAGCTTTTGTCCGTGATATCCGTCCGCGCAGGGTAAAAAAAATTAAAATCTTTTTTTAGCGAATGCCTACGTTAACAACAGCTAACTGTATGTCAAATTCTAACCCCATCTCTTTATTAGTTTTTAAGTTTGTTAGTCAGGATTTAGAATTTTATATCTAAGTATCAATATATGTATGTATGAATGTATCTTCTTAATCTAATTTCGCCCTTATTTCTTTTAAACTTCAGTTGAATCAGTTGTCTTTTTTTTGTGTGTCCAACTTGTGGGTTTTCAAGTCGCGAAGGACGAGATGTCCTCAAGTCCGGGCCTTTCGAACTTAGTATGTTTTGGTTTACGTTCAAAACGCCCAAGGTCAATTCAAGTTGGGCCATTCAGGCTAAGTACCCAAGCGTGTTACATCTTAGACTGCATCATCACTTACCATCTAATGTCATGGTGGCTTTTTTGACTCTTTCATATTTAGATGGGGTTGGTCTCCTAATTACTCGGCGTTAAGACATTCCATCCTGACAGGTCTGGTAGGCCTTCCTTCTTCAATGGTTAAGGTTGTCCACTATATTAACAGAGGTGAACTGTATTATATATTTACGTTTAGGGAGGTATCGGGCTTTTTTAGACTACATGGTCTTATGATCAAGCCCATGAAAAATTTATTTAAAGCTTCAAAAAAACTGTATAGAAACCAAATCTAAATGTCCTTCGAGGACAGACCTATCCTTTATCCAATAAAAATATCGTAAAACTCTCCCCGCAATCGATAGAAGGAAAATTGGCAGTTGGCAAAGGAGTCAAGTGTGCCACGACGGCGCCTGTCTGCCTTATACCCTGCCAAATATAGTGTCCTGGTTAAAAAGGCTGTATAGCCTAGTTTTATAGGTCTACTAACTTTTACTTGCGGCTTCGTCCGCGTAGAAGTACCTACATCTAAACAATATCCATATAAAATATGATAGGTCAGTGTTTGACCACTAACATACGATATGGCTTAGATGTCGCACGCTTTCTTAGAAGATACCTATTTACTCGCTACTTGAAGACCCCCAAATTGTACACGTCAGGAAAGACGCAGGCAACTGATTCTATTTCCTTACGGTAAGAATAAGGAATGACGAAGCAAAACGCTTAGTGCGGACGTCTGGTATTTCCATCATGAATCGGTGCCGCTTATCAGGGTGTCTGGTTGTTTGACGAAAGAATGGAGATGGCAAAATTAGGCCTTGTAGTTCTGTTGCACACTCCCCGAAATGTATCTGATATAAGTAGTTTTGAAGTTACGTGGGAACAGATGAACATACATACATACAGGTCAAACACATAACCCTCCCTTTTGGCTTCGCCGTAGTCGGGTAAAAAGACCGACAAGCTTGCCACCTTGCGACAATGAGCGGGGCGTTGAAATATCAGTTAGCCAGGACTTTGAATTTATATTTATCATCTGTGAGATCTTAGGGTCCGCTGAAAGTTTCTAGTGAGAAATTAATTTGAATCAAAGTTAAACAGCAATGGGTTAACTGTACTTACTTACTTGACGTTAAAGGTTTATACAAAAAAAAAACGGTTGCATTCCGGGAGTGCCGACAGAAGTGAAAAAACTAATTTATAAAAAATCTTAACTTGAAAAAAAAAAAAAACAGCGCACTCCGGGAGTGCAGGCAGAAGTGAAAACTGTATATCTGTGTAAAATCTCATCTGTCGCGAGAACATACGCAAAAAGAGTTTTAGATGAAAAAAAAAAAAATAGTCGGACGACTATTTGTCGTCCGACAAATAGTCGTCCGACATTTGTCGTCCGTCAATAGTCGTCCGTTAAAAAATACCATATGTACGTCTTAATACACTCACAGCCAAATTAAAAAACTGTATATCTGTGTAAAATCTCATCTGTCGCGAGAAAATCTGTCGTCTGTCGCGAGAACGGCTGAAAATGCTCACCCACAAAAGTGCCCAACGCGCCATAAGAAGTTTTCACTTCAATAACTTATTTACTAAACAACTACAAAATATATGTACATGCTTAAATGCACACACTGTAGATGCATCTCGTAACGGTGTCGCGAGTTCAGAGATTTTATCTCATCTAAAAATGCTTACCGCGCTAAAATAAGTTTTCACTTCAAAAACAATGGTACAATTTACTATGTTTTGATTCCGTAATGTGTCACGTGGGCCGTAGGTATCTACGTGAGATGAAGTAAGGATGAAGTGATTTTATTATTTTCGGGGATGGATTCACCATTCAGATTTAACAAAATAAATTTATTTTCTTTTTAAGCTATTGCATAGCTTTTATCGCGGGCTTTGAGCGCGGCGACCGAATCAAGAAATTCCGTAACGAAAATAAAACCTTTAACCCCCCACTCCGCCTACCATGTAGCTCGGCCGAGGGTTCGCTTAACGTGTATGTATATGGTGCGACTGTACGAAGCTCGCACGATGCAATAGCTTTACCGCGGCAGTCCCCGAGTGCCACACTTTTTTTTAACCGACTTCAAAAAAGGAGGAGGTTCTCAATTCGTCTGTATGTTGTTGATGATGTTGTTGTTGTTTTTTTTTGTGTGTATGTTACGTGATCATTCGAAGACGGCTCAACTGATTGAGATGATTCTTTTTGTGTTCGAAAGGTGATACCTCAGGGGTGGTCCCATAAAAATTTGGTGAGGATCTGATGAGAATCATCGGAGTGATGAACAGAATTGCACCCGAGAGTGCAGCAAATTGCTCAGTTTTTGAATTCCACCAGTACAATTGGCCCCTAAACGAATAGTTACCGATAAATGGAATTTCTGAAACCACCTTCTCATCAGAAAACTCTTCGATTAGTTACGATTACAGGTTACAATTTGAAGAATTTAGTCGAATTTAGTCACCGGACTGGGTTTGAATGAATGTTGATAGAGAACCCTATCTTAAATGAAGTTCTGATAAGGATCTTCGATGTGATGAACAGAATTGCACCTCGAGAGTGCAGCAAATTGCTAATTTTTCGATTTCCACCAGGAGAATTGGCCCATAAACTAATATTTACCGATAAATGGAATATCTGAAACCACCTTCTCATCAGAAAACTCTTCAATCGGATACGATTACAGGTTACAATTTGAATAAAATATTCGCTTTTGCCTCGCCGGACTGGGTTTGAATGAATTTTGATAGAGAACCCTATCCTAAATGAAGATCTGATGAGGATCTTCGGAGTGATGAACAGATCTGCACAGCGAGATTCAACAAATTCCTCAGTTTTCCATTTCCACTCATAGAAGTGGTCCATACACAAATCGGTACCGATGAATGGAGCATCTGAAAACACCTTCTTATCAAAAAACTCTTCAATGGGTTACGATTAGGTACAGGTTGCAATTTGAAGAAACAGTCGCTTACGCCTCATGGAGTAGAATTTTCAGTGACAGTGGCACTAAAAATGGTTAAATGGTTAAATAAAAAAATAAATTAAAATATTAAAAACCGACTTCAAAAAAACCTGAAAACAAAAATTTTAAAAACCTGAAAAGAAAAACCAAAAAGTGAAAAATAATCCATTTCGGGTCAATAAGACAGCAGATCACTTAAACATAAGTACTTACTTGGAAGTCGGACTAGGTGACACCATGTTTTCTTTATACCTCTCAACATTCAATCTAACCCAGTTTTTAATATTTTAATTTTTTTTTGTCTGCTGTTACTTCACGGTTAACTGCTCGGCAGATTTTCATGAAAATTTGTTCAAGGGATCTTCCCTGAAAGTTCACATTTTAAGCAGGCAAAATCGTGGGGAGTAGTTAGTATTTTCATATTTCTTGAAACTTAAGATTTATAATTCTCCGCCTGGAGTCCTTCTATAATTGAAGTACCTACTAGCCCGTGTATTTTTTTCTTATTTATTTGAAATTCCTTTGTCCTTGTTAGTCAAAATAATGAGAAAGGACAATGAGCTGTCTCGAATGGACGTTGATAAAACCCAGTGATTAATATTATACGAAATAAAACGTAAAACCGAAATATTCAAAAGAAAAAGTATGATTTCGGGTTTCTGCAGACTACAGATTTATCTATCGATAATTTAGTATAGTTCACCAATAAATGCAAGTATTTTTAAAACATGACATTCACAAAATACCGAGTATTCTCAGTAGTTCGGGTTATTCCGGTCACCGGACTAGTGAGGCTGTCTAACAGTTCAGCGATGCAATAAGACCGGACTACTGAGCCTGATAGTTCGGTATCAGATACCGGTTTATTTCAGTACGATACCGGATGTGGTTTGATAAATACTGGAATCGTGAAATCCCGGGGTTAAAATCCCTATTCCGTAACAAGCTTCGTATCGTCAAACAGACGGACAGACAGACTGACAAGGTGATCTTAGAAGGGTTCCTTTTTTTACCTGCGCTCTCTCCATACAAACGTAGTCGACTACGTTTGTAATAATTTGCATGGAAAGAGCCCCCGGTACCCCTTCCTCTTAAGGTTCGGAACCATAAAAAGGAACGAGCATCGCAGTATGAAGCAGGCAGACCAGTGTCAGCCACGTCACTCCTCATCAGGTAGCCAAAATGCGGACTGTGTTTTCTTAAAACTATATAAGAAAAAAGCGATCGTTTTGAAACTATCAGTCGATCTAGAGTTGCTGGTTTACGATTTTCAAACGATGTCGGATGATGAATGGAGATAAAACATTGTCTTTCGGAGATTTGAAGAGAGCTTGAAATGTGAATATTGTTTAGATTTTTATAAAACGTAAGTTTTTAAAGGAGCGTGTGTGTCCGAGTAAGTCTGTACCTATACTGTACTACATAGGTTACATATATAACTATAAATTCACCAGTTTTCATGATTTAAACAAATATTAAAACGGGTTCTTTATACAGGGTTATTGGAAATTATACTAGCAAGCCGTTGAGGGCTACTGCTGTGCACCTTAACAAACAACTTTTGTTCTACGACTTTAGGAAATTCGAACATTTTTAAAAAAAAATTAAAAAATAAAATAATATTGACACATTTTTATCTCGGTAGACCCACAGGATCGAGACTTACGCAGGCGAAACTGTGAGGCGTTGGTAGTTTACAATATTAAAAGTAACAGAGTTGTCGTAAATCTTGTGTAAAGCCTTTAACTTATTCAGTCTTTTTCAATAACTATAAACTTGACTTTACTTTCAAACTGTTCAAAGTCTACGGATACACGTAATATACAGGGTGAACTTTTTAAATTGCATAAGATTCCAAAAATAGGCTAATCTTTGATTTACCATACTTGTTTCCAGGAACTGATCTATATTAGCAACAATATCGATGATACACAAATAATCTATGTAACTTTTTTGCCAAATTAACAGGTTGAGTTGGGTAGGGTTCTTAATGATTTAAAAAAAAATAGAGTGATGCAATTTAGATGGGTAGATTGATAGACAATAAATGTTTATTACACCATATGAAGCATACAACAAATTCAGATTACGAACAGATGTGCTGAATTTAGTGATGTATTATGCAAAACACAGACTTTCATCAAAATGTATAAGTTTTTTTTCCTGCACATCATGCCCTGCACCATAATGGACGCCACAGACGTCTCACCGTGAACATGGCTAATTACTGGTCCTCAAAAATTTAAATATTTGCTCCTTACCCAGTAATCATCACTAATAAAACGGTTAAATAAAAACCTAACATAAGTCATTGACATTATAATATTTAAATTTTAGTCAATTTATTTATTTTATTACCCATTTTAATAGATACATGAGCTTGATATGGCAGCTCAATTATATTGTTTTGTATTTAGTATAAATTATGTTACTTAAGTAACTCATTATTGTACGTCCGGGAAGGACAAACTTGATACCTATGCTATAACATGTCATCTTATGTACAGTCACATTACATATTAAGTAGTTGAACCCCACATGACCCAGAGCTCACTCGCCAATCTGTAAGGTTGTGAAGTGATGTTACACGATTCTGTTTTTTTTAAACAAAATACTTTTGCAATACAATAAACAATAAAAAAATTACAAAATAGGTAAAAACTATATTTTTTACAGATATGCCAATGAGCTTTGAGTCACATGGGGTTCAGCTAATTGGTAATGTGACTGTACACAGTTTTTCAATATATATTCTTGATTGTTGAAAAAAAAGTTCTTACAGTCTCTATGGGTATTTAAAAGTTTTGGTAATGGCCCCAAAGGCGCATTTAAAAAACCATCCTGTATATGTGAAACTTAAAGCTTCCTTAAACCTGATGGGAATACAATTTTGGTTAGAAACTTGTGGAAACTCAGTAGAGTGTGGAAGCCCGATGGTTCCGGTTACATTGTTGACTCAACTCGGTAGTTGTGGTGTCTAACTTCATTTGTAAACTAATTAGTACCTTATACTCTATGCCACTTCAGTTTGGGTATAGTTTTGTATTGGTTTATTGTAATTAGCTATTGGAAAGATAAATATACAGGGTTCATGATAAGAGAATCCCCACTCTACCCGATTTCATTCTTGCATATAGAAAAAAGTAAGTAAGTACAGTTGACATGAAAAATTCTAAAAAATTAAAAAGAAAGTTTGGGCATTAAGTTACAGAAAAAAACAAATTGAATTTTGAGAGCTCAAAATGACTCAGGGGTGGCTGAAAAACAGAGTTGTATAGCCAGAAATGGTTCTGCACAACAATAAACTGATGCTTCGCCAACACTTACCAACACTTCTGTATCAAGGACCTATAATTGTGTAAATTGAAAGAATGTGACTCTATTAATAATGAAATCAGGTGAAGATCGGAAAAAACAGTTATGGGTCGGAAAAACAGTGGAGCATTGGAAAAGCCTTTGAACGCCGGAAATAATATTCAGCATTGGGATAAATATTAGGCATCAAAAACCATTGAGCATCGGAAATATAGTTTAAGCATCGGAAATAACAATTGAGGATCAGAAAAACAGTCGAAAGTCGAAATAAACTGTTTGGATCGGATAATCGGATAGACCCGGAATAGCAGTCGGAAAAATGACGTTTCTATTTCGAGACAGATGTTCACTTGGTTTTCTTTGTTTGTAAAAAAAAGGAACCCTTATAAGATCACTTTCTTGACCGTCTGTTTTATCGGCGTGACTAGCAGGTGATAAAAAACCAGGACAGTTTTTACCTGTGCTTCTTTACCTGTGCTTCTGGGATTCTAATTATTGAACGATATAATTCACCATAATCCAACACCAAATAATGTTCGCAATCGGTCATTGTTTAAACACCTGTTGATTGGAAACACGTTCATTGAACTCTCATTACATAATACCTACCTACGTTTGTCAATGTAAAACCTGTCTGATTCAGGTCTTATTACTTGTCTATTAGTACCAGTAGCTATATTAATTTCAGACAAACCACTCTCCAGATTTCTTTGTTTTAAGGAAAATAAATAGAAATACAACTAGAATAATATCTATCTCTACATAGTATAAAACAAAGTCGCTTTCTCTGTCCCTATATTCCTTTGTATGCTTAAAACTACGCAACGGATTTTGATGCGGTTTTTTTTAATAGATTGAGTGATTCAAGAGGAAGGTTTATATGTATAATACATGCATAATATAGCCGTGCGAAGCCGGGGCGGGTCGCTAGTATCTAATATATTTAGATAAAAAAAATACTTTATAGAAATAGAAATAACTTTATTCATGCCTGAAAAAAACTTTCATCAAAAATACCTATTGATTTAGTCCCAATTGAGCTTATAATATTCATTCCATTTCGCAATTTATACCCAACCTTTAAAAATAAATTCTCAATTTTTCTGTTTTTTTTTTAACGCTTCCCTACGTATAAAAGTTTAATCGACTTCAAAAAGGTCTAATATCAATAAAACTAAAATGGGATCAACCTTTTTATTCCTTCACCTTAGGAGCAATGGATATCTTGATTTCTTGGTAAAATAGTGCACATTCATTTTTCGTTAGAAAAATTGGTGGTGCACGGCCGATCAGGACTTTGAATGAAAGTCAAGGTAATTACCACAAAGCTAACACATTTAAGAAACAAATATTATTTAAAGCGGCTCATAACGATTTTCCTGGTGCGGAATATAAGAGATTGGACAGGGATAGCGAGTGCCGCACAACTTTTTAGCCTCGCAAGAGATCGGGTCAAATATTCTGAGCTGACTGCCAACCTTCACTAGTTGGAGAGGCACCCTGAGAAGAAGATAACGATTTTATGCTCAAACATACATCACTTCATAGTATAAAACAAATTCGCTTCCCGTTGTCTGTCTGTCCCTATGTATGTTTAGATCTTTAAAACTACGTAAAAGATTTTGATGCGGTTTTTTTAATAGATAGAGTGATTCAAAAGGAAGGTTTAGGTATATAAAACTAAACTACCACGGGTATGTAGTCGTGGTCAATAGCTAGTAAAACAATATAAGTCAAATCCACCTACAGTCAAATTAAGAACTACCTTTTTGAAATAGGTTAAAAATTCGCCATGGCAACATTCGATATTCCCGCGCCGGGTCGTCTGTTATTTTGGAAAAGCATTGAAACTGGTGTTTATCAGTGAATGGTCATGTGACCTTGGCTCCCGCCCACCGGGGCGGTTCCGCCCAGACGGCGCCTAGAATGAAACACTGACCTACTCGGCTTACGTCCTTGCTGCTCCTGTTTTTATGTGTATTTACTAGGTTTATATCTTAAAAGGCGGGTAACACTTTTGGTTATGGTTAGTAGTTTGGTAATAATCGTTAGTTCTGTTAGCAGTTTAAATCTTTTTAGAGGCACTATTTAAGTTTATGCAGACTTGTATCTGTGTTACGATGAATCAACGGAGGCGTCTCCCATTGTACCATTTATACAGGGTTATTGGAAATTAATTAGCACGGCGTTAAGGGCTTCTTCTGTGCACCTTAACAAACAACTTTTGTTCTACGACTTTTGGAAATTCGAAAAAAAAAATGAAAATTTTGAGGTTATGTAAATTCGAAAAACGGCTGATTTAGCGTTGGGATTTTTTTAAGGTAATTTGAAATCGGGTAGAGATGGGATCGGGTAGAGTGGGGACGAAGCCCACTTGCGTAACACTTATAAAAAGCCACCTGGGTTCATTTATTTTTTACTTTTGAGTATAATATGACAACAAGCTTTACTTCAAAGAATACGAAATTAAAAGTTTGTTTAATAAAGTTTGGTTTTATTTAAAAATTCTAATTGGGTACTTAATTTGTCGAGAAATTAAAAATTGGAAGCCGAAAAAGCGAAAAACATACACAAACTGAGAAATTCTTTTTTTGAAGTCGATTCAAAACATGAAAGTTAAATTACACATCTACGTACGCCTGTAGAATGTGAATACCAATCGCGTTCCCTCGTTTCACATCTAGTAAACGATTCTCGCACTTATTACCTTACTGATAAGTTTGAATTAACAGCGGCACAGTGTGTCGTACGTGAACGTATTGTTAAAGAGGCTTCACATCCGTTCGTTGTCTCCGTTTCCTTGAGATAGGGGAACCTTTAGGAAGTGAAGTGAGGCTGTTTTCATATTAGTGTAAAAAGGTCTCAAGTAGATTGTAATCGATTTTGTGATTGGTATGACTGTGATGTGGGTAGCAATTGAAATACATTAGAAACAAATGAACAAGATTTTTTTTGGACCGAAGTTCCTTATCGCGGTTTGGACACCTAGCCGAGAAAAAAATTATCGCGTTAAAATGTAACGCGCTAGGAAAAAGAAAATGAAGGAGACATTTCCTATTTATATGAAAAAAAAACCGCTCCAAACGCGAGTCCCGCGACACGTTCTTTTTGACGTGATAGCGTCTTATAACTACTACTACTAAGCGACAAGCGACCCGCTCTGGCTTCGCACGACTATATTATGAATGTATTATACATATAAACCTTCCTCTTGAATCACTCTATCTATTAAAAAAACTGCATCAAAATCCGTTGCGTAGTTTTAAAGATCTAAGCATACATAGGGACATAGGGACGGCGAAAAGTGACTTTATTTTATACTATGTAGTGATAGTGATGAAGAACACCGTACTGCACTCACAAAAAGTGTGACGTCACGCTCACGTTACGGGAACGTGAGCGTTATTGACAAGGTAATTTTTTTAACGTTATAACGTCATAAGAATACATTAATGGTAACCATAGCAACGACATATGGCGTTGTCACGTAATATTTTTTTTTTGAAATGGCTATATACGCCTTGTGTATTGCCAAAAGAAGATAAATAAGGGTTGAATTTCTTTTTTTCTGAACCATTTAATAACCTTCAAGTTGTAAATTATACTTTATTTATAATTAATAAAAAATGTAAGCCTAGAATACAAATATTTAAGGGATTAAAATCAATAACATAATAATAATATGTTGAAATTTAAAGAATTCGTTTCGTTTATTTTCCATTTCCAGAAATATCCATCAATAAAGCACGTCACATTTTCTTCTGATTTCCTTCAAAACTTAAATGAACAACTAAATAAATAATATAAACAAGTAAATAGTAAACAACGACATAAAATATAAACTAGGAACTTCCGTTTCCGCTTCTGAGTTTTCTCTAGAGAATGCGACAAACTTTCAAACACATTTCTTTGAGAATAGCCTTTCTCTACCATTCAGTTAAACTTCACATAATCACCAAGTTACTTTAAAGTACCTAATCTTTTCATTACCGTGAAAACAACAGTCTATTTAGCAAACAAGAGGCGAAAAAATACCTAAAAGTTTTTGTTGAATGAAAAAGTTGTTTGGAACATTAAAAGAACAATTCACAATGATATAAACACAATTTTAAATACATTGAATCGTATTATTTAGATCTTTTTGTTTTCAATTAAGCTATCCGATCCCGCCTCATAGACAAGTATTTAGGCTTAGAAATTTGTCTGTGGTCAGAAGATCAATTCTCGTAAAAAAATTGTTTAAATTACATTTCAATATCATTCCGATTGCATTTCGATTGCAAAAGATACCCTTAAAGTCAGTTTTATTTAACAAAAAGCTAACTTTGAGGGTATTTTGAGCTACTTTGAGGGTATTATTTGTGATCGAAATGCAATCGAAATGACATTGAAATGTAATTTGAACAATGTTATTTACGAGAATTGGCCTTCAGGTTGTTTCTATGTATATATTTACAAAAGAAAAGTATATAAGTAGTATATCCATTGTCTAGCGCCCATAACACAGGTGTAGTTACTTAGTTTGGGGCTAGATGGCGATGTGTAGAATGTCTTGCATTTTTTTTTTGTTTTTTTTTTTCAATAAATCTACTCCGTCTTATGTATGTCCCAGGTACTACAGAACCCTTCCCCATTTCGTTTTAGGGTAGATCCACAACTTGAAATCTGAATCCAAAAAATACTTGTACTTGTATACGGGCTGTTTTCCGCAATCAGACCCTTTTTAATTGGGTCCTTTTTGCGTGAGGATGGAGTAGGCTTGCCCAGCACCTACTACCCTCTCAGCTTAGTCGACCTTGTCCAGAGGAGAGAACTTGTCAATACTTCTGGAGCCAACTAAGCCGCGGGTTTCATCACGATGTTTTCCTTCACCGTAAGAGCAATGTCAATTAGCGCACATACATTTTTCTTAAGAAAAAGTCGTCACAGACAAATATCTAAGCATTAATACTTGTCTGAGATGGGAATGGAACCCGCAACCCTGTGTTTGGCAGTCAGGCATGGTGACCATTGTTCCAACTGGGTCGTCAATACATGTCTCAGGCATTACATCATCTAGATTAGATGAAAAAGTCAATATATTTTTATTCCTAGATAATTTAAATATAAGAATTCGTTTAATTATAACTGCATTCCACGGTTTCTCCTATAGCCTAACTAACCTGTGTTATTTCGACTCCATACCAAAGATCGATACCTGGTAACACTGGTAGTTAATGAAACTAGCATCGTGTTCAGTTTGTATAGGCAGCGTCGTCGGTCTGTTGTATTAAACGTGTTCATTTGAGCGTGAGATGTGGGCCAGCCTTTGATGATCGCTGCAGAAAAACATCAATCCCATAACTCTTATTTTAAAACTAGCAGCGCTCCGTGGTTTTAAACGCGTAACTCCCGATCCCGTGGGAATATCGGGATACCCGGGGTACAATATCACGGTATTAGAGTGGCCTGCGCAGTCTGCCGATCTCAATTTCATTGAATATGCGTGAGCTTTGCTAGGCAAAAGAGCTTTCAGGAATTTTACCCAAATTTTAATACTGAGAAAGAACTTTTTTGCACCTTTTCAGAGTATAGAGTATGATTCCTCAGAAAACCATTGATATCCCCATACTTAGTATGCCACGTTGATTTAGAGCCGTCGCTAATGTTGTAGGTGGACCAACAGATGGCTAAAAAGTTCCTAAATATATATTTTTTTAATAAATTTGAAGGTGTCAATAGTTTTTTTTTTGAAATAAACTTGATTTGTTACTCAGTTTCGGCACTATTTTAGTTTTTATACTAAATTTTCCAATTTTCTATGGCAACCCTTTAATTAAATCACAGCATTTAAAATAGTATTTAATTCCGCTTCTATTGACATACGATACTCAAGACAATAAATCCAATAAAAAAAATGCCAAAAAAACATTATACTACCCGTGTTCTCTAGACTTTGTTGATGTGTGTATTAGTGTAAATGTAGATACTTATACAACACGCGAAACTATCTGTGCCCCTCGGTTTTACCCGCGTTAGTGTTGATTTAGTAACCATAAACCGCATTCTTGTAGGTACCAACACAGAATACATAACAGTTACTGCAAAAAATTAACTTTACAAGCCGTTTTTACCCCTTTTAACCTAAGATCCCTTTAAGGACGACCTTCTTCGAGCTGTTTAATGGATGAAAATATTTATATCAAACTAGCTGAGCCCCGCGGTTTCACCCGCGTAATAATTTTCTACGAAATTTCCTTATTTTTTTCTTTCATAAGAACCATCTCCTGACAATAACAAACACAACAAAAAAGAATTGGCCAAATTGGTCCAGGCGTTGTTGAGTTATGCGCTTACCAACACATTTTGCGATTCATTTTTATATATAAGATTAAATACGTCAATAAATATATTGCAAATGGGTTGTCCAAAAAAAATTTTTTTTTTTTTCAATTTTTTTTGACTATTTAACATTTTAGTAAATTCAACTTTCTGAACCTGAATGCCCGCTGGTGTACGCAGTGTTGGATTCAATATTCTTGCTACTGGGACAAAATATTCATTCCGATATTCCCATGGGATCAGAATAAAAATAAAAGTTAGTATATATGTTATGGACCAAGTGATTAATTCGGGCATTATGTATAATGACAAGCTACTTTGGGCAAAGTGATTAATTTATCATCTAAATTTTAATATTTATCACACTGTCCGGGCATTATGAATATTGCTACTTGATCGTTGGGCAATGTGATAATAGAGAAAGATTCTATGAGGAAAAGAGCTCCTTTAAACGCTATTTTTTAACGATGTTAACCTAAACGCTCGCTTCGCTCGCGCGTGTTTTATCACAATATCTAACCTAACCTACCTTTCTGGCACCCATTACATTTTTTACCATTTCATTTTTTTTATTTAGTTTTAGCATTTAAAGCGTGGACACGGAGGTCCAAGCATCTATAAAATAAAGAATTATTGTGTTTCAAATGTTGATTTAATGTCTTAAATAGAACCAACAGTAATAAAACATGTATTTTTATTACCCTGCCCAATACGTGACAGGCATTATGTATAATGCCCGGGCAATATGATTATTTCAATAGTTTATTGAAATAATCACATTGCACTCTCATATTGGTCATTATTCATAATGCCCGGGCATTATGTATAGTGCCCAATTAATCACTTGGTCCATGACATATATAAGACACTTCTCTTTATGAGATTAACGTTTTGTTCTGCGTACGGATTCATAAGCATTTAACTTAATATGTGATTGTTTCTCAGCTCACATGTAAACATGAGTTGCGTAAACATTCATCACAATCTTACCTGTTGTTTGTATATATTTGTATATTTATACATTATACAATGTTGTGTTTAACGATTACATTTCTGTTCATCACTCCGAAGATCCTTACCCATTTTTTATGAGACTTTGAAATTTAAAAACAACCCTACAACTAACAGAAAAAGAATAATGTTCATAAACAACGAAGTTATGCCCGAACAGCCATCAAATATGGGAGCACAAGTCTTTGCATAAACTCTATTGTCATAAAGTCTCAAGGCATAATGATTTTAACATCATTTCATTAGGCATAACTACATTTGACATAAACTACTTTGGCATAATTCGATTTTGCATAATTCTTTAAAACAAACAATCGAATTGAGAACACCCACTTTTTCTAGTCGGTTAAAATAAAAATAAAAATATTTTCATTTCATCTTTACAATATAATTGGCATAGATTTAAACACGATTTGAGTTGTATTTGGAAACGATTGCTTTTAAGTGTCCCTTAACTTAACAATAAAAACACTGGAATAGTCTAAATAAAGCTTCTTCCTCCTCGCAACAGCCCCTGAATTTTGATTACGTAAGCAACGATGACCTCCAAGATCTACAGCTATGTTAATATATAAAACTACTAGCGACCCGCTCCGGCTTCGCACGGCTATATTATGCATGTATTATACATACAAACCTTTCTCTTGAATCACTCTATCAATGAAAATAAACCGCATCAAAATCCGTTGCGTAGTTTTAAAGATCTAAGCGTACAAAGGGAAATAGGGACGGCGAAAAGTGACTTTATTTTATACTAGCTGCGCTCCGCGGTTTCACCCGCGTAACTCCCGACCCCGTGGGAATATCGGGATAAAAAGTATTAGTATTAGATCTCATTTTGGCACGAGACACTTTAAATGCAGAGCAATACCGTGATGAGGTTTTGTACTCTATGGTGATACTCCACCAATAGCAGCTCGACTAAGATTTCATGTTCATGCACGATAATAGACGTTTTCACACCGTATGGCTGGTTTTGAACGAGTTCAGCGAGTACAATATCACGGTAATAGAGTGGCCTGCGCAGTCTGCCGATCTTAATTCCATTGAATATGCGTGAGCTTTGCTAGGCAGCAGAGTTTTCAGGAATTTTACCGAAAATTTTATAATGGAGAAAGAACTTTTTTGCACCTTTTCAGAGTATAGAGAATTATTTCTCAGACAACGATTGATATCCCCATACTTAGTATGCCACGTTGATTTAGAGCCGTCGCTAATGTTGTAGGTGGATCAACAGATGGCTAAAAAGTTACTAAGAATATTTTTTTTAAATAAATTTTAACGTGTCAATAGATTTGTTAATAAAATAAACTCGATTTGTTTCTCAGTTTCGGCACTATTTTAGTTTTAATACTAAATTTCTATATTTTTCTGTGGCAACCCTTTTATTAAATCAACGTATTAAAAAGAGTATAAAATTCCGCTTCTATTGACATACGACACTCATGACAAAAAACCCAAAAAAATACAATTTTTTCCCAAAAAACACTATATTACCCGTGTTCCCTAGACTTTGTTGATGTGTGTATATTTTTTTCCGTACCATTGTATTCTGTTTTTAAACCCCTGATGTAAAAACAAACGGAAAAAACCCTAAACAATATTGTATGTCAGACGAGGCTGTATAGGTTAAAAGTCTTTTGCCTGGCCTTTCGGGAGTATAATTAACAAAATATATTGCCTAAAAAAATAGTAAACATAGACTTATTACAAATATTTTGTTAATTATTATTTTCTTTTCTTTTGAAGTATTTTCTTTTATTCGCAACTGTGATAAAAAACGTCGTACGATACACGAGTGGATATTGATCATACCATCTCAGCTTTATACGCGCTCGCGTTCCGCTCGCGCGTCATCAACCGACTCTATGTGATCAATTTACCACAATTATATCGTAATGTACTATTATCCGTTTTTGGTAGCACAATATAATTACTGTAAGAGTTTAAGAAAAAGCCTTACTAATTCGGTACCTTCCCGACTTGGCACCCCAAAATAAGGTACTCCATTTTGTCATAATTAACCTTTAAGTAACCTTTTCTTTCCGAGAACAACTAATCACGAATTATAACATCCTAATGAACATCTATTATGTACAATCAACGTTCAAAAGTCTCCACCAACTTCAACGTTTACAATCCTGTGCAGCACTATTTGAATATTATAACAACGTAGGTAATCATTTCATTTGTAGTATGTTCATTATTTTTAATTTGATTGTTAATATGGATTTTAATATCTGAAATAAATGAATAATTGATTGTAACCTGTAGATCGAACCCACGTTCGGTTGGTGTAGCGGGTGGCGGCTTAAACCACTCACACAACTAAATACATAGCTAACATGTTGAAAATAATAATCACACTGAGTACTTTTAATTCAAGTATTTAAGTTTGTGTGTAACGTCTATTAGAAGAAGGTCGTAACTCCAATCTTGTTTATAGTATTACCGTCACAAACTGATAGTGAACTAATGACGCATACTGTACAGTGTACAGTCACATTACCAATTAGCTCAACCCCACGTGACCTAGAGCTCACTCTCAAATCTGCAAGGTTGTAAAGTAATGTTACCTGATTCTGTTTTTTTTGAATAATATAATATTTGATACAATATAAAAAAATACCAAAAAAGGTAAATACTATATTTTTTACAGATATGCGAATGAGCTCTGGGTCACGTGGGGTTCAGCTAATTGGTAATGTAAGTGTACACTGTACAGTATGCGTCATTAGTTCACTATCAGTTTGTGACGGTAATACTATAAACAAGTAGGTATTGAAGTTACGACCTTCTTCTAATAGACGTTACACACACATAAATACTTGAATTAAAAGTACTCAAAAAAGCGTTGGTTAATTGAAAATATATAAAATAAATCTGAATATAAAAAAATAAGTACAGTGGACCCCCGATAATCCGGCCCCTGTCTAATCCGGCGCCCCCTGTAATCCGACATGACTTAGAATTACATGTATGTTTGACAATCTTTGCTAATACATATAGATCAGGTTTGAACAGGTCACAACTCGTACGCGCCACCGCTATTGCGCTCGACGCGTATGCATTGTTTTACTTAGTTTGAATTTGACTACTAGTGATAGCGGTACGGCCTAGCGTGCGTTCATTGTTTACTATTTATTCATTGTGTATTAGGTATAGTACCTAGTAATGTCGTCACAAACCCAGAAGCGAAAGCACAAAACGTTGACAATTAAAGAAAAATGTGATATTTTAGATCGCTTAAATCGCAATGAAACTTTCAGTAGTTTAGCAAGTGAATACGGCGTAGGCCGATCTACAATTTATGACATTAAAAAAACCACGAGAAGATTAAGAAGTTCGTGTCAACTACTGACTGCGGGCCAGGCAAGAGACAGACACTCAAGAAAGCTGAACATCCAGAAGTGGAAGAAGCTTTGTACATGTGGTTTCTTCAGGAAAGAAACAGGCATGCACCAATTTCGGGACCCATGTTGGCGATGAAAGCTAAGTTTTTTATAAATAGTAGATATGTATGTGCATTTATGCTTAATTTTATAATAAAACGTATGCTCTCAATTGTTATTTAATTTACTAAATTCGACTTACATAAATTAAGTCTGATTTGTACTTCAAAGTACATACATATGTACGTATGATATATAGATTCTTGTCATTAGATATGTAATTTGTCGGATTACAAGGTACTCTTTCGTAAAAAAATCC
Organism: Idaea aversata; assembly: GCA_907269075.1. Lineage (NCBI taxonomy): Eukaryota > Metazoa > Arthropoda > Insecta > Lepidoptera > Geometridae > Idaea > Idaea aversata. The sequence goes on along the minus strand of OU026097.1, from coordinate 12,366,744 downwards.
GGACTATAGGGGTCTTAGGCAGTGCTCTATAATCCGACAAATTCGATAGTCCGACACTGTCCTGCATAATGTTTGCCGGATTACCGGGGGTCCACTGTATGTAAAGTCGGTTTACGGACGATAATTTTACGTGATAACGTCAAAATAAAATTAAAAATATTAATATTAATTAAAATTTTAACTCGAAAAAAAAAGACATATTACCTAACATTTCAAACATAACATTTGGAAGTAATACCTAGTTATTTGGCTGTATTAATTACTTATTTTGATACGCTACGCTGATGTCGCCTACGCTGGTACGGTCACGTCGTGTTACGTAGGGAACAAATGTCTTGCCATGGCGCCTCCGCCGGGTCGTGGCAGACTGGGTAGACCCAAGAAGTGCTGGCTTGACGTCGTAAAGGGTGATATGTGTGCAAATGGCCTTACTAACCAGGATGCCGAAGATCGTGCGAAGTGGAGGTGTAAAAGTAGGAAAACGGACCCCGGCCTCCCGAGAGGAATGCAACCGGGAACATCGCTCGGATGATGATGAATTACTTATTTTGATAACTTATTGCTTCCTCTATAATATAATATTCAATAGAAGTAAAAGAAAGAGGGAAATTCTTTAAAAAAATGGACCGATTTTGATAATAGTTTTACAAATAGAAAGCTTATCGATACGTGATAAATGTTAATATTCAGTAAACATAACCCTAAATTTTAGCAATATATTTTGATTTCTAAAGTCGTAGGTATAGAATAACTCCTCAAGGAAAACCTTTTCATAACAAACATACAGAATATATATTTTACGAAAATATTTCTCAAAATTATACGAGAAACTAACTTAAAACTAAGCCATACGAACGTGGTTAAACGCATAGTAAACAAGAGAAACTTTTCTCAACATTTAACAATTCTTACCTGACCCATGTGACACATTAATCTAACTCCTAATTCAAAGGAGAAAAGGTCGAAAGTCAATTGTTTAGAGTTCTTTGTTAACTGGTCGGTTCTTTATGACGAAACGGGGGCATCTTGGTAATGACCCAGGTTCTAATAATAACATTCTCAGTCGGTGCTACGAGTATATTCGTAGAGGGTCTACGACGTGGCCGACTACAGAACGTCCGTAGCCGTTTGCTACAGGCAATCAAGCGACACAAAGGTACTTTTCTTTTTTTATTGTTTATTTTTTCAAGTTATGGCGCTGCATGCGTGTGTATATATAGCCAGTGTCAAAGATATTGTATTGTGCACTATTTATATGGAGTAGAAATGTGTCAAGTTAGACTACTGTTTGTGTTTTTGTAAAACTTGTTTAACTGAGAATGTTTAATTTTATTTGTTTATTTCTTTGTGCGTCAGTCCTGCCTCGTGTTTGATTAAGTTATTACTCAAATGGGTGAAAAATATCTTAATTTATGTGGGGAGTATTGGGCCAATTAGCATTAACACTCAGAACATAGAAAAACACTGAAAAGTCCCCAGTATGGCCACCATCAAATTCAAGAATTCTTCTTCTTCTTCTTTGTCCATCCCTTATCCCTTTATATGGGAAAAAAAATCAAAATCAAGATAAAAAAAATCCTCAAATCAAATCATCATCAAATTCAAGAATTAATTGTATTTTTTTAGGGTTCCGTACCCAAAGGGTAAAAATGGGACCCTATCACTAAGACTCCGCTGTCTGTCTGTCTGTCACCAGGCTGTACCTCATGAACCGTGATAGCTAACAGTTGAAATGTTCACTGATTATGTATTTCTGTTGCCGCTATAACAAAAAAATACTTAAAACAGAAAAAAATAAGATTTAAGTGGGGCTCTGGTACAACGTGAGTTTCTTGTGCCTTCTTCTCGATGAGTTCAACCATCCAACCATGAGTTTCTTGTGCCTTCTTCTCATTGGTGGGCGCGTTCCGAAGGCACACATCCTAACTTAGTTTTTAAGACGATTTTATGTGGTCCTGTATACTTTTATGTATTAAGCATCCAAAGAAATAAAAAAATTTGACTTTGACTTTGACAAACATGGTACGGAACCCCCCGTGCGCAAGTCCGACTCGCACTTGCCAAGTTTTTGTAAATCTTTTGAAGTTTTTCCAACATACTTTGATTTTAGGTCAAAATTAACATAGGCTAGGCACATACGATCGTTGGAGTTCGCTGTAGCCTTAAAATAAAAATAACTGTGTTTGATTTATGATTCGAACGAACTAATTATGGCGACCGTATGACGTTATTTTACGAAGGTTATTCAAGAATTTTTAATTGCCTATTAAGGGTATTTCGTACCGGAAGCGCGCCAAATACGAAAAATATGCAGTTTTTCGTAAAAAAAACCATTTAGAAATAAATTTAATATTATTTTGTAAATAGTGCATGTAGTAAGTACATGATTTTTCAACTACAAAATTCTTTATTATACTTTGAATCTATCATATAGTAGTGTAATTGACAATTCTCAGACGATTTTATTCATAGTAATTATTTTCTGGGGTCTTTATAAAATAGAAATACGCCAAAAATCCCGGGACTAATTGCTAATAATTCATAATAATATAGGCCATCAAAATATAGGCCACCTAAATCTAGATAATTTATACAACGCCAACAACTTTAGTCCATGCTATTCTTTAGTATACGCTTTCAGAGGAAAAAACTCATCAAAACGTCGTCGTCAAGCAATAATTGACAGTTAATTCACGAACAACTATTTCATAATTTAAACTTTGGATAATTCCAAAGCATAGTCTATAATTTAGTACTTAAAAATTAAGATCTAAATGCGCGGTACACAAAATAAATTTACTTTACGATTTTTATTAACTAAGGTATTTTTACGATAAAACGAGAAAAAAGATTGAATTTGGCGGGCCCTCTTTTCAACATCATATAAAATATTGCTAACTATTTCAACACAGCGCCATCTAGCACCAATTTAACTAACATAGAGTAATTATTGATTATAATCACAGTTTTTTTTTTAAATAGGCATTTAATTGTCCCATGTCATATTAAAGTTATTTGAATCGGAGTACAATAAAAAAAATGGTAGTTTTTTGTTACACAGTTTTATTTATTTTTATTTTGTGGAGCATGCATGCTATTTCGAAAAACATTCCGTAAAAATCACGTTTTGACGTGATAACGTTTTATAAATTGGTGAACACCTGCAATCTCAAAAAAGTGTGACGTCACGCGTCGTTACTGGAACGCCTCATGTTATTGACAAGGTAACTATAGCAACGTTTTATCGTTGCCATGGTTACCATCAATGTTTTCTTATGACGTTATCACGTAAAATTATCGTCCGGAAACAGACTTGTAACCATGGTTAGTTAGTTTAATAGTTTAAAATACTATAGGCAAATATTAACTTCTTAGAATATTTAATCAGTTCGAAATAAAATGTATACTTGGCTATTAGACTTTTGAAGTGGACTTTTCAACTTTACATTTTAATTTTTTATTTACAAGTATTTAGTATTATAATTATTGGTTAGAGAAATAGTGACACTGGCATCATTTATTCATGATTGTACCAATTGAATTTATTATTAGGAAGGTTAGGTTAGTAATTATCTACAGTTTATCGAAATAGGTAATTGGATTGTTAGTCTAGTTGACAAATTATCATTTATTAGTATTTAAGTTGTTTTCAGTCTATTGATTTGTTCATTTTGTTACTTATTTTGATTACAAAGAAAAAAAAAGTTTGAATTTCCAAAAGTCGTAGAACAAAAGTTGTTCGCTTAGGTCCGTATTAATAAACCGAACTCAATATCGATTTCAATCTTGAGTTTGCTCTTGAGTTGTTGCGCTGATTAATAAACCTATCTTAAGACGCGATTAAAGAGCGACGTATCACTTGAGTCATACTGTATTAATAAATCAAACTCAGCTCTCAAGATATGTCTCAAGATGTAGTTTCGTGAACTCAAGTCTGATTGCGGGTCATACAAATGTTACATTTTGTAAAATATTTTCATATTAAAACAAGTTAACAGCAAAATATGACGACACTAGCTACCATAGGGTAAGAACATATCATTCAAGGTAAGAACAAAGCGTTACTGTCATTCAAGGTCGCTCTCAAGATCAGTCTCAAATCTCAAGAGCGATATCAGCCTGAGTTTTATCTATTAATTAACGCCTAACTTAAGATAGTGACCACATCTCAAGACTCACTCGATTGATACGCACTCAAGATCGATATTGAGAGCGATTTATTAATACGGGCCTTAGACGTCTAGAAAAACCTCCTTTCGTATAATATTAAAACCCCTTCGCTATAACACATTGTATAAATATAATTATCTTCGCCAAAGATAACGTTGGCTTTAAAATCCGCTATCTATTAAGAGGAAAGGGTACCGGCGGCTTTTTCCATACAAACTATTACAAACGTAGTCGACTGTTTTCTCCCAGAATAATGACACTAGAGCAAATATTTTTGGTGCATAAAACTTAAAACAGCCATGACCATGCCCCTATTTTCTGCTTTTTTTAATTTTTTAACTTTTTTAATTTTAATTTCTATGATAATTAGAAAATAAAAAAAACCAAAACATAGGGGCATAGTCTTCGCAGTTTTAGGTTTTATGGCACAAAAATATTTGTGCTAGTGTCATTATCCAGGGAGGAAACAGTCGACTACGTTTGTATGGAGCGAGCGCAGGTACCCTTTCACCTTAAGCGATTCGGAACTAGCTTTGAAAAAAAGCCAATATCCCTGAAAAATGTATTTTTCTTAATCAAATTTTTCTATACACGTTTATCTACGAGTACATTTCAATAGGTTTTAACGGCGAGAAATAAAAAAAAACCTTATTAGTTTAGGTAATCTTTAGGAGTTTTTTTATTACATTGAGATCCTGGATCTTATTTCTTTAGTAAATTGAAGTAAAGTCTAAATTAAGCACGTCCGAGAAACCCTACGCTCTCTTTTAAGAGGCTTACAAGAGCTAAAGGTCAGCTTCTGTCTGTAGAAATGAGCGAGATGCGAGATTTTTTCTAAAATATACACATTTTTGTCTCAAAAATAATTTTATTATTTTAAGTGCGTAAATGAGCACTAAGAATTTTTGATAATGAAACGTCTCCAAAATTTTGCGGCAAGATTCGAACTTCGCTAATCGTGCGGCAACCATTACGCGCGTACGCGCTAGGCTGCGTTTGAAAATGCATTTTTCTTAAAAATATTTCCATTAATCGAAAACAGAAAAAGCCTTTTTTAACATAAAAAATCTGGGTATCCACACCCCAGAACTATTTAAAAATTTATTTAATACTCTTTCACAAGTATTAAATGCATTTAAAATGGAATATTTACCATGTTTTTTTGTTTTTATAAAGGATTACGACATTTTAATGCGAGGAGAAAGTGTTTATAATTAAATTTTGGTAGTTTAAATTGTAGAGAATATAATATTACTAGCGGCGCCTTTTCCGTTCCTTAGACGACCACTGTGTCGATTTACACTTAAATCGGTATCTAGTCCCAAGCTAAGTAACTAGACTTGTGTTGGGTGCTAGACAACGGATATACTACTTATATACTTTTCTTTTGTAAATTTATAGGTAGATAAATAGATAACTTTATTTGTACATCACTTTATTTGTATTTGTACTTTATTTGTTCATATACATATAATACATAGAAATAACGCCTACCGATCAGAAAGTCCTCCTCAGGCGTTTTGGCGTAGGCTGTAAGCCTGAGAGCAACTGTTTTAAATAAATAAAGTCTAAGTAGCAAAACGTCAAACAAAGCGAAAAGTCTAGTGAGCAATTTGCCTAGTTAGCTAATCTTCCATGTAGCAAAACGTCTAACTATCAACAGGTCTATATAACAAAACGTATAGACCACAGACAAATATCTAAGCATAAATACTTGTCTGAGGCGGGAATCGAACCTGCTACCCTGTGTTTGGCAGTCCGGCATGGTGGCCATTGAAGTCGTTTGACCGACAAACTCATTTAGTTAGAATAGCGACCCGCTCCGGCTTCGCACGGCTATATTATGCATGTATTATACATATAAACCTTCCTCTTGAATCACTCTATCTATTAAAAAAAACCGCATCAAAATCCATTGCGTAGTTATAGATCTAAGCGTACAAAGGGATATAGGGACAGAGAAAGCGACTTTGTTTTATACTATGTAGTGATGATGATTAGGATAACTTTGTGTTAGATCACTGAAGTAAATCATATTTTTAAGCGCTTACTCACTTTATTGTCCTCTCAGTGAATCTCCGGAGTGCGAGTGTGGAGCTGATGTTCAGGATGTTGAGCACATAGTTAGAGATTGCCCACTCACAAGGTACCACGGCTGCCCAACAGACCTGTTCTCCCTCGAAAACGATGCTATCCCATGGATTCAGCAATTAAAAGATAGAGTAATTTTATAATTTTAACTTATTGTGAACGATTGTCATGCCATACGAATAAATAAATAAATTGTCCTCTCAGCACCTTAAAGAAGCAAAAAGTAATTATCATTCTGAAACGGTACCATAATACTCGATGGTGGGTAATGATATTTCCGCGCTGAGCTCGCGGGGGAAATAAATTTAATCTAAGAAATTGGGTCGCAGCATGAGCGAGTGTATTAACTGAGTAAGAGAGGCCAATCACTGAGGCTGACGCTCAACTAGTTGATTGCTCTAAATATCAATTTATAGAGATATAAGCATACCGCACTTTGCATACAAATTGTTGCGCTGGAAAGTGCTGAAGCTCTGATGAGTTTTATTAAGAGGAAAGGGTACCGTGGGCTTTCTCCATACAAACTATTACAAACGTAGTAGACTGTTTTCTCCCTGGATAATGACACTGGAGCAAATACTTTTGGTGCATATAACATAAAACTGCAATAACCATGCAATACTTTAAAAAAAATATTTCTATGATAATTTTAGAAAATGAAAAAAACCAAAACATAGGGGCATAGTCACGGCAGTATCAGGTTTTATGGCACAAAAGTATTTATCCAGGGAGGAAACAGTCGACTACGTTTGTATGGAGAGAGCGCAGGTCACCTTTCACCTTAAGTTGTTCTCTTTTAGGTCATCTTTGTATCGTTCAAAAGGTTTTTAAGTATTTGTTTTTTAAACGCTTTTTAAAACAGTGGAGTGTGTACACTAGATTTTTATTTTGAAGTGTTAAACTCACACTTATTGAAATTAGGAAAGGGGATGTAACATTTTGTTATAATTTGACACATCGATTTTGATTATCGCTTTTGGCTCGGCCCCCTACTACACCTATAGCAATGCATAGAGAACATTAATAAAAACAACAAATGTTAGAAACAAAATCTTGTAAAACGACTTAGTTTCTGTAAGGTGGCATTTTTTAAAACTTTTATTCACTCATGTTAATACTATATATAGCGGCGCCCCGCTGTTTCACCCGCATAAGTCCCGATCCCGTGAGAATATTAAAATAAGAAGTAGCCTATAGCCTTCCTCGATAAACGGGCTATTCACCACTATTTAAATTCGAACCAGGAGATTAGCGCTCTTTTTATTATTAGTATAGATTATGAGGCTGAGTAAAGCTGAAAAATCGATGTGTCAATAATTATGCCGGTCTCCATACTGATATGTTACAAGCCCCTTCACAAAGAGGGCAGAGTGGTTAACTGCAGTGGTTTGACAAGAGATATTACGCATATTCCAATACCTGTGCCTCATTTTAACAATTTAAAAATACACTTTTATGAAACTAGTTTACGTATTTATAGTTTTAAAATTTCTTAACATTTTGGTTGTATCATTTCAGACGCGGAAGGGACCGGAGGTGCAGATCTTCAGCGCAAACTAGACTTGCTGAACGGCACCCTGGACGCAGAGCGAGCTGAACAAGCAAGGAGGCAGATGCAGTATATTGCTCATTGTAAGTTTCTTACCTGACTATGGAGAAGGGTTGTGTTATTGACCCGTATGTATGGGGCCGTCCATTGATCACGTGATGTTTTTTTGTCTATTTTTAACCCCCCCCTACCCTTTGGTCTTCTTCTTCTCGTATAGTGGTGTGGCTCACCTATTGTTAGAGATTTCAGATCGCCTTAAGGCCTCTAACTTGACCTAACGACTGCTACTAGAGGTAGCAACCGGGACCAGCGGCTTAACGTGCCTTCCGAAGCACGGAGGGGCTCACGAAAACACTTTTTTGCCACACTTGTAATTGGCCACCCATCGAAGTAATGACCGCGCCAGGCGTTGCTTAACCTGCACGATCGTTAACGATCAGCGAGCGTCGCTTAGCTGTGAGCCTCTTCTCCTTTGGTGATACGACATGGTGAAGTTTAAGACTACCCCGCCCCCCCCTTCCTTTTCGATTGAGTATCGCGCGTTTGCCGAAAAAATAAATACACGTGATATATACACAATACATAACACCCCCCCCTCCCCCTTGTGATATTTCGTGACCCCCTTTTCGAGCCTCACGTGATTAATGGACAATCCCTATGTCGCTTATCGGTCCCCCCAGTCTGGGGATCGTTAATCGTGGACCATGTGTATATGTATGTGCGTATGTATGTATGTATGTTTGTATGATGTATTTAATCGCTGTATTTTTCATTTCTAAATGGGATTAATATTTAGATGTAGGTCAATATCTGATCTTTTTATCTGATGTTTAGTGATAACGATGCGTCGCACGCGTCCCTTTAAGTGACTTGTAGATTTTGGACTCTTAAATTGCACAAGTCAGGAAACACGGCAGCAGAGGGTATATTCAAAAGTCTTGCCTAGATGATTTAATTCAATCTTTCAGAACAAATTCGCAGCAAAGCTTTCTAGATAGCAGACTCAAATAGATACAATTTCTCAACTGTTCTAAATATTTGTTTTTGTCGTGTCCTTGTCCAAACAAATGTTTTTCTATTCTATTCATTTTTTGCAATGTAATTTGAATTCAAATTACATTGCAATATCATTTCGATTGCATTTTGATTACAAAAAAAAACCCTCTAAGTAGCTCAAAATGACTTAGTCCCATCGGCCCCGCTAGCTCTGCCCCGTCAACGGGGCAGATGGGAAAAATTGTTTCATCGGCCCCGCTAGCGTCGGCGTCGGCGTTCAGCGGGGCCGATGTTTCATTTGCCCCGGTATTGGACTTACTTCCGGTTCACAATTAACCGACCCCCTAACGATCCCCCTCAAAATACCCCCTAACTCCGCTTTTTAACAAAATAACTGATTTCGAGGGTATTTTTTGCAATCGAAATGATATTGCAAATCAATTTGAACATTGTCATTTACGAGAATTAGCCTTAAGAGGAAAGGGTGCCGGCGCTCTCTCCATACAAACGTAGTCGACTGTTTCTTCCCTGGATAATAACACTAGAGAAAATATTTTTGTTGCATAAAACTTATAACTACCATGACCCTATGTTTTGTTTTTTTTTTAAATCTTAATGTTTATAATAATTAGCAAATGAATATAATATCTAAGACATAGGGGCATAGTCATTAGTCATGGCAGTTTTAGGTTTTATGCAACATAAATATTTGCTCTAGTGTCATTATCCAGGGAGGAAACAGTCGACTACGTTTGTATGGAGAGAGCGCCGGTACCCTTTCACCTTAAGTCGGTTATGAGGAAAGGAAACCGGGCGCTCTCTCCATACAAACGTAGTTGACTGTTGTCAGTACAAGAGTCATTAGAATATTGTAGGTCTACATTAATATCCTAATTAAATATTTAATATCGTGTTTTCAGCGGGTTACTCCGAAGATTCGGACTACACATCGGATCTGAATTATCCCGTGGGACAACATGCCAACTGCAGCGCCAGTCAGTTCAGGAGTGCGGCTCATCAGATGCACACGCCACAGGTAACAAAAACCATACAAATAAACACAGAAATACATTGTAGTAACAAATCTCGAAACTGGTGGTTCAGTTCGTGACTCTGAACAATGCTAAGCGGTTTTTTTTCCTGTTTCTAAAATACATACTAATGCTAAGCTATTTGTTTTCTTGAAATACGATAATGATGATGAGAGATCATAACTCTGGATCTTGACTTGCGTAGGTTAAATTTTGCAGCAGCAGACAGTTACCTGGTTACCGGTCTGTTTCTTAACTGACTGTTTTTTAAACGCCCATCGCCTGCACAAGTCGCAACTATGCGACTTGGGACACTACCAACAATTATTATTTCATGCCAAGCAGACGATTCCAACACGGTCACTTAAATTATAATAATATGTAGAGTTACCTGACCAAAACAAACTACAGCTTACTCAACCATTTGTTTTATGACAGGAAACTAATTCACAAAAAGTGTGACTTTAATTTAACACTTACTGTTTTTTTCTTTCAGAGGTCTCTAGAAGTATCGAGAGAGAATTCGTACGAGAGAGAAGAGTACCATATACACGGTGACACTGATCCGCTTTATTATAATAGCCAGCCTAGGACTAATAGGTTAGTTTTACAGACCATTTTTTTTAGAGCGGTGTTGGCTTAGTGGTAGATACCTCGACTTTCATTCTGAAGGTCGTGGGTTCGAATCCCGGCCGGCCGTGCACCGATGGATTTTTCATAAGAAAATTTATGTGCGCTAATTGACGTTGCTCTTACGGTGAAGGAAAATATTGTGATGAAACCCGCGGCTTAGTTGGCTCCAGAAGTATTGACAAGTTCTCTCCTCTGGACATGGTCGACTAAGCTGAGAGGGTAGTAGGTGCTATGCTCCATCCTCACGCAAAAAGGACCTAATCAAAAGGGTCTAATTGCGGAAAACGGCTTAAATTAAAATATATAAAAAATCTAAGGTGAAAAGGGAAAGTATGTGTGTTTTAACCGTAGTTCCTGGATTACTTTCTTCCAAGTCCTAAATCAGTTAACCTACCTATTTTTGTAATAATTTCAGAATAGAGACGTGGTCGCAGTTACACGCACAGGCGAGCGTCGAATCCGCTATATCGTGGAGGACAGCCGCCGATTGGCAGTCTGCAGGTAACTCAAAAACGACTTACATAATAAGATATAATTAACAAGCTTTTAGTCCGCGAAGAAGTCGAAAATGGTTGTAATAAGATTTTTTTGTTGACTTAAAATCTGATTAAGTTTTCGAAGATGTATCAAAATAAAATATAATTTAAATCAAAAGATAATCGAAGTAAACCCGCAAAGAAACTATCTTCCCCATTTTAATAAAATTCGAAGCACGTCTCTCTTTAATGCTGTTGAAAAATGTTTATGCCAAAGAAGTGGATTGGAAAAAGGAATCACGTTGTCCCATACAAACTTTGCCCCCCTTTTTCACCACCTAAGGGGTAGAATAAAAAAAAGTATTTGTGGAGTGTCGTCATGCAATATTTATTTTATTTGTTTAGTCTTTAGTTGCTGGTAGTTGAGACCCATCCAGTCTTTAAGGTCGTCTAAACCCCAAGGCCGCCCATTTGTCTAACTTATACTTTCTAGCTATTACTTTACTTTATGTATATCGTGTTCTGTTTCTTCTTGTGTTGTACAAATAAAGTTGTCTATCTATCTATCCATCTAACCACGTTCGCCTCTGCTTGCCTTGAGCCCTTTACCCCTAATCTTTTTGAAGTGAAAACGTGACAAGATGCGATAAAATCTCTGAACTCTCGACACCGTTACGAGACTAGCTACAGTGTGTGCATATATGCATGTACAAGTATTTTGTAGTTGTTTAGTAAATAAGTTTTTTTTTTAAGTTAAAAGTTTTATTTCCGAAGGCATTCTCAGAGTGCAACCGTTTTTTTATAGTATCATTAATTGATTTTACCTTTATGTTTTGTTTCAGAGGATCAACGTCTGCCTAGCCTAGAGCGACAGAGTACGTTATACGACGACAATATGGGTTTCGGGTTCGATTCATACGCAACTAGCACGCACATTAGGTGAGAACATTTTTTAGCTGTATTATCTAAGGTTTTCGCGACTAAAATTCATAATTAAATAAATTAAACGGATATTTTGCTAAAGCCTGACGTTTCGAGAACTTTGTAGTTCCCATGGTCACAGGCAGACTGAGATGGCAAATTCGTATTTTTTTTTAAATTAGCCTGTTGTGTCCCACAGCGGAACAAAGGCCTCCCCCATTTCCCTCCATGCGATCTCCAGCTAATTTAGGCCACTCTGCGTCGAATGCATCCAAGTCGTCGTGCCATCGTTATTTAGGTCTACCTCGAAGACGCTTGCCGTCTTGAGGGACCCACTGAGTGACTTTGTTTGCCCATCTTTCTGTCTGCATTCGGCACACGTGGCCAGCCCACTCCCATTTAAGTCGGGCAGTCTTCTGACCCACGTCTGCGATACCTGTTTTTTATCGCAAATTGATGTTAGAGACGCAGATTGGTGTTGTTGTTGTGTTGTTTGATGAAATTCGTATTACTAAAAAAAATTTGAATGCTGAAATTTGAATTTGAAACTACCGTTATATAAATTTAATTGACTCTTTATTAGGATTTTAGGGTTCTTAAAGAGTAAGATAGAAACCCTTATTGGATCACTAGGTTGTCCATCAGTCTGTCTTTCAATCAAGAATCAACAAGATCATGCTCTCAATTTTATTTTATTTTATTACAAAATATTATAGGTCAACGTTTGACCACTATCAAATCTACCTGATGGTAGGTGACGATGCGGTCTAAGATGTAGCACGCTTTTCTAGAAAATATATTGTTATAAAATTCGAGAATTTTGACTTTTTGTTCAACCGAAAATCAACTGTTCAAATCAACCCGGAGAGGTCATTGACCTAAATATTTCACTTATTCCTCAAGTTTTATTGTCTGATCTGAGTTTTTCAGACATTTATTTTTTAAAATTAGCTGAGTTTTAAATAAACGTAACATCAAAATTCTAATTTCCAAAAGTAGTAGTAACTAAAGTTGCTTGTTAAAGTGTACAGAAATAGTCCTTATAAATAATTGCCAATTTATAAGTCTGTATATTTGTAATGTTATTTTAGTAATCATATTATATTCTCTTCTTTGTGTTTTATTATTTTGTTTCTTTATGTGCTTGTGTCCAATAAATGTTTTCCTTTCTTTTCTTTATTTACTTCTTGGTTTGCAATACCATCTTAAGGGGCAGCTTTGCAGCTTTTAACTTTGTTATTACTTACAGGGACCAGTCACAAATCTCACATCAAGCAAGCTACGAAGAATATTTCGATAGTAGCAGCTTCCCTTACCAAACTAGCTACGTAGGCGATGAAGCGAGACAGTGGGATAGCGGGGGACAATACTTCTTTGACGATGGATATGGAATGACGCCGACTGAGTATGAAAATATCGTGAATAAGCGACGCTCGTCCGTCGTACAGTTGCCACAAGTGCCGCCTAAACAGGTGAGACTTTAGCGCTAGTGGATGATAAAGTATGGTAGTGGAAGAATGGGGTCTGGTCCGGTACTGCTTCGGCGATGGTTATTAAATGACGCATGACTGAGTATGAAAATATCGGTCGTACAGTTGCCACAACAAGGGAATCTTACGTTATCAGAAGTCACTAATGAGGCATTTTTAATATATTTTTACACCTTTATAACAAATGGCAAACACAAGTGGCCAAGTATGCAAAATGCGTACATAAACGTTCACCCAACGGAGGACGTAGTGGATTAGGATTGCCAAGTCAAAATACATCTATATACCCTATATCCCTCCGGTTGGGAATACGAATTCTCAAGAAGGCTCATACGTCGCATTTACACAGGATGCGCTGTCCGCTGTCTGGCTGCTCAGTCTAGCCTGTAATAAATTGACTATAAGCGTCCAGATTGTATGTTGATTTTTGTTGGTGTGTTACAGACGGTGCCTTCATCTCGGTATTCAGATTACAATGAGATGGCACCGTACAGACCGCGGCCGAGACGGACAGCTGCCAGTCTTCCAGGTAAACTTAGTTACATTTAAATTAAAAATATTATCTTTAGTAGTGTTACCAAGCTTTCACAATCTGTGTAAGATATAACGGCTTGTTAGCAAACCTCAAAAGCGTGTCATTATAATGAAAGTATCCACGTTTACGATGGAAAAGTAAATATAACCTCACATACTTTTCCAATGTCTCCAGATGTTTTTTTTTAACCATTAAGTTAGGCTGAGTTTCTGAGCAATAAGCCTTAAATTTAGTTTCAATTAAGAGTTATAATAATTGTGAAACTTTGTGCTCATTTCATTTTCTTTCTTCATCGTTTTTTAAATACTAACCCCCGAATACTGAAAGGCTACTTAATCTTAAGTGGCGTTTAAATTGAAATTTAAGTGTAGGCTTCAATAGAAAGCATACACTTAAAATCAATTTAAGCGCAACTCAAGATTAAGTAGCCTTTCAGTATTCGGGGGTAAGTATCATGAATACTCTGGTGCTTTGGAATCATCAGGGAATTTATTGTCTTCCTGGAGGAAGACCATTGGAACAACAGGACCACTAATCCATCTTCTTGGAAGAAGAACGTCACCAATGTATTTGTGCGTCCTCTGGTATAGTTACACCAGAGAAATTACCAACGAGTTCAGGGGCATACCTGTATTAATTCCTTAAATTGCAACAAAATGTTATGTTATTGATGTCAATCGCTTGAATAGGTTGTATTCTAGGCTTAGTTTGTGTTCTTTTTCATCCAAAGGTTGTCTAAAAGAAATCACTTTCAGCGATAAGCCGTCCATTTGTGCAACTTATACTTTCTAGCTATTACTTTACTTTGTGTTTATCGTATTCGGTTTCTTTCTGTGTTGAACAAAGAAAGTTTATCTGTCTACCTATCTTTCTATCAAACATGTTTTTTAATAGTTGGTGATTCTTCTGGCGTATTTCAGTATACCAGAGGAATCACATTTTAAAAGATTTGTCTCTCTAAAGCCTTGCTAAAATTTATAACCAGTTGTAATGTATTACACTTGTTTGTTTACTTTCTTCATCAGCCACACCATCTCCAACGCCGAAGCGCGGTCGGGCGCTACCGGTGCCTCCGGGCAGCGAGTCGGGGTCGGTGCGGAGCGCGGGTGGACGGGGCCGCCGGCTTCCCCTCCCGCCGCCCGCGCAAACCGCAAGACCCGCCTTGCAGACGCATGTGCCTTACATACCCGGTAAATAACTGAATTACATAGTTATCCCCCGAATACTGAAACACTACTTAAATTTAAATGGCGTTTAAATTGACTTTAAGTGTATGTTTTCTATTGAAGCCTACGTAGCCTTTCAGTATTCGGGGGTAAATTTCCTAATTTCCCACACTTATAAAAGGGTTCCGTGTTTACCCTTTGTGTACGGAACCCTAAAGCTAAGCTAGGCATGTTTCACTTTTTGAAAAAAAAAAAGGGATTTTTTTTAGTTAATTGAGTACTTAAGAGGAAAGGCTACCGGCGCTCTCACCATACAAACGTAGTCGACTGTTTCCTCCCTGGATAATGACACTAGAGCAAATATTTTTGTTGCATTAAACCTATAATTGCCATGACCATGCTCCTATGTCTTAATTGTCTCAAGACATAGGGGCATATTCTAACTATCATAGAAACAAGAGTCTTTAAAACCCCAAAAAATATATATAATTATATGGCAGTTATAAGTTTTATGATATAAACATATTTGCTCTAGTGTCATTATCCAGGGAGGAAACAGTCGACTACGTTTGTATGGAGAGAGGGCCGATACCCTTTCCTCTTAAGTTGTTTTACTTAAGTTTTCTTAATATTTGCTCAATTTTATTGTTCACAGAACCCGAAAAAATTGTACCGGAAGTAAGTTACGGTTTTGACAAAAACAGTTACGGGTACCAGTCTAGTAATTACCAGGACACTGCCACTGAACATTATCAAGATAATAATTATAGTACTAGGTAAGTTTAGGTACGGTCGGCTGCATAATTGCAGACCCACCGTACAGCTCTAAAATGACTGTTTATAACAGCCGTTTGTTTTGTTTTGCCGAATGTTTTCAACACGAGCAAGATTCCAGAGATCCTGCTTTCGGTGAAGTTTAAAGTCTTCTAACTCATCAATTAATCAAACAAAAATTATTAGAATGCAAACATTCCAATATTAGTAATTTTCGAACTCCAATGAGGGCTGCAATTATACAGTCGGCAATAGTATTGCAGACTTAGTTTTTAAGACTATTCCAAGTGATCATGTGTAGTGTATATACATAAGCATCGAAAGGAATAAAGAAATTTGACTTTGACCCACTGTAGAGTTTTATAATTACTAACTGGAATGTTTTTATACTAATAATAATTCCTATATTTATTAAATTCTCATGTCAAGTTAGTTACCAATCTCCACCTAAACGGCTGAACTGATTTGTATGAATTTTTTGGTGTATATTTGTTAGGTCGCAGAATCGACACATCTTTGTTTTATTCCTTTTTTGTAAATGGCAATACAACGTTTGCCGGGACGGCTAGTTGTCTAATAAATTCATGAGTTGAAAGACGTTAAATGTCAACTCAAGTGGACCTTAGCATCTTTCTTGAGTTGAAAACATTCTAATAATAGCAGTTTTGGAGCTCTAGGGTGGGTCTGTAATTCTGACTCTGACTACATAACTAATCAAAATCATAAAGACCAACGCACAAAGGCGGACGACGGGATTTAGATAAAAGATACGTGTACGAATTTTAGTTGTGATAAAAATGCTCTGCCTCGCCCGCGCCGTCTGTCTAGCGTGCGCTGGCCTTTATCTAACGTTTAAAAACAAGTACTTAGATTATCTTAAGAGAAATTAAATAAATATTAATTAATGTTACGAGCAAGTGCCTACGTACAAAACTCAGAACCTCAAGGTTTTACAATAAATTATTCCAGACTCTCATACATTGCTCAGAGAAAGTCATTAAAAACTTCATTCAACGCGCTTAAGTATTAAAGACTCGTATGAGAATTTAAATAAATAACTCGTAAATAAATGCGTTCGAGAGAATCGATTAATTTCTCAACTGATGAAAAAAAACTAATTTCTTAATTGATGATGATGTCTCCTTGACCGATTTCGGCCACAATGACTACTTATGCAGAAGAAGATGACGAGCTCCGATTTTCAGCCGCTCGTTTATTAATATAAAATCAATGTCTTTGTGGGGTAAAAAATATAGGTAGACCTTATCACACTCGAGGATAGAGAAAGATCGCGACAGTGCATTTTGCATTACAATGTTCTAATATAAAAATATCAGTCATACTTACAAACGCAAGTATATGTCAAAACTTGGGTAACTGTAAACAAAGCTTCCAAGAATTTATTTCTAATTTCTATTTCAGTTATGATGAAGATGGGATGCAACCTTTCTTTGATGAAACGCCTCACGCTACTCCGCCTGCAGCCGGTAAATATAAAATTAACCTTATCATTTAATCTACTTAAATATAGCGGAGCCTATGATAATAAATGGAGTTACCTACCAAGTTTTATACCAAGTTTTATGAACATCGGTTCAGTAGTTTGGCAGGCTATTTGTTACAAAATAACTAACAAAAAACATTTTTTTTTAGAATATTAGTGTAGATGAACTCGTAAGTGTGTTAATATCACGTCATCAATATGGTTTATTACGGTATGTTATATATGCGTTAAATACAAAAAAATAAGTCCCTTTCCCCCTTTTTAATTTTTAGGCTTACGTACGTACCTCAAAATATATTTTCATATTGTTCATATTTTCATATGTGCAAGATATATTAATATACTAGCGACCCGCCCCGGCTTCGCACGGCTATATTATGCATGTATCATCACTACATAGTATAAAACAAAGTCGCTTTTTCTGTCCCTATTTCCCTTTGTATGCTTAGATCTTTAAAACTACGCAACGGATTTTGATGCGGTTTTTTAATAGATAGAGTGATTCAAGAGGAAGGTTTATATGTATAATACATGCACAATATAGCCGTGCGAAGCCGGGGCGGGTCTCTAGTTATACATATAAGCCTTCCTCTTGAATCACTCTATCTATTAAAAAAAATCGCATTAAAATCCGTTGCGTAGTTTTAAAGATTTAAGCATACAAAGGGATATAGGGACAGAGAAAGCGAATTTGTTTTATACTATGTAGTGATATTGTGTGGGAGATTAGTTTCTCTCACGGTTTTTCGTATCATGCTTTTGTAACGCGTAACTTTTTTTCTTGGCTCTTTCTTGGTCCCCTTGCCAACCCGCGATAAGAAACTTTGTTGCAAAAAAGCTTTTAAAAACCAACCGAATTAAACCCTGACCTTTCCTTATTTGACACAGTAACGAGAATTAAAACACTCGATTCTTCGTAACTTTTATCTTTAACATTGAAATTAACTCATTACATAAACGATAACGCATCCGGTGCATGTTATAAATACACAGATTTACAAACAAATTCAGTTGAATTCGTTCCAAGCAAATGGCCACTCGTTTGTTTAATAATTTCTACGAAGAATTTACCTTCAGTGTATTTAGTGTATTTTTCAAAATTTCAGCTCAAAAATCTTCATGGACTGAACCGGAAACGACGCAGTTTTCGTACTCTGTTACTAGTAACGATACGTTACAGAATAAATCTAAAGTTATTCCATCGACAATCTCATCTTATTTACCACAACCGCCTGTCACAAGCCAACAAGATCAGATTCCAGTTTCCAGTTATCAAAGTTATCAATATACTACGCAATATGAGGATAAACAGTTTTCTCTCGATCAAGCAGACCAATCGTATCAGGACAATCAGTTTCAAAAACAAGATTATCAGTATGAACAGCAATATGATCAGCAATATCAAGAATCGAAGCCATTACAGGACCAACAGTATCAGTTTCAACAAGACGATTACCAACTTCAACAACCAACAACAAACTTTAACAGACAACCCGAAAATCAACTGGAACAATTAAAACAGCTGCAGTATGATGACGAACAGTTGTTAAAACAGCAGCAACAGTATCATCAACAACAACAACTGTTTCAACAACAACAACAATTGTCACAACAGCAAGCAAAGCAAGCAGCGCCAGCGCAGCAGTTACAAACTACTGTGATGACCGGTGCAGCGACATTAGGCTCTTTAATGGCTGGCGGAGCGAAGAAGCTTGGTAGTTTATTTGGAGCCGCCGCAGCTGCTGTTGCTCCTCCAGCTGTTAGTCAACCAGTATCAGCAACAACTCCCTTACATATTTCAACAGTAACTCCCATCACGCCTTTCTCTAGTGCTATTCCTGTCACTGCTTCCGTCCCAGATGTCTCATCATCTATGCCAGTTTCTACGGCCACAACCACAGCTTCTTTACCACGAACTCCATCGTTAAAAAGACAGGAGTCGATACAGAGGCCTACGGTGCGTCGAACGCGAACTTTACCCGACGCACCGGAGGAACAAGCGAGTTTCGACGACGAAGGTTCCTATGAAGATGAGTATTATAAGACTGATTACGATCAAATACAAGATAAGGCCTCTTTGGATAGGTATCATGAAGAAGACTACCATGAGACCATAATCGAAGAGAATGAAAGGGAAAAAATAGAACAAGACAGGCGTTTATCAGAACTACCTAGTCCTAGTATACAAAAGACTGCATCCCCTACGCGGAATGGTTCGCATGTTAGAAAACCTTCGGTTGACAGTTATGTCAGTCATATAAGTCAGACGCCTTCCATTATTGATCGGAAGACGTCGCAGAGTTCCTTTCAGCTGGAAGAGAAACTTACTGTTCCTACAACGCAGGAAGGTGAGTAAATTTTTAACACAGCATTTGAAATTTAAAATAACGTTTATGACATGATACACTTAATTATAATTGTAGATTAAAATTAATTTTGTCTGTATCAGCTCCTGAGAGGCAATAATTATGAATTACTTAGTAGTTGCAAAAACCATATGAGCATGTTAAATTATTGCTATTGGTCATAATACTATTGTACAGTCACATTACCAATTAGCTGAACCCCACGTGACCTAGAGCTCACTCGTAAATCTGTAAGGTTGTAAAGTAATGTTACCTGATTATGTTCTTTATTGAAAAGGAGAAGATTATTTTTTCAAACATTGCCGTGCATGATATCTGTCTATTTTAATAATTTACTGGTTTTTCAACAGATTCAATTACCGAAAAATCTAAGGTAACATTCAAAGATGACCGCACAACGTATCACGAAGTACCTGAGAGCTTCAATGAATCACAAGATATTTACGATGAGAATGACGAATACAAAGATGAAGCCTACCAAGATGAGGCTTTCAGGGAAGACGAGCAAGATGAGCAGTCGACTGACGAGCAATATCAGGTAATTAAGAAAAGTTACATGTAAAAAAATTAATAAAACCTCGATGTATACATAACTTTTTAAAGCCTGTGCAGTCACAAAAGAAGAATGGTTGGGAAAAGTTTTATTTCACTGCCGTTTTCCTAACTTTATTCGCGACCCTCGAAGGCTTCTATTATGGGGGTCTTCTACTCACAAGCTTATCTTCTAGATTAGCGTGCTACATTTTAGACAGCATCTTTATTTACCATCGCGTGAGTTAGTGATCAAACGCTGACTGAGCTGACCAGCCAATCATAGCTAAAACATAGGTACTTAGCTTTCGGATGTACTTGATGTAATTAATTGTCACTTCGAAGATCAAGATCAACTTTGAGTTATTGTGCCAGTGGAGTAAGCACATGACGAACATGTTCTAAAACGTCGAAAGTGTATGCGTTGCATAACACATATGGAACCAAGTGAATCTAATATTGTGAGGTAGGCTCATGTGTGCCTAATGTGTGCCAAAGCTAAGCTTTACAATGTATGAGGTTTAGAGCCACTTGCAGCAAAAAATATCGAGTCCATACATTTTTGCTAGATAGCTAGAGTTTCAAATAGTGACAAAAATGTCTGGACAAGTATACATTTGGCTGTAAGTGACCCTAAATATTTTTTTTTTTTTTTATCCAAATAAATAAACTAGACTATATTAGTGGTAGGTTTAAGGTTTAGGATTAACTATTATTAGTTATTTATTTATTAAAACAGGATGAGCAAGCGTTTTCCGAAGAGCAGAGGGAGAGGGATAGGAGAGATGAGGAGGCGTTGAAGAAGGACCAGCCGAAATTGACTCCGAAACAGAGGTGGCATAGAGCGTACAACAAGATCGTGATGCAGCTAAACGTGAGTACGCTTTTGAATTTCAACGATGAATTCAGATATATTGTTTTGTTATTTGAAAAACTAAGTTGGTTGTATTACAAATCAACTAAGATAAAAAAGTGGCTGTGACATACGGCAGACAGACAGACATGACGAATCTATAAGGGTTCCGTTTTTTGCCATTTGGCTACGGAACCCTAACAAAGAAAACTTTTTTGATGTTTTAAATAAATTATGATTTTATATTTGCTAATATTTCATTCATTTTCTTTACATTAAATATTAATGTTAACGTTTTATATGTTTAAGTTTATTTTTTATTTATTTTTGAGTATTAATGCTTTTTTAAGTTATTCAAAATGGACGAATAGTTTATGCTTGATTTTTCAATTTTTTTATTTTTTTATTTTTTATTATTTTACCTGCAGATAATATGAAATTGATGTTTTATTGTTATATTATTTATCTGAATTGATCGTTTCTATAATATTTTTTTTTGGTATATTTACGTGTTTATTTTGTAATGGAGAATTAACAGCATATCGTATGGAAACAGGTAAGTGTTATCAATTTAACAATTTAACGTAAATAAGTAATTTATATTCAGTACAATTGAGGTTAAAATGTAAGAGATAATGCCACTGTTTTTACATGTTACCTACTTACTAAGTTGATAATATAACAGGTGTCCATGTGACTATAAATAAATGTAACACAATATTGATTCTAGGTTTTTTCTTTTCTTCAGTTATGGCTTCGCACGGTTTGTGCATATAGCCAGTATCAAGTAATATTTTGCATCAAGTTATGGCCCGATTTACAGAAATCGGGCTCAAAGTGTTTCAAGATGGTCAAGTCGTCAAGTCACAGTTTTTCAAGTCAGGGGTCATAGTAAAGCGGTGGCTACTTTACTATAACCTTGTAGGAGATTTTGGAGGCAACGAGAAAAGTCCATGTTTGACACTGATTTTTACTTTCACTACACTTGTGCACTTTCACAGAACTAAATTAGATAACTTTCCACCGGAATTATACAATTTAACTCGGTTTACAACTAAGTTTCGTGTAAATAAAACTGCAGCACGACATGTTGTTGGCTCGTTCCCGCCAAAACTCCTGAGACTGGATTCTAGGTTTAATATTGGTTTTTAAAACTTTTTTAAATATTATGACGACGAGATAATATAAGTTAGGAGAAATTAGGTTAAATGACTACTAATTTTGTCAATAAAGTCACGCTTAAAGGAATCAACTAAAGTCTTTAGAACTAAAGAAGGATAATTTTGTCAGTTGGTAACACGGTAAAATATATTATTATTAGGTAAAACTGGTGTACTGATTATCAACTTATTTAACACGTTTGTTTACGACACGATGTAAAATTCTAGGATTGACATTATTTTTTTACTTTTACTTTGAAGAGTAAGTCATTTATTAAATTACGTTCACGACAAAAAGCAAATCAAAATAATAACATAAAAAAGTTCATTTAATAACTTTTGTTTTTAGTTTATTAAAACTTTTTATACTACATAATGCACTCCCCTATTAGGGAAGAGCTAGAGAAGCAGTTGAGAGTCAGCCTTTAAAAACTCCATCCTCATAATTTCACTTATAATCAACCAATTAAGCTTCGAATTCTATTCGTTCTTGGTTCGTCTTTGATGTAGAATTAATATGGTATGTGGAAATACCTAAAGTATTATTTAGATAGCAACAACGACTCTAATCTAGCACAGTAGGGTGTCCATAAACCATATTATTATGCCCCACTAACAACGATTTAATGGACACCCTACACCAACGAGAATATGTGCAATCAATCTGTCTATATTTTTCCAGTTTTTTCTATTTATTGACGTCATTTTATATGAAGGTCTTACTTTATCCAATTAAAGTCTCACATTTGTAAAGAAAAAGAAAAGATTTTTTCAGATTTTATATTGCTTTGTTCGTGTCTTATTTCTCTGAGTAAATTGGTTCCTTTTAGGTTTGTAATTAGATAAAGTAGTGGTCAAATGGTTGACCTAGTAAATTATAATTGACTCCCTTGGGGAGGATTTTTTGGCAATTCAACGTTTAAAGATAAGACAGCCCTGTTTGCGGTTACCGGTGTTTTTAAACCGTAAGTTTTCTTCTAACTGTAAGTACCATATTACTAAATAAATAAATGGATTGAATTGTAATAAAATTTGTTCAAAAACATTGGTTTTGCAATCAGGCGTACTTTTGACTAAATCAGTTTTCATTAGGCATTAAACTATACTTTTTTAACTCCTCTTCGCTTAACAACGCTTCTAAACATAAATATATATAAGCCCCCTTATTCATAAACATTTTTAATAAACGTTCTTATTAGTTAAAACGTGTTTTGGCACCCGCATCTGTAAAAGTGCGAAAGTTTCAAAACACATTTTAACTAAAAGTATTCCTAATAAATGTTATGAATTAGGGGGAAGGACTCTACCACAGAAAGCGCAATCGCAATCTCAATCTACGATATCATCACTACATAGTATAAAACAAAGTCGCTTTTTCTGTCCCTATTTCCCTTTGAATGCTTAGATCTTTAAAACTACGCAACGGATTTTGATGCGGTTTTTTCAATAGATAGAGTGATTCAAGAGGAAGGTTTTTATGTATAATACATGCATAATATAGCCATGCGAAGCCGGGAGGGGTCGCTAGTTTTAATATAAATAATTAACAATACAATAATGATTGTAACTCCAATTATCTTTGCTAAGCTAAACTAAATATTGATATTTCAACACGCACAGAATAATTTATGGGACTACCTTGATTTTGTAGTTCTTCAGCCATGTTCGCCTATTCGAATGTATTGATGGTTTTTCTGCTAAGAAAGGCAGCTTCATTTTTACACAGAATACGGGGTAGTTCTAACAGTTATGGCATTGTTTATCCACAGATTAGACAGTGAGATTATTAAGTAGGATATGCATGGATATTATTATCTTTATTATTAAGTCTAGTTTTGATAAAATATTTTTTAAGGAAAATTGCGTCTTAAAAAATTGCAACTGAGACGAGACTCGAACTCGCATCCCTTGAATACCGTTCAAGTGCATTTACCAATTACGCCACTCAGTCAAGTACTGTCATTGTTGAAAAATAAAAAATATATTCAGATTGCCCAGCGCAGGCCATGCACTATAAAAGAGAATTGAGTCTAGTTTTGAGGTTAAAATGTATGGATATCGATCTGGATAATAAACCGTGTGTCTTTCCGTGATCATAATCGATGTAACTGGATTGAAACGTCAGTTAGTACTTATTACTTACATAAAAAGAGATGTTTCTAGAACTTTTCCATTCAATACAGTAAGAATATAAATGCACACACGAGTGTGGTATGATTCTCAGTAGTTATAGGAGTAGGGATAGGTAGCTACTGGATTAATAGTACGTCACGCTGTGCCGATGTGAAAATGCTGTTACGTTGCTCTGTACTTCGAAGTCCTAATGTACTAAACATGCATTACAATGATACCTAGTTCTTTTTCTAACGCCGCTTTTATGATGAAACAATTTTAACGGATAAAATCGCGTTTACTTATTAAAAGCTTTTATTTAACTTGCAATGTATGTATGTCGGGTCAAATCTTGCAACATAATTTTGATCCACTTTCCGGTTACCAATTATTGAGATAGTTTTTTTTGGTAAAACCGGATGTTTCGAGAACTTTGCAAATCTCATGGTCACAGGTTTTTATGTTGTTTCCGCATAATTTAGAACGAAACAACATAAAAATATTCACCGAATAAGTCGAAATGTAAAAAAGTTCCTCACGGGGAACATAATTTCCAATCTCCTAAAAGCCTCATTATGTTTTTAAAATACTCAGCCTGCCTAGCATGAAGACCAAAACACGATATGATAAAGCGATATAACTACATCAACTATCAAAATATGATAGATAAAGCCGCCATTTTGAATTTTTATTATAAATTGCGATAAAAATTATGATAAAAATTCGACATGGCGGCTTTATCTATCATATTTTGAGAGTTAATGTAGTTATATCGCTTTATCGTATCGTGTTTTGGTCTTTATGCTAGGCAGGCTGATCCTTAAGTATTTTGAGTTCAAAACTTTACCAATATCATAAGGATTTGCAATGGCCAGTGAATGGTTAGAGTACTGTGGTCTGGCATAGTTTTTGCCCTAACAAACTTCTGTATAGAGTCGTAGCACTTAGGTATACTAGGCTGGTTGCAAAGTTTACCACAGAAAACTACTTAAAAATATATTACTTACTATAATATATTTAGTTATACCTTGATAAAATATTTCATCACAAAATAACAAGTACTTCTATATTAAAATGTAGGTAGATTGTCGTTTAAGAAAATGTTTGCGGGCATATTAATAAAGAAAAATTACGATAAAAGAAAAACACGCCTTGACATTCTCTTAAAATAAAATTCATTTACCGTTGGCGAGTTTACGTAATTAGTTTCCGGAAATTTCTGAACATTCTATTTTCTTATATATTTTATTTTTGACAATTCTTGTGTAGTTCTTTGAGGAGAGTGGCGACCGCCTGTCGAGCGTCACGCCTTTGAACCCGATCACCTCATTAGTCCAGCTCATTGCCTCAGCTACGAGTATACGCACATACAAAACTAAGCACTTTCTACTCAGTTCGCGAACTGGCATTGTTGCGTGCGCACTCCTCCTAGCAATCCTGAAAAAGTTGTAATTGTAACTCGACACGCTGTGACTGTTCGGGTGAGATGGTTGCGCAAGCGATGACGGAAACGTGCGAGGACGCGATAGCGACATCCTGCGGGCGACCGTGGCCCTATTGATATACTCATTTGTATGCAAATACGTATCGCAGGTGAAACTTCAGTGTTTTTACCACCTTCGCCGTGTTATGTTGTATTGACAATGTTTCGTAGTAGAAAGGGTCAAGCGAACAGCGAGGCGGATGTCCGCCGCGAACAGGGATACCAGAACCGGTCGAATATAGCTGGGTCCCGTCTTCGCGTTCGTCGCGGTTCAAGTTTAACTGATTTGGACAAGTTACGATGTGGTGGTGGTTCGAGCGGTGGAGGCTCTATAGGCGATTTGATGAATATGTTCAGCGGTAGTGTGAATTCCGTGGGTAGTGATTCGCTGGTCGCTCGGACGATGCCACTAGAGACTGTACGTCGAAATGTCCCTTCAACATCGACTCCGCCGCCATCGCGTCCGCCGTCATCTCCGCTTATACATGTATCACGACCCGTGGGTCCCTTGACGATGGCTCAGAGGACTCTAAGATTTAGCAGATTGTTGAAGTACCAGCCGTGTTCAACGGATGTTCTTATCACTTTGGTAAGTGAAACGTTTAATTTATCTTTTATCGCCGCGTTAACAAAAATATTTGTTACTTTAAAAATTAACATTTTAGGCAGGAGTTTAAATCTAAGATTGTTTATTTACTTCTTTGCTTCTAAGTCAAATAGTGTATAAGATATAAAATGCTCAGTTCAAGAAACTCCAGTCTGTCTTCTAAGGTTTCCTATTCTGTTCAATGATCGATTAATTGCCGTTTATGTGCCTACTATATAACCGATTATTGTATTACAATTGCCATCATGACTCAATCCATATTTATCACATTATCAAGGTTATTTTGATATCGAATTTATCGTTGTTTACAAATAACTTAATAAAGCTTTAATAAAAGTATTTTGAATTAAAGCTTTGTCCAAAATGACACAACTAGTCGCATGTTCCAGGCGACGCGACGATAATTTTAAACGAAGTGATTTGATTTAGGTTGCATTGGTTGGGGCGAGCGACTTGACGTGGTTTGTCCAGAGTCTCATAAATAAAGCTTTATTTTGAGTTAGAAATAATTGAAATAGTGTTGAAGTTTATTCTTTAAAAATATTCAGGTGAAAATTGTTGAAAAAAATTCTATTGTATTTCACATAAATTCAATTCAAGAGATCTCCAGTCGACAGCGTATATTCAATGAATCGTATTGAATTCAATGCATAAGGAAGGACTCGAATGCAACTGCCATTTCATGAATTTTCAACTACCGACCGCATTTTTATTTAAATTGTTCAATTTACATACGGTATCAGTGTTAAATAAAATGGAATATAAAAAACCTTTTCAATTCATAAAAAATGCACCCGTTAATATCATTTAAAATTACCAAAAGTTCACTTTTTGGAAGAGAAAACATTTATCTAAAAAGCCGTTTATTTGAAATACTCAAGTAGGTACCTACGTAAAAATGCTAAAATTAATAATTTTCCTACAAGATTAAAAACTAAATGGCCAGTATTATAGTAAAACAAATCTGTTTTTTTTTGTAAAAGTCTATTTTATCATTTTGTTATTAAAAAAAATACAATTAATAAATTATTGTATTAAGTTCTTAATTGCTTAGTCTGTGATGATTTTGTTACGGTCCTGAATTGAAAATTAATCCTGTTATATTGTTACAAATAAAACTGTTTGGCACTTATTCTGAAGCATAGCCTGGAGGTACTAAGACGATTGTACCTAATGCTTATAAAAAAGTCTTAAGAAATTAATCAAGTTGTTACGTTTTATGCATATTTCTTCATGAATTTCAGTAGATATTTCAGTTTAGGCATTTCAATGTTGTGGATACATCTGTTGAAGTCCCCGATGACCTTGACTGAGTGGGTCATCATTCTTGAAATGATGTCTTTAAGGCACACGCTCAAGTCTGAGACTTCTTTGAAACCGTGGATTGCTATTTCCGCCATTACGACCGGGAACGGTGACGTTTCGTAGAGGAACTGAAACGAAATTGCTTTAGGTGAAATCGATATCCGTTACATTTATATTTTAATACAATCAACAAATGGTGGTGTCAGATTGGCCTGTTATTTGATGATAAACAATATTTAAGAAGATTATTGTTTTTAATTCCCACATAATATTATGATTTTGTTACATGGCATATGTTGTTCGTATATCTTTTATACACTGTCATAGGTTTGATAGTAAAATAAAAAAACAAATGGTAGTCTGTAAAGTTGATTTACGGACGATAATTTTACGTGATAACGTCATAAAGAACGATGAAAAATTGAGATTTTTTTGTTATTCCTTTATTTTTTTTTCATTTTTTTTTTCCCTTTATATAAGTCTTCTGTTCGTCACTCGTAACCATAACATTATTAAATACTCTGTTTCCTACTGGGAACGGACGCGTCATGGTCAAGTTACCATGATGCTTAACGTCACACAAAGGCAACGTCACGCATCACACAATATTAGCATGACACTTTTTTGTGAATGCAGGTGTTTCACTAATTTATTAGACGTTATCACGTCAATAAAAATGACTGTTCGTTAGAATGTAAGCCCAAATTAAACTGTGCCGGTGAAATATCGGCGGCAGACAACAAGACAGTCTGTAATGTGCGAGGGTACTTCATTCGTCAGCATAGCCTCAAGGCAACATTTGTTCCGACTATAACGGCATTGAGGTCGCTATTAATTTAATATCATACGTACAACTGTCCTCTCAAGATCCTGGCTCTCATGGGAACAGTTTCCGCCGACTTGCTGTTGTTTCTGGCATTCGAATAGCTTTGAAGCTGAATATTTCTTCAAATTTTCCAGAGTTTCGAAGTGTACTTGAAGTTTTTCTGTTAAAAATAAATGAATAGGTTTGTATTCTTCACATGGAAAGTATTAAATTATTAGGGTTTAAGTAGTGCCGCTTTTTTGTTAACAATGACGTTAGCCTAGACACGAACTATTTAAGCGATTCAAATTTCTATACTAATATTATAAATAAAAGATTTGATTGTTTGTATGTTTGCATCAAACTTGGAACATTGATTCATTGGGAGTGTCATTTAAATTAAAAATAAAACTGGTGAGCCATTAAACGAAAAATCCATTAAAAAAATGTCCGCTTAATAATCGAGTTAAACCACAAGTAAAACCAATTACCTACAAAATACACATAAAATATCTAATAGTAGCACTTACCAGGTAGTCTTTGAACCCTCTGGTAACCGAGAGCGAGGCACAAAGTAACATTTTCGTCTGCAAGCTGTAGATTTTCTCCGAGCAGCTTCACAATGCTCTCTTTGCAATACGTTCCGTTCCGAGGTTTCCTATCGTGGATTATCACCTATAGAAACGTAGATTATGGTTATTTCGTTGAAATTTTGAACTTAAATTCGAAATGTAAACCCTACTTGGGTTTAAAATTCAAACTTCATTTTTTTACGAGTTAAAAAGTAAAGGTAAAAGTAGACATTGGTAAATACAAAAATATCTGCATTTTTTTATAAAAATTACAAAAGTATAAGTAAGTATAAGGAAGTATTAATCTTAAATTTTTCAAATAAGGACAAATTACTAAAATTAAAGAAATTACGTAGGTATTTATGATTTTATAACTGAGATTTTTAGATGATGGGAAAGTCACCGTTTCTCGCTTTCTAAGCATTTGAATTGATTACCCTTAAAAATATTACACAATCTGGGATCGTTAAGATCTCCTTAAGATCATATTTCAAGGGGTAATCAATTCAAATCGCATTCGCTTTTAAATCTGGAACGTTAGGAGATGGGAGAGCGATTGTTTCACAATTACTAAGCGTTTGATTTGATTACCCTAAGAAATGGCATGAACTAAATCGTTTTTTCTTTAAAATCTGGGATCGTTAGAAAATGAAAGAGCGACTGTTTTACATCTTCTTCAAATCGGTTGAATTAAAAACCCTTAGATAATTATACTATCTTACCTGGAAATACAAAGATATCTGTTCAAGATATACAGTCATGTAATTAATAGCTTTATCAGCCTCATTTTTCATAAGAAGTTTTATTTGTGAGATGAGGGTGTCCATATCTTCCCTGGATTTCTGAGTCCTCACTTGAATATCGGCAATCAGCGCTCGATATCCATTGATTAAGTTATCTTGAAAATCTGTCGTCTGTAACAAAGTTATAGAAGAGTTATTCATGCCTATATATAAAATCTAATATATTTATATACGCACTTACATAGATATACAGGGTTATTGGAAATTATACTAGCAAGCCGTTGAGGGCTACTTCTGTGCACCTTTACAAACAACTTTTGGAAATTCGAAAAAAAAAATGAAAATTTGGAGATTATGTAAATTCGAAAAACAGCTGATTTTTTAAATTAAAGGACTAAGACATCAAGACTAAGAACAGTAGATAAAACTTAAAAAATAAGTAAAATTTAAAGGTTAATGACCTCTCCGTGTAAGGGACAGCTGATTTTCAGGTAAACCTAACATCAAAATTTTCGAAAAAAATTTCGAATTTCGAAAAATCGTAGAACAAAAGTTTTTTATTAAGGTGCACAGAAGCAGCCCTCAACGGCTTGCTAGTATAATTTCCAATAACCCTGTATATTATCTCTCTACAAAATTATCGAAGAACATTCTATTTTTTCTTGTAAAAATGAATACCGTATTTTTGGTGTGGAAACATGAAATTTTGCTTAGAAGAGAAATCTTACGATTTTCATGTCACGACTTGTTATAAGGATATTTTTGTTTGCTCACGATTTGCTCCCTGTTTTTCCTCCGTATGCAAAAAATAAGGTTTCTTGAAGCAAGAAATTATTCTCTCTTTATAGACAACTAGCGACCCGCTCCGGCTTCGCACGGCTATATTATGCATGTATTATACATAAAAACCTTCCTCTTGAATCACTCTATCTATTAAATAAAACCGCATCAAAATCCGTTGCGTAGTTTTAAAGATCTAAGCATACAGAGGAGCATAGGGACATAGGGACGGCAAAAAGTGACTTTATTTTATACTATGTAAATCACTACAAAGTATAAAATAAAGTCACTTTTTGCGATCAAGACCATCAGTCCTTGATTGCTTTTAAATTAAAAATACAGTTATCATTTTAGGTTTTAAATCAAGAAATTATTCTCTAGCGTTTATAGGGAGAAGATTATTTTTTGCTTAAAAAACCTTTTCTTTTTTCTGTGTGGTCTGCTAGTAAAGAAGTAGTTTTTATGGTTCCGTACCCAAAGGGTAAAAACGGGACCTTATTACTAAGACTTCACTGTCTGTCTGTCACCAGGCTGTATCTTATAAACTGTGATAACTAGACAGTTAAAATTTTCACAGCTTATGTATTTCTTTGCCGCTGTAACAACAAAATACTAAAAAAAATAAGTGGTGCTCCCATACAACAAGGTACGGAACCTTCCGTGCGCGAGTACGACTCGCACTTGGCCCGTTTTTTATTTCCTCTAATCAACCATGTGTTACTCCTGCCTCTAACTGCAGAGTTATCAAATTTTGTAGTTTTGTTTCGGCAACGTGAGCAGTGTTATCGCTTATTGCATTATGCATTGTTAAACATTGTTTTCGGAAAAAAAGAACTTAGGTAAATGAACGACTGATGGTGCGAAAAGAAAATGATTTTGTTTCTTTATGTTACTTGAGAGTGGGTAACAAAAGATGTTTGTACGGCGGGCGTGAGAAAGATGAACGATAAGAATAAGAATTTATTGAATAAAACTTTTACAAAATATACTACTAGCTGCGCCCCGCGGTTTCACCCGCGAAAGTCCCGATACCGCCAAAAGTAGCCTATATCCTTGTTTATCCCCCTAAACGACCGGTATGCCTATTTTCATCCAAATCGGTACCGTCGTTCAACCGTGAAGAGGAAACAAACTTTCGGGTTTACAAGGGGCGCCCATTTCCGCCCCTTAAAATAGGAAAATTGAAAATCCCTGAGACACGTGATCATTTATTTATAATAAGAAGATAGAATTGTAATTTTCAAGTTCCTACCTTTTAAAAATATTATACCTTCATACAAACTTCGACCCCCCATTTTCCCCCCTTAAGGGTCGAATTTCGCAAAATCCCGTCTTAGTGAGCACCTACGTCATAAAAGGAACCCTCATGCAAAATTTGAGACTCCTAGCACTTGTAGTTTCTGAGATATCGTGATGAGTGAGTGAGTGAGTGAGTCAGTGATTTTCTCTTTTATATATAAAGACTAGCTGCGCCCCGCGGTTTCACCCGCGTAAGTCCGAACCGTTTAAACCTTCCCTGGACTACAACAAACACAACAAAAAAAGAATTGGCCAAATCGGTCCAGCCGTTCTCGAGTTTTAGCCAGACTAACGAACAGCAATTGATTTTTATATTATAGATAGAGCTAAATTTCATTATAAAAACAATAAATAATACATTTACATAACCTAAGAAAACCCTGACTGCGGCTTAGATGACGGCTTATAGAGGAGAATGGATGACACAGACGTTCTGTGCTGACACTAAATAAATTGGGACAAGGGCATGGCAGGCAGAAGAAGACTTGAGAGTGTGTTTGTTCGAGCCTGATATCTAAATTATCAAAGTTCTTAAATTTAGACAGATATAGATCAAACAAACCCAATCTCAAGCAAGTCTTCTTTTGTCCCAATTTATTTGATGTCAGCGCGGCACATCTGCTTTCCACGGGATCGGAACTTACGCGGGTGAAACAGCGAGGTAATGCTAGTCTATAGGTACTAATATTATAAAGACGAAAGACTGATTGTTTCTTTGTTTGTTTGCATTGAGTAAGCTCCGAAACTACTAACCCGATTTAGATGAAACTTGGTATGAGGATACATTGATTCATTCACAGTAACATAGGCTACTTTTTATCCCGAAATGACAATGGAATTGGGCGGGATCAAATCAAAATCGGTCCAGTACTTTCGGAGTCAATTCAAACAAACACTCCAATCTTTCCTCTTTGTAATATTAGTTTAAATTAAAAAAAAAAAAGAGATTTTCACATGAAATTTTTGACTATAGCTTGGATTAGAGCAGTGGAAGGAATTCTTTTAATATGAGTAGTTACAATTTTTTTTAATGAATTAATTATTTTGTACTGATTTTATTCGTCTCATAATACCATAATAATGTATTTTATACTAGCGACCCGCCCCGGCTTCGCACGGCTGTATTATGCATGTTTTATATATGTAAAAACCTGCCTCTTTAATCACTCTATCTTTTAAAAAAACCACATCAAAATTCGTTGCGTAGTTTTAAAGATCTAAGCATACATAGGGACATAGGAACGGCGAAAACTGACTTTATTTTATACTATGTAGTGATTTTTAAATATTGATCATAATAGAAAGTAACATACCTCTATAGTAACAACGACGAAAACGACGAACAACACGATAAAACTGCAACGATTCATTTCCGGTCTTTTTCCTCATTTATCAACTCATTTTAAAATTTCCTTTACTTATTAAAAGACAACGCTTTGAAAGTATTTAATGTTGTTTTGATTTTAGATTTTTTATTAATGGTTTAATGTTACTCTGTCCGTAACCAGCAATCAACTGATTGGTTTCAAAGTGTTTTGTTTTGTTTCGGTCTCGATGCTTGTTATGATTTTGGTAAAACTCTGCCGATGACTGTGGGTGACTGATTGTTTATGATAAACATGTTAAATTGTTTTCTCTTCATTCATAGAGTTTTAGGGTACCTCTCTCTACTATTTGTTTTATGAAAACGATTTTATTTAACAGTTCTCCTTCCTACCGTAAATATTTATTTCTGCAAGTCGTCCAGGTCCAAGAATGTCCCTCGGTTCCAAAATGTCTCTTTCCCAAAATGTCTCGTTCCAAAAATGTCCCTCGGTTCCAAAATGTCTCTTTCCCAAAATGTCCTCCCCTGAATAACAGAATAAAGGAATCTAGTAGTACTTGGATGTCTTACATGTCATTGTATGGGCACATTTTGGGAAAGGGACATTTTGGAACCGGGGTACATTTTGGGAGAGGGACATTTTGGAACCGGGAGACATTTTGGGAAAGGGACATTATGAACCTGAACGCTGCAAGTTACCTGAAATGTAGCAGTCAAATAATGTTTTTCAAATCAAATTGATTTGAAATTAACAATTAACAGCATCAACAGAGTGTCGCTGCACGAACTGCCATTTTAATACATAATTAGATAAACCGCTGTTTTGTTAATTTAATTATGTTGCACTTAACAAGAGTATTTAAGAGCCAAATGTTTCACGAATTTTTAAATATACAGAAATACGTCACGTACATACATATGGTTTCAATATCTCCAAGAGGAATTTGTGTATATACTTGTATCAACTTTCTCAAAAACTTGTAATATGAACCTACTTTAATCATAAACAGCATAATTATTTTATTAAATATCAGTTTACAAAAAAATATATTTTGTAATCTGCGGATGTATTACATAAACTTAAAGCTTAATTAAACCTGTCCTTATCAAAATCCTAATTCAAATAGCTGACATTAATGGCACACTACATTTTAATTTGGGATAGTTGCAAAATTCTAAATTTAGGTTCAGTATTTATGATTTTGGATCCACAGATTAGAAATAAAGTATCATTTCGTTTTCTTACGAGGTATAACTATTAGGAAATACTATTGTTTTTTTTGGAATTTTTTTATTTAATTATTTATTTAATGGAACACAAATCAGAATACAGTCATATCAAGGACATAAGATAAATATAACAAATATTTTAAAACTAGACTATATCCTAAAATATGTGTACTCAGTATGGCTATTTCTTGTTAAGCAGTTAACATACGTAGGTATATACCTGATTTAGAGTATATTCATTAATTTTTTAGTATGCAGTGAACAGATACCTAAGAAGCTAAGAAGACAATATATTCAATAAGCATTTTTTAAATTTATTAAGTTTATTGTTAAAAACATCAATTTTGTCATTATGATTAACCAAGAGATCGTTGTATTGGCGACACATGCGGACAATGGGATTATAAAACGAAGTGTTATTTATATATATTTGAAGTATATATTTGAAGTTTTTTTGGAAGAATGTTCGACATTAAAAATTCAATATTCTACTGAGCCCAATAAATAATATCCGCAATCACGTCTTATCCAGCGATGTATGTTTAGATAAACAGCCCATTGTCATCGCATGTTTACAAGATGTCTGACATCCATCTGTATGTAGTACATAAATAATTCGAACATTTCCCGTTTCCTGGTTTTATAGTATTTATTGGGGTATTAGTAAGGTATAAATAATAAAGAATATCAGACTAAGCAGCGATTTGGGCTAGAAATGTCATGAAATGGTACTTCCATTGAAATATTCATCATCACCATCATATCAGCAACAGGGAATCCACTGCTAAACCAAAGACCAAAGACTTCCAGAGTCTTTGCGTCCAACGACTCCTCGCGATCTTAGTTAAGTCGTCTGTCCATCTAGTCGGAGGTCGTCCCGCGCTACGCTTTCCGTCACGTGGTCTCCAGGACTTGAAATATTATGTGGCTCATAATTCTATGGGTACAAAAATCTACAAACTCTATATTGGACATGTCAAAAACAATTGGTAGATAACATTTTCATTAGCATTTTGCAAGATTTTTTCATGTAATTTTAGCGCATTTATCATTTAGGTACTAAATGCGAGTCATTATAGATGCTATCTATTATTTATTTTATTTATTAACCCGTTTTGTGCCAATTAAGGATAAAGATCTAGATGATATAAGTAAAAATAAAAATGATGATTAACTAATAATTTTTAATTTTATTTATTTATTTACCAAAACTATGTATTTATATTGATTGATTTATTTTTATTTGTAAATAAAGATTTTATGTAGGTTTACGGTTGCTTGAATAAATAAATTGAAGGAGTTTCACAATTCCTTTGGGTAATATCAACTAAGTACTAAACATATGTAAGTACTTATGGTTTTACCTACGAAACCTACTTACGTACTTCCTAGTTTTTGTATAATAATTAGCCCTCAGAATTGCCCATAAATGAGAATAGCGGTAATAAGCAGAATCAGCGCTTTTCTTCCTGTAGCATTTTCCTTTCGAACGTTGTAAGTTTAGTTTGTTTTCAGCGCCATCTCTCTTGAGTTAGGCACATTATTTCACTAAACGTACTGAAACAGCCTGATACACCTTTGAAAATGCGAACACTGCTCAGTTAGTTCTCTCATTAAATACGTTAAAATGTAGATGGAGGTAGTAGTATCAAATTAATAAAATAAAAAATCGTAGGTTTCATGATGATCAATACATTTCATAAATAGATATTTTAATAAGTTTTGGTAGTGATGAAACTACTGGACCGATTTCAATCAAACTTAGTATTAGAATATGGACAATGACAACGAATTAAGGGCTACTTTTTATCCTGGTTATTCCTACGGCAGCAGGAATTACGTAGTAACCGGTAAAGGTCATGACGAAGCGTTGCTGTTGAAAATATAAACTAACAAAATCTCACCCTCGCTCCCTCAGATTACGTTCAGTACCCAAACACTTATCGTTTTAGATGAATAGAAATATATTTTCATCACATAAAGATCAGATCTGGAGCACCAAATCAATACAAATAAGACATATCATTCGAACTGGAGTAAGATTGATTACAACATAAATAGACACCTACAATATTCATTCGCATAAACATATTGCTACGCTGAGTTGCGTTACTAGTTCTACGACGGAATTCGAACTATACAAGGCTTTTTAAGGGCTACTTCTGTATTATCTTAACAAACAACTTTTGGAAATACAAAACGACAACAAAAGAAATTATAAGATTATCCCGAAAATCAGCAACAATTGGCCATTCGTTTTTTTTTTAAATTAAATTGTGTTAAATTCTGTAAAAATAAACATTTATTTTTACAGAATTTAACACAATTTAATTTAAAAAAATGCATCTTAGCTATGTTTTTATTTACTCATCACATGATAAGTAAATAAAAACATAGCTAAGA
Source organism: Idaea aversata (assembly GCA_907269075.1). Lineage (NCBI taxonomy): Eukaryota > Metazoa > Arthropoda > Insecta > Lepidoptera > Geometridae > Idaea > Idaea aversata. The sequence continues at coordinate 12,329,835 of OU026097.1, read as the reverse complement.
TACCTACTAATATTAATAATAATATACTTATAGGTAAACTATTAATATATTGCATATATATAGGTAAATAATATAAGTAAGCAAAAAAAATAGAAATCAAAATGTTAAAATGTCAAAATGTAGGGTGCTCAAAAGGCTGCATTGCCTCTTTAGATAGCAATGGCGATCCGTTGGCCAACCAGCCAGCCCTTTTGTCACCTGAAGATTAATCCTCATATTTTCTTAGCAAATGCAGAATAAGAAAAACCAACATCAAAATAAACATATAGATCGGATAAAATTCTCACTACTCCGAATAACAATGGTATTGTAACGTGCAATGCGGGCCAACCGATTGATTTAAACCGAATCCGAATCGAATATCTGACATACGCAAATCGCGTCAAAACGCTGACCAGATTATGCAAACACACGCCTATGGTGAACGGGAAAAATATGCGATCGTAAAATGTTAGTACTGGCTAGATAGAGCTTATATTAAAGTCTTTCTATTGAGTTATTGTATTTTCATAGGTTTTCACGACTCGAAGTCGTAATGAAAAGATTTTCAAAAGGATATATATTTAGATACAGATAGATATTATGTACTAATACTTGTTTTTGGTCTAAGTGTATGTAGGAATAAGTATTAAGTGCCTACAGAGACCCAGAATCTAAAATCACTACATAGTATAAAATAAAGTCACTTTTCGCCGTCCCTATTCCCTTTGTATGCTTAGATCTTTAAAAGTACGCAACGGATTTTGATGCGGTTTTTTTAATAGATAGAGTGATTCAAAAGGAAGGTTTTTATGTATAATACATGCATAATATAGCCGTGCGAAGCCGGAGCGGGTCGCTAGTAATATTATAAAGCTGAAGTTTGTTTGTTTGCTTGAACGCGCTAATCTCAGGAACAACTGGTTCGAATTGAAATTTTATTTTTGTGTTAGATAGTCCATTTATAGTGGAAGGCTATAGGCTACTTTTCATTTTGATATTCCCACGAAATCGGGACTTACACGGGTGAAACCGCGGAGCGCAGCTACGAAAAATATAAAAGTCATGAAGCAAGAAAAAATTTGGCCCGGAAATTTTTTCCTTGCTTCATGATAAAAGTATTCTATAAAATATAAAAGTCCCAACATAATTAACAAAATTTATGAGTACTTATTATTTATTTTTATCGTTAAAATATTTCTGATAATTCCTAAGAGTCTCAGTAAATTTAACCGAACTTTAAATTAAAATAATTGTTTTATATTTTATCCCTACTACCCCTCATTGTTTACTTTTTATCCCTTAAAACCTTCCTTCCTTCCTCCTTCTTCCTCCCTTTTTTATTTTTATTAACGCCTATTTGTTATTTCTCATTGTTTACTTTTTATCCCTAAAACCTTCCTTCCTTCCTCCTCCTTCCTTCCTTTTGGTCCCTTTTTTGTTTTTTTTAATTATTAACACCGTATTTGTAACTGGAGTTATTTCATAAAACTAGAAGTAAAAGTGCTAAAGCTTTTGCATGCAAATAAAACCTTGTTTCAAAAACTTCTGTAACAGACAGTCTCACATTTATCAAACAGTATTGTAGAGAGAAACTAAGTTTAAATACCTCGAGTACGCGAGAGTACATGAATTCTAGTTAGAGCAAGGATTGCAAATGAGATTTCAAATTGCATGTACAGTCGGCTGCATAATTGCAGCCCCCAGTAGAGTTCGAAAATTACTATTATTAGAATGTTTTCATTCAATTTTTTTTATGATAAATTGATGTGTAAGAAGACTAAAGCAGGTGCATAAAATCTTGCTTGTGTTGAAAACATTCTTATAACAGCCGTTTTGGAGCTCTACGGTGGGTCTGCAATTATGCAGCCGACCGTACTTAGTTAGGTACCGAGTTATACTGGATATTTCACTTTATCAAGTTTTGTAACTATGAAATACTATGTAGGGGTACCTAACTATTCATCTTAATCGTAATCCCTTCTATTATGAATACGAAAGTTCTTTAATTTAGATCTTTGTTTGTGTGTTCTTTGAAATTTCTACGGGATCAGAATGTCAATTCTTGTAAATAACATTGTTTAAATTACATTTCAATAACATTCCGATTTCAATTCGATTGCAAAAGATACCGAGTCAGTTTTTTTTTTAAATAAGATAACTTTGAGGGTATTTTGATCTACTTTGAGGGTATTATTTGTGATCGAAATGCAATCGAAACGATATTGAAATGGAATTTTAACAATTTTATTTACGAGAATTGGCCTTTACGCGGGTGACACCGCGGAGCGCAGGTTGAATGTTATATATCTAGTAGACACTGGATATAAACAAATAAATAATAAATAAATATTTCTTTCAGGACATTCCACACATCGCCATCTAGCCTCAAGCTAAGTAACCACACTTGTGTTATGGGTGCTAGACAACGGATATTTTTTTTTGTAAATATATACTTATAATAAATAGAAACAACCAGACCACAGACAAATATCTAAGCATAAATACATGTCTGAGGCGGGAATCGAACCCGCAACCCTATGTTTGGCAGTCCGGCATGGTGACCATTGCGCCAACTGGGTGGTCTTAAAAAATAACTACGCTTAGATTGTTTTCCCCATGAAATATCAGATACCAAGGTTTCCTTGTCGGACGATGAACGTTATCGCTCTAGCGTGTTTGTAGATGTCAACACTATCCATCCCTTAGGAATTGCCCTTAAAGTTACAAAAGACAAATGTGCGGCTCTGCTTTCTATCTTAAAATTTATTTTACCTTTTCCCGTCTTCGGTCAAGCTTGAATTACCTTTACAGAAATAGAATGAGTTAGATACCTTGTTATAAGAAAATGGAGAAGAAACAAACTCGAAACTAAATCAAACTTTTTGTTTTACTTAAACAAATTGGTTAGGTATAGAATCTCACCGCGGATTTAACTGTGTAGGTCCTGCCTGCCTAGCACGAAGACCAAAACACGATACGATAAAGCGATATCACGCGATATAACTTGACGACCTCTGTGGCGCGTCGGGCGAACACCCGACTGCGACGCAGAAGGTTGCGGGTTCGATTCCCGCCGGGAACAAGTATTTATGCTGACCATAAATTCTTGTTTCTGGTTCTGGGTGTTTCCTATATGTATAATATGTATATATTTACAAAAAAAAAAAAGTATATATGTAGTTTATCCGTTATCTGGCACCCATAACACAAGCATTAAGTTGTTTAGCTTGGGGCTGGATGGCGATGTGTAATATGTCCTGAAATATTTATTTATTTATTTATTTATAACTACATCAACTCTCAAAATATGATAGATAAAGCCGCCATGTTGAATTTTTATCATAATTTTTATCGCAATTTATAATAAAAATTTAATACGGCGGCTTTATCTATCATATTTTGAGAGTTGATGTAGTTATATCGCGTGACATAGCTTTATCGTATCGTGTTTTGGTCTTCATGCTAGGCAGGCTGATACTACAAAAATACCGTGATAAAAAGTAGCTTACATTACGTTCCTAAATGCAATCTATCCATAAAAATCGGTATAATGGTTTCAGAGCCAAACAATTTAAAATCAAATATTTTCTTACTGATTTTTTTATCTAATAAAAAAGGATTTTTGTTGCCGCTATAACAAAAAATACTAAAAACCGAATATTTTATAATGGTACGGAACCCTTCGTGCGCAAGTCCGACTCACACTTGGCCGGTTTTTTTATTTACCTCTGAATAATTTTGTATGGATTACAGAAGTTTCAAGGCAACAATAATAAAAGCAGATCGTTTAATACAACGATAATGTTATCTTTGTATTAATTTGAAATTAATCTACATTGCTGTAAAATGTTAATTTGCGAGATAAAGCTAAGGGATAGGTACGATTCAGTAATATAATTTTTTACGACTAATTCGAAATAACTACATAGTCATTACATAGTATTTAAATAGAAATGTTTAAACTAATAAGTGAAAAATATCTTGCCATTTATTGATCAAACGAACTTACCAAGTGAAGTTCGATCACAATTGTGTGAACGACTTCATTCAACGCGGTCTAACATATTGCATTAGTGTTTGCACTATGCGGCCTTCACAGACTTTTAAAGCTTCGCGGGCTTATTTTTTTTTTTTTTTTGTGTGTGGTATCCCTGTACCTACGGTTGGTACGCTTGATACCTTCACTAGCGCCACCTACCGATATCGACGTTATCGGATGGATGCGAGCTTCTTCATTGGTTCAGAGCTATACCTACCTATATGTAACTACATACCTACATTTCCTCATTTTATTTTAGGGATTAGGGTTATTTTTGTATGAACCTATTTACTGCTAAGTAAGTAGGTATTTGGGAGGGTTTATAGTATAGACCGCGTTGAATGAAGTCGTTCACACAATTGTGATCGAACTTCACTTGGTAAGTTCGTTTGATCAATAATTGTGTTTCACGACGTTCATTCAACGCGGTCTAACATATTGCATGATGTTCAGAGAACTAGGTAAGTAAATAAAATAGGATTATGTAACAAAAATAAACATATTTATTTTTCGTAACGAATTACACTTACTGAAAGCAACTTAAGCTATACTTAAATCACTGAAATATTTAATGAATTATATAAATGGGAACCTAATTATTACTGGATAAAATCGTTTATTCAAATTGTACACCATTATTAGCAACATTTCGGTTATAAAATTTTAGAAATACAATGATGATGTTTCACTCCAACCAGCGGTTTTCCTTAAAATTTCGATGTTAACACCGGCTCTATTGGCTGCAATGTCGAGTACTATGACCACCAAACACCTTAGTATCAATTCCATTGTTTTCAAGTGTATATCTTTAATCCAGTGATTTTAATCTCTGAGATGTTAACTTAGAATAAAGAAGCCTAAAACTTATAAACAAAAATTCGTTTGTATTTGAACGTAATGAATAATTTTAACTAAATATTATGTTTCTAAACATCTAGCTGGGCAAATTTCAGGTCTTTGTTCAAAATACGGTAGTTTTAATATCGGTTGTGGACAATTCGGTCTTAGTAGTTTTATTGATATTTGGTATTTTAATAAATATATGTACAGTCACGGGAACTATGTACTAATTTGAATATTACTTCATCTAATAAATGAAAAGGTCTATACCCTATGCACTAGAGCCAATAAAGTCCGTGTCTTCTTCGATAGGGTTTCTAGATTAAGACTATTATTTGGGCATTTTTGCACCTAATAATTGAGTACTATACCGGGATCCCAGATTATTTCATACCTAGGTGCCGGAGGTCTTATTCTAAACACCCCTCACATAAAACGTTATATATCATCATGTTCTGACAGATTTTGTGTAATAAGAGACAAAACAGATTTATAAGAATTTATGGTGCATTACATAATATAGAACACATATCTAACATCACTATTGAATATAAGTTAAAAAATCGATAACATTTGAAACAGATGCGTTATTATAATCATATTGATGTTCTACACAATATGCAATCAAATTTTTGAAGTTATATTTCTTTATGCGCGTTATAAAAAAATGATGAGTGAAATTTTAATGCGCGCGCATCTGTAACACAAATGTCACATGTTGTTTATACAATTATTGTATTGAATACAGGTCTTATCTGATAGCGAATGCAAAATTATTTCTAAAAATGCAGGTTATAACTTTATAACTAGTAAGGTCTGCCGGATAATTTCGCGGCAACTAGCGTTAGAGTTCAGTACAGTTTGTGTGACGATCTGTTAGGTGAACATCAGGATCGTAGATTATCAAACTTGAAACAATTATTGCTTAAAAACGGGGAACCAAGGCTGGATTGGCCAGTATGGAACAACTACGATACCTTCTGCTTCGTCATTTATAATTGTATGTAATAATTTTACATTTAGTGAGAAAGGCGGAAAGGCTAAAGTAATAGATTTTCCCATGAGTCGGGATCATTATTCCACGTTACATAGATAGGGCATTTTGCATTTCATCTGCTAGCGAACAAACCGACATTTGGCTGAGCTAAACTGTATATAATTAAAATGCATAATATGCTAATTCTCAATCGTTATATTAAAAAAAAATTACGAGCTAAAAATCAGTCTCGTGATTGTCTTTAATATATTTTATTTGCGACGCAAAAAACCCAGATTTTACGCCTTTCACGCCACATCCACAGATCTTGAGCTATTTTATTAAGATGTAGCTAGGATGGGTAGTATTTAATGCCTATGCAAGAAATAGCCGTAGTATTATCTAAACACAACAATATTTCCGATTTATTTTCATTTTAAGCAAAACATTTTTACGCTAGAAAATGTGCTTTTAGTTCCAGTTCATTTATGTGTAAATTAAGTACGTTTTCTTTTCAATAGCCACAACTATTTTTATTATCTACTGAGGGACGTATCCGAAACAAAAACGATTTAAAATTGTTTGAATTTAGAGAAGTAAAAGTATGTTCATTGTAAAATTAGATTAGAAAACCACCAGCACAAATCAGTTTTTAAACTAGTGGGTATTTTAATAATTTGTTCGTAACTAGGATCTTTTAATAAACACTTGTACATAAGGTGCTCGAATTCCTTTGTATACAATCAAGATTAACGATTTATAAGTTCAAAAATTTTAAGATTTGTTTTTTAATTCTGGTTTTGAATGTTAAAATCATGTTTTTGGAATCAAATTCTATAAAACTTCCACACAGTGGCTGGAACCAAAGCACATTTTTCGCAGTTTAATTTAAAACCGAGGCTTTCGATTAACATAACTGTTTTGTTTACGTTACGTTGACACTGCGAATAGGTTCTAAATAACTATCGTCCAAAAATATTAGGGAAATAAAATAACTTGATCGTAGGTATTCCATAACCGGTTTCATCAACTTGGTGAAAACATAGGGTGCAGTGCACACTGCACAAGCCAAACGGTCAAATATTAAATTCGTACAGAATATTGTTATATTTACATCTGAGGTAGGTACTTTTTATTTGATTCATGTTTAAGTATGAAAAAATATGCGTCTTTAATATCTAAAGAGGCCATTGATAATAATAAGTTACAAATTTTGATGCAATACTATCGTACTCCATTTCAAAATGAGCTATATCAATAAACTTATTAAAATAAATCGTTTGTCGCCATTTGGCTTAGGCAGAAGAAAGATGCCAGACAAAAATTCATATAAAGGTTAATACCTATGGCATAAATATCGCGCTATTTTATTTTTAGAGCTTTTGCAAATTCTACATTTACTTCAACTAATTTTGAAATTATTAACCCCCGACGCAAAAACGAAGGGGTGTTATATTAGATTCAAAATTTTGATAAGGTACTGGTCAGTACTAGACTAAAAGGGATTTTATAACCCTTTATCCATTGAAGTACAGTAAATCATCAGTGATTTGAGATCATTTATAAATAAAATATTTGAGTCGACCAGCGTATGGTACCTTATAGATCTCCGCGTCGCTGCTTGCCCGGTGAGCGGTAAGGGAGCGCGCCGAAGTGGTGGTGATGCTCGCGGAGGCCGTGCTCGGTCCTGCGGCCCGCGCGTGCTGCTGTTCCTGGTCGTGGGCGCCGTCCCTCCGCGCGCTCTGCCCCTGGATGTCGGCTTCCGACGCAGCTCGATTAAATGACCAATTTTTAAAATCTTCTCCCGATTTTTGAATCGATTTTGCTGATTTCAATTTTTCAGTGACATTGTCACCGAAAAGGAATTTTCCTCTATCATTCGAATTCACGGTTGCAAGAACTAGTTTTCTACTAGTTTTTGTCTCACAGAAGTGAGCGTCGCACAAAATTCGGCAGGCGACGCTAAGCGGCTTCAAAATTTCTTGCTCCTTACTGCTTAATAGTAGCAGCTTGTCCATTGTCACTGCTAAGCCTGACAAGGCTACTCCAATGGATTGAGTTCTGGTGCAAGGATAAACTCACAATTTGTGGGTGTGAAGTAGGTACTCCTCGTAGTAGTTATTCTTTGGCTACTATTTGGAGGCCCTTGGCAAGAATATTTTGCCAGCAGATGGCAACATCTTTGTGGATAGACAGTCCTAAGATAGTTTCTGGTGTCGTTACGTCACCTAGTAACTCGAGGATTTCACATCCAACTTCCATCTCGGATTCAACGTCGAGATCATAGCCTGGCGTCGTTGTGACGTCAGCAGTTGGGCTGGTAGCGTCGTCGTCGATCGAAGTAATGGCGGCGGTCGCGGTGGCAGCTTCCGGTCGTCGGCCTCGTGGTTCGACGACCACGACCGGCGTGGGCCACGCCGTAGGACATTGCGTGGGCGTGGGCCATAGCGTGGCCGTGGGCCGTGGGCCGTGGGCCAAGGCGTGGGTCATTGCGTGGGCGTGGGCCGTGGGTCGGCTGTGTGGTGACGCGATGCGACGACGCGACGGTCCGTCGGTCGGGACGCAGAAGCCTCGCTGTCCATGTCCACCAGTGCTGTGGGACCAAATAATTGTGTTAGAACACAATTTTTATTGTGACGGTATCTATCTGCGCAGAGGCAGAAACTCGTCAGATTTTGGTCAAGATGGTGTCGTTTTGTCGACATTGCGTGTAAAACACAAAATGACGGTACTTTTTGCCAGTATAGGCAGTAACACGTCATATTTCGACACAAAAAACCGCAGGCACACCGCAGGTAGAAGGACTTCAGTTCTTGGACATGATGCGCATCTGAGAACATATTCATAAAATGGAGGGTATTTATGAAACTTACATTCGGATTCACTCTCTAATGAGGAATCGATGACGCGGATGCGACGATGATTAGTCTTGAATTCTTGTTGTAACTCGGCGATCCTTTTCTTTTCTTGCTTCCTTTTGATTCCTCCCATCTTCAGAGACCAATAGGTACTGCTTCAAACTTGAGGTGACTTGTGTGAAGACCGGCAGACAAACACAGAATGAAGAAGCTCGCATCCATCCGATAACGTCGATATCGGTAGGTGGCGCTAGTGAAGGTATCAAGCGTACCAACCGTAGGTACAGGGATACCACACACAAAAAAAAAAAAAAAATAAGCCCGCGAAGCTTTAAAAGTCTGTGAAGGCCGCATAGTGCAAACACTAATGCAATATGTTAGACCGCGTTGAATGAACGTCGTGAAACACAATTAACAGTTTTGGTACGGACTCGCAATAAATAAATATTGTATGACATTTTACACAGCGCCATCTAGCCCCAACCTAAGCAACTAGGCTTGTATTATGGTAGCCAGATAAAGGTTATAATACTTATTTATAGGTATAGTTTTTTTATATGTTTATATACCCATACCACACGTATTTGCAACACTTAAGCTAACACAATTGTATTTCAATAGAGTGCGATAAAATCTTAACAGAAATTTAATGTCAAAAATATACATGTAAATAAGCATAACTTATCAGGTGGTGATTTAAAGTATTTTATTGAAAAGTATTTAAGGGTGTGCAACCACGAGGCACACCTAGTTAGTTACAAAATCTCCTAAGCGGATGCGAAAAATGGCGGATCAAGAAGTTAAGTCTTAACTAAGTAGGAAGCTTTTTGCTTTCTTTCTAAAATTAATATTTAAGCAGGTCGCCTTTACAGTAAAGAGATTTAATGTAGAATAGAGAAAACATTTCGTCCCTCTGCAGGGCTAAGGCCTCCCTCCCCTTTTTCCACTGTTCCCTGTCTAGTGCCAGATGGGTCCAATCCCTACGATGCGATTCCAACTAGTCCCGCCATCTCCTGGCACTGCCACGGAGTCGCCTATTGTTAGGGACCTAGTCCGTGGTAGTTTTAGCCCACATCTGATCGGATATGCGGCAGATACAATTTAGACAGCCTAGTCACTACATAGTATAAAATAAAGTCACTTTTTGCCGTCCCTATGTCCCTATGTCCTTATGTCCCTATGTATGCTTAGATCTTAAACGCAACGGATTTTGATGCGGTTTTTTTTAATAGATAGAGTGATTAAAGAGGAAAGTTTTTAGATATAATACATGCATAATACAGCCGTGCGAAGCCGGGGCGGGTCGCTTGTTAAAAAATAAGCCTAAATCATAATTCTTTATTTAAATCTCTTCGTATTCAGACGCTTCGTTCTAATGCCGTTTTACTAGAATTTTATAGACTTAAGCATAATATAAAATATCTTGTAAAATAAATGTTATGAAAGTCTGTTTACGACGTTAATATTGTACCGTTTTGTGTTAAAGGTGAATGCAAATTACTCATATAAATAAAGACTTTTTTTATTATAGTTTTAACTTGTTTTTATTTTAATTGGCGTTGGAGTTTGAATTTGTGAATATTAGAGGGCCATTTAGCCACAAACGAATTGAATAAAATTTATTCAATTCGTTTGTGGCTAAAAGGTAGGGAGACCTTTATGCTGCTGCAGTGAGAGTTACACACTGATACACTGATACACACACACACACACCGAAAAGTGAAACATACACACCACACAGAAAAGTGTGATAAACTTTTTCACACAAATCAATTAAAAAATATTAATTAAAAAATCAAATTGTTTATATTACAAAACACATGAATCCTATTACAAATTACAATTAATACCTAAAAATACAATTTAATACATCATAAATTCAAAGTTAAAATAAAATAAAATCAAATCATAATTTTTATTCAATTCGTTTGTGGCTATAATGGCCCTCTAATATTCACGAATTCAAATGCCAATTTAAAAAAACAAGTTAAAACTACTTATAGCAGAAAAAAGGTTTCTTGAAGCAAAAAATAATCATCTCCATAAAGACGCTAAAAAATAATTTATCTGTTTAGTAAATGATCTTGAAAATAATAAGCTTAAGAATATTGCTTTTAAATTGAATACTGCTTAGCATTTTAAGGTTTTTTTTACTAAAACTAAGAAATTATTCTTTAGCGTCTATATGAAGAGTTTTTTTTCTTGCCTCAAGAATAATTATATGTTTTCTCCCTGGATAATCACACTAGCACAAATATTTTTGTGCCATATAACCTTAACTGCCATGACTATGCCCCTATGTTTTGGTTTTTCTTTAGTGTCATTATCCAGGGAGAAAACAGTCGACTACGTTTGTAATAGTTTGTATGGAAAGTGCCCCCGGTACCCTTTCCTCTTATGTATAATCTATAACTGTCATGACAATGCCCCTATTATTTTTTTTTTTTTCATTTTCTAATTATCAAAAAAAATTAAGATTAAAAAAAGAAGTAAAAAAAATAGGGGCATGGTCATTATTGGTCATGGCAGTTATAAGTTTTATGCACCAAAAATATTTGCTCTAGTGTCATTATCCAGGGAGAAAACAGTTGACTACGTTTGTAATAGTTTGTATGGAAAGTGCCCCCGGTACCCTTTCCACTTAATACTCGTAGTAATATTTTCCCTTAGATGATTTTGCGTTGCTGGCGCTCTGTAGCAACACAAAATACAGCGCTTTATCCATGCTATTTGAGGTACTGTAGTGTCTAAGACATTTATTAGATGGAGTAGGCTTACTCAGAACCTATACCACCTTCTCAGTCGACCGTGTCTAGAGGAAATAACTCTTAAATTTATCTATAACTCTTAAATAAATCTGCAACTAGCTAAGTCGTGGTTTTCATCACGATGTTTTCTCACCGTAAGAGCAATGTTAATTATCGCACATAAATTTCTCGTAAGAAAAAACCATCGGTTCACAGTCCGAGGATTAGTACCATCAGAATGTAGCCTCTTAGTAAATAATCACTACATAGTATAAAATAAAGTCACTTTTCGCCGTCCCTATGTCCTTATGTCCCTATGTATGTATGCTTAGATCTTTAAAACTACGCAACGGATTTTGATGCAATTTTTTTCAATAGATAGAGTTATTAAAGAGGAAGGTTTATATGTACAATACATGCATAATATAGCCGTGCGAAGCCGGGGCGGGTCGCTGGTAAATAATAAATTGTAATTAAATATTTTTACGCCGGGAACGATATGGGGCGGGTTATTTGACTAACTGGTGTTTTCACTTATTTGTATTTATAATGTTAAATATATCTGTTTTTACTATTAAATATTCGTTAGATAACAGGGAAACTCGCAACATTATCTACCACCTTTATTGGCTAAACTCAGAAAGCAATCATGGCGTAGATAAAGCAACAGTATAGTTATTAAAATAAAGCAATTTACGTATAACGATCTTGAGTCACGGTGACTGTTTTACGAGAACTCCACGAATTTATGCTTTGAAACACTTAATTTTTGGAAAGACAATAAACTTTGTAGGGTTGGTGTACTTTACAGTTTAAGTGTCTTTACCTTAAAATAGATTCTTTAGAACACTTTGGACTTTAAGCTAAATTAACTGTAAGTTTTTGCGTAGTTCAAGTCTAAGAAATAATGTTTTATTATGTTATTATGTTGCTGTAATTTTATAGAGGGGTTAGTGTCGGAGTGACCCGATCCCCGAGAGACCCGTCCTTGAGAATCACGATTTCTAAATTCTGGACAAATGACGATTTAGAATAAATTTTGAATAAAAATATTTGTCTGTAAGGTCGGTTTACGAACGATAATTTAACTTGATAACGTCATGAGAAAACATTGATGGTAACTATAGCAACGATAATAAGTAGGTATGGTTACCTTGTCAATAAATTGACACTTTTCGTTACGTTCTGTTAGATCTATGAGATCTTTATTTGTCAGGATTTCGCGTTGTGGAAAGAAAAGTAGCAAAACACAAAAAGTTGATTTCACTCGGTATATTTCACGGTAAAAATGACGTCTGTCTAGTACAATTTATTAACACCAACTCAGCTCAAAAATAAAAGTAGATCGATTTTATACAAATGAAATTTGTTAGTAGTGCATTATTGATTGGGGTCGATCGGGGTCATAACAGTTCGTTGCTGTTGTTACCTTGTCAATAACATGATACTGACGTTACACTTTTTTGTGAGTGCAGTACAGTGTTCATCGATTTATAATACGTTATCACGTCAAAGATACCGTCAGCAAGAAAGTGTTTAATTCACTGTCATGCATATTCAAACCGGAACATAGCAAAAGTATAGTGACTGTTAACCGATTCTACTGGTAGATCTTAAAACTATGCAATTTGCTGAACTCTTAAGAGGAAACGGTACCGGGGTATCTCTCCATACAAAACGTAGTCAACTGTTTTCTCCCTGGATAATGACACTAGAGCAAATATTTTTGGTGCATAAAACTTATAACTGCCATGTCCATGCCCCTATTTTTTGTTTAATTTTTTTTATACTTAATTTCTATGATAATTAGAAAATGAAAAAAACCCTACCCTTTCACCTTAAGGCTCCTTGAGGTGCAATTCTGCTTATCAATCCGAAGATACTCATCAGATCCTTACGAATTTTTTATGGGACCATCCATGCATCCCTTATTTTCAACAAAAAAAAAAAAAGGATCATCTCAATCGGTTTAAACGGTTATGTCGATTGAGATGATAATTTTTTTGAGTAATCGGAGAACTTAAGTAACAGAATATTTGATTATTATATAAACCAACGCAATTATTTGAAAACCTCTTCTTATTTAAAGTCGGGTATAAACGGAGTAAAATATCCCATGGTTTATAATTAGACTTGACGAGTTTTGTAATCTAATCCACTTTAAAGCTTACACCCTCGCTGCTTGTAATCAACAAACGCTTCATGACGTTTGTTGATTACAAAGTAATCTACTTTGTACTGCAGTTTCACTGTAAGCGTTTCGAAATCTCATTCAGCCGGCCAGTTCTAGAATATTCAACATCAAAGTTTGTACAGTTGACGACAAAAGTAAGTACCTAAATAACATGCAAAATCAAACAAGGAGTTCATCTACAGATATCTCGATGTTCACTACTTTTGATTTAAATATTGATCAGAAAGGTTTTTTTTTGAACAGATATATTTTTTAATTCTATACCTTTTAAATAATCAATCGTCATGCGTAGTCGCCCAAATAGCACGACAGATTTTCAAAGTAGGTCCAAAGTTACTTCAAATAATTTAAATTCAGTCATATTTAGCTTATTGAAATCGGTTTTTTTTAATTATTAATCTAGGTTTCTATTGACCATAGTTTTTTTTTCGTTTCTGATTACTAACCACTGTCGGTGACTGTACTTAGTTGGTTAATCTAGGTGTGAATACTTCGTATCTAATTACATAGAAGTGTTAGAACTCGGTATTCTAGTTAGACTTAGAATCAACGCCAGTGGCGTATTCAAAGTTTGCCGCCATTGGGTAGGTTGGCCGCCCCATAAGTTAAGGATTTTTTTTAGGTAGAATAAAGACAGTAAAAATCGTTTGATTCCCTAAGCACTACTGCGTGGCAACACCAGAAATTCCAGGGGTAAAATGTAATCTCAGAAAACAATGATGATATAAATATAATATAAATATTGCAGGACATTCCACACATCACCATCTAGCCCCAAGCTAAGTAACTAGACTTTTGTTATGGGTGCTAGACAACGGATATACTACTTATATACTTTTCTTTTGTAAATATATACTTAAAATACATAGAGACAACCAGACCACAGACAAATATCTAAGCATAAATACTTGTCTGAGGCGGGAATCGAACCCGCAACCCTGTGTTTGGCAGTCCGGCATAGTGACCATTGTGCCAACGGGTCGTCTCGACCCCATCGATATCGCCACTCGATATCGACCCCAAATCACCACTCGATATCGACCCCAAAGCACATGAGTAGAGATGACCAGAGACTAAGGTTGTTCGGAGCTGTCAAAATGAATACGTAATTGTGACATTATCATGTAGGGTTGGCACAGGTGGATTGTATTAAATAAAAAAAACTTGAGAGGTGTTAAGGGACACCTGGATAGAACGAAGTTCCTTTCGATTCATTAGTGTTAAGGAGTTGTAATAAAATAAAGTTTTATGTTTTTTGTTTTTTTTTACATCTACTTTTTTTTTTGTAAATAATCGTCGCGACACCACATTGTTCAATGCGAAATAGAAAGACGAAACGAAAATAACTGGCTTGCTTTCTATGCAAAAAGTGTCGTTACATTTTTTGGTCTTAATTTTTCCGTCTCTTTTTTCGCAACGCGCGATAAGGAACTTCGTTCCAAAAAAATGTGTATCAGTGTCTTTTATTATGGGCGTTTATTTTAACGCGGTAAGAATGTAATGTGAATTTTGATGATTAATCTATACTAATATATTTACTCATGTGCCCAAAGTATTCCTTCTCTTCTTTCTTCTTTCACTTTTTCTTAAACATAATATCCATAAATCACGCAAATCGGAGACTATAAAAATAGTCGATCTTATTTGGCTTTATAGTGTTTGTTTTAGGTCCTTAAGTGTTTAATGTGACGCCTCTACACAAAAGAGTTGCTAGGAGTGACAGCGATGACGCGCCCTTCGTAGTTTACCGCCCCGGGCAATTTCCCCGACACCTTGTATGGTCAATACGCTACTGAAGCAAAGCTTAGAATCGTTTGCTAGAAATAGTTCACAGTTGCAACTGTGGCGACAGATAGTTGTGGATTGACGCATAGTTCGAATGTTTGTGATTGTACCTACCTATTGATTAACTGCATTGGCTTAGTAACTTGAACTAGATTAATTACCCGTATAATGCATTATGTTGGAGGTACTAGCGGAGGATCGCGGTTTTATCTGCGTAAGTCTCAATTTTTTTGGAATTATGGGAAGTTTTTAAGACGACAATCAAACAAGGAACGTTTTATCAAGATAAAAGACGACGCCAAAATTCATTATTCATAGATACATTGATAGATAGACTCTTTATTGTAAACACCAATTTAAATTACAATAATAATAAAAAACAAAGCTTAAGTCTAAGTGTTACAAAGGGCGGTCTTATCGCTCGAAGCGATCTCTTCCAGGCAACCTTTGCTTTCATTTGGAATCATTAGCATTAAATCACATTAAATCGTCTTAACACCTAAGTTAGGGTGTGTGCCTACGAAACGCGCCCACCAATGATTAGAAGGCACAAGAAACTCATGGCATCTTTTGTGCCTTGTGCCTATTAACGTAATGTTCACTTAATAAAATAATATCAAAATCCACAAAATAACATCAACTATTTGTAGTTCAGAAGTCGACAAACAATAGGTTAAAGTTTGTCCAAATATTGAAGTGCATTTTCTTCGTCCGTACAAACATTTTGTTTGAGAGGAGATCTTACCGTTTCTGAGAGATAGTTGAAACAATATTTGATGTTTAGACATTTATTTTGTTTGAAAATTGTATCGCATACAGCACTTACCTGTGGGTAACTAAATCTTTTTGTAGACATATTTTCTGCTGTTTGTAAACAAAAAAACCTGGAGATTAAATAAAAAATAAAATTTTATATGGCAACAAAAAAAAATAGTTCGGGATGATTTGGTTTAGCACTTTCTTGCTCACGATACACTAAATCTTAATTTATCGAGAATTCAGAAATTGGGAGTCTCAGGCACGGGTCGCTCCGGTACTTACCCAAATTGTCCTAATTTACTGAAAAACTTAATGTTTTTTTTAAGATGTGGCACAAGTATTATTTACAGCTTACTTTTAAAGTTATGATACGAAGTTTTACCCAACTTAATAGTAACCAACCCATTTACTAAAACGCCAATAAATAGGAAACCTTCAATATAAAAGTACCTAGAAACAGTATCAATTCTATTGGAAATTTCCGAGAAGGCACTGGCACAAGTTAATCTGACGGTTTATCTACACTTAGCTAAGCTCACAGGGTTCAGTAGGATGGGTTTAACAGCTCCACAACGGAACACTGTTAGAGCGGATCCAGTTAAATACTGGATTAATTGCTGAATAAATCTAATCGGTTTCTTGTACCTACCTAACGAGTTAAAATTGCTAATGTCTTTGTTTGTTTCAATCGAAGGTTTTTAATTACATACATAAATAAAACCAATTAATCATTGAAACGAATTGTTCCGAACTAAAACTTATTTCGTCTTTCATAATATACGTATAAGTGTGAAACTATTCTATCCGTTATTAGGCCACCATAACACCAGTCTAGTTGCTAAGCTTGGGGCTAGATGGCACTGTGTGTGTCCTACAATATTCATTTTTAATTTTTTTCGATCGTCTTTTGTTGTTTCTCAATCGTCCGTTTGTTTTTGTCGATCTTCTTTTGCTTTTTTTTTTTTTCGATCGTCCGTTGTTTTCTTTCGATTGTCAGTTGTTTTTGTCGATCTTCTTTTGTTTTCTTTCTATAGTCCGTTGTTTTTTCTCCATCTTCCGTTGTTTTTTCTAGATCGTCCGTTGTTTTTGTATATCGTCCTTTATTTTTTTCGATTGTCCTTTGTTATTTTTCGATCGTGTTATGTTTTTGTTGTAACCTGCAGTGCAGTAGATCGGTAACCGAACTACTTGAACTTAGCCGAATAAACAAATATACACAATCACTCCTTAAATAAGTTTAATTATGATGTTCAGTATATTCCGTAATTTGAAGCACTTAAATATCAAATAAATAGATTACTGCAATTAGTTTGATGTTATCGATAGATAATCAGATAATGGCTATTACGGGTGATTAATAATTTATCCTTATTCAATTAAAATAGCGAATATTTGAGCATCCTGATTACTCGTATTAGTTTCACAAAATATTCGCGTGTGAACACAAGTGAACTAAATTTTTAAAGAATTTAATCTATTCTTTCTCAGGGGATACCTACTTTATAAAAGCTATCTGTATGCCAATTTTTTTGTCCATTGTCTATCCCAAATTGTCCATTGACTTGAACTGTGGGTAGATGTATCAGTAAAAAAAATACATTAAATTAAATTACAAATTTTATAGATTCTATTGTAATTACTATAAACTATAAACTATTGTTTTAATTATTGATAGAGGAAATAAAATATCTAGGTAAAGTGTTAGTTGATTTTCTCACGTTTGCTTGGTGCACTGATAGAACAAACTTTGTTCCGATTTCTGTCTTGTAAGCTAAATTGAGCAATTTCAATTTGTAGACGAGTTCGTACTCTATGTTCTAAGTTTAAGCGTTCTAACTTTCAAATGACAAATCTAACTCATCATCATCTGAGCGATGTTCCCGGTTGCATCCCTCTCGGGAGCCCAGGGTCCGCTTTCCTACTTTTACGCCTCCACTTCGCACGATCTTCGGCATCCTGGGTTGTAAGGCCATTTGCACGCATATCACCCTTTACGACGTCAAGCCAGCACTTCTTGGGTCTACCCAGTCTGCCACGACCCGGCGGAGGCGCCATGGCAAGACATTTGTTCCCCACGTAACTAGCCGGTTTTCGCAAGACGTGGCCGTACCAGCGTAAGCGACATTCTTGCAATTTATCTGCAATGTCTCGGACATGAAGGCTACCCCGGATGCGGGAGTTCCTGACGCGATCCTTTCGCGTCACTCCACACATCCAGCGCAACATCTTCATCTCCGTGACACGCAGCTCCTGCTTATGTCGCTCAAGCACCGGCCACGCCTCACTACCATACAAAAGGACAGGGGCCTAAGTCTGCTAACACAATTGTATTTCAATAGTGTGTCGATATAATCGTAATAGAAATTTAATGTCAAAAATATGACATTACATGTCAAATTGGTAGTCTCCTAACGTTAACTATTCTATCGAAACACCACTGACACACCACTGACTCACTTCGGTATTCTGCTCTACAATCGTGGCTTAATGGAATCTCGATAGTTGTTAAAACGGTATATCGCTTAGCAACATATACCATGTTGCTAGGCAACACCTGCAAGGTAAATATTACCATACCATTGAGACTCCATAGTGATTCTATTGTGATGTTATTAAAACTTTAGCAGAATACCAAATAAAGTCACAATCTCGATATAATATCAATAGAGTCTCGATATAATGACAATGGTTGGCCAAATAGCAGAATAAGGCCCCAGGTCTAATGATGGTTTTATAGACCTGTCCCTTTAGTTTAACCGGCATTTGACAAATCTAACTATCGAATGAATATTATAGTTGGATTTATAAGGTAGTGGTCAAACGCTGAACCATTTTATTATAAAAAAAGTTTTCGCAGAAATTTAAAGCCCATAATATCTTTTCATCGTGTTGACTCAGGACCTTGATTTTTATACATCTAATAGGGACTATTATAGCCCTCAGTATCTGGTATGAATCAATTTGCTAGATCCACCCGTTTCTGAGAAAATCAGTGGTGACACACATACAGACAGACGGACAAGAAAGTGATCTTATAAGGGTTTCTTTTTCTACCTTTTGAGGTACAGAACCTCAAAAAAGTTAACTATAATTTTATTGAGTTAAATTATTTTAATTATTTATTTATTTATTTATCAGAAAAACTACATCGATCATTACAGGATTCCCCAATGCAATAGCGTAGTTAAAATAAATTTAAATTAATTATAACAAATAATCCATAAAGATACTTTTTGGACCTTATACCTTTTTGGCAAATCCAGCTAATGGCAAATAATCCATTCTCAAATATCTGTTGTCAGAAAAATGTTCTCGTCACTAAAAAACCTATAAAGATAATAATATGAATTGTAGAGTCACTGGCGATATTAAAAGTATTGTAATCCCTTCACTTACAAGCTTACAAGCCGCTGTTCAGTAAAAATGAGTTTTATTCAAAAGAATAGGTATTCGCGATGTCATTCCGTAGATCCTATTCATCTCAGAGGTTTTGTCTCGGTTCAATGGTATAAAAATGTAAAGTCTGGTCGCGATTGTAGCAAAAATATTAAAGTTTAAAAGAAGGGGGAAAATACAGACGCGAGGGGAGGCTGCTACGGACTATTTTCGTAGAACGTCTACACACGTTGCTACGAGCTTTCGTAATGGTCGTAAAAAGGCTCCAGACTATTTAGACGATTAAGTTGACCGTAAGACAAAGACTATAAAAAACTGTTTTGCATCGTCATTCCTGATTGGTACAGCAAGTCAATCAGTGGAGTCTTTCCTGACATGTACAATTTGTCTGGTGAAGTAGGACCTGAAAAGCCCTATCCCTTTTCCACGCGCGCGCCGCGCGATGATTCTATCCCTTTCCCCCGCGACCCGCGAAATGGCCGTTTTAAAACTGTTTTATGTAATTAAAAGACTCACATCTATTTTAGTGAAAAACCATCTGTACTACGTTATGGGATTTGATGTAAGTTTATGAAGATATAAATTTTGTACTCGTCGTTTCTTTACAATCGCAGTAGAGTTGAAAAAGTTCATAGAACTGACGATTTTTTAGGATTTTCACGATTTTTTTTCTATCGAGGCAAATCACTCTAATCGTGTTTCGAAGTGTATGAAAATCAAAGCATTTCTTCACCTTAATATCATTCTATTAATTTTAGTGGTTGATACCCAAAAACAGTTTCTAAGACACCTCTATCGCGCTTCTGGTCTTACCACTTCGGCTTAAGGGGGGTCCATACACCAACGACCTTGGTACACAGCTTACTAAATAGTTACTGGCATAAAATAAAATAGTTATATGGCATAGGTCGCCTTCGTTGGTGAAAATTGTTGATTGTTACGAATGTATTTTGTTTTTCTCAAAAATCCTGAGACGGAATTTGTAGGTGAGATTTTTACGGACATTTTGGTGTGATTTTAAGCCAAAACTTTCTTATAGTTTTGAAGCTATCCTAAAATTAAGAATTAAAACGACAAGTTGAAATGACAAGGAAGTTTCACCTCGAAAATACCCCAAAATATCGGTAAAAATTTCACCTACAATTCCATTTTAGCACTTTTGAGAAAAACAAAACACATTCGTTACAATCAATAATATTAGTTGTAAGTGACGGGTATTTCTGGCGCGTTGCGTTTGGCAGCATAAGCAGCCTTAAGTCGCAAGTGAATTACGGCTGATTTTCGGGTAAACAGAACCACAACATTTTCAAAATATTCGAATTTCCGAAAGTCGTAAGTAGAACAAAAGTTGATTTTTATTGTGCACAAAAATAGCCCTCAACCATTTTCTTATATAATTACCAACAACCCTGTATACCGATGAGTCTATGAAATTAATTACAACGAAATGAGTTTACAAAAGCACTCTCATACTAGTAAACATAGCTAACACAATCACGTTCACCAGATGAGCATACGAGTAGTGTGACAACACGACACAAACGAATCTAAATCATAGCGATGGCCATAAATTATTGTCTACTACGGACAGCTGCATAAATGTTCGGTAAAAATTTCGTGATACGACCGCAGTTCTGTTTCAAAGTACAATATATTGCAAATAGGTATTGTGAATCAACTACGATATGGACAGGGTTATTAGTGATTATTAGATATCGGATTATATGCACTATCAAAAAACCACTATCAAAATATGAATGCAAATATGCACAAAAAATGGGCAAAATATGCACAATCAAAAAACCATATTTTATTATTTGGGTTTTTGAATTTACGTTTATTGTTACATTCTATTTATTATATTTTTTTGTGAATTGACGTTACCAGAAAGCAGCATTTCTGCAGAGACCTCTTCAGGCAGAGTTTGTCCGGTGCCGTTGATAAATCTCGCTGAGTCACTAGATCAGATAGAATTTTAACAATCAACTTATGTTCTACGACTTTTGAAAATTCGATTATTTTATATACTTAGATTTTAATTCGCGAAGCTGCGGGTAGATTCTTATATAAATAGGAGCCAAAAGCAAAATGCCTTTCACCTATAACTAAAATTATAAGTTACTGCATGGACCATTGCGTTGTCGTGTGTGCCGTTTTTAGGTAAAAACTTTTTCTACATTATAATTAAAAGACGAAAATTTATTTTTCTAATGTCATCTCTATTAAAATTTCAATCTGGTGACCATGACGCGTCCATTCCCCTTAGGAAATAGAGTATTTAATAATAATATCGCACATCTGGGCTTGTGTTTTGGTGACGAGTGACGAATAGAAGACTTATTTAAAGGAAAAAAAATACGTGTGGCACTCGGGGACTGCCGCGGTAAAGCTATTGCATCGTGCGAGCTTCGTTCAGTCGTACCATATACATACACGTTAAGCGAACGCTTGGCCTACATGGCGGAGTGGCGGGTGTTAGGTTTTATTTTCGTTACGGAATTCCTTGATTTGGTCGCCGCACTCAAAGCCCGCGATAAAAGCTATGCAATAGCTTAAAAATATAAAGAAAAAAAAGACAAAAAAAAATATAAACAAAAAAAATCTTAATTTTTCATCGTTTTCTAATGACGTTATCACGTAAAATTATCGTCAGTAAACCGACTTTACAGACAACCATTTGTTTTTTTTATCAGCCGATAACTTGAAAGAGTTAGAGGGCTGTGATATAGACGTACCACCACTAACGCATACTGGCATATTTCGGTCACGTGATACGGAAGGGCGATGAGAACCTGGAGAAACTCATCGTGGTTGGGAACACAGATGGAAAACGCTCTCGGGGCCGATCCCCAACCAGATGGACGGATCAGATTAAGGACTCATCAGCCGTCAAGTTCCATAATATTGTGAGAGATGCGATGAATAGAAGCCGTTGGAGACAGATCATCCGATCCAAATGCAGACTTCCCGATGATGACCACGATCTTCAGTCATGAGGGGCCGACTATAGAGAGAGAGAGAGAGATATAGACGTAGACTCTTAACCTATTAAGTGCTCGTTAATTATCAGTCGTAATTATTCTATAAAACAACGCGCGGCTCAGACACGATATTAAATTTTATAATAACGTACCGGCGACTAACCAGGGCCGGCGCGTAATCTATCTATCTAAAAAACACACTTCTAACAGCTTTTTTAAATTTTACTTACGCACAATTCTAAAGAACCATTAGAAAAGAAAGAAAGAAAAAGACATTTATTGAGTACAAACACACGACAAACACAGGAAGGAAGAAATGAACATGACAATGAAAATTAATTACATAAAAAAAAACAAAAAAAAAACAACACAAATGAGGAGTCGTGTGCTGACCCAAAAAAGCTAACATAAATAAAAATAGTCTGTATCGTAATTTTACACTTCGATCTCCGAGGTATTCTTTTACAAAAATCCTTCTATTTATTCCCACAAAAATTATGCTCTGCCCAGCCTTTTGTTTATTGGTCGCTTCAATATACAAGCCTTAAGGCTTGTATATTCGTACTCAGCGCTATCCCTTTCCTACGCGCGCCGCGCAATGGCCCTATCCCTTTTCCTCGCGCGCCGCGAAATGGCCGTTTTTTAACAGAATTGGAAATTCATTAATGAAAAACTTCAATGATTGACAAAACAGCCGGGCAGAAACTAGATTACTGTAACGACTATCTCAACAAGAAAATTTTGAGTTACTAGTCATTATAGTTTTTACGATATATCGTAAAATAATTTTAAAAAGCCCAGTTTTAAAAAAACAAATCTATCGAGAAAAATGCATGCTATCATGTTTTCATTCGGGGAAAAACTGCTTAAAGATCAAAATCTTATAAATTAGTGTTGTAGATGTAGCGGAAGTTACTTAATTCTTCATTTGAACAGGTCGTACCGGCCCTTAATGCTATAGGCAGATATAAAGTTTTTGATCTGCGAAGACTCTTAAGGTGTACCTACTTAGAACGGGGTCGTATTCTAGTCTAATTAAAATTTATTGGTTAGGAAAACTGATATTTTATAAACAATTTTATCCGTAATGCTAAAAGGGTAAAAGGGTAATTAGACGAAAGGGAACTGGTTATGTTAGTTGATACAGGAAGATAAATAATTTGAAATATTACAAATTTTGATCTATTATATGAAAAACGTTATGGTGATATATTTATGTTGGTTTACCTAATTTGTGATACGTTCTGTATCACGAGGCTATGGAGCCCCGGACTTTTGGAAGGCGTGCGTGGAGCCGAAGCCAACACGTAGAGGCCCTTTACATTAACAACTATAATAGCAAACAATGAGGTGGATTCTAAACCGGCGATTATCCCTGTCTACATTATAAAGTGGAACCTCCGGTTTGGAAAAAACTATTGATAATCTACAGGACAACACTACTTGAGCTATTGTGATGGGATGGTAGTGGACTAGATACTGGGGAACTATGGATACTATGGCACCTGCCGTAACAAGTCCAATAAACACGTAAAAATGGCAAGCGGAGACTCGCCAACTCTCAGACTGGGCCACACTAATTTACCTAATTTGTTATTATTATATTTTTATTACTTGCTGTGCTGTTGCAACCTAATGTGTTTTTATTTATTTCTTTTTTATGGTGCGCATAAGGGCCTAAATCGATTACTATAACTAAATTGTAAATGATTTCATGAAAAACTGTTAAGTGCTAACCGTTTGTAGGTAAAATATAACATTTTGATATAATTCAAAAGCAAAAACTTAATAACATTTTTTATAAAAAATGTATGCAATAATTAATAATTTTCCATGCAATAATTAACGCCTTTTAAGACAGAGTCTCTAAGCACTTATTGTAAACTTAATTATTAAAACAAGCATAATTACCCAGTTCCTTTTATGAACTCAAAGGGATAAGCAACATCTAACGAACCTAATTTTAACCTGTTAATTTTGTGATGAAAACAAACCAAAGACTTTCTATCGGTCGACAAAAAGTAAACGAATTAAATGTGAAAGGTTCCAATTTAGCCCATTTTTTTTAAATGGGCCCAAAATATGTACTCATACCTACCAGTGATACCTACCTATTTTTTTTCCAAATCGGCCAGCACGTTTCGAAGTAGAGAAATGTTCGGAAAGCTATCGAGCGAAATAAATTTCCAGTCTGTTGCTATACTCTTACTTTTACTCGTAAAGTAGCTTCGGTAATTCTGTCGAAACAAAAAGGGATTGTTAGCGTTTTAAAAATGTTTTAATTATTAAGGATAAGAGATGATTATAATTAGAGACTTCGTGCTTCGGAACTAGGAAATAAGTCAAAGCCTAAGGATTATAATAAAAAAAAAATCGAAATAACTAAAAGGTTCAACGCGATTGAACTAGTACCTATTTATAAAAAAATTGGATTATAAATTTTCAAACTAATCAGAGATAGATAAGCAAGCATTGCTATAGTCTTAAACAAGAGATCGTAGTATTTTTAAAGGTTTTTGAGACCCGAACTTATAATGAAATGATGCGATTTAATTTCAAAAAGATCAATCAATTCTAGTTCTACAAAGGAAGATAATTCAAATTGATTTATTATAGTTCTTGTCTTCCACGATTGTACCTACTTAGCTTTTTCTGAACCTACTTAACCTAAAAGGTCTGATTGTAGTGTAGGTATTATAAAAGTAATAAGACAAAAGATTTGTGTCACTCAGATATATATCTATCTCATTATATCTTTGTCTCCAAATTAATTATTATTAATTATTAGATTTTATAGTGATACTTTTGATTTATTAAAACCTAATATATATTTGCATGCTAAGCTAAGTGCTGGTGAAATATGTTGAACTATATTTTTATGTAACATCCTTATACCATATTTCGAGCAAATAAATGACATTCTCATTCTCCATGATTTAGAGGAAGAATGAAATTCGCTGATAGCAATTTTAAAAAAATTGGTAGTTGTATTATGTTTTTTATTTACTTACAATAAATAGTTTTACAAAACGCAATAGTTGCAAAACGATTCGGGCTCGTTTCTATATGCAAAAAAAATAGTTTTTAATTGCAGAATTGAAAGACGCTACTTTGGATTAGCATCTTTCAGTTCTACCATTCAATACCATTTTCCATAGAAACTTTTCTTTTTTCGGTTTCTTTTTTGAATCAAATCAAATCAAATTAAATCAAATCAAATCACTTTATTTGTAAACATAGGTAACATTTGATGTTATATTAAGAAGTTGCGCAGCTATGTTTTACCTTTACAGGTGTACAAATTTTGAAATAGTATAGTAAGAGATCAATTTAATATAATAATAATAATTACTTAGTATTTTTAGCTATTTAAGTACACGGACCTTTAAGAATCACAAGACCTCAAGACAGATCATCGCTCAGGAAATCCTTGACTCTGTAGTATGCCTTCTCGACAAGGAAGCTCTTGAGTTTTCTTTTAAAGACAGTGATGTTTTCCGCATTTTTTATATTTTTTGGCAATTTATTAAATATCTTTTGGGCTAGGCAGAATACACTCTTATGCATTAAAGTCTTATTACAGGGTACAATTTTGAGTTTATCGCCATGACGAGCCCCTGTCATAGAGCAAAACATTTCTCGGTTTTGAGCGACGAAAACTGCAGTTTCAAAGATAAAAATACTTGGGGTAGTCATAATCTTCAGCTGCTTAAAATACGGTATACAAGATTCCATCGGATCCAGGTTGCACATTGCTCTTATTTGATTTGGTTTTAATGTTAAATCATACACAAAATAATAAAAAATTCAATCCGTATTACGATTCTGAAATAAATCTATCTATATTCAAGTCGGATATACATCTTAAGATCTAATCAATCCAGAACTGCACATCTCTACCTGTTTGAATGCCAAACACTTGCCAAAATCATAACCCAACAAAACACATACTTGTTAGTTGTTACGTAAAAACTTTTCCAGAATATAAAAATAAATAAAATATTAAAAATGTTTGTTTCAATTTTTGAATCTAAATTTACAATTTTGAGCACTTTTTAAGCACCTAATGAGGTTACTTGTAACAATATTATCGTATACATTTTATTTCCGACAGGTCTACAATTTGTTAGGTTAAAGTGAGATACGTAATAAAATTATATCGGGTTTGAGTTTCAGACTTTATCTTCGTTGGTATTGTCAGAAGGAACAAATAAAAAAAAAACATATTATCCTTTATGTCCTACACGGTTCTTTCCGTAAAATTGTCTATGGTTTCTTCATTTTTACTTTTTGGCTTTTATTCATCCCAATTTTTTAAAGTAATGGCATTGCATAACTTGTTTATACAGTCAGTGTAAAGTAAGACGTAATTTTAAACAAAGTTTCAAAGTTTCCTTTTGATTTTTTACTAGTTTTACGAAACATTGGTTGCTATGGAACGTGAGCGGAACGCCATGACGTTACACTTTTTGTGAGTGCCGTTGTTATCATGTCAAAAAGCTTAAAGTCCGTTATCACTCCATCTATTTTCTAAACTCACATTCCTAATCATGTGCTCATAGATGCTCTATTAACATAGATCATTTCATGCCCTATTTTAACTATCGAAGGCTTATCAAACGTCAATAAAGGATGTTTATTACCAAAAGTCACAATATGAATGAACTGTACTAATTCAAGTCCTAACAACATCAACCCTAGTAATATTAATGGTAGTTTACAATAGTTAGCACTAAACATTCAGGATTATACTCAACGGATCCGAAATTTACCGAAAGTCGAATATTCCGGAACCGAAACTCGGATATTTAAACAATATATTATAGTTTAGGAACGTTCCATTCATCGATGAAAGCTAGCTTAATAGAATAGAGCTTTAAATTTTATCTTTAAACTTACGGAGTTTGTAGTTTTATACGAGTTTGGACTTCGAAGATTAAGTGAGAAGTTTGTGTTAAAGTTTACTTATTTGACGTACTCTTGTTAAACCAATCACTGATTAGCCATGGTGATTTAGCTACGGACTAATCTCCCATTAGCAACTAATTGGTGTTTGGTTCGTTTTTAAAAACGCAAGAGTAGAATCGCAGTAAAATCGTGGGTAATGTCTAAGTGAGATGACTGATGATGCGGTCTAAGATATAGTACGCTTTCCTAGAAGTTGACCTTTTCACTAGTGAAAAGGTCAACTTCTAGGAAAGTTATTACCCCCAAACTGTAAACGTCACCAAAGACATATAGACGCAAGCAACTGATTTTGATATAGGTACAATCAACGTTTAAAGGTACACTGGCACCGTAAAGTTTACATTCCCGTGCAGCAGTATTTGAACATTATAACAACGTAACCTGTAAATCGTTGCCACGTCGCCGCGTCGGTTGGTGTCTCGGGTGGTGGCTTATACCACACGGCCAACTAAATATATAACTAACATTTTGAAAATAATAATAACTTTTAATTCAAGTATTTATTTTGTGTGTAACGTCTATTAGAAGAAGGTCGTACTCGTAAGTCTAATACTTGTTGATAGTATTATGGTAGCAAACTGATAGTGGACTTATGACGCATACTGTACACATAAACCGAATCCGACCAATTCATACTGGGGTCTTATTCGAATCTACTAGTCTATGGCTTACAACAGAGTACGGTACAAGTCGACCTCAAATAATGATAGCAAGACGAGAGCCATATATCATAAATAGAAAAACAATATTAAAATTTTCCGTTTTTCTGGATTTCAATGAAATTGATACTATTTCACGTAAAGTCACGTGTTTTTCGTTTTTTCATCAGCATCTGACGCCATAACACATATAGGAACTTCAAAAATCTAACCTCCTTGCAAACAAGTAATTTTTGTTCTAACTTTTGTCATTATTCTTTTCTCACATAGGCATATTATCTAGATATTCAAATCAATGCTTCTGTATGTATTTATCTAAATACATAACACCAATTAAGCTAAGTAACACAAGTAAAGTTAATTAAATTACCCATTTACGAAATCAAGCGTTTTATTAACGTAAATTTAACAATATTTTAGACATTAGCCTGAAATTAATTGGACTGTTCTACATTACAAAATTTAATAACCCCAATTAAGAGTTTAGCATACCCTTACAGATTATTTAGTAACAGATGTTATGTTACCTAAATAGCTATTTGGAACACCTTTACAAGAATATGTGGTTTGTATACCTAAAATAAAATGAAGCTTTAAAATTTGACGACCTTTATGATTGTGATTTATCACTACATAGTATAAAACAAAGTCGCTTTCTCTGTCCCTATTTCCCTTTGACCGCTTAAATCTTTAAAACTACTCAACGGATTTTGATGCGGTTTTTTTAAATAGATAGAGTGATTCAAGAGGAAGGTTTATATGTATAATACATGCATAATATAGCCGTGCGAAGCCGGGGCGGGTCGCTAGTTCTTTTATATAGATAAAAACCGCCCCGCTTTGCATGGTTATATTAAGCATGTATTATACATAATAACCTTCTTCGTAAATCACTCTATTTCAAATAATTAAGCTCATTATTTATCATTTAAGTATTTCATTATCATCTCTCAATCTTAATATATATAAATCTCGTGTCACAATGTTTGTCCTCAATGGACTCCTAAACCACTTATCTTCTTAATATATATAAATCTCGTGTCACAATGTTTGTCCTCAATGGACTCCTAAACCACTTAACCGATTATAATAAAATTCGCACACCATGTGCAGTTCGATCCAACTTGAGAGATAGGATAGCTTACATCCCGATATTCCCACGGGATCGGGAGTTACGCGGGTGAAACCGCGGAGGGCAGCTAGTTAGCTTATATATATTTTTTACGGGGAAGGAAAATATCGTATTATAAAAAAAAAGTTGATTTCTGTAATGGAAGTATTAATTTTTAGTTTTTAGTTCCGTGCCTAGTGCCAAAACACAAAATGCCAAATATAAAAAAAAACTAAAAAAAAAAATGCAAAAACTAAATAATAATACTTCCATTACAGATATTATGAAGTTCCGTAAAGTAACGCCGGATTCAATCAACTATTTAAAAGTTGATTGTTAAACTGCAAAGAAGTTTCTTCGCTTTCTTAGGCCCGTATTAATAAATCGCTCTCAATATCGATCTTGAGTGCGTATCAATCGAGTGAGTCTTGAGATGTGGTCACTATCTTAAGTTAGGCGTTAATTAATAGATAAAACTCAAGTTTTAACCAGGCTGATATCGCTCTTGAGATTTGAGACTGATCTTGAATGACAGTAACGCTTTGTTCTTACCTTAAATGATATGTTCTTACCCTATGGTAGGTAGTGTCGTATATTTTGCTGTCAACTTGTTTTTAATGTGAAAATATTTAAAAAAATGTAAGATTTGTATGACCCGCAATCAGACTTGAGTTCACGAAACTACATCTTGAGACATATTTTGAGAGCTGAGTTTGATTTATTAATACGGTATGACTCACACTTGAGTCACGACGTCGGCGACGTATCACTATACGTCGCTCTTTAATAGCGTCTTAAGATAGGTTTATTAATCAGCGCAACAACTCAAGAGCAAACTCAAGATTGAAATCGATATTGAGTTCGGTTTATTAATACGGACCTTATAAGACTATACGGATAACCCAGTATAATTGTGGAAACAACTTTTGTTATTTAATTCAGTATATTGAAAAACCTTCGTCATCATAAGTCGTCAGTATATTTTTTAAAACAACTTCTAGCAGCAGCTAGCTCAATTAAACTTGTTAATTCGTTAAAAGCGAATGTTTGATGAGATTTTCATTAAGTTTCCGACTTAGAGTAGATACAAAGCAGAGAGATCTTAACGATATTAACTTTGTGGTTTAAACGGAATGCAATTGCTGTTTCTAACTATTCTCTTTGATAATTATAAAATTAAATGTTAGTACCTAGATTGACTTCTACTTTAATTAAAATAATTATTTCAGTAATTATGCAACCCTGTTGTTAAAAACCACCCTCTTGTTGCCAGCACATAACTAGCAGCAATCCGCGGTTTCACCTGCGTAACTACCAAATCCGTGGGAATATCAGGATATAAAGTAGTCAATATTATTCGCAATGAATCAATGTATCTGTCCTATATAAGCCTATTCGTTACAAACATAAACACAAAAAAAATGGTAGGCGGAGAGGGGGGGGTGTTAGGTTTTATTTTCGTTACGGAATTTCTTGATTCGGTCACCGCGCTCAAAGCCCGCGAAAAAAGCTATGCAATAGCTTAACAATAAAATACTCATCCCTTTATAATATTTAGTGTAGAAATAATTATTTGTAACAATTGCACGAGTTAACATCTTGGAATAAAAAAAAACGTGTGGCACTCGGGGAGTGCCGCGGTAAAGCTATTGCATCGTGCGAACTTCGTACAGTCGTACCATTCACTTACACGTTAAGCCAACGCTCGGCCGAGCTACATGGTAGGCGAAGTGTGGGGAGTTAGGTTTTATTTTCGTTACGGAATTTCTTGATTCAGTCGCCGCGCTCAAAGCCCGCGATAAAAGCTATGCAATTTCTTAAAAATCCTTCTTATAATAATTTATGTAGAAATATTTTTTGTAACAGTTATACAAGTTGACGTTTTGTTATTAAAACTAATTAATCACACGTCTTCCTTGGTGGCTGTACCGGCCACGTATCGGAACAAGGACAAGTCCGCTTGGCGATTAGACTGGCCGGTGGGTGATAAATTAAGGTGAAATAGTACTGGCGCTCTCTCCATACAAACGTAGTCGACAGTTATAAGTTTTATGCAACAATTTTACTCTATAGTGTTATTACCCATTGAGGAAACAGTCAACTACGTTTGTGTGGAGAGAGCGTCGGTACCCTTTCCACTTAAGGCGCGGCCGAAGCCTCTCACTACGAGATTGCTCTTTTAGCATCACCCAGAGAAATATGAACTACCAAAAATATGCAGCTTCCTAAGGTTAAGTTAAGTTATTAACAACTTGCCAGAAAAGCTGAGTCAGTTCCTTTCCATCCAAAGGTTGCTTGGAAAAAATACTTTCAGCGATAAGGCCGCTTATATGTGCAACTTGTATTTTCTAGTTAATTACTTTGTGTATATTGTGTTCGGTTTCTTCCTGTGTTGTACAAATAACGTTATCTATCTATCTATCGTATTTTTTTTGTTGTTTATTTCTCTTACCTCGACGTTTCGACTATATTGACTATACTATACTACTACTATATTGACTATTGACTACTATTGGTGACTATCGTAACATAGTTGAAACGTCGAGGTAAGAGAAATAAAAAACAAAAAAAATACGCGATTAAGACCCGGGAAAATAATTACTATGAATACAAATCGTGTGAGTTTAAAAAGTTTATCTATCAAATGTTGCAGTTAATGTTTGAATTTCGTAACACTGTGTCTATCGTTTGGGATCAAAGCTATTTGAAGTAGACGTGGAATCGAAATATCATTCCCGTGTGTATCGACGTAGATTCATTTCACACGATTGCGTTCCGATTATCCTAAACATTCTTTTTATGGCTATTGGTTGGTGCTTTGTCGAGAACGATATTGCACTTAACTGTTTCTTTATTAGTTAACTTATCCTTCTTATCCTACTGCTGGGTTATTGTTAATTATATATAAGAAAACTGCTGAGGGCTATTTCTGTGCACCGTAACAATTAACTTTTGTTTAATAGACTTTTTGAAAAATGTTTTTTTTTTTCGTAAATTTTGAGGTTACATCCGAAAATCTACTGTTACTAACACGGATCATTAACATTAAGATTTTACCTTTTTTAAGGTTTGAATGAACTTTATTTCAAAAAAAATACCTGATTTTCGACGTTACATAACTATAAAAAACTCCAAAAAATGTTCAAGTTTTGAAAAGTCGGAAACAAAAGATCGCGATCCACAGAAGTAGCACCACAATTGCTTTTTTATATAATTTCCAAAAGATATACGATAAACCTAAAGTAAAGCTTACTACACAGGTACAGTCAACTGCACAATTGCAGCCCTCGGTAGAGTTCAAAAGTTACAATTATTGGAATGTTTGCATTCTAATAATTTTTGTTTAATTAATTGATGAGTTAAAAGACTTTAAACTTTACCAAAGCAGCTCATGTTGAAAACATTCTTATAACTGCCGTTTTGGAGTTCTATTAGTGGGTCTACAATTATGCAGCCGACCGTACGTACGTACTTATAATTGGTACAAGTCAAACTAAATTTCAATGTTTGAGAGAGTTCATAAGGTTTCGCCCGTGGGGCTTCCCGATTGCACACACATGGGAATTGTCAATGTAAAACGTGACTTATTGCCTCGCAATATGAGCTGTTTGTTGACCGACTCGATGCATTGTTCAGAGCTGTTGTTGCAAATAATATGGAGCAATAAAGCGGGGTCAGAATGTTGCATACTTAATTGCTGTTTAACATGAGCAGGGTTGGAATACGTATGAAATAGGTTATGATGTGTTTAGTAAAGCAGGTATTTGCAAGGAGGTAGAAATAGAAAGAAAAGCATTTATTTTACTTAACATATTGAGTAGTTTTTGAAAGTTTCGTTAACCGAATGCCTAACTCCAACCCTAGATAATCGTTTTTTCTGGAACCCCACGATACAAACATTGTTTAGTGTGGGGGCCACAGTCAATGTATCATGTGAACATTAGGTTTAGGTTAATAAAT
Organism: Idaea aversata; assembly: GCA_907269075.1. NCBI lineage: Eukaryota > Metazoa > Arthropoda > Insecta > Lepidoptera > Geometridae > Idaea > Idaea aversata. The sequence continues at coordinate 12,296,580 of OU026097.1, read as the reverse complement.
ATTTTTCATTTTTCATTTTTTTTCATTTTTCACTTGCAAGCACACGACACAAATATTTTATAATACAAACAAACATAAGAACACTGACATGTACAGAGCTATGTAGATAAAGTATAAGATAAAAGACAGAAAAAGTTTCTATTGTTAAATCTGTTTTTAGACATACAAAATTACGTATCATATTTTTCAAACATTTCTTGTTTTTTTCTTGGAACTTCGCCACTGTAGTGTTTCCTAGAATCTTGTGTAAACATTCTGGACTTTTTAAGGTTTAACCAAGTTACCGCGTAAATATTTTGTTTTTGTAGGGTTTCGTGTCGTCAACGTAGGTACCTACTATTAGCGAGGGGTGAAATTTTCTTGAAGGTAAACTAAAAAAAAATAACATTAGATAAAAACACGCAAGAGATTGAGTTCTACTGAATTATTGGAAAATATATTATTTCTTGACTTGTATTAAAATAGATACCTAGGTCAAGGAAGGTACCTAGTAATAGACTAAACTGAATTACCAAAAAAGAAAAACGTATAAACCTAGAATAAGATGCAGTGAATTAAATGAGACCAAATTTATTTCATTTTGTGAAGGATAAAGGGGGTCAAAACGTTACGGCCCGCAACATTATTTGAAAAGCAAAATGTAGGCATTACGTCCGAACTTAAACTCTCTCTATCGCACGATACGGGTCATTTTTGAAAATACCCACTCGCGCCGCGTATCGAGAGCTCACGATTCTCTTAATCCCTGTGACATAAGTCACGATAAGTCACTTGCTATTGCAATATTCCCAAAGGATCGGGACTTACGCGGGTGAAATCGTAAGGCCTTGATTTAAAAAGTAAAAAAAAAGTGGCTGTTCCTTTAGGAAGGTACTTATCAATTATAAATAGAACGTTAAGGCAACAGATTAATTTTATTTGTTAATTCCTGAGTAGTAAGATTAACAATCTTGAAATGCTTCTAATCTTTTTGGTACACGTCTTTGTAATTTGGCGTATATTAAAGGAGGCAGCGTGTAGCTAATACCTAACATGTAAAGAAAAGGAAAAAATAATAAACTTGCGGTTTAAAAAAAAATCAGGTTTAAACAACTCTATAATTATTGTTACTAGCAGCGTTCCGAGGTTTTAGCCGCATAAAAATTAAAAATATGTAACCGTCAAAATAACGATTAATACTCAATCGCAAAATCCTAATCACTACATAGTATAAAACAAAGTCGCTTTTTCTGTCCCTATTTCCCTTTGACTGCTTAAATCTTTAAAACTACGCAACGGATTTTGATGAGGTTTTTTTAATAGATAGAGTGATTCAAGGAAGGTTTATATGTATAATACATGCATAATATAGCCGTACGAAGCCGGGGCGGGTCGCTAGTAATATTATAAATGTGAAAGTTTGCGTCTTTGTGTGTATGTTTGTTACTCCTTCACGCAAAAACCACTGGACTGATTGCGATGAAACTCGGTGTGTTATAGCTAAATAGCTGTATTTTAATAGGTTTCATCAAATATATTGTTTGTAATCACTAGTTCCTCTACCAGTTCCTTTGAAGCCTTTGTTTAACAAAAAACTAAAGGACTAATTGCTCTCTACTAGTTTTTAAAAGATAATGAACTAACAAAAGATGACCTAAACAGACTCAAGACTAAATTTTTACTATTTGGCCAAAAACAAAAGTTTGTAGCCACACAGACCACAGACACAGAAGTCATATTTGATCTGTATCTTCTTTTTAACACGCTTTTAATAGGTCGACTGGTGTATGTAACTAACGATGTAATTTTAAGATAATAAAAGTTTTATCTTGATTTCCGAGAAATCACTCAAAAACATTAGATACCTACTTGCACCTGGTCGTACGTACAGTCACCAAAAGACAGAGGGTAGTAACGCACACATTGACAAATATAACGCGCCGCCCCTGTCGTGTAGTTACGCATAACCCACACATATCAATTTAGCGAAGACTGGTGGATGTAGCTTACTTACACATTCATTACTAAGGTTCTTACGATACGCTAGTGGCGCCATCCTTTTTTTTTTTCTTTTTTTTTTCTATATGATAGGTGCGTTTGACCACTATCACACCTGCCTGATGGTAGGTGACGATGCGGCCTAAAATGTAACACGCCTTCCTAGAAGATACCTATTCACTCGCGACTTGAAGAACCCAAATTGTACACGTCAGGAAAGACAGACGCAGGCAACCGATTCCATTCCCTTGCAGTACGAATAAGGAATGACGAAGCAAAGCGCTTAGTGCGAACGTCTGGTATGTCCACCATGAATCGGTGCCGCACACCAGTCTGCCTGGTTGTATGACGAAAGAATGGAGATGACAAGATTAGGTCGTGGAGTTCTGTTATTATCTGGTTATTATCATGTAGTGCACTATGCACTAACCGTGCTAAACCATTTTTTAAACCCTTTTTTGTATCGGTAATTAGAAATACGTTTATAGACTGTAAATGTATCTCGCTTTAGTTTTATTCCTTGTACTAACCACTGAAATGCTTTTATGTTAGCGACGGATTTTTGGCAAAATATTTTCTATCAGCGAATCCCTTGAAGCGTCAAATGGAACGTTTTTAGGCGTGTGACGTTTTGAAGTGGCATAAACCATTCGACGACTAAATCATTTTGAAATGTTTTCCCCCAAAGTACTTACTTTACTTGCCTACTTACTCATAAAACAATTTCGAAGAAAATTGATTTAGGTACCATGGAGTTATTACGTAGGTACGAACTAACCTTTGCCATCGTAGATTACTAACGTATCCTGTTGTTAAGGGGGTACCTACGTTATTTTTCTTATAATATTACCTTGGGTTCGAATCCCGGCCGGCCGTGCCCTTTTTTAACCGGCTTCAAAAAAGGAGGAGGTTCTCAATTCGGTTGTATGTATGTTTTTTTTTCTTTTTTTTTTTTATTATTATTACGAAAATGTTATGTGCGACAATTGACATTGGTCTTACGATGAAGGAAAACATCGTGACGAAACCTGTGGCTTAACTGTCTCCAGACATTTTGACGAGTTCTTTCAACATGATCGACTAAGCTGAGAGGGTAGTATAGTTGCTAGGCAAGGCTACTCCATTCTCAATTAAAAAGGACCCAACGAAATAAGTCTAGTTGCAGAGTACAGTACAAGTGTGACCATAATAATATTTGCCGCTTTGAGTCGGATACTCAACCCCGCTTTTAAAACTGTCTCGTTATACCCAGAGAGAGCAAGAACATCCACTAACCAAAAGATCACTAACTAAAGCTGTTTTACACCTTAGTTAAATCTAGATTATATTTGATAAACACTTGTAAAACTAAATTTCCAATTTCAAAATATCTTTCTAATATTTTATTCATTAACGCTAAGAGCCTTTTTTCGCAAATATTTCATTAAATCCCCGCAGCTTATACGTGAAATTTACGTTTAGGTCTTATCTAGTTTATACGTATGATATAAACCTATGAATATTCATATGCCAAGTAAATCTACCGAGAATGTGTGCCTAAAAATGAATCACGGACGGATTTCACTGTTTACAGCTGTATTTTATGCTTTTTTTAGTAGCACTGGCTCGAAAACTCCCGTATTTAGCTGTATTTTTTGATAAATGAACCATTTTTCAGTCGTGTGTTTCATCGTCACTCGTCAGTTTGCAAACATTTGTAATTTCGCGGAGCTGTTGTGCTTAAATTTAGTGTTGAACAGTAGTAAAAGCTACGAGAGCTCTCTATTTTACGTGCAATATAAAACTTAGGTCACAATTTGTATTGGTCGTTTGTCGACTTTAGAGCACTAAGGTGATTAAAATAATTAGCTTTGGCTTTAGGTAACTCGTTGGTCTGAATTATTAACGATTCTGTCCTTCACGAGAAAATAGGTTACCAATTTAAGTCAGAAATGGTTAATTAATTATTAAAACTTGAGAACATTAAAAGCCTTTGAATGTCATGTTTAATTCGTCCAATTACAGGGAAAATTTAAACAAAGATTATCTCTGGGCATACAATTTTTGAAACCTCGCCTCAACTATATCCTTTATCTTTCAAACCAACTTTTGTCTCAAACAAATCTTTGATCCAAAGATCAATAGGGACCTCCTATGCAACTATACAAATATGCGTACGAGGGCCTTGGAAACAATCTAGGTAAAATTAAGATTTAATTTTCCAACTCGTTGAAAATTTAGACAATATTTAAGCTAGCTCGGCGGTATTGTACACAATTTTGTAGTAGAATTAATGTTGTGCCAGATGTGGTAACACAAAATTGGATTATCTCCTAATTTTGTTCCTAAAATTAAGATAATAAACGTCAAACGGTCTAGACATAATTGTTACTTCCTAATTTTCCCACTGTGCTAAATAAATTAATTTATAATTATGTTCTTATGCTGCCATAGTCTTACAAAATGTTTAAAGTAAAATATATGATGTGAATATGTGATGATTTAAAAAAAGACCCAAGCGTGGCACAAAGAGCGGTCTGATCTTCTAAGGGTGACCTTTTCCAGGCAACTATAACCAAATTAAGAGACAGTACGAGACGAAATATATGGGACTAACCCGACCAGAAACAACCTGGCAGGTATTTACCCACTAAAATCGTGTGCAAGTGGTATAGCGTTTTGAAATCGCAGTGCTTGTCCCTGGTCCTGTAAAGACCCTCTCTCGTTGTTTTATCCCACCTCGGCCTCGATTCCAAAAAAGACAACGCGAGCGCGATGGGCTGCCTCCTCGGGCCCTTGAAAACATGAATTACCTAACCCAAGATTCATTCAACCGACAAAGGAATAACAATAGAATAAAACAATGCTCGCTGAGAATTTTAGGGCAGTCAACATTAAATGATCTCGACCCTTACACATTAAGTAGAGTTAAAAGCTTTGAAATTACAAAACCTAGAATTCACTCTTTAAACTCACACGATTTATGTTCTACTAGCTTTCGCTTGCGACTTCTTCCACATAGGGGTTGAATTTCCTAAATAATTTTTTTGCGGATATCTACGACATAAGATCTATCTGTGTGCCAAATTCTGGCTCGATATGTACATTGGTTTTAGTTGTGCGACTCATCTGTCGGAGGACCTTGAATTTTATATAGATAGAAAAAAATGGATTAAGACAGGTTTGAGATCGTGTTTTAGATAATTATTTAAAAAAAAAACACATCACGACGTTTCAGCGACCGTGTTCGCGATACAACACGATAATTATCTAACAAGCGCCGCGACCCATTTGGTTTTCCTGTAGATTAGCTTAATTTTACTAAAATTTAGATATCTCTACTATCAAAAATGCGAAAGTCTCGTTTTTTGTCACTCAGTTTGATTTGGATCAAAACTATTACAGAGCTTACTAGTGTGGGATATGTCATAGAATACCTTTTTAGTCCGTTTAAAGTAATAATACGGGCGTAGTCGCAAGTAAAAGCTAGTTAATATAAAACCAGGTCATTGCATACCATCCTCAATTCAAAATTCAAAAGAAATACTTCAATTCGAAATATTTGATCTCCATCCTTTGCCCCATTTAATTTCAATGTTGACCTCGGTGTCGGGGTGTGTTTCCTGAACATGAATTTTTCAATCAAGACCCGGTTATTGCTTAGAAATATGTAGCAAGTTATGTTGGTAGAAAATACTAAAAGATGACTGAAATTACTTAGTTTACAACATAATACTAACCGCGCTCACAATTTTAAAGGCGCTGTCAACGCATCATCTCGCGACCTATGTGTTCGATGCGATGCGATTTCTTTAAAATTATTGCATACAATTGCCATACGACCAAATGGTTCCATAGAAATCGGACGCTTCGATGATGCGCAATTAGGACAGTGCTAAGTCCCACTCTAGTAAGAATATTGGAAAATAAATTAGCCTATGCGTAATTACAGAACTTCAGCGGCTATCTATAATAATCTGTAGGTACATACCGAGACCTAAAAAAATAGACACCATAGGATCTTTAATCTTCGAGTCATAAATTCGACATTCTCTATGGCGTTATGGGCCAACATCCGCCTGCAACACAAAGCCAAAAAGGTTCGATTCCCACCTCAAACCAATATTAATGTACAGATAATTGTTTCTGGTCAGGGTGTTTCTGTATGTATATGTATTTTAAATATATAATATTTAAATCAGAAAGTATATAAGTACATCCTATCAGTTATCTGGCTACGATAACACAAGCCTAGTTGCTTAGCTTGGAGCCAGATGGCACTGTGTAAAGAGTCCAAAAAAAAAGATCGCTGGCCTTCCTTGTCTACTTATTCCGAAACTATTATGGCATAATAACAGGCAAAATTTAAATAAAAATTTGAAGTCGTCCCTGAAAAAATAAAACTTGTTCTTAATTTGCTTAATAACTAAGTTAGAGATGATCTTGAAAGTCGTTAGTTTTTCTTAAACGGGCTTGTTGGTTTTTTACTTTGTTTATTTAAGTTAATTTGTTCCTCTGGGGATTATAAACATACTAATCAAGTCTTATCTATTAGACAAGAAAAAGTGCGTTATGAGAGTTAAAATTAATGAACTGTTAGACATTTTTTGTTGGAAGAATCTTAAGTAGGTAAGTGTTTATGCTCAGATTTAATAATTTTAGGGAAGTATATTTAAGCTTTTTACGCTTACGATATTTTGTGATTTTATGGCAGTTTGGATCTAAAGAAAGTGTGCAAGTTAAGAGTTCTGATTAGGAGTGATTTTTAGAATAATTAAATTTACCGTACCACGTGTCACAATACTGCTTATAACATAAGAATAAGGTCCTAAGGTTGCCTAAAAGGCACCGTTTTCAGCGGTAAAGCCACCTATTGTGACACTCTATGTTTAAGCTTGTTTTTTATTATTTATTTATCTTTGTCTGTGCAGTAAAGCATTAATATAATTCTATCTATCTATCTAATCAGGTAACGCGTAGAATGTAAGCATAGTAGATACTTTTCTTTTGTAAAAAGCTCCATATGTTTCTATCTCGAAACACATTTTTATCTACAAATAAAATTAAGAAGGGTGCCTATCTCTCCCGTCCTTTCGTTCTCGATACGTGATAAGAAACATTGCATGTCGGCGGAGACTCTAATTACATCTGTCTATCTTGTTCAGACCCGATCTTATCTTTGATCAACAACATGAAGTGTGCTTGTAGCGGTATATGTTTTCCTTTTTTGTGATTTTTTTTATATTATGTCTAGCTGTTAAGTAACGATGGACGTTTGTAGAGTTATTATTAGAATTATTTCAGTGTTACCTTAGAATTTCAAAAATATATCCCGACATGGCTGCATTCGAAGTGTAAAACTAGCAGTAAATGCTTGGACCAACTGTTGTGCGACTTGATGGCTTTGAAGCTTGAGTTACGTAAATCTTGAATGGAGTTTCAGTCTTAACAAGTCACGAATTTGATTCTCAGGGTAGCTTTGCGTCTCATAGCATATTTTTGTTATTTTTCTTATCCTACCTAGTTTTATAGACAAGAGAAAACTTGTTTGAGGTAGGTACCTATACGTCATTGCCGGCAGTGACGCCATCTTATGTTTAACTGAAATTTATCGGAACGTGGTTCAATCTGTCCCAGTGGGTTCGTGATATTTAAACCGTTTAATTAAACCCACTCCCCCTTATTCCAAAGCGAGGTTTAAGGATAGTTCGAGATGTGGATTTAAACCTTAGATTTAGACACAGATTTACTTGTGAACTATAGTCTAAACACTATCTCTATTGATAACATAGGGAACTATAGTCTAAACACTATCTATAAAGATAGTGTTTAGACTATAGTTCACGTGTAAATCTGTATCTAAATCTAAGGTTTAAATCCACATCTCTTACTATCCCTAAGCCTCGTTTTAGAATATGGGGGAATGTGTCCACAACTAGTTGAAGAGCAGTAACAGTAAATTAGGTAGGTACGTACAGTGCATGTAAAATATCCAGTATGTAATTTCCATTATTTTGATATGCGCTGACAGAAGGTGTTCTTACACTTAATCTACGCATTTGGATATTATAGAGTAGGATAAAAGTAATTAACATTGACACTAGATACCTAAAAACCATCACACAAACCTACCATTTCTTATTACTTCAATCTCGGAACAAACAAGGACAATATTTCCATTGACAGCCACCTGAACTCGAATAACAAGGCGCATCACGTCCGCTTCAACCATTGTCCTGTTCCATCCACATCCTCACTTGCATGTTAATCGAACTGCAGAAGTAGACTGAAAATATTGGCTACGTGAGAACTGTTGTGCGGTTACTTACGGTGTATCTAATTGACAGGGACGGGTTTTTATGTAAGGGGACGGAGCTACGGTACACGTACCTACTTGATTTTTACTTGAAGAAAGTACCTTTTTAGGGTTCCGTACCCAATAAGTAAAATCGAGACCCTATTTCCGCCCGTCTGTCTGTTACTAGGCTGTATCTCATGAACCGTGATAGCTAGACAGTTTAAATTTTCACAGATTATGTATTTCTGTTGCCGCTATAACAAAATATAAAAACAGAAAAAAAAATATGAAAAAAATTGTTACACATACATTTATTGCCTGTATTTTACAAGCTCAGTTTATAAAACGGATGTTTTTGTAAACCTTTTCACAAGAATAATAATAATTTGCAAAAAATACAAGTATTGTAAAGATGAACAGGGACCAGGTTTTATTCACGTAAACGTAGGTATAACTTTTAAATCTATACAAAAGTGCAGACTCACGGTAGCTCTAAAACTGCTAACATTAGAATGTTTTCAACTCAAGCAAGATTGAAGTTTGTTGTTAGTGAAGTTTAAGAGGAAAGGGTACCGGGGGCTTTCTTCATACATTCTATTACAAACGTAGTCGACTGTTTTCTCCCTGGATAATGACACTAGAGCAAATATTTTTGGTGCATAAAACTTATAACTGCCATGACCATGCCCCTATTTTTTTTTTTTTTTAATTTTTAACTTTTTAAAGATTAATTTCTATGATAATTAGAAAATAAAAAAAACCAAAACATAGGGGCATAGTCATGGCAGTTATAGGTTTTATGGCACAAAAATATTTGTGCTAGTGTCATTATCCAGGGAGGAAACAGTCGACTACGTTTGTATGGAGAGCGCGCAGGTACCCTTTGACCTTAAAATCTTTCAACTCATGAATTTATCAGACAAACATTTTTAGAATTAAAACATTCCCATAATAGTAACTTTAGAACTCTACTGTGGGCGGTAATTTTTTTGCCGACTGTACCGACGGTAGATTTTCTTAGTAGGTGGTACTTTTGTAAAGATAAAAGCCTTGGGTGGTATTTTCATTTGATTCTACTAAAATAGCTGTTATTTGATTGGTGGGCGTGCCCTGTAGGCACTAAAATTAATTGATTCTATTGCAAAAATGGCTGTTATTCAATTAATTTCGTATTTGCTTCAAGGAAATATTGGTTATGAAGAAATTATTGTAGGTTGTTATCTATCGAGATTGAGATATTAGGTAGGTACTTACGTAAAAATATGAAAAAAAATAATTTTACGTAATAACGTCATAAGAAAACATTGATGGTTACTATAGAAAGAAATAACAATATTAAGAAATTAATTAGTAAAAAAAAGATTTAGCTCCAAATAAGTAGGTATGTCTAATAAATCTTTGTAAAAGGAGATAAAACAAAAAATTCAACTTACTTTTAAATATTGTTTCATGGCATATCAAAAAATAATCAAAAATAAAAACTGAACCCTAAATACAAAAGTTGTTTGTTTTGATGATATAGGTAAATGAAATGACCTGTAAGACAAAATTGGAATTCATTAAATTAATTTTTATATTTTTATTCAGTTAATCTCAATCTGTTTAGTTTCTATTAATTTTCTTTTATCAGACATTGTACTTATGTTAGAATTAATTTTGTGTTTTGTTTTTATGGTACAATGAAGTGTCTATATATCTGTCTACAGTGAAAAAGTAAGATAATAGAAAGCTGTTCTTATATTAGATTAGGTTGGTATAATAAATTTTCAACTATTGTGTTCTCCAATATTACACCGTAAAACTTCTAAATCCTCAATACTTACTAGAGATACAGAACAAAATCCGTGAACAGAATCTCAACGGGTTTTGCTATGAAGGTATCGCCACAGAATAGATAATACCTACTACGTATCGCAATGAAATTCAAAAGAAGTTTTTACACTAGCATGATCAAAATAAATACTTAAATAAAATAAATTTGACAACCTCTGTGGCGCGTCGGGCGAACACCCGACTGCGACGCAGAAGGTTGCGGGTTCGATTCCCGCCGGGAACAAGTATTTATGCTGACCATAAATTCTTGTTTCTGGTTCTGGGTGTTTCCTATATGTATAATATGTATATATTTACAAAAAAAAAAGTATATAAGTAGTTTATCCGTTATCTGGCACCCATAACACAAGCATTAAGTTGCTTAGCTTGGGGCTGGATGGCGATGTGTAATATGTCCTATAATATTTATTTATTTATTTATTTATTTTATTTAAATTAATATTGCAGGACATTCTCTACACATCGCCATCTAGCCCCAAGCTTAGTAACATAGACTTGTGTTATGGTTATAATATATATATATACTTAAATACTTTTCTTTTGTCAATGAATACTTATATTGACGACCCAGTTGGCACACGACGGCCCAGTTGGCACAATGGTCAACATGCCAGACTGCCAACACAGGGTTGTGGGTTCGATTCCAGACTCAGACAAGTATTTATGCTTAGATATTTCTCTGAGGTCTGGTTGTTTCTATGTATTATAAGTATATATTTACAAAAGAAAAGTATATAAGAGTATATCCGTTGTCTAGTACCCATAACACAAGTCTAGTTACTTAGCTTGGGGCTAGATGGCGATGTGTGGAATGTCCTGCAATATTTATTTATTAATTATTACATTATAAGAAACAACCAGACCACAGACAAATATCTAAGCATAAATACTTGCCTGAGGCGGGAATCGAACCCGCAACCCTGTGTTTAAATGAAAATATTTTTAAAATTGCACCGTGACGAGACTTGAATTCACAACCCTATGTTGTATATCGTACAGGTGCGCCACACGGTCTAGTACACATAACGTCAATTTAAATGCCACTTAATATTAAGTAGCCGTTCAGTATTTGGGGGTTGTCAACTAATTAAGTTTCGTTAGCTTCGAGTGCCATTTTTTTGACGCATTTCTCCTTGAAAAACATTACCAAACGCCACAGAGGCTCATTTAATTAGCTAAGCGTTTTGCTTCTGATCCTTTCTTATCCGTATCTTGAGGCAAGGGAAGCACCTAGGTACCTCATCCTTCTTTAACGTGTACAATTTAAAGACAAAAAAAAGAAAGTCTAAAAGCTTCGTAGCTTATAGACGAGCCAGACGTGGCACATTTTACAATCAAGAATTCAAACTCAGTATTAAATATTGTTATTTCTATGGATCACCACAGTGACCCAAAGTTTATCTTGCTTCCAAACCAAGAGTCCCTTTCCGCTACTTTCTCCAAATCTATAAAATATAAAGAAAGAGAGGACAAAATATCTGTACTTGAAAGCAAATTAAAAAAAAGAGTCTAGGGAACTTACGCCCGGATACTGAAAGGCTGAAGTTGCGATTAAATTGAAATTTAAGTGTTATGTTTAAATAGGATATTAGCGTCTTAAATATTTGGGGAACCCCTAAACTTTTAAATGTTACATGATCCAAAATTAAGAACAGGTAGTGTAAAAGAAAATTCTTTTGTTTAGTCAGAAAATGTGACAAGGATCAAAAACGCAATAAACGTGCCAAAGAAAATGTGACAACGATCAACTTCGATCGTTCTCGTGTAAAGTTCCCTTAAGCCAAGCACCGAGTCCGAGTCCAAGGACGAGGTTCGTTAGGGATGTGCATACAACCGCTGAATAATATGACTACTTTACTTTAATCCACAACTTCACTCTTATTTACAGAGTGGTAAGAACGAAATTTGAATAACATTATTAATTGCTGTAGTAGCGACTGTCGTTTTGGAAAATTGTGCTGGTTCCGTCCTCTGTTTGGTATTTACAGAATATTTCTTTATTTTTAATTGGGATGTTTAATTATGAACGTGTTATGGGAAATATTTAAAGTCAAAGTCAAATTCTTTTTTTATTTTGAAATCATACAATTTGCATGAAATCACATTGAAGTGTTTTAAAAACTAAGTTAGGATGTGTGCCTTCAGAACGCGCCCATTAATCATAAAAAGGCACAAGAAACTCTTGGTACAGTATGCGTCATAAGTCCAATATCAGTTTGCTACAATAATACTATAAACAAGTATTGGACTTAAGACCTTATTCTAATAGACGTTACACACAAACATAAATACTTGAATTAAAAGTACTCAGTGTGATTATTATTTTAAACATGTTAGCTATGTCTTTAGTTGGCCGAGTGGTATAAACCGCCACTCGCTACACCAACCGACGACGTGGGTTTGATCCACAGATGACGTTGTTATAATGTTCAAATAGTGCTGCACAGGATTGTAAACGTTACGGTGGGCAGAGACATTTGACCGTTGATTATACCATTTAGAAATAATTTATCACTCCATGGTATAAAATAAAGTCACTTTTCACCATCCCTATGTCCTTTTGTATGCTTAGATCTTTAAAACTACGCAACGGATTTTGATGTGGTTTTTTTTAATAGATAGAGTGATTCAAGAGGAAGGTTTATATTTATAACACATGCATAATATAGCCGTGCGAAGCCGGAGCGGGTCGCTAGTTTATAATATAGTGTATACTGGGTTTTACCCATATTATTATCTCTTCAAGAGATATTAATTTCCTACACATACAGAATACATAATAGTTACTACTAACTACAAAATGTATCAGCCCTTTTTCCCAATTTGGAGAACGAATTTCTAAAAATACTTTTTAGTGCTCCCCTAAAAGGAACCCCCATGCTATGTTTCAATTTCGTAGGTCTTGTAGCTTCAGAGCTTTCTTAAGGCTGCTTATGCTGCCAAACGCAACGCGCCAGAAATAAACGTCGCTTAAAACTAATATTGTTGATTGTTACGAATGTGTTTTGTTTTTCTCAAAAGTGCTGAAATGGAATTGTAGGTGACATTTTTACTGATATTATGGGGTAATTTCGAGGAGAAAATATTTTGTCATTTTAAAGCTAGACACGTTTTAATTCGTAATTTTAGAATAGCTTCAAAACTATAGGAAATGTTTGGCCCAAAAAACACCAAAATGGCGGTAAAAGTTTCACCTACAATTCCATCTCAGCACTTTGAGAAAAACAAAACACACTCGTAACAATCAACAATTTTCACCAACGAAGGCGACCGGTGCCAGTAGTAACTATTTAGTAGGCTGTGTACCAAGGTCGTTGGCGTATAGACCCACCTTAATGAGTATTTTTCTCTTTTTATGCCTTTTAAGGATTGTCTAAAATTGTCTAAAAACACAGAACACATACTAGGTAATTACTATGAACCACAAACTTTATCATCCCTTTTTATCCCTTTAGGGGTTGAATATTGCAAAATCCTGTTTTAGTGAGAACCTACGTCCTGAAAGAAACAAAGTTTCAGATTCGTACCTCTTGTAGTTTCAGAGCTTTTTCTTTTATCATGATAGGTTTGAATAGCAATTCCTTTACTAAAATAGTAAAACACTCAATTAACAAAGCTACCACATCTTAAATATTAACCTCTATATGGTTAATAGTCGCTCGGATCTATAACGAAGCGATCCCAACCAGACAATCAGTGTATTACCATACTCAGTTCTTGCTAATTGAGTCCAGACCGCAAGCGAAATCACAAGGGACAGTCCACAATAACGCTTCGACGTAAAACATTAAAGGGGATTAGTGTTATGTAGATTTACTTAGGATTATCTATTTTCCTTAGTACTCATAAACGTTGCTTATTGGGTTAGTACTATGTTTTTGTGTGTACCATTTTATACGAGCAAAACTAAGACCATCACTAGGTGCATTTTATTTTCGAAAAATGTTCGAATTTTCAAAAGTCTCTAAACAAAAATTGATTGTTAGGGTGCACGGAAATAGCCTTTAATTGCTTTGTTATAATTATTAATAACCTCGTATATACCAAAACTTTTTTTTTTAAATAATTAACTCTGCATAGTTAAGTTATAATTGGTTAACGACATTCTTCATCAACAAAAGCGTGACAAACACGCACAACTACAGATTTTTTTCTTTGTATCCGACCACAGAAAGGTGGTTCACACATTAATTGAATTTTTAAGTCGTTCTAATGCATGAAATATATAGAACGCTTTGTTGCACACAAAAAAATTAATAAAAATCAAACTTAAACATAGAGTGTCAGAATAAGCGGCCTTACCTTACTAAAATCGATCTCCTCCAGCCATTCTAAGGAGAATAACTTGGACAAACTGTACACATTTACGCGCTCCAACCCCGGAAGGTTTAAAAATCTAAAGTACTTTATATGAAAACCGGATATCCGTTTTGTAAGTACAGTACAGCGAGGAACGGGAAACGGTATATTCCAGAACAATGTGCAATTCGCACAGGTGTTCACAAACACGGATGGAAAATCCAGATTTAAAATATAGCCCGGGTAATTTTGAGCATGAATGCAGACTTGAACGAGCTCGCCGACCGTCACAGAAGGCAAATAGAAATACATTTGAACAATCGTTTAGCTATTTCATAATAACTATCAACTAAAAATAATAATAGATTATTGAATATGTACGTTTCACACAGCATTCTATCATTATCTGGTCACCACGGGTTATGGTGACCAGACAACAACAGAATACTTATACCTAGATATACCATATAAATAATAAATAAATATACCTACATTAATATGAAAAAACTGTTTTGTGTGTTAAAACAAAGTAGTAAATTCCTTGAACGAATCCATATGTGTGTCTGCCGCCAGCGGTTCAGACTTATATAGATACTAGCTGCCCTACGCGGTTTCACCCGCGTAACTCCCGATCCCGTGAGAATATCGGGATGTAAGCTATCCTATCTCTCAAGTTGGATCGAACTGCACATGGTGTGCGAATTTTATTATAATCGGTTAAGTGGTTTAGGAGTCCATTGAGGACAAACATTGTGACACGAGATTTATATATATTAAGATCTTTATATTGAATGCCAATTTGTGGGTCTTCAAGTCGCGAGTGAATATATATACTTAGGTATCTTCTAGGAAAGCGTGCTAAACCTTAGGCAGCATCGTTACCTGCCATCTGTGATAGTGGTCAAACGCTGAATATGTAAAAGAAAGTGGCACCTACATATTATCATACCGTTCAACGAAGTCACATCCCAAATTTATTCCCGACCAAGAATCAAACTGACAAATAAATAAATAATAATAAATATTTCAGGACATATTACACATCGCCATCCAGCCCCAAGCTAAGCAACTTAATGCTTGTGTTATGGGTGCCAGATAACGGATAAACTACTTATATACTTTTTTTTTTGTCAATATATACATATTATACATATAGGAAACACCCAGAACCAGAAACAAGAATTTATGGTCAGCATAAATACTTGTTCCCGGCGGGAATCGAACCCGCAACCTTCTGCGTCGCAGTCGGGTGTTCGCCCGACGCGCCACAGAGGTCGTCATCCGATAAAACACATCCATTAACAAGTCATGAGTTTGTTCACATCCAATAATATCTAAAAACGACTTCGTATTTCAAACGAACCTACTCAATAAATTTAAATGTTATTTATTCGGGAGATAGGGGCACATGTGCCTGATAACCGGGTGAGTCTGAGTCTGTGTGCCTGGATAACCTGCCCGGTTCTGTCCCCTTTGAAATACAACCGAGTACTGATGCAAATTTAATCAGTAAGCTTTCCACGACCCTCTGAGTTCAAGCGTACGGTTACCCCTCTTATTTTAGTAATTTAGCTCATTTGTTTGTATAAGCTTTTTTCATGAGGTTATGTGTGGTAATTTTTTTTAATTTCTTTGCAGCGTAAAATTTTATCTTTCCTATGAAAAGATATAATCACGCATACTGTTAGGATGACGGAGACCGTGTCAGAAGCGAGGTAATATCACATGTGGTAATATCTCGGAAGAGATGACGATCCTCTAAACGCTAGATAATCTTTTTTGGTTTTACAAGTACTATGTTCTGAATTTAAAAGCAATATTCTGAAATTAAGAATACTGCTTATTATTTTCATGTAAATTACAAAACAAGAAATCGTTTTCTAGCATTTTTAAGGAGAGTATTAATTTTTCCTTCAAGAAACCTTTTTTTCTGTATAAAAGTTGGACTTTCCATATTGCATTTAAGAGGAAAGGGTACCGGGGGCTTTCTTCATACATTCTATTATAAACGTAGTCGACTGTTTTCTCCCTGGATAATGACACTAGAGCAAATATTTTTGGTGCATAAAACTTATAACTGCCATGACCATGCCCCTATTTTTTGTTTTTTTTTTTTAATTTTTTTAAATTTTAATTTCTATGTTTATTAGAAAATGAAAAAAACCAAAACATAGGGGCATAGTCATGGCAGTTATAGGTTTTATTGCACAAAAATATTTGTGCTAGTGTCATTATCCAGGGAGGAAACAGTCGACTACGTTTGTATGGAGAGCGCGCAGTTACCCTTTCACCTTAAATGGGTGGTCTCTTGGTTCGTGCACATTTTTGACACTGAATACTGATTAGGGTCTAAGTTACGTAAATATCGCAATATAAATACAATTAACCACTCTAATTGAAGATTATCGAGTTTCCCGCTCTTTGTACAAAGGGGAAGGTTGATTGATATGCCGAAAACTATCGGTTACATTACCTATTCCTTTGAAACTTCAGTAGTGACAAGCTAGTAGTTACAAGCTCTTTGCCTATTCAATGAGTATCTACACGATACTCATTGAATAGGCAAAGAGCTTGTAACAAACATACTGGCATAGTAAACGGACGACCAGCCTTTTTAGTTAAGCAGTCATCTTTGAAACCTTGGTGTCAGGTTTTCCTGCTATTTGAAAATATTAAACTGATTCGTTGAATGTGTTGCTAAGCGCAAATTTAGAGAACACTTGAACCGATTTCGCAAATTCTTTTTTTGTTGTGATTGTCAGGAGAAGGTTCTTATGAAAGAAAATTGCGTAGAAAATTATTTCGCGGGTGAAACCACGGGGCGCAGCTAGTGTGGAAATAAAAATTGGTGGTGACACACGGACAGACAGACGGTCAAGAGAGTGATCTTATAAGGGTTCCTTTTTTACCTTTTGACATACCTACAGAACCCTAAAAACTTAATACATATTTTTCAACATCAAATAATAGTCAAACCTGACACGTAACGAGATTTTGTTACGTGACATTTTGATTTATATTAATGTCCTCTTTACTATAGGTTAAAAAGTGGCCGAGCTACTAAAAAACAAAAAAAAAACTAAAATTTATATATAAATAAATGGCTGACCTTTGCTATGCTGGATTATTACAACCTCTTCTTATAGACACATTTTTAAATAGTTGGAAAAATATTGCTCTTATGTGTAGGAATATGTCGGATATTAAAAAAAGTAGCCATGTTCAGTTCTCAGCCGACTACCCATTTCTTTTAAACTTTACAAAGTTGTAGTCTTTTTATTAAACCGAGTTTAGAAGGCTAAGTAGAAAGTTTAAAGAAACTTGCTCTACGGTGAGCTTTTCTGTAGATTTTTTTTTCACGTTTTAATGTTTATAATCATTTAGTGTAGGTTTAAGTAGTATTAAAAACTTTTTGTCTGAATTAAAAATAACAAATAATATGAATCTTGTAAGTTAAGATAGCATTTTGCGTCGCTATAGTAGCAAAGTAATAAAACTAGGCAAGATTGTGAGTATACTCTTTGTTTGTACTAGTGTTACGACTAGCGCCTGCAAGTCGGCGTTTAACCAATCATTTTTTGCTGGTAAATAACGTTAGTATGCTTAGTTAAATTATCAATTGTAACTTTAATACTTATTTATTTTATTATGTAACTTTAGCTGCTAGTTCGTAGTTACGCTCGTGCCTAATTGTTTTTAAACTTCATTTTCTATCTGTAAGACCCTGTGATTGGCTTTCTGTTGTTACACTATGTTCTATAAGTATATAATAGCTATTGAATCTTCCAATAAACAAATACGATTCGATTAGACACTCCAAGGTCAAATTAAGGTGAGA
The DNA here is from genome assembly GCA_907269075.1 of Idaea aversata. Lineage (NCBI taxonomy): Eukaryota > Metazoa > Arthropoda > Insecta > Lepidoptera > Geometridae > Idaea > Idaea aversata. The sequence goes on along the minus strand of OU026097.1, from coordinate 12,278,356 downwards.
TTCTAAGGGATGTGCGGTGAGAACAAACAGTAGCTCGACCAATCAATAGAATAGAATTAATGAAACATCCTACTGTACCCCAACATGTTGTTGATACAGGATCGGAGGGAAGCTATTGAATACAATGAATCTCTTTATTCCAAACTACCTAACAGTTTCATACACATAGGTTTTTTTTACAAATGTCTGCGAAATCGATCGAGCACTACAACACCTGCTTGATATATTATCTGGGCCACTTATCTTTATATCTGTAAAATATTATTATAATATCCAAAACGTTGTAAGTAAATCACTACATAGTATAAAACAAAGTCGCTTTCTATGTCCCTATATCCCTTTGTATTCTTAAATCTTCAAAACTACGCAACGGATTTTGATGCGGTTTTTTTAATAGATAGAGTGATTCAAGAGGAATGTTTATATGTATAATACATACATAATATAGCCGTGCGAAGCCGGGGCGGGTCGCTAGTATTATTATAATATCCAAAACGTTGTAAGTAAATACCTTATAATCCTATTTCTATAATAATACAACATTCATGTGTTTGACAAGTCTTATGATTTCTATCGAGTAGATTTAAAAAAACCTTTTTTAAATTGCAAGCCTACATCATCCATAAACCAACCCTCTTTCAAGTATCAGTCCAAGTTTTTTAGATTATCTAATACGTATATCAAACAGATTATTCGACTAACGACATTGATTTATAGATATGTAGATATATATATATCTGTAAAATAATTAAAAAATGCAAATAAATTTAGTGATATATACCTCTAAATTTATTTATGCCGTTTTTACGATGATATTTACGATGTTTTGTTTCTTTTTTTTGGGCCTAGGTTCCTATGTTAATCATAATACGAATATTTTGCTCGTAATTTAACTTTAATTTTATAAGTTCAAGTTAGTCCTTATTCGCCTGAGACACAGGAATCTCCTAGTTCAGGCATATGTGTTTTTATTGTTTCCTTGTATGTTTAGTTCTTAGCAATATTGTTTGATTAAATAATATGTTTATTTTTAAATTTATTTATAATTTATATTCAAATATAATATGAAAGTTTTAAATAATAGAACCGATTAAAATAAAATCCTGGAAGTTATGATAGACTTTTGAACTCGATATTTTCAGATCAGCGCAAATAATAATTTTATTTTTGTAACATTAGAAAAAATAATACATTTTTTATCCCATGAACAAAAGAACCTTCAATTTTAATTTTATTACGAAATGTGAAATATAAATTGCTTTTACAGAGAGCGTCATTTGCCAGTTTAATGGAGATTTAGATACGTACCTACTGTTGTTTTTGTGAGGCTGTTAAGTAACGTGTTTATGGCTCTATGTAATAGCACTATCGTAGTTGAACGTATTTTATATTCCAGGTTTAAAGGCGCGGGTAATATTTTTAGGTGAACGATAAATCATATAATATATTAATCTATCTACTAGGGGTTCGTTGCTTGTTCAGTTGGGTGGGTTAAGCAACGCCTTGCGTAGTCATTACTTCGATGGGTAGCCAATTAACAGTGGTATAATGTCTTCCGTTCTTGGAAAGGCATGTTAATATATTATATTTGTCTAGGTTCCTATCTCTGGTAATTAGGTACACACTATTTGAAAAGAAGAAAAAAAGATAAAGAATAGTTATCTTTTTAAATCTACTTTGTTTACAAACTTTACTCTCGCTCAAAGCGACCCTGGATAATTGCAGCCAACAAAATTTCTGACCATAAAAAGCGACATAAACAAAAATATTCTTCACGAACAGATAAAAGTCAAATTCTAAATCATACCTGTTTTATCGATGGTGATATTGTCCAATTTCATCGTAGGAGGCACGTTTTGGCCATTTTAAACAACTTTTCTCATCTAATTAAGATTCAAGCGATGGGGGCCAGGATTGGTCGGCCATTTTACCAAGAACCTCATTTTGATCGGCTATCAAATAAATTTAATATTTTCTAGTTGTAAACAGAACAATGCTTTCAAAATTGAACTTTACAACATCTCTATTAATTAAACAGCTTTAGCAACTTGATTACTAGTGTAATACGTTTAAATGCAAGATTATTAAACTAAAAATTATTCCTTTCGTTCGCGAATGTAACTATATTTTGTAACCAGTTACAATAGAAAAAAATTTACTCCTTTCGCGTAACCAGTTACAAACTAATATCTTTTCGGCCGCCTTTGTAACTATGTTTTTAGCGTCACGAGGGTAAGGGTCTTTTGCCTGGCCTTTCGAGAGTATAATTAACAAAAAATTTTTATTAAAAAATAGTAAACATAGACTTATCACAAATATTTTGTCATTTATTATTTTCTTTTCTTTTCTCTTATTCTTTCTTTTATTCGCAGCTGTGATAAAAAACGTCGTACGATACACATGTGGATATTGATCATTCCATCTTATCGTCATCGGCGTCATAAACCGCCTCTATGCAATGATCAATTTACCACACTTATATCGTAATGTACTATTTAAAAATACATCTTTTAGGTAAGTATAATATTTTTCACTGGAATTTTAACAGTCTTTATTGGTTATATTAGTAGCCATGTTTATTATTTTATCCCTCCAGGTAAATCGAGTAGTATTATCACATGGTATTATTACTTCAAAGGAATGTACAATTAGGCGAGTAATTTTTGGTAACGATTTTGTTTGACGACCAAATTAGATTTCTGTAAAGTTATTCTTGGGTTTTTCATTAACAAAATAATATAATGAATTGTCATAATTACTTCGACTATTTTTATCAGCGGTAGTAAGTTTTTAATTACCATTATCTGACCTGATGATAAAATGACGATAAGGTCTAAGATCTCTACACGCTTACCTAGAAGATAAGAAATATCTTTTTATTATGGCGAACGCAAATTGTAGACATTTTGGTCTTCACAATCATGATAGCCTTTATTAACAGAAAATAGATGTATACATAATATTTAGACTCTGGTTTGTTGATTGTCTTGCTTTAAATCATAAATAAATCATAAATCATTTATTCACCATGTCATCACATTTCGCAATATTGGCAAGTCAATTACATAGATAATTCAAACACATAAACAGGTAAGTATTAGAGTAACAGTAGTGTTAATTATTAGGTAAATGCTATTTTAAAACATTATCTCTGAACAGTAGCAACTTATCACGAATCATGCAAATCAAAAAATGAATACGCCATATACTCAGAAATATTATAGAAGGGGTTAAGTTTAAAAAAATTATGCATCTTGTTTTTAAATTCAATGTACGGAAGTTGCCTCACGAGGTAGGGAAGATTGTTATAAATATCTATTTTAAGGCTTATGCCTAGTTTCTTTGTTTTAATTAATTTAGTTTTCGGTGTCAATTTGTGTTTATGTCTAGTGTTAATATTGTGTATATCCATCCTCCTTTCCAGCATAAGCCTCCTCAAGTGTTCTCCATAAAGTTCTATCTCTCGCTTTCCTCATCTCATTCGTTTCTGCTACCTTAGTTTCTTTTATTATATCTTTGACACCACTCACTTTTTTGGTCCATTTCTCCGTTTTGCTTCTTATAAGATGGCCAACCTATTTCCATTGGGCTAGCTTTTTCGGTATTCATACAATTTATGAATTTCGACTATGTCTTTGTTACCAGACCATGCCTTATTTTCCTTTATCTTGATCACAGCTCTGTTATTTATTACTTAGGTATAGGTACCTAGAGCATAACAATCTAATCATACAATTGCACGCTAACAATTAGAATGTTGGTAATTGATTCGATGCATATCTAAATACGTCGCTTGTAAATCACAATAGATACGTATACTACATTCCACACATATTAACTACGTTTAGGTGTGGTTTAGGGTCATAAGCAGAATGCAAACTTTTGAATCTGGTTATACAGTTCACCGACCGTTCATATTTGGAAGAAGAACATTACTTGAGCAGATCTCATGACAGATTTTCTGGTAGGACGTGGGGCGATATTAATAAGTGGGGTTGGAAAGCAATAACCAAGTATTTCGCCGATCATTTAACGGCAGACGATCACTTGAACAGTTTTTACGGCAATTTTTCTGGTAGGACGCTTTTTAATATTGCTCTTAAGGTGAAGAAAAACATCATGATGAAACCAACGGCATAGTTGATGAGTTGACCAACTAAGCTGAATGGGTGGTATAGTACTGTTTAAATCATCTACGTCAGATAGAAAGGCTAATATTACTGTATCCATATATCTCGGGTTTGTTTTAGCCCTTAGTTTCGTACGATAGAAACTGTCCGTCTTTGTCTATCGCATTCAGATTCCATACAATAAATAAGGACGTTGATAGGTTCGAACCTTAGAATGATTCAATGGGTGGGCGCTGAGTTCAGTGCTATAAATTAATTCATGGCAAGGCTTTCGCAAGTGATTGATTTATGTACATTGGGATGTCTTTATTCATCAGTTACCAGCGCCCTGCGTAAGTCCCGATCCCGTTGGCATATCGGAATAAAAATTAGCCTATTTAAAGGATTCAATGTATCCTTATGCCAAGTTTTATAAATGCAAAAGTTTTTGAGTGTGTGAGTTGGTTTGTTACTTTTTCGAGCTGAAACGACTGAAGGAATTTGAATGAAATTTGAAATGGAAATCGTTGGAACCATGAAATAACACATAGGCTGTTCTCTCCGGAAATTCGGTATCGGAGCTTATGCGATTAAAACCGCATGGCGCAGCGTGTATTAAATAAACGATATAAAATACAGAATGTGGGTACAGTGCTCCATCAATTTACAAGACAAAAGGGTGTTGCTATTACAAAGTGTCAATGGGTGCTATTCATATGAAAATAATTGCTTGTGTCATTTTTTCGATTAATGGCTTCTGGGGATAATGAGTTATGATTTTTTTTGTAATAATTCATACAATCAAATAAATTGGCTCTCATATAACATCGAAATTAATTAATTTTTGATGTAATTTAAAGGTCAAATGGTATTCAATAATGTATTTTGAAAATGTTTTGGTGATCTCACCCAGCGCTTTTTTTTAGCTTTTTATTTCGATATTCCCACGAGATGGGAATTCCGGGAAACCGTGGAGCTTCTAATATTTTATATTAAGCTATTGCGAGCTATTAAATATAACAATCTTTAAAAGTTAACAGTAACAAGAAATGATTTGAGATCAAGAATATTAATTAAGTTTCGAAGTTTAACACAGTTTTCTTGTTTCGAATAGTTACAAAATTATTGTTCTAGGATCAGTATCTAGTGTTGTCGAGTATCGATAAACTCAAACTCAAAACTCTTTATTAAATTGGAGTCATACAATTTGCATAAAATCACTTAGAAGCGTCTTTTAGATAGATAGTCTAACGATAGCCTATTATTGTTTTTCTTTGTGATTTTAATCATTTTTATGTTTTATTTATGTAATATTGTTTTGTTGTTCATGTAAATAGGAAAAAAATAAGGAATAAAAATGAAACATAGGAAAAATGGTAATAGAAGAAGAAATAGTAAAATAAAATACAAAAACTAAAGGGAAAATTGTAAATTGTGTTCTTGCTTATGTCACTTGTGTAGAATCAATAGAATTGATAAAATCTATAGTATATTGTATTATATCGTGGTTTTTCTACGCGTTATGCTATCGATACCATCGATAAGGTAGCTGATTTTCGATGTATGAACTATCGATATTCCGACAACACTATCATCTACCTAGAAATATTGTTAGGAGCAAGAGTAGTTATTTTTAATTATCGTCTGGCTTAAATGTTAAACCTCCTAAATTGTACTGACTGATAAATAGCTAACTAAATAACCCGGCTGGGTCCGGAAACATGAAATTTTGAGGAGGTTCCCTGGATATTCTAAGTACACAACTGAACACTAAAAAGAGGTTTACGAAAACTCTAACGGGACTGGAATCTACTTTGGTGAACCCAAGGGGCATATACTTAGTAATTTATAGTAGCTTCGGATGCTATTTCATATTTCTCATTAATATGTAGCTTATTGAAGACTAAAGAAGCAATAAGGAACAAAATTTCAGACCCACCGTAGAGTTCTAATATTGCTCTTATAAGAAAGTTTTGAATTTAAGTAGGGCTTTTGAGTCTCGCTTGAGTTGAAGGACTTTAATCTTACATATTTACATACCTACATAAGCGTGTTTATGGGTTTTAATATTATTCAACTGGTTGTTTCCTCAGTTCATCCTAATTTGGCCTCGAAAAAGGTTTTCCCCAAGTAGGTAATCTAATCATACGGCACCATAGTATTTTCGGAAAAAAAAAAGAAAAAAAGAAAGCTTTCACAAAATTACCGCCGGCTCATATCCGTTTTCACGCACAGATACATATTTGAAACTTCTGAGCTTTGAAAGCTCTTATATTTTACGTTCGCTGATGAAACGTTTAGCGCATCGTGAAATTCAAGCGCTGAATAATTTGAACCTTTTTTACATTTGTATCGCTTTTTTGTGTAATTTGATGCTAAAATGGGTTGATAATTTTCCTTTTTTGTGAAATTGAACAATTGGGTGGGTCATATATGTCGCATTTTAGACAAAATTTTGCTACAATCACGACTAATGTGTCAGGATTTGTCAAAATTCGAATCTGCTCTTTCGGTAATTATATCACTGTGACATTAACGAGTTATGTTGGAGCACTCACTTCTCCAAGATCCAGACGAAGCAGGTTTGAAGCTTGCTGGAGAAAATTTAAAGAATCGCAATCGCAAATACTTAAGTAGATTTCAAAATGAAAGTGGCACCGTAGCACAAAAACATAAGACTTGAATACTTTTTTAGGACGACTTTGCTCGTCCTAAAAAAGTATTCAAACACTAGCAGCACTCCGCGGTTTTACCCGCGGAACTTCTGATCCCGTGGGAATATTAGGATAAAAAGTAACCTATATTATTTCCAATTAATCAGTGTATTCTCGTACCAAGTTTAATTAAAAGCGATCCTTTAGTTTCAGAGCCTATTCGTTACAAACAAAAAAATATTACTTCTTTATAATATTAGTATGATTTAAATTCAACATAAACTGATACGAAGTGTAAGCTAAATTCTGAACAGAGTTTTAAAAAAAAATCAGTTTGTTGGCATCGAAATCATTCCTCATACCAACGGGGATGAGTCCTTCGGAAATATTTATCAGTAAAGTGCCACATGTGATCTCCCTAAAGAAATACAGGTATGATAATATCAATGTAGACAGCTTCTATTTTGGATGTTATGTTACCATTATTTCACACTCGGTTAAATTTATCTTTTAACTCTGAATGGACAATTAGGGAGCATTTAGATATCTGTAAAAAAGTTAACATAGGTTAATATAAACACAAATATAAAATTGAAGGCCTGACTGAGTTACTTGTATATTAATGCACAGCTGAAACCGCTGGAAGTCTAAGAAAGGGGTTCCTGTCGGCCACGCGGGTGAACCCATAGGCAAAATCTATTTGGTTATAATTAGAAATATTTTTTTGAAAATAGACGCATTTGAAATGTGGTGCTGGCGACGCATGCTCCGGATATCTTAGACCGCGTTCCGCACTAATGTGTCTATACTAAAAGAACTCGGCATTAAAGACCGTCTTTCCACGATATGCCAGCGCCGTATCCTCAGCTATGACGGCCACATTATCAGACGTCAAGACGAGAATCTGGAGAAACTGATCATCTGTGCAAATGTAGAGGGCAAACGGTCACGTGGTAGATCCCCGATGAGATGGTCAGATCAGCTGAAACAGGAGAGCTCGTCCAGGTTTTAGGAAGTGGTTCGAATGGCCGCAGACCGGATTATGTGGAGGACCTTTACAAACCGCTGGGTGAAAAAGAGTGGTGGTCGCGATCTTCAATCATGAAGAATCGACCAGAGAGAGAGAGAGAGATATTTTATATCCTGAATTAAGGAGAAAAAGATTAATCAAGAAATCTCTGAAACTACAACAGCTTCGAATCTGAAATTTTGCAAAGGGGTTCCTTTTAGGTTGTAGGCTAGCACTAAGTACGGATTTTCGGAAATTGTACCACTTATCAATTTTAAAGAGACATCAACGCGAGTAAAACCGCATGGCGCAGTAAGTTATTCATATGTATATATTTTTATTTATGCAAGATCGAGGTTCTAAACCGTTATAAATTTGAAGTACCACTACGCCAACACGGCTCCCGGAAAACGTTTTCATAAATCTAAACTATGAGAAATCCTATGGAGCATTATTCCATAAGTTGAACAACATATGGTAATTGAAATGCGACCTTCCTTCTTGAAGAAATCCTCCCTTGATATTACGAAACTTTCGTTTCGGTAGTTGAACTTTTATGAATAATAGCTTAAAGGCAAGCGTCCACTTGTCGGTATCGTACGCATCGGACGGATCGCACGCAACGGATCGTAGTATTCTTTGTATAGAAACTCATATAAGTGCGTCCACCTGTCCGAACCGTACGCATCGCACATCGGCAATGCCGACACCGTTGCTCCGAGGGGCAACTTTTGCGATGCGTGCCGATGACGTCATACGGAATGTCGACTAGTGGACGCACCCCGCTCGCTCGCTCTACAACGACAAATTGTTCTTCATCGCTTTCCTCCATTCTCACAGTGTCCACACGGGCGCTCACTACGAAAATCCGAATGAACTGGCATCGTCAATCCGTATGCTTGCATGTATGCATGTATCCGTATGCACCGTCAGTAATCCGTACGCTGCCAAAATAGTGGACGCACTGTGAAAAATTTATCCGATTGATGCGATCCGTCCGATGCGTACGATACCGACAAGTGAACGCTTGCCTTTATGGGTCTCTGCAGACCACTGTCCGAAGCTATAGAGTTTTAGCACACTCATCAAATTCTGCAGACTAGTACACGTCTATAGAATAATTTCTGCCAGATGACAAGAGAAAGTGGGTCAAAAACTAGCATGTTTAGTTATTATTATTATTATTTTATTTAAAGGAAAGTCTACAGCTAAGTTTAACATAATAAAACAGAAGAAATAGAAACAGAAAGCCAATTACAGACAATCACAAATAGAAATAGTAGTTACACATAAGCACTAAATAAAATAAAATATATTATTTCAATCTACTGCTGATAGCAATGCAAGTTTTTTAACCTGTATCACAGAATACCTGTACCTAATAGTAGGCTAGCCTGATATTTTAAGGAAATATTGTAACATGTAATATACGTTTATATTGACGGCCTAAGTCTGCTAACACAATAATTGTGTTATAATAGAGTGTCGATAGAATCGTAATAGATATTTAATGTCAAAAATATGACATTACATCCAAATTGGTATTCTCCTAATGTTAACTATTCTATCGTTGTTTGTTACACCTGTAAAAAAAAGCGAGCACACTTTTTAAATCTTTGCCCTTCGATATGGGATATGACAGCGTTGCGCATGTGTTGTTGAAATATGTGTAACGTTTGAGAGTCAATGACAGCACATAAACTTGTTTTTTTTCAATAAAATAGCCAATTAGTCGCCAAAGGTTTATGTAAATTGTAGAATACGGTGCATCCACCAGTGATTTAAACCTCATTAATTCTCACAGATTAGCAAGATGGACGCGCAAAAACTAACAAAAGATTGAGGTGACTACTATGCCAGTCTACATACTTTTAAGTTACTACCTCTTTCACAAGATTAATCGATAGTTAAAAAGAAGTTGGCCACGTGATTCGAGGGAGGGTATGTTCTTTGTAGATCGTAGGCATCCAAAAGAATGGATTTTGAAAAATGATTCTGGTAAAACTTCAGGTTTAAAATAGCCCGAGATTCAAATTTAAAGTATAGTCTAAGACAAAATTTCATTTTAACTTTTGTTTAAATCTGAATCTTAGACTATTTAAACAATCAGATTTAAACCATAGTCTAAACTGTGGTTTAAATCTGAACTCTGACTTATTCTTAAAACTCGTTTTGGAATAAGGGGTAACAGTTGAAAACCCGTAGTAATATATCCGACAGACGCTCTAGTTATTACAGGAGTTGAATATCTCGGAACTTATGTACCTTTTTATTAATAAAATGTTCAGATACCTTAAGGCTGCCTTCAGGCCTTGTTCTGTCTTCGTGTACCTTATTAGGTAAGCTTTACAATAATTCTCTTTCTTTATCAATTATTAATGAACAAGCCTTGTCCGGTTTGTTGTACCTAATTAGGCTTTATAATAAAGGCTTTTTAAACAAATAATTATTAAAATACGTTTTTTACCATCAAATATAAAAGCAGTTTTCTATACTTATAATAAAGGAAGTGAGGACAAAAAGTCTGTACTTGGAAGCAAATTAGAAAAAATGGTAGAACAATAATGCATAGTTTTTAATTTCAATAAGTACTTATTTAAAATTTTACTTATTGACTTAATTATCAAAATAATAAAGGGAAAATCTAGACTAATATTATACAGCTGAAGAGTTTTTTGTTTGTTTGTTTGAATGCGCTAATCTCAAGAACTACTGGTTCAAATTGAAAAATTATTTTTGTGTTGGATAGTCCGTTTATCGAGGAAGGCTATAGGCTACTTTTCATTTTGATATTCCCACGGGATCGGGACTTACGCGGGTGAAACCGCGGGGTGCAGCTAGTTGTTATATACGGTGGGTCTCCATATGAGTTCTTAAGGCGGTTCCATAAACGTCGTTTTGGTCAATTCAATATCTTGATTAAAAACAAAATTTTTGAAAGAAAATGTTTCGCAACATCCGCTAAATTAAACGTAGCTAATTCAGAAACTTTTGGTAATCAAGAGCCGCGGGTAAATATTCTTTATCTTTGTTGTTTTGTTTGTTCTAATCTCAACACCGAAGTGGGACTCGCAGCTAATTATAACAAGTTATACTTTTCCTTCGAAACTCCTTGGCTTTTATTCTTTTACCCGAACTTAGAAATGTTCCTTAGTTATTTATTTATCGCGTGGTCAATGTCAAAGTCAGCGATATTGTAACAAAGTATTGATTAACTAAATGTTCACTTAAAACGTCTCTGAGTTCGGTGATAAATTTTCGTTTCTTAATTTTTCTAAACAAACTTTATTGCTAGTTTTAAAATACTAGAATCAATAGTCTGTTTCCCCAAAACTACAACCTTGGAGTCGAGCAAGCATGCCTCGTAAAAATTCCCGACCTCATCGTAGTTTCCCATCAGATGAGATGAAATAAAATTCGAGACTATTTCTCGTAGAGAAAAAAATCTGCGACTTGACATTATAAATAAATAAATAAATATTTCAGGACATATTACACATCGCCATCCAGCCCCAAGCTGAGCAACTTAATGCTTGTGTTATGGGTGCCAGATAACGGATAAACTACTTATATACTTTTTTTTTTTTTTTGTAAATATATACATATTATACATATAGGAAACACCCAGAACCAGAAACAAGAATTTATGGTCAGCATAAATACTTGTTCCCGGCGGGAATCGAACCCGCAACCTTCTGCGTCGCAGTCGGGTGTTCGCCCGACGCGCCACAGAGGTCGTCAAACTAATTTAGCTATTGCCACTTGTGAATTAGACTTTTCACTCGATCAAACTATCAGGTGATTAAGAGGATCATGAGTTTTCGATACGCGGCGGGAGTAGGTATTTTCAAAAATGACCCGTATCGTGCGATAGAGAGTTTAAGTTCGGACGTAATTGCCTTCATTTTGCTTTCAAATAATGTTGCGGGCCGTAACGATTTTACCCCCTTTATCCTTCACAAAATGAAATAAATTTGATCTCATTTAATTCAATGCATCTTATTCTAGGTTTATACGTTTTTCTTATTTGGTAATTCAGTTTAGTCTATTAAAAAACAATTGAAACGCTCGATGAAGTTTTTAAGTCAAAATTATAGATATTCAGCTAATAATAACTTTTATCTTAGGCAATACTTCTTTGAAATAAAAACGGTTAAACCTAGTTTTCCATTAGATCTAGAACATTTTCAAAAAATTTCAAAATCGGACTTCGTTTATGGGGGGGAAAAAGTTACCGCTTTTTGCATGGAAATTGACAGCCTCACACTGGCCTTAAAAGTCTTCGGTCTGTGGAAGTATTAAGGGATTAAGTTAAGACGCTTCCCACTTACTTAATGGTCGATAATCAATCTTTATCAATTACATAGTGATAAGATAATTTCACCACGGTTCAGCGCTTAAAAGAATTTTGAAATAGATTACGATACACAAATATGTATGTATAAAAGAACTAATAATTATCAAAGCTAAGCCAATAAGCTTAGCGTCTTCGTCGCTTCCCATCAGGAGAGATGAAGTAAAATACAAGCCTATTTTGTGTAAAAGAAAAATAACGAATGTTTTTATAAAAAATATGTGAAAATATATAATGTCTGCCTGATAGTTTTCCATTATTTTTTTAAAGTCGCAAAAGTTTAATATAAACTACTTAAACGACTTTTTATTCCGTCTTACTCACACCATCTTGCATCTTGCAATAAGCCTCTTAAATTATATTGACAAATAAAAAAAATCAAGTACCTACCTTATCAGCAGCAAGCAACCTTATCAGTACGTACAGTAAAACAAATGAGGGAAAGTTTGACCTCTACCATCGGCAATGTTTGGGGTAGCATTTGACCCTGTATTAGGATCTGAATGTGAAAATTATGGGACGGCAAGGGTTGTGGGGTTAAAGGAACTTCACAGTTTAACCGAATGAGTAGAGATTGCAAAGATTCCGTAATGAAGTATTTGGTTAAATTGTAGTTACTTCCTTGTCCTATAATAAAGCTTATAATATAGCTAGAAGGGAGAAATAATATGTAGGTACATGGAAGCCATAAAAACCGAATTTATAGGTCTTAGAAAAACAGCGTTGCTGAGTTCTCTACCTTTTTACCACTACACTGCTCGGACAGAGTATAAAAAATTTGTCTCAATTTTAGTACTACCTAACCTTTTATTGGTAAATAATTGCCTTAATTATTAATTTTTATTGTAAAAAGCAGTAGGATATAAATTCTTACGTATTTTAGTTGGAATCTGGTTTTTACTATTGCAATCCGATTTTCACTATTAAAATCTGGTTTTCACTATTCAATAGCTTATTTCCTGAAAAGATACCATTTGAATATAAATCAAACTTAAAAGAGAATAATCTAAAATTTCAAAAGACTCTTATAATATAAATTAAAATTTATTATCTTAAAAGCTTTGAACCGTAAAAGTGCAATTAACTGATAAAAATGTTGGACGCGATGGTATTTAAAAAGCTGTTACTTGTAATTAGGTGTGCTTATTTCTAGCAGGTGCAAAAATTGTGGTCGTAATTAACACATTCACAGGTTTTGAAAATTTGGCAAGGACTTATATTTTTAGTTTATTTTAAGTGGCAGTGTTTTTTTACGCAAAATAGTGTTTTCATTCATTCAGAGGCATTTCACCTCATCTCACCTGATGTTAAGTGTCGATGACTTTGAGGATGTAGCATGCTCATCTAGAAAATCAATCACTCTGGACTTGATGACTTCAAGGTTCTAGTTTTGGAGGGCAGACAATTACACTTCTTAGCAGTCCGCTGAAGAAGGTAGATGCTTAAAAACATCACTTTTTAATCTTTATACGCTAAGTTTAACTTGCACAAGAAAAAAAAAACAATGGTTTTCTGTAAAGTTGGTTTACGGAAGATAATTTTTAACCGACTTTAAAAAAGGAGGAGGTTCTCAATTCGTCGCGTATATATATATATATATTTTTTATGTATGTTACGTGATAACGTCATAAGAACTGTTTTGTATCGTTGACTCGTTGCATACTTTAATACGTTGCTATGGTTACTTGTCAATAACGTGTCTATGGTAAATTGTCATTAGCGCATGACGTCATACATTTTTGAGAGTGCAGGTTTTTACCAATTTATAAGACGATGTCACGTCAAAAATAAATTGTTTTAAGACCTTAAATATGAGTAACCAACTGGCAGAAATGCTGAATTATTGCCTCTTTGGATGTCGATTTGTTCACCAAAGAGCAGCCAGCTTTTTGGTGACCTGCTACTCGAGTTACAAACCATTATACTGATGATTTTTTTGACAAAACTATTAAAATCGAATCTGACATACTTGTCTGATCTATTAAAACCTTATCTGATAATATATATTATTGGAAGGACTGTAGCCAACAATAAATTTGCGGTCGGCCGATTTAGTTATCCCATATTTCTAACGTCATCACCAAACTATCGACTGAGACTGGCCTATACTTGAGCAATATTATTTATTTGAGCACTGCCACTACTGCATTCTACCAGAGCACCTCTGCCACCATTGACTGCGCCTATGGTACGACCAAGTGTTTATCTATCTACCTATCGACCGATGAGAAGTCTGTAATTTGCCAAAGCTCTAAAAGTTCTCCGCCACAAAAAATATATTCGTCCAATCCATTTGACTTATACTCCGTCGCTATGAATTATTGATACAGTAAACTCATGTTTTATGTAACACTCAATTATGTGTCATAATGTTTTCTTTTAAGATTGATTTTCCGATGACGAGTTTGTTGTTACAAAATATTACGTGAGTGCGGTGTTCTTTGGAACTTCTGAGTTCGTAGGTTTTTTGTTTTAAGGCGCATATAGGAGTCAAAAGCAAAATAAATAATTGCTCGAGAAATTGTTGTTAAAAGTGTTATTGAGTGTGCCATTTATAGGTGAGTTCATATCCTACATTTTGGTATTTAAAAAAAATATTTTTAGATAACCTTAGAGGCGCAACGAAGTTATGTATTTCAATCATATTATGTACTTTAAGAAGAAAAAGATAATCAACTCCATCTGTTGAGCCGTCTTTGAGTAATCGGTGAACATAGATTAAAAAAATACACGACGAATTGAGAACTTCCTCCTTTGTTTAGGTCGGTTAAAAGCATATTATTATGTTTCGTATACATTCACTTGTTCGCATATTTACAGAAGCGAAACAAAAACTTTAGTGTGGCGTTAATTATTTCTTGCAGCTCTTGAAGCACCTTTGTTTCAATGTGTAACTGAAATGGAACTAAAAGTTGCATCTAATTGTCCCCTAAATAGCTATAGAGTTGCATTAACCTGCAGAGGACGCTCTAGCACCTTAGGGAATAATCGGGTTGGCTACAAAGATGTTTTGCTTTGAGTAGGTCCTTGGGAAGCAAACGACAAACGTAGAAACAGGAAGAAATATATACATAGGTTTAATCTAAGAATACACAGGAAAGTTCAAGTTGTGAATGTATGTATATAACTATGAATGATATTTAATTCACACATTTGTGCACTTCGTAAACGTAACATAAATAAAGTTCACTGTGCTTGGTGAGATGAAAATATTATAAAATTTATTTCAAAGAGAGATACGGCAAGTTTTTTTTAATAATTTTCATCCCTGTGTTGAGAGATAGTTTATGTTCTCATTGTGGAAGTTTGAATTAAGCATTTTCCAGTGACAGTTCATTTTTTTGTTCATTTGTTTTTATTATTTATCTACTCTAGACTCGCAAACTAATTAGAATAACTTTTATAATTAGGTACTAGTACTTAATAATTAATACTTAGAAACAGAGACGAGCAATTCGTTGAGAAACTGCTAAGAATAAGAGACTGGGATAACGGAGTGTCCTTTCTGATTGAAACACAGTACAGTCTCACAGCAGCAATTCTCTAGCAAAATTTTTCTTTTTATATATTTTTCTTTTTTGTTTATTTTAAGACACAGATTAATTTAAGTATATACTTTTCTTTTGCAAACTGTCCCAAATGTTTACCTATAAATTCATAGAATCATTGACGTCTACGACCCAGGCATTAGCCTAGTGTAGATATCATAGATAACCTTGTTCTATTATTGTGGATTATTTAATAAATAAATAAACAAATTGAATCTTGTAGACCTCATTTTAAAAATTTAAGAATTTTAACTTTTCCAGCCTTATATATATATGAAGTAGCTAAATTTGTGAAAGAAAATATTCACTTATTTTATGTATATCCGAAAGGGCATCGGAGACAGGGTTTAATACGCTCCGATACAATGTCGCGTACACGTCATCTCGGCACTAGTGTTCTCTGTATGTCACCTACTATTTATAATAAACTACCGTCATCTATAAGAGATCAAAACATTATGGAATTTTTGCATGTTTTAAACGATTTTTTAATTAATAAGGTATATTATTCGGTGGACGACTTCTTAAATGATAAAATTTAATTCTGACATTGTATTTTAACTTTTATTTTTTACTATTATCTTTTGACATTCTATTTTGATTGTAGTTCGACATTGAACATTTGTATTGTGTAATGTTGGTCATAGTGTGGGTAGGGTTTTTAATTAAATTTAAATTCTCTATGATGTTAATGATTAGTATTATAATTATTATCAATGTTATTTTTAAAAAGACTATATTTTGTATTCATGTGCCAATAGGGTGAAACATGGCCGAACTTATATATTACCATCTAACATCATTGTACCCATGTTTATGAATGAATAAATGAATTATGAATGAATTATGAATAAGTATTTTTATGTTTTTTTATAAACTTTGATCTTTGGTTGAAGAAATAAGGTCACAATTCCGTATCAATTCACAAAAGATTTAGTTGGGAAACCTTTTTAGTATATCAAAACTCTAATTTGAAAACTAAGCTTTACTTTCTGATACCATGAGCGTTGTGGGCGTAGAGTTCGACCTCCTTATCCAGGGTCTTAAGATCATGAGGTGACGTAGGTAAAACTTGTGCTAGATCGCCTAATCTCAAAAGCATATTATTATGTAGGTAAGTACTCAGAATCACATATATATCTTACAGAGCCTGAGTAGATTATCATTAATTTTTTTGTTTTAATTTAATCTTCTTAGGACTCTCGAGACACAGTACGTGTTCCAAATTCAATTCGGGGGGTATTAGTCTTAAGGTGAAAGGGTACCTGCGCTCTCTCCATACAAACGTAGTCGACTGTTTCCTCCCTGGATAATGACACTATAGCACAAATATTTTTGTATAGTGTCATTATCTCATAAGTTTTATGCACCAAAAATATTTGCTCTAGTTTCATTATCCAGGGAGAAAACTGTCGACTAAGCTTGTAATAGTTTGTATGGAGAAAGCCCCCGGTACCCTTTCCTCTTAAGGTCAGAATGTCCAAGTTGTCAAAATGTCTAAATGCCACATTAAAAAACTAGTCAATAAATACAAATGCTAAAATATCTATGGCGTTGCGAGACCCGTTGTTTTATCCTAACCACTTTTTGTAAGCATTTTGTTAATAAACATTGCTTGTGAAGTTCAGTAATAAATTTTTCCCACATGATTAAAAAATGTATGTATCAGAAGCCGTACGAAATATCATTGTTTAGACTGTGGCAAAAGTTAAGCAACAGTTGAGAAGCGTGGCTCGAAGGGCGGGGGGTGCAAAATCAATAGAGGATCCCGGATCTCTCCCCGCCCCGGCATTCAGATGTGTGCCAGTTTTTTACGCCACGATATTTCGTGTGAAGTATAGTTTTATGATTCGCTTAACCCTTTTGAATAAATCGAGGTACGTTTAATAGATGATAGGATTATGGAGTTTTGAGAATTGACGCCGGTCTTCATTCGAAGAGATCCTTTCTGATCAGAACTCCGGGCTTGCAAAACGTGTTTGTATGCAAAACTGCCTAGAAGCACATACCGATAGATAAATAAATAGATAGATAAACAATTTATTCAAACTAAAACACACATAGTTATACAGGCAGATACACAGTTAGGACACATTTGTTTAAATACTTTGATTGGAGAGAAAATGTTGTAATAATTAGGTTAAGTCCTTTTGTATAGCAATATGTGTGTTTTGGAGAACAAATAAACGTTATATCTATCTATCTATCTATCTATTAAAACATAACCTCTGTGGCGCGACGGGCGAACACCCGACTGCGACGCAGAAGGTTGCGGGTTCGATTCCCGCCGGGAACAAGTATTTATGCTGACCATAAATTCTTGTTTCTGGTTCTGGGTGTTTCCTATATGTATAATATGTATATATTTACAAAAAAAAAAAAAGTATATATGTAGTTTATCCGTTATCTGGCACCCATAACACAAGCATTAAGTTGCTTAGCTTGGGGCTGGATGGCGATGTGTAATATGTCCTGAAATATTTATTTATTTTTTATTTTTTATTTTATAAAAATGTTTCTTGAAGCAAGAAATAATTCATTCCAGACGCTAGAGTTTATTTTTTTGGCTTTAGAAAATGTTCTTCTAAATAATAAGCGTTCTTAATTCAAGAATATTGCTTTTTAAGTAAGAATACTGCCCATAAGTTTCAGATTTTAACTCAAACCAAGAAATTATACTCTAGCATCTGACGACCCAGTTGGCACAATGGTAACCATCCCGGACTGCCAAACACAGGGTTGCGGGTTCTATTCCCGCCTCAGACAAGTATTTATGCTTAAATATTTGTCTGTGGTCTGGTTGTTTCTATGTAATATAAGTATTGTATCCGTTGTCTAGCCCTCATAACACAAGTCTAGTTACTTAGCTTGGGGCTAGATGGCGATGTGTGGAATGTTGTGCAATATTTCTTTATCTAAAGAAAGGACTGCTTCTTGCTTCTGAAAACCTTTTATTCTGTGTCTGCGGCCAATTTTTCCGATGTACAAAATGTTTGGCTATTGTCTGCCGCTAACAGTAATACTAAACTATCGCTCGATAGAAAATATGTTGTCTACTCTTAAGTGGCACCATTGATTCACTAGTTAAGCTTCGTTCAGGCGCATAATGGTGTTACATAGAATTGTACTTAGTCTATTGTGTTGACCACTGAATCTACTTTGTCTTTCGCTTAGATTGATCATAAGGTTTCTGCCCATTTTCACCAATATTCTGCTTAAAATTAGGTATGTAGGTATCACTATATTCAACCACAGTGATACATAGTAGAATTTTTAATTATTAATAATCAATACAGATAATTGTCTCTTTTTCTGCTAGCCGTACACCAATTATTTCAGAGCTAATAGGAACCAAATAGTCGTTTATTATTAGTTTATAAAATTAAAATGTTTAATCACTTGGGAACCAATATTAGATTTTTCAATTAAAATTTCGCGATGTCCAAATGAAGAACATCGCGGCGCTGGTGGGGATAAGCACTATAAAAAAATAGAAACCTGTGAAAATTGTCACCATGGGTACTTTGTGAATTTTCTGTTGTTTTTGACAGAATATGACGTTTACTGATTCTGATCCAGGACCGATGCCAAATCGATTCATATAAGTATATTTTTTTTAGTTAGGATAAAAACGGGCACAGAATATTAATCAAAATTTCAGAGAGCAATATTTTTAACATCAATACAGATGTTAAAATATTTATTATACCGACAAACTGGTGTTTTGGTTAAGAATCTTAAAATAGGATTAGGTACGGCGTACGCTCGCTTCCGGACATGCTCTGTAGATAATAAATAATTCAATGCGAGCCTTATTCGAGGCGCACTAACTTTAAACCGATCGATTCAACCTCTGCTTGGCCACTTCGTTTGAGTGACAAATCGTGAAATAGGACCTTTCACTCAAAACCCTCAAAAATAACAATAAAAAAGAGCTCATAACTTTTTAACGGCTTGATCAATTTTTATTTTATATAGCTAAGAATACTAACAGTAGACTTAGCTATTATATAAAGAAAATCATATTCAAATCGGTTAGGTATATATATTTTCGTAGATACGATGTCGCATAAAAACATAAACAAACACGCATAAGTCTGAAACTTATCTTTTTTTCATTTCATTAAGAGGTATATAAAGAAAAAGAAGATCTTCTTAGAGATTGTATTTTCTTCTGAAAACAAAAAATAACACTTGGAAATTTCAACACAAACAAATTAAACCATTCTGTCTCAAGGTCTACAAAACAAGACCTTTCAGAAGAGCGTACCTACATGCCGTAGACTGCTGTTATCAAAAACACAATACAAAAAGATCAAGTTGCTTAACATTATGGAACGTAACAATCTTTGTATAGGTTATAACGTATCATAAATTGTATAAATTTATATATTCTCATTCATTTATTTTTCTTAAATTTAGATTTTATAAAAACCAACTGATACAAAATATATACATCACTATAAATAAAAAACTTCTAAAACAATTAACCTAACCAAAAATAAAATTTAATTTACATGTTTTAAAAATAATGTATAAATTTTAATATATATTTTTATTTATGTACATATATGCATGTATTTATTGTTGATTGCAGGTATCTCATATAATTTACTACCCTTCACTTTCCTCAATTGCTTCTTTATCAAAATGTTCATAGTAGTTTTTTTATTCCTTTTTTCTACGACTATGTTACAATAGTGAAGGTCGCGAGGAGACACTATGAATTAAAATCATGTGTTTCAAAAGTTTATCATCCAATGGTTGCCTGGAAGAGATCACTTGAGCGATGAGGCCGCCCATTATAACGCTTTATACTTACGCTTTGTTTTTTATGGTTGTTGCAGTAAAGAATTTATCTTCCTATCTATTTAATACAGGATCGTTAAGAACACATCTTCAATTTCGGTTGTGTGATCTGGTATCCGTGACAAATGGTGATGAGAATTCGAATGCACTTCAAGATTTACCACAGAATGATAAATACTAATGTTTTTAGGAAGCAATTTGTCAGGGCAATAAAAGTCTTATATTATGTAGGTACTCGTATTTGTGTTTTGCGACAATTTAAATTTGAACTCACATCCGGTTTTTTCCGAAAAAAAAGACGTATTTTTTGCGAATTACACCTCACCGTTCTAATGGGGTCCATAAAAAACGGACGTTTATCTTGAGAGAGCTTAAAAAATCTCATGGCATCTATCTAAAGCATTTGTTGCTATCAAACCAGCGGTTAGGGTTCATAACTGCGATAAATCCAAGCTTCTGCTAGCCTAGCATGAAGACCAAAACACGATACGATAAAGCGATATAACTACATCAACTCTCAAAATATGATAGATAAAGCCGCCATGTTGAATTTTTATCATATTTTTTATCGCAATTTATAATAAAAATTCAACACTTTACAGGCTTTATCTATCATATTTTGAGAGTTGATGTAGTTATATCGCGTGATATCGCTTTATCGTATCGTGTTTTGGTCTTCATGCTATAGGCAGGCTGACCCCATAAATTTTAATATTCACTCCAATATTCTTTCTCGTTTCTTTAAATGAAAAAAATGCAGAGTTGTTGTGGTCGTAATACTTTCGTAATAGCAACGATATGCCTAAAATAAACAGGTGCGACAAAAACAGCTTTACAAGATACATTTACAAGGTACTTTTAGTATTATTTGTGCTTTCCAATTGACGACATCTGTGGCGCAGCAGGTAAACCTAGGACGCAGACGGTTACGCGTTCGATACCCGCCTCAAAAAAAAAATATATTCAGATATTTGCTTCTGGTCTGGATATTTCTATAAGTATATCCTAATTGATCCTGTAAATCCAAAAGTTCGTTTATTTAATTATTTATTTGTTTACCCAGCTCTCTCTCCATACAAACGTAGTCGACTGTTTCCTTCCTGAATAATGACAGTATAGCAAATATTTTTGTACCATATAACTTACTAGCGACCCGCCCCGGCTTCGCACGGCTATATTATGCATTTATTATACATATAAACCTTCCTCTTGAATCACTTTATCTATTAAAAAAACCGCATCAAAATCCGTTGCGTAGTTTTAAAGATTTAAGCATACAAAGGGATATAGGGACATAGGAACAGAGAAAGCGTTGTTTTATATTATGTAGTGATATATAACTGCCATGACCATCTTATGTTTAATATATATTATGTTTTCTTAACTCTTACTTAGTATGATTATTTGAATAGGTATGAAAAAAAGACAGGGGCATATAAAAATAGTCATGGCAGTTATAGGTTTTATGCAACAAAAATATTTGAGCTAGTGTCATTATTCACGGAGGAAACAGTCGACTACGTTTGTATGGAGAGAGAGCCGGGTACCTTTTTCTCCTAAGCACTATATTAATATTACGTAAATTTCTAAAAATCTATGTATCTATACAACAAACAAACTAGTTGTTCAAAAAAGAGTTTGTAATGAAAATATCAACATTATTTTTAAACACAAGTAACTGAGTGGCTGCAGGCATAACGTAGATAGAGTTTCCATAAGACATACTTGTTTTCTGTAAACTTTAGGGAATTTACATAATATCCTTCACGAAGTAAAAGTTTCTTAGGTCAGGTGTAAAGATGATGAATGAAAATATAGAAGAAATACCAAAACATGACGCAAAAAGAAAATTTTTAAGAAAAATCTTTACTAAAATTATAAAGCTGAAGAGTTTGTTTGAACGCGCTAATCTCAGGAACTACTAATTTGAATTGAAAAAATCTTTTTGTGTTGCATAGTACATTTATCGAGGAAGGCTATTTTTTATTTTGATATATCCTGCACATTGGAGGACCTGGTAGACGCCAACGCTGCTGCAGTTGCAGTGGCTAGCTACTGGGCAGGAAAAAATTGAATGGTCGAACGTCACTGACTCGAAAAGAAGAAGAACATAGCACTTTCAATGGTGATTTGTGGAATAACCCAAATATCCAGACCAGATCTCTACATAAATATTTATTTGAGGTGGGAATTGAACCAGCAACCTTCTGTGGCTCAATCGGTCGTTTGCCATCCGAGCTACAGAGGCCGCTTGAGATATAACACGGAGCACTAAGTATTTCGTTTTCTCAAGTGCGAAACCACTAAAAAGACACTTGGGGAGCCTCTCGTCCAAGTTTTACGCTCGACCTATTTTCTTGTTGGCTAACACTTAATGTAACCTTATCTGTTGATGGTAATTATCAGGAATACGATACGACACAAAACAGTCGGTCTGGGACCTTTTTTAACCGATTTAAAAAAAAGGCTCATTTCAGAGAGCAGTGTGGGCAAAGCGATATTCATAATTTCAACTTAAGAAATAGGGATGAGCTGACCTTGCCCGGTAGTAGGCTCCGGAAAATTAGTTGGTCGTTTAATAGCACATGTGTGCTCTATTAGAATGAATTACCTAAAGATGTATATGACATGTCCATTAACAATTTTTTTTTTTATAAAGCATAAATTGTGCGGTAAGGCATACTATGATACCTTTTCGTACCTTAATAATAAGAATCCATGGATGTGACTTTAATTGCTCCATTTCAAATAATACCTTCAAATATTTGTAATATTGACCTTTGTGAGCGTGATCACATTAATAAAAACCCCATGAGTTTCTTGTGCCTTCTTCTCATTGGTGGGCGCGTTCCGAAGGCACACATCCTAACTTAGTTTTTAAGACGATTCTAAGTGATCAATGTATATATACATAAGCATCGAAATAAATAAAGAAATTTGACCTCGACTTTTATTCCTAAGGTCGTTCGTTGGTTTAAATACGATCGACCGATTTTTCTTACGAGAAATGTATGCCCGCTACTTGACATTGCTCTTTGGTGAGCATCTTAATTAAACCCGCGGTTTAGTTGACTCCAGAGATCTTTCATCTGGACACGGTTGACTAAGCTGAGAGGGTAGTATAGGCTAGGCAAGCTTACAGTAGTCTTCATGTGTGACACGGTAAAATATGTTCATGGACATAATTTAATATGTATGTATGTATCCTTAAATTGTAAATTTTTTTAAGCTATTGCATAGCTTTTATCGCGGGCTTTGAGCGCGGCGACCGAATCAAGAAATTCTGTAACGAAAATAATTGTATTTAAATTTCCATTCATATTTTCGTATTTTGCGCTCGATATCATAAAATATTGGTACAGAATAGCCCAGATGAGATAATAGGTAAAAATGGCCTATATCTTATTAAAAAAAAAACTATATTCTTGTTTCTTGTTTTTATATTGTGAAGCTCAAACATTTCAAATATCATTTTCACGAAAGAAAATGAAAAGTCTCGTGAAAATTTGGTAAACATTCCATTTTAAATATAACCTTTAAAGTAAAAATAACCATAGTGGTTCAAAATATTAAAAAAAAACTTGTATTCAGCGTTAAGCAAAATATAAAAATGTACATATTTACGTACTTGTATAATATTGTCAAATAGGCCATTTTAAGGGCCATTACAACCGATGCATCATTTTAACACTCGTTGTTCTAAGATTATTCAAATTTATTCAAAGCAAAATTGCCCCAGTTCATTATAACCTTAACTACATAAAATTATGGTGTTACTCTCGTAAAATTTGACGATAACCGCGGAAGATTAGTTTACACTTAAGTCGGCTTATTTTAATGACTATCAAACATAGTTGAACATTTTGGCATTTGTGATATGATTAGTTGCTCTTTGGCCGCATACGAAATCGGAGGTTAGTAACTTGTTACCAATTGTTGTAGCATCTGAACACTTGAACATCTTGGTCATCCTGAATTTTGTACTAAAACCTCTTCGGAGTCTCGTTTTAGTGCCAGCTATTTTTTGATTGTTTTATTGAATGGATGCTCGAAAAATATAAGGTTATTCCTAAAATTTACACAAGTAGAAATCAAAATGTATCTTTACTTGTAATTTATGACTCTTGAACATAATTCCCAACTGTTAAATTGTTAAATTTAAAGTGAGCTCAATAAATGTTTTTGTGTCGATTACAAATCACATTTCGATTTCCAACAAGGATATTTTTACGATAAACTATATTTTATTAACTTTGCAAGTATTCATGATCATATTTCCTTTAAAAGCACTGAACACACTGGAACGGTACCGGGAGTATTCCGATAAAAAAATCCACCACTGAAACACTCGGTACCACCTGAATGTCCTCAGCGCTTTTTTTTTTTTCTTCAGTTATGGCTTCGCACGGTTTGTGCATATAGCCAGTATCAAGTAATATTTTGCATCAAGTTATGGCCCGATTTACAGAAATCGGGCTCAAAGTGTTTCAAGATGGTCAAGTCGTCAAGTCACAGTTTGTCAAGTCAGGGGTCATAGTAAAGCGGTGGCTACTTTACTATAACCTTGTAGGAGATTTTGGAGGCAACGAGAAAAGTCCATGTTTGACACTGATTTTTACTTTCACTACACTTGTGCACTTTCACAGAACTAAATTAGATAACTTTCCACCGGAATTATACAATTTAACTCGGTTTACAACCAAGTTTCGTGTAAATAAAACTGCAGCACGACATGTTGTTGGCTCGTTCCCGCCAAAACCCCCCTCAGCGCTTTAATATCAAAGTATTTCAAGCGCTATGGTCTAGTCATTCTTTCCTAAATTTTGTTTAAGTATTTTAGTAGCAACACTGGATGGGCCATTAGATTTTGTTCTACTATCTACGGTCACCCTCTAAACCGCAGTTAAACAAACAATAGATTAACTTTTATAGTTTTTATATACCAACTGTTGAATGCTTATGCAAACACTTGTAAAACTTTTATTACTGTCATTATTTTCTGTGTACAAAACTCCTACTTTACAGATAATTTACCGGTATTTTTTGCTTTAACAAGATTGTTATAAACTTATATAGGTTATTCATACGCTGCTAGCAACTTTAAACCATGTTATTCAGGATGTTGAATGTAGTGCCTGGGATTGAACGGTTTTGGAAAAAAATCATTAAACGTCTGGAGCCAACTAAGCCACGGGTTTCATCACGATGTTTTCCTTCACCGTAAGGGAAAGTTATCTTTTAGTGCACCAGCTGGCAGAATTAGTATACCTAATATTGATAGACTGTACATTTCATACGATTAAATAAATAACTTCTTAAAAACATTTTTTCATGAAAGCGAATTCACATTTTTTTAAATTCTTCTCCTAAAATCACGAAATAAGATAAGCACTTGACATAAAGCCCATTTTTAGAATGTTCCTAAAACAAAATATCCTATCCATTTTAAACGTCTCTCCATTTCAGGATCGTAACATTTATTAAATAAAACCGTAGCTCTTGTAAAATAAAATACCTAACAAGGACCCAGAAAAAATTATTTGTTCTTTACTAGCGACCTACCTCGGTTTCGCAATCGTAGCAGAGTTCCGCATGCGAGCAAAGCTCCCAGTTGTCAAAATTTTATTTCATTTATTTCATTCATCTGGCATGTACTAAACAGGGAAGTCAGGTAGTATATAGCCCTACAGTGGGACGGAATGGGCTAAAAATCTAATATCACTACATAGTATAAAACAAAGTCGCTTTTTCTGTCCCTATTTCCCTTTGTATGCTTAATTCTTTAAAACTACGCAACGGATTTTGATGCAGTTTTTTTAATAGATAGAGTGATTCAAGAGGAAGGTTTATATGTATAATACATGCATAATATAGCCGTGCGAAGCCGGGGCGGGTCACTAGTACATATATAAATTACGTGTCACGTTATTTGTGCGCGATGGACTCCCAAACTACTTAATCTATTTTAATCAAATTTGCACAACGTGTGTTTGATCCAACTTGAAAGATAGGATAGCTTACATCTTAATTTATCCCGATACGGGTATCAGTTGCATCCGTGCGAAGCCGGGGTAGGTCGCTAGTAAAGATAATAAAGATATAGATGATCTTCTGTATCCACAGACTCTGTAACAAATAGATATTCAGTAGGTTGACGTAGATAATTAAGCTACTCAAACAGAATTCGTTGTGATAGACTAATAAAAATGAGAAACAAGGACGGAAAGATATAAAACTAAGATAAACCATAGATAAACAGTGTTTATTGAAAACCGATACTGCACATAAAAACGTAATGACTTGATGCCCGTAAGCTGGAAACTTATGGTGATGATATATGAACTATTTTACGGTATAACATTTTAAACTGACATGGTTATTTTCACTAGTTATTTTCGCTCTTCAAATTAAAAACATAAAACATGGTGAATATCCCGTTTTAAATAACTTAAATAAGTAACAAAAAAACGTCATTAGGATATTACAGGGAGAAAAAGTCAGCCCAGCAATAATATGTCTCACCAGAGGACAAGAGTTTCCTCCCAGAAGTTACAATACATCAAGGGTTCTTAATCGGATTTCGGAATCGTGTTTTTTGGATGGTGGTTGTCATATTTTTATTTAGCACACAAAACAATCAAATTTAATACTATAGAGTAGTTATATATTATTATAAAGTTCAGTTGGATTATGGCCCAACGCAGTTACGTGCCTCAAAGAAAAAGTTATTTAAACATTAACAATCTAAAGGGGTTAATTTTAATGATTTCTGTAGGTATAGGTAATCGTTGTTTAAAGTTATTAAACAAAATGATTTTGAAATTGGTTTAAAAGTAGCTATGCAGTTTTAAAAGATTAATTGGTAACACATCCTAAAGAAGGTTCAAGACGATTCAAGTGATCTAATTCAAATAATATCCACTGTTTTTTTTTTTACTTTGGTAGGTTACCTACATACTTTAAATGTAGGTACTAATATGACGAATAATGTATTTAACATAAATAACGTAGGTTACAAAGAAAATATACCTTTGTAAGCCATTTTGTGTTAATACGCATTGTGAGTTTAACACGAAATTTCGTGACCTGAGTGTAATTTCAACAGTTTTTGTAGTTGAAAATTTTGTTTGAATTAGGTGTCAACAATTTTGTTAACTGTAAGGTAAAAGTAGAAAAAAACATAGATTTAGAGCTCAAAATGATAAAGAAAATCTCAATATAAAGTTGTGCAGGTAACACAAACGGTTTTCTCAGCTTTCTCTTGCCAACTTTCCGGAAGTATGCTGCCAAAGTATAGGAAATCTTTAAGAAACCGACAAGCATTTGTGTAACAAACGCGTTATCCTTAAGAATATTATCTTTCCGTTTACGTGAAAGATTTTTATTGAGATTACGTGTGTATTTTTCTTGTGTTTCTTAGGTTTGTATCGTTTTGTTGTAAGCTGAAACTTCAATATTTGTCCGGAAACAAGTTTAGTTCTCAGGAAGGATTTCGTTTGAAGAGTTAGCTTTATGGAACTGTTACTTATTTTCTAAATATTTTGTTTACATATAAAAGTTTTTAAAGAAATATGACTCAATAGGTGCTCTGTCTTAGCTGTGATAAAATTCCATTCAAATAAATAAAAAAGTCGTCTAATCCCGTGAAATTGCAATTCTAGTGTCAAATTGGGAAGTTACTTAATGTCCTCTTAACGCATTTCAGCTTATCTACTGCCGGAGAAGCGACCGGAACCATAAAGGTAATGCGTCGTCTTATCTTAATGATAAGAACATGGACATGACTTTAATTGCTCCATTTCAATTATGCCTTCAAAAATGTTAACTCGCGGCTTAGTTGACTCCAGAAGTATTGAGAAGTTCTTCTCCTGGAAACGGTCGACTAAGTTGAGTGGATAATAAAGGTGCTTAGCAAGCCTTCTCCATCCTCTTGCAAAAAGGACCCAAATAAAGAAAGTTTAGGTGCGGAAAATATTCCAAATACCTACCACTTTAAAAATAATTGCAAACTTGACCTTTGTAAGCAAGATTCCAAAAAAAACCCATCTTGTGTCTTATTCTCATTGATAGGCGCATTCTAAAACAACTTCCTTACTTCTTTTTTAAGACAATTCAATGTGATTTCATAGGAATAATTCCAATTAAATAATGAAATGTATAATTTGACTCTTTGAAGGTTTACAAAAATGTTTACAAGTTATTGTGAAAGTAACTTGTAAACATTTTTGTAAACCTTTTTTGTGAAATAAAAAAATATTATTATTATACTCATAAAAATATATTATGTCCAACCATTTTAACTTCTCCATCACATACGTTCCAACTCAAGCCAAACCTTTTAATACCAAATCTCAAGAAAGTAATATGTCGAGTAAATTTATCCAGTAAATCTATTTAAGTAGCCATTAGAAGATCCGTTTGTTTGTAAGGTCTTATATAAGAGACCACAGTAGGGTTAATAGAATAAATAGCATAGCTTTCTGAAAGTTAAGTAAACGAGGTACATTTTCTACATAGGGTTCCGTACCTAAAAATAAAAACAGGACCCTTTTCGGTACTGTTAAAATCACTAACCCAGATATCACTATCACTATCACTACATAGTATAAAACAAAGTCGCTTTCTCTGTCCCTATATCCCTACGTATGCTTAAATCTTTAAAACTACGCAACGGATTTTGATGCGGTTTTTTTAATAGATAGAGTGATTCAAGAGGAAGGTTTATATGTGTAATACATGTATAATATAGCCGTGCGAAACCGGGGCGGGTCGCTAGTTTTCTAATAAGTCATCGCGTTTTGTGTTGCAATAGAGCTGTGGGTCACCGCACTCGAACTCGTAAATAATTTTCATAATTTATTTCTTTCTGACAGATCGATCTAGACATTCATTGTGAGCACTTGGCTAATTTTATATTTTCAAATTCAAAAAGTACAATTTCTAATTTTTAAAACTTAATTCGACGTTTATTTTAATATCTATAACTCATCCTTCAAATCCCGCTTAAGACTCCGCTGTCTGTTTATCTGTCGGTCCGTCCGGCCGTCCTTCTGTCTTTCACCATGTGTATCTCATTCCTTCAAGATTTCCTAAATGTTAAAAGCTTAAAAATATTTTCTGAAAATTGACCTTTGACAAGAAAGTTTACCTAGGAAATGAATATTCCGAGCTAACCGAAAAGATTTGTTGAATAATACCAACTGCAAAGAGAAAAGTTCAATTTACGGGACTTCTGCATTGAAATGTTTTACCGTTCCGCTTCAGAGTTTTCAATTTAATTTACTCTTTTACATATAAAATGTTATTTAGCTATAAATTAACTAATTACTGTTCTGTCACGGTATTGTTGATGTAAAATATCCTTTATAAAATAAGACAGAGCATGGTGAATTGATAATCATTACATAGTATAAAACAAAGTCACTTTCCGCTGTCTGTCCCTATGTAAGCTTAGATCTTTAAAATTACGCAACGGATTTTGATGCGGTTTTTTTAATAGATAGAGTGATTCAAGAGGAAGGTTTATATGTATAATACTAGCATAATATAGCCGTGCGAAGCCGGGGCGGGTCGCTAGTGTTATATAATGACTAAAGAAGTTTTGTCTTTGGACTCAGGGAGACGATGTCCAGTCGATTTAAAATAAAAACACTTAATCATAATACTATATATTTATTATTAAAATTGCATTCTATTTCTATTGAACAATGATTTTTTATTTGTCACTAGATATTGTAACAATCGATAGCTTTTGTTGCAGAATATTTCCAAATGTTTTCAATATGGCGTCATAAAATAAAAGTTAAAATTGCTGAATGTTATAAACTGAACCTAAATAAAATTGCATTGCAATATCATTCCGATTGCATTTTTTTCCAGCTTTTAAAATAATGCTGTCTTTGAGGGTTGGTATTTTAAGCTATTTTGTGGGTCTTTTTACCCGACTACGGCGAAGCCAAAAAGGAGGGTTATGTTTTTTGTAATCGAACTGCAATCGGAATGTTTTTTTATATTACGTTTGTGTATGTATCAATTGTACTGCTGTGCGGGTGTTACTCGGTTCCGACATTTCGCGCCTTCAACGATCTTCTTTTGTTGTAGAGTCTGTAACATTTTCATTTAAATGTTTTTGGTTTTTGTTCGTTGCCGGAAAGGTACTATAGCTGTACCTTATCTACTCTTTGTACCTTTTTGCAAAGCCTTTGTACCTTACCAAATAGGTACGCTTTAGACCGCATTCGCCTACATATCATCATATCCGAACTTAACGACTAAAAGCTGTGATTTATAAAAAAAAATGTTGTCTGTAAAGTCGGTTACGGATGATAATTTTACGTGATAATGTCATAAGAAAACATTGATGGTAACCATAGCAACGACAATACGTTGCAATGGTTACCTTGTCAATAACACTCACGTTTCCGTAACGATTTTGCTATGGTTACCTTGTCAATAACGTGAGCGATGACGTCACACTTTTTTGTCAATGCCGGTGTACCTATATAAATTTATAAGACGCGGTAACTCGCGTCAAAAAAATATTATTAATAATATTGCTGAAACCGCATTGACGCAAAGTTCATCGCCAAGTTTTACGTTAAAAAGAGCATTATTTTAGAAAACTCCTGGAAATACTTCAAACTCCGTCGAATGTGCTATGCAAGGAGGACGTGACGTCACGACATACATCCTATACGTTATTCCACGTGGATTACTTGATACCCCGAAGTGTTGCTTGTTCCTCAAATACTTTAAACTTTAAAAAGGTTCAGTCAACTTTGAGGAGTTTGATATTTGATTTCGTTTTATTTTGCCACAAAGACTGTACGTGTTTATTTTTAAGATACGGGTTTGTTTACTTACAAAAATAAGTTTAAAAACAAATCTGAGATATGTTTCTATTAGATTTTTAAGTACCTACCTAAATTATATACATTTACATTAAAAATAATAAATAAAATAAATAAATAAATAAATGTTTCAGGACATATTACACATCGCCATCCAGCCCCAAGCTAAGCAACTTAATGCTTGTGTTATGGGTGCCAGATAACGGATAAACTACTTATATACTTTTTTTTTTTGTAAATATATACATATTATACATATAGGAAACACCCAGAACCAGAAACAAGAATTTATGGTCAGCATAAATACTTGTTCCCGGCGGGAATCGAACCCGCAACCTTCTGCGTCGCAGTCGGGTGTTCGCCCGACGCGCCACAGAGGTCGTCAGATAATATTCGACTAAAGTTTTAAACGTTTCTGTACATTTAACATACAATAAAACATGAAATATGTTCAATAAAATATGGATTGAATATTTATTACAATCTTTTTTTTTTTTTGAGGTGAAATCGCATTTTTTATTTGAAGTTTTGAATTGAATTGAAGTTTATTTTTCTGGTGAAAATTCATCTAGGGAATAACGGAACGAACCCATTTCTTATGTTCGATTTTTTGTCTAGGCCTGTGTAGATAATTGAAAGCTTTTTAACCGACTAAAAGAAGACGGAATTTATTAGTTAAATTAAGACTGGCTAAACCTTGCCCAGGACCGAAATGCTTGGAAAGATGTTAGGAAGGCCTTTGCCCAGCAGTGGGACAATATAGGCTAACAAAAAAAATCGATTACTGACACCTTTAAATTTTTAATAACGTGCAAGATTAAGAAAAACCTTAACACCACAAAGTAGCTAATAAAGTAAAAAGGTACTTTCACCTTGGGGGTACAATTTCGCGTTTACCAACTTACCCCTAATGATCCAGACTCGGTAAAAAATAATTTAATTAATTACTTATGGTGATACCGTTTACCCTAAGGGACCGTCATAATTTTTGGTGTTGAAAATTAATTATATTTTTTCGTTGAAATTAAAGAGATTCAGTTGAAAAACTGTCTAGGTAAGAGAAAAAAAGGGTTGGTAAAAACTTATTGTTGCTGTGCTGCTAACCATGTTTAATTTAAACGAGGTAATTTACAAAATGCCTGAGGTGCCTGAGTCTGTGTTTCTTATGAGGAAAGGGTACCGGCTCTCTCTTCATACAAACGTAGTCGATTGTTTCCTCCCTGGATAATGACACGAGCACAAATATGGTTTTTTCAAATTCTAATTATCATAGAAATTAAGAGTTAAAAGAACATAGGGGCATGGTCATGGCAGTTATTAGTTTTATACACCAAAAATATTTGCTCTAGTGTCATTATCCAGGGAGAAAACAGTCGACTACGTTTGTATGGTGAGAGATCCGCGTACCCTTTCCTCTTAACATGTACAACTAACGGTGTTTTCTAAAGTCTGCAATTACGAGCGAGCTGTAAGTTAGCGAACATTTAGTTATCTTAACTTATCATTCGGTGAAATACCTAGTGGTCAAAATAAAGTACCGCAAGGGGATGGAATTAGTAGCCTGTTTCTATCTTTCCTGAGTTATACAATTTGGGGGTCTTCAGCAGACTAATTCACAAACCATGGGAAGGCTACCGAAACGAATAAAACTGAAAAGACAAGGATCACAACACGTCAAAAGTCGCGGGAGTGAAAGAGCAGCAAAATCTTTTTTCGTTTCGGTTGCCTTCCGACGGTTTGTGAATCAGGGGGCTGGTCACGAGTTAACAGGTTTCATTTATGAAAGCATGCTACATCTAAGAACCCGTCGTTCTCTACCATCGGATAGGTGTAATAGTCGTCAATCGCTGACCTATCATATGTAAAAAGGTACTACTATAAAATGAATGTGAGCTTTAAAACCCCTAAAAATATTATAAAAAATAATTCGGTCAAAAAGCAATATCCTTTTCATTGCTCCACTTTGAAATTGAAACCCTTTAGAAGCGTTGTTATGGAATGGTTTTACCGATTTCACTCGTTTATTGTCTTATCTATCTTTATTCGATTATTAAAATAAAATAGATAACTATGACAAAAATATCTAACGCTATCCACAAAATAAGAGAAATATTTGATGCAAGCGCTACCTACTGCAACTTGAGTCAAATAATATCAACATCTGTGTTTTATGCGTTTAAATTGCGACCAGTCTTATTTGTACAACACTTTTTTTGAATAATTTAGTGGTTCTTTAAGTTAGGAGTGAACGGGTATGTTTTAGGTAAACGACAAGCGTGCTACTATAGGCACGTGTGATTATGGTCAAACGCTGTTGACCACTATCTCACCGAAAAACAATTGTAAAAAGAAATTATTTTCTTATAGACAAATAGTTGTTACTGTTACACAAACTTCAAATTAGTCTTCATGTAATCTTACAGTTAAAAATACCGACTCAACTTAACTCTCCTTAATCGTGCTTCGAATGACAAATAGCCTTTTTCCATACCCTCGTTCGAAAGACTATTATTGATCTCAGATAATGAACACAACCGGTTTGAGTTTTAAATTTTAAATTGGATTCCAACCTGAGTTCTTGTTTTGGTTGTTTTCGGAATTGGGGCATTTGATTGGTTGATAGCGTTGGCCCGTATTCCTGTAGTTGGATTGTTTTAAAATCTAGGGGCAATCAATGAACAGTTACAGCACAGTCTATTTCAAAACACGTGTTCGTAACACAGTATTGATAACTTTATTAGTACAACAAAGGAAGAAATTCTTCTTCTTCTCGTATAGTGGTGTGGTTCGCCTATTGTTAGAGTTTTCAGATCGCCTTAAGAGGAAAGGGTACCGGGGGCTTTCTCCATACAAACTATTACAAACGTAGTCGACTGTTCTCCCTGGATAATGACACTAGAGCAAATATTTTTGGTGCATAAAACTTATAACTGCCATGATAATGCCCTATTTTTTGATTTTTTTAATTTTTTTAATTTTAATTTCTATGATAATTACAAAAACAAAAAAAACCAAAACATAGGGGCATAGTCATGGCAGTTATAGGTTTTATGGCACAAAAATATTTGTGCTAGTGTCATTATCCAGGGAGAAAACAGTCGACTACGTTTGTATGGAGAGCGCGCAGGTACCCTTTCACTTTAACACATTTTTGCCACACTACTAATTGGCCACCCACATAAATAATAAATAATTTAGGACATTCGACACCTCGCCATCGAGCCCCAAGTTAAGTAATAGACTTGTGTTATGGTCGCTAGACAATGGATATACTACTTAAATACTTTTTCTTTTGTAAATATATATATACTTATAATACATAGAAACAACCAGACCCCAGACAAATATCTAAGCATAAATACTTGTCTGAGGCGGGAATCGAACCCGCAACCCTGTGTTTGGCAGTCCGGCATGGTGACTATTGTGCCAACTGGGGCGTTGAAGTAATGACCGCGCCAGGCGTCGCTTAACCCGCACGATCAGCGAGAGTCGCTTAGCTGTGAGCAAAAGGAAGCAATTTAGAACTCGATATAAACAAAATATAGTAATAGCTAGAAATTATACATAGCACAAATAAGCGGCCTTATCGCTGAAAGCGATTTCTATCAGGTAACCTTTGGATGGAAAAGAACTTATTTAGGTTTTAAGGTTGTGATACACTTAGATAAAACTACAGCAGATTAAATTATCACGTTATTATAGTTTCGTTTCCACTCGTGTTAAGATTCAGTCTGTTTCATATTGCTGTTGGTATTAAATTTTCTTTAAACTGTCATTATGTTGTAAGCTATATACCTACAGTGAAATAACTTTGAGTTTCTGCTTTGCATTTTAAGCAAGAAAATGCTGTAGATATATTTCAGGAACAGCTTCTGTATTTTGCTGCGCGTTCAACTACCTTCTGCAAATTCTTTACTTTCAAAGAATTTCTAAATATAGGTATATGAAAACATTCTATTACTTCAAATTTTACATAATGTTTATGTTAATTATCTTAAATGAATTTAGTTGTAGTCCACGAGCAGCTTTCTCGATTTATCGCAAAATCTCGATTTTATTGATTTAGGTAAGACTGGCACAACAACAATTAAAAGCATTTAAGACCACATGATTAATCAACTGTCAAAGTGTATAACTGATTAAATAACTATAAGTTTGTGGTAGTTTTATAAAACACGTTAAACGCTAGAATTTAGCTAAAGTTTATCCGCAATCCTAAGAGCGACTTGCTTATGCAAGTCGCTCTTAGGCCCGTATTAATAAATCGCTCTCAATATCGATCTTGAGTGCGTATCAATCGAGTGAGTCTTGAGATGTGGTCACTATCTTAAGTTAGGCGTTAATTAATAGATAAAACTCAAGTTTTAACCAAGCTGATATCGCTCCTGAGATTTGAGACTGATCTTGAGAGCGACCTTGAATGACAGTAGCGCTATGTTCTTAACTTAAATGGTCTGTTTTTACCCTATGGTAGGTAGTTTCGTCATATTTTACTGTCAACTTGTTTTGAATTTGAAAATATTTTACAAAATGTAAGATTTTACTATTAGATAATTATTCCGAGACGTTTTAAAGGTTTGGTGTGATGACTTTATTTGTTCACTGTAATGCCCTCTAACTTTAGTTATATGACCCGCAATCAGACTTAAGTTCACGAAACTACATCTTAAGACATATCTTGAGAGCTGAGTTTGATTTATTAATACGGTACCTAGACTTGTTTGGATATAAGTATTTTTGACACAAGTTGAAACTCGATAATTAAGTTTTTGTTAAAAATCTAGGTTCAAAAGACTCTTTTAAATGAGCGCATAATATTTTTAACACAAAATAAAACATTATTTTACTGTCCAACATGAAAGTCGATTAGTCTCTCATTAGTGAGTTTGTGAAACAGTCCATCGTTAATAATTCCTTCTCTATTTATGTTCTTTATTGCTGTGTACTATTTTTATTTAATTAGATGAATCAGTTTTGAAATTTTTTATGTAACTAAACTATACTAAATAACAATTAAATAACGAAAACTTAAATTAATTAAATAAACTACCTACTTTACTTACACTAAATTAAAAGTCCAAATGGGGATCCCTAGGAAGTGTGCCCAAAAGGCTGGCAGCGTTACCACGTTGGATGGCGATGCTTATCCGTTGTCCGAGGTACGAGCCAGCCCTTTGGTCACCCGAAGCTAAAACTAGTAATTTTGAAATACGTGTACTTAATTCTTATTCAACTTTTTAGCACACTATTTTAAGTGGCTCAGTAGCAACTGGACAGGAAGTGTACAGTCTATGACATAATGCCGATACCTAACGATAGCCTTTATTACGGATTTGTCCCAGTATAGTTCGTTTGGCGAAACTATTGCCACTTTTAACCGACTTCAAAAAATGAGGAGGTTGTCAATATAAGATCTAAGTAGAATCGACCCTTAAACTAATATAAAATCCAGTAAAAAACTGTATCGTAGCTGTGCAGATGCACATAAAATCTGAATTTTAATTTCGTAGTTCCAAGCCGAACGATTGCATTGAAATTAGCTAATTTGTATGAAATATCGAAATCAAATCGAACGATTTCGGTTTCCGAATAGGGTTTATAAAATTATATTATTTTTCGATTTTAATTCCCTTTCTATCATGATTTGTTTAATTAACTTTTTGGGTAAAGTGTTCCTTTTAATTTAGAATCAAGTGTTATATAAACACAAGCCTTAATTTGGGGTCCTGAGAAAAGTCCTGCAATATTTACTTAGTTATATAAAACTTTTGGTTTTTGTTTTTATATTTATTGTTATTTTGTGGATCTTGATATTTCGCGCAAATAAAATGATTGCTAGAGGCATCTTCCGACAGAAAATAGGAGAATATTTTATGATTATAATAGTTGATTTGGGGGTCTTTAATTTACGGGCGTATTAGTTCTTCTAGGAAAGCCTGCTACATCTTAGACCGCATCCATCACTTACCATCATCTGATATAGTGATCAAACGCAAACCTATTTAGTAGTGGCAGTTACCCGCGAAACTCCCAATCCCTTAAGAATATCGGAATCAAAAGTAGCCTATGTTATTTCCAATTAATCAATGTATCCTCATACCAAGTTTCATCAAAATCGGTTCTGTAGTTCCGTTGTAGTTGTATCTGAACGCTGGAACAAGAATCGCTGGAACGCTGGCTTGTTCCAGCGTTCAGCGAGGCAACATCTCGGAGAGCCGCGTCGTATCTAACGTTTGTCGCCCTTATCGCGCGGTCGGAGTCCAATCCTGATGATGCGTCGTGTAGACGCGAAACACGTGTCGTGGTATATGAATGGTGTCACTAATACTAATACTAACTTTTGCTTGTCCTCATTGCATGCCTCTTCAAGAGGGCGGGAGGGCGGTGCTCATTCCATTTTGTGTTTTGGCACTAGGCTCGGAACTAAAAACTAAATATTAATACTTCCATTACAGAAAAAAAAATAGTTATGAAGTATAGGAGAATATCCATCTACATAAAAACATTTATAAGAAGAAAGCAATACCCGCTTAATAATGTCCCCGCTAAAAGGGCAAAGGTCTCAAAGTGGTTTCCACTTATTGCTCAACTAAAATTATTTCTTTCACAATTGCGTTGATAATTGCAATGGAAAAAGCTGTTAAAACAATACTTGTTTCAGCGTTTTCCGCAGCGGGATCATAATATAAATCATTGGCTATACACACTAGGAAGCTAAGCTTAGTTTTATTCCTGGCGTGACCTAGTTACCCTCTGTTAGGGCTACCAAATCAACCAACCTAATTTTATTGCTCGAGTTTTGAGTAAACCTGACATGTTCTTTGAAACGTGATTTTAAAATTAATTATTTTTAATATATTAGGAAATTAGGGTTAATTATTAAAAATGAACCCTAATTTAATGTTAAAACATAATACATGAACATAAGTGTTATGTTTTTCTATGAAAATGAAATGCGTTCTACCCAAAATTTGACATACCTACAGTTTAGTTTTGGTTTCTCTGAGGGGATGACATTTGAGTGTTGGGTGCTGGTTCAACTACTCTGATCAACTAGTTGGACAGGACTGTTTTAATTTAATAAATGAACCCTAATTTCATGTTATACCACTTATTTATGTTTTCCTTTGAAAATGAAATGCGTTCTATCCAACATTTGACATAAGTACCTACAATTTATTTTTGGTTTCTCTGAGGGGATGACATTCGAGTGTTGGGTGCTGGTTCAACTACTCTGATCAACTAGTTGGACAGGACTAGTCCTAAAATATTAATTAATTCCGTCCCCCGAAATGACCTAAATGCCCTAGTTGGAGGCTCGAGTGCGGGTTTGTGATCCAACTATTTTTATAACAGAAACAAAAGACGATATCCAGGATTTCTGTCGTCTGGCAACCCTACAGTTGCCCGTATAGTAATAAAAGTGCATACCCTCGGTTTGCTTTCTGAGATGCAATTACGCGGACCCTCGATCATTATGATTCGTTGCTTCTTTACAAAAGTTAAAACGGTTGTCAGCGGACGCGGACGTTGGAACAATACTTAGGTTGAATCTGTGGGTAAACTGTGATATTTAGTCGTTTATTTTGTATTTCTTGAGCCTTGCTCATCTCACCAACCCATCCCTTCTCTTGAGTATTGTTCATCCTTATGGTCGCCTGAAAGAGTTCGTCCTTAGGCGATAAGACCACCCTTAATGCTACTCTAGGATCTTTTTTCTGTATTAAGTTTCCTGTTTTAGTATATTTTGAGTAATTATTTTTAACTTGTTATTTATTTTTATCAGCAACAAAGTGTTTATCTATCTATCTTGCTATTTTAAGTAGTTTAAGCAATAGATAAGTGTTGAGCTAATAGTAGATAAGTACCTTGATTTTCATTCCGAAGGTCGTACGTTCGTAGCCCGGTTGTGCACGAATAGATCTGTCTTAAATTTTACATGCACTAATTAAAATTACGCTTACGGTGATAAAACCCACAGCTTAGTTAGCTCCAGACGTATTAACGAATTCTTTCTTCTGGACATGGTCGATGAAGCTGAGAGGGTGGTATGGGTTCTGGGCAAGCCTACTCCAACTAAAATATGTCCCAGACTACAACGCTGTGAATAGCATAGACTAAATGTGTTGACGATGTATAAATCATCTGGTTTAGATATAAAAGGCCATTATTTACGATACAAAGTTCAAACAAAAACACAGCAGTACGAGTAGCTAGGTATACTAAAAATAAGCCAAAAATGATAAAATATCTTTTTTACCGGTATACCTAAAAGCTTACAGAATTTGTTGACAGAAATCACCTGGGATTAACTTTTGTTACAGTAACTGCGGCAAGTAGATGCGACTATCGATTTCTTGCTGAAAACTAGAGTACCTACCTATCTAGAGAATGCAGCCCTCAGTTACCCGCGTAATTTCTGATCCCGTGGAATGTCTTAATTTATTTCAATATTCAAAGGAACATGTGGAAGATTAATAAATTACATCAAATAAAACGCTACAGGCTAGCAATCCTCTTCCAGATTCAGAGCTCCGGTACTCTCCAGCTATATAGATACCGAGTTTCATCGCAATCAGTCCAGTAGTTTTTGCGTTAAGGAGTAACAAACATATATACACACCACACACAAACTTTCACATTTATAATATTAGTAGGAAGGAAGTAGGATATTATCTAAAATTTTAAAATAATCATAATAATATAATGTATTTGACTCAATTAATTAAGGTCGCTGGAAGTCGTTGGACCCAGAATTCAAGAGACCGATCGCTCGGCAAGTCTTTAGCGGAGGCCTATGTTTAGCAGTGGCTAATATGATGAGACTCGACTTTTAAATTTGTATAAACACGCATAAAATCAAATTAGGTAATCATAGGTAATCGAATACTTAAGGATATCGAATTGAAATCAACTACGAAGATGTGTTGGTCGATTATTTCGCGGCGAGTATTAACAAATATTATCAAACGTAAATGTACGTATTCAATTTGATTTCTTTCAAGACAGTCCCAGACAGAAATATCTTCCATTTAAGCAAACTCCGTGAAAATATTACTGAATAGCAACGTTTGCCTCCGTGGTGTTCTTGAAAACTCGTTTACTCCAACGGTTATAGGATATTGGATTGGCTAGATTAGTGTCTTTAAGCACTAAAATATTTTATACCTACTCGCATTTTAGTCCTTGATATCAGAATGGACTCTATTTTGTTTACTAGACTGTTTCTTTTATGTTTGAGTTTGTTAGATAAATGTTTATGATTGAAATGGTTAGGTTCTCGTTTAATTTAAATACTCATAAATTTAAGGGTAAATCGTTATAGGTAATAGGTCTAGTAGATCAAGATCCCGCCTACAGCCAGAAAGCTGAGAATTACTCAGGGTATGCCTCCAACACGAGTTATGAACGATGTGGTAATTTTGAATAAAAAATTTGCCTACCTATATTTTTGTACAATCAATGTTCAAAAGTCAACCGGCACCGTAATGTTTACAATCCTGTGCAGCACTATTTGAACATTACAACGTAACCTGTAAATCGTTCCCACGTCGGTTTGTGTAGCGGGTGGCGGCTTATACCACTCGGCTAACTAAATACATAGCTAACATGTTAAAAATAATAATCATAATACTTTTAATTTAAGTATTTACGTTTGTGTGTGACGTATATTAGTAGAAGCACAGAGTAGGTAGAAGGTCGTAAGTCCAATTATACTTGTTGATAGTGTTATGTTAGCAAACTGATAGTGAACTTATGACGCATACTGTACCAATCGATAATGTTGCTGAAAAACAAGCATACATAAGTACTAACACAAAAATGTAGAATTTCAAAAATCGTTTCTTAGTCTTACACTTCACAAATAAGACTCCCTCTTTTCGAATGTTGATATATTAGTGCGTAAAGACTATGGATTTTATATTTATAAAAGTCAAAGTCTAAATATTTTATTCATGATCATACAGTTTGTACGAGTTCACATAGAAAAGCCTTAAAAACTAAGTTAGTATGTGTGCCTTCGGAACACCAATGAGAAGAAGGCACAAGAAACTCATGGTATTTTTTTATGATCACGCTCACGCTATTCTCTTTTGCTGCGTCGGTCTCAACAATCAAATCATCTAAAGTTTCGCGTTGGCCGCCCTCAAATTTAACTAACAACAATACAGTAAACCATCACACAAACGGCTTTGTAAAGGCAAATCCAAATTGGAGTTAACGGACTATTTTGTCACATTGAATGAAGCTGGCAACTCGCCATGGGAACTCTTAATATGGAAATTACTTCATAAAACTGTGATGTTAAAAAGTTATCTTAACAATTTAAAGAAAAGGGAAAACAAAATGTAACTATAAAATTTATATAACTATACTAGCTGTGTGTTGGGGTTTCGCCCGCGATAAATTAATAAATATTGCTGGACATATTACACAGCGGTAACTAGGTTATGGATATATTTTTTTTTTTGCAAATTTAGGCCGCTAGCACATTGCGTATTTTAACAGCGCCGACGCGGAGATGACGCGCATATATGCACTTCAAGCGAGATATGAACGCAACTTTGTATCCTCAGCACACGGAGCGCGTTTTAGTCAGAAACTCCTCGTCGGTACAATGGCTTCGATTCAGACAACGCATACGTTGGCTTTAGTACTGCTTTTCAAAAGAAAACGACGTAAAAATAAGCGAATCTATTGGATAGATCCATTTACGAGTGAAAGAAGACTGTGATCATTATCATACAACGTTAACACAATTCGCGCGTTCGAATCTTAAACGCAAAAATAAGCATGTACGACGCAGATGACGCGCTTTCATTGCGCGTTTAAAAACGCCATGTACTTGGGCTCTAATTCTTATAATACATACAAAAACACTCTGTTGATCCCAGAACCTTCAGCGTCGCATGCAAGTGTTCGCCCACCGCGCCTTAAAGTTCGTCATCGTTAAGTCCCAAACTTTCATATTTATAATATGATATAGATAGATTTCCTACAAACTTTATCAGCTCTTTTACTCTTTTGGGAATTTAAGTTCCATAAATCTTGGCGGCTACCGTAGGTACGTCCTAAAAAGAACATCGATGCGA
The DNA here is from genome assembly GCA_907269075.1 of Idaea aversata. NCBI lineage: Eukaryota > Metazoa > Arthropoda > Insecta > Lepidoptera > Geometridae > Idaea > Idaea aversata. The sequence continues at coordinate 12,235,930 of OU026097.1, read as the reverse complement.
AGATTGAGAATCTTAGGTCTTTCAGTTTCAGAGTTTTTATAATTACGCTTTTACTCCGTTACAGATAGACTAGCCGTAAAATCGTAGGGTGCACGGTTTTACTCGCGTTAGTGTTTTTTAAAGTGCTTTTGATTTCCTATAGATAAAGAATACAAATAATAGAGGTATGTTTTCTACAAACTTTATCACCTCTTTGTAATTAAATGTTTAAACTATATGATTTTATTTATTCATTTTATATCTTCTTATATATAAAAATGAATCGCAAAATGTGTTGGTAAGCGCATAACTCAACAACGCCTGGACCAATTCTTTTTTTAGAATATTCCATATGGTACGAGGATGGTTCTTACGGAGAGAAAAATTTAAAAAATTCCCTGAAAATGTCTAAAAACAACACTTTTCTATACTCCATACCATACAAACGATTCGTAATAATACAAGTCAATAAGAACTTTAATACCATAACATAAAGTTCAAGTTTTAATGGAGAGGTGCCGGGAAGGCAAAACAATTGAGTGACGTATAAATATTGATGTCAATCGTGCCGCGGTGTTAGTTGCCAAACTACACCTAAACGGCTGAACCGATTTGTATGATTTTTAACCCCCGACGCAAAAACGACGGGGTGTTATAAGTTTAACGTGTATGTGTGTGTGTGTCTGTCTGTGGCATCGTAGCTCCCGAACGGCTGAACCGATTTTGATTTAGTTTTTTTTATATGGCAAAACAACGTTTGCCGGGACAGCTAGTTATTTAAAAAAATTGGATTAATATGATACTCTGTATTAGGGTCTATAGTTGCCTGAATAAAGATTTATTTAATTATTTTAATTTACTCCTTTCCTTTCTTAAATCCTCTCTTAGTACGGGGAGTACTAAGAGAGGATTTACGTCCCAAAAAGGAACCCACATTATGCGATGTTTCAGACTTGTAACTCCTGTTCTTTCAGAGATTTCGTATTAAGGGGTTTCTACATTACACATTAGATAAAAGATATGGCTATTCAAAAATGACGACCTCTGTGGCGCGTCGGGCGAACACCCGACTGCGACGCAGAAGGTTGCGGGTTCGATTCCCGCCGGGAACATGTATTTATGCTGACCATAAATTCTTGTTTCTGGTTCTGGGTGTTTCCTATATGTATAATATGTATATATTTACAAAAAAAAAAAAAAGTATATAAGTAGTTTATCCGTTATCTGGCACCCATAACACAAGCATTAAGTTGCTTAGCTTGGGGCTGGATGGCGATGTGTAATATGTCCTGAAATATTTAAAAAAAAAAATAATAACTTTATAACCTATAATTTTTAAGACGTATAAAACTATAAGGGCCACTTGCGCGAAAACAGTCAAAGTATTTAGTTAGCCTGAGTTAGTTAGTCCGGGCTAATTAACTAACTAATTAAATAAAAGACTAGTCTTGCACGGCGCTATTTCAAGGCCGGGCTAGTTAGCCTGGGTTAACTATTTAGTTAGTCCGGTGGATTAACCACAGACATGAAATCCGTCATTTTTCCAAGGATCAAAACGCATTTAGATCTGTCAAATCGTGACTAACGTAAGCGTCAATAGTGTCAATCTGCTATCATTAGCATAGCAAAAAAATGCAATGTGCATTGTGCAACTAATTTATTCAGTTCTTTCACGGTTCTAGGATAAATTTATTTGTTAATTGAAGATGTCGTCTATTCAAAACAAACGTTTGAGGGCACCCAATTTTACGATTGGCGAAGGCCTTCAACTACGCTTTATTATTGAGCGCTAAAAAAGCATAATTGAAAATAAGACCACGTATGGTGCTTCGCTTCAACAAAAACAAGAGGGTTGGGTCAAGATTGCCAATGAATATAATGCATCTGTCCCAACCTACCTATCTTAGACCGGTTGAAAGCCTTCAAAACTTTTTTATTAAATTAAAACACAAACACAATGCTTGTTTCTTAGAAGAAATATCAATCAATGCTTATTTGGTTTATTCACCAAACGTTGTTGTTAAATAATACGTTTTAAGTTAGAATATCAATGTTTTGTTAGTTTAGCCCGAGTTTAGCCCGCCGTTTTGGAGCGGCTAGTGAAATAACTGTTTAGCCCAGGGCTAACTGCAGTTTTGTGTCAGTGCAAGACAAATCTCGAGATTTGTAAAGTTAGCACTGGGCTAACCCACTAGCCCAGAGCTAACTGTAGCAGCGCAAGTGGCCCTAAGTATTCTATACTATTCTATAAGTATTCTGTTCGTTGTCTGTTCACCATACCACAACTCTAGTTGCTTAGGTTGGAGCTAGATAGCGTTATGCACAAATGTGCTTCAACGTTTTTTAAATAAATAAATAAAAAAATAAAAAATTATTAGTTTTTTTTGTATCGCTGCCTTTTCAGTACTTACGTTCCCGAAGTTATCAGAAGTTATCAGAAATATTGTCTTAACACCTTTGGTCATTGCGTTATCTTGTGACCGCGTCTTAAGATGCTCTAACTTAGGGAAGTAAACCGGGATAATTAACAAACTTCCCGATGTTCGAAACTTAATTCCCTTATAGATAGCTATTCGCTTGTTAGTACCGTCACTGTTGCGAATTCCATGTTTCTATATTTAAACTTTTGTTGCGTAGCTGGGTAGTTTGAAATTCGAATTAGCACAGCGGCCAGAATTAAGCGTATAACGTGGCCAGAATAGAAAAAAAATACAGTTGGACGTATTGCCAATAAGAAACAATCAACATTTTTTGGGGTCTTTGAGTCGCGAGCGTATGGGTATCTAAAAGGAAAGAGAACTATATCTTAGACTGCATCGTCACTTACCATCGTGTGAGTTAGTGGTCCAACACTTATACAGGGTGATTTTTTTATGTGGGCCTTCAGGGCTATATAAAAATAAGTCACTACCCTCGCCAGGAACAGAACCTGTTGATTTTGCAAAAAAAAAATAATCATCCTATATTTTTATACCAATATCTACATAGTCTTTCTGATAGAGATCAATTCTTGGAAACAAACATAGTAAGTATGTCAAACTGACATTTTAAAAATCGAATGATGCAGTTTTAGTTTTTATCAAAATCGGACACGCAACTCCTTTTAGCATTTTTCGCTATCTCTTATAGTTTAGGATATAGCCCTGAACACCCACATAAAAAAATCACCCTGTATAAACCTATTTATAACTAGTAGTTCGCCCCGAACTGAGACCTCACGAGTTTTTTTCAGCGTTTATTATATTTCAGCGTAAAGTACTAAAATGTATAATATAACGACGAAAGACTCCAAATACGACAGGTCTATCTTATTTGAATGATAGGTGCCTAGTGTCGCTATTATCTGACATTGGATGATTTAGAGAATCCAAACACGATAGGCATAACTTGTTGTTGTTAAGTTCTAAAAGCATAGGCCAGCTCAATCATCACACCCTGGACATCCGTTGACTCTTTATTTTTACTCAAGACATTTTGAATGTGTCCAACATAATATCCAGAAGATAGTAATTCCTTTCCTTCCTTCCTTATGTGTCTACTTATCATAATGTTACGTAAGAGGAAACGAGAAGACAAGCTCGAGAACGAGAATATATTAGAGAAGTTTGAGGCCAATATGTCCTGTAATAAGTCCCTAAACTAAAATATAACAAGTCAATAAAAATTATAAAAAAATTAGTCACAAATTTTATAATTATCAGAGTCTCTAGATCGGTTCTAGCCGATCTCTAGATCGGCTAGAACCGAACATTCCTACTATTTAATACTATCCACCACTATTATTGTAAAACAGCCCATGATTATGAAATAAATAATTATAGGAAATGAAGCAAAGAGAGTTTGGACGATTTGGGGCAAAGTAATAAATTTCTATAAATTTTAAATTTAAATAAATTTGGATTAAGAATATTGTAAATAGTAAGCGTGTTACATTGTGAATTTGTGATGCTACACCTTCGTTATTTTTCTTTTGCAATCACAATGTAACACGCTTACTATTTAAGTACAATATTCTTAATCCAAATTTATTAGATTTTATTTTCTATTTTTTAGTTGGACTTTTTTTATTAAAGCGTGTTTTTTTTAGTTTTTTATTCTATTAATTTATTTTATACTTTTTGGTCTTTGATAACTTAATATGTTAGATCGGACCCTGGTTACTATTGAAAGACAAACTACTCGTCAAGAAGATTCTAACGAGCCTAAACTCGATGAGGTTGTGTCGTTTCATTGCGAAGTTCCTATGACCACCTTCCAGTTCCATCATCAGACCCTGGTTACCATTGAAAGACAAACTACCCGTCAAGGCGATTCTAACGAGCCCAAACTCGATGGGGTTGTGTCGTTTCATTGCGAAGTTCCTATGACCACCTTCCAGTTCCATCATCAGACCCTGGTCACCATTGAAAGACAAACTACTCGTCAAGATGATTCTAACGAGCCCAAACTAGATGGGGTTGTGTCGTTTCATTGCGAAGTTCCTATGACAACCTTCCAGTTCCATCATCAGACCCTAGTCACCATTGAAAGACAAACTACTCGTCAAGACGATTCTAACGAGCCCAAACTCGATGAGGTTGTGTCGTTTCATTGCGAAGTTCCTATGACCACCTTCCAGTTCCATCATCAGACCCTGGTTACCATTGAAAGACAAACTACCCGTCAAGGCGATTCTAACGAGCCCAAACTCGATGGGGTTCTGTCGTTTCATTGCGAAGTTCCTATGACCACCTTCCAGTTCCATCATCAGACCCTGGTCACCATTGAAAGACAAACTACTCGTCAAGACGATTCTAACGAGCCCAAACTCGATGAGGTTGTGTCGTTTCATTGCGAAGTTCCTATGACAACCTTCCAGTTCCATCATCAGAACCTGGTCACCATTGAAAGACAAACTACTTGTCAAGACGATTCTAACGAGCCCAAACTCGATGTGGTTGAGTCGTTTCATTGCGAAGTTCCTATGACCACCTTCCAGTTCCATCATCAGACCCTGGTTACCATTGAAAGACAAACTACTCGTCAAGGCGATTCTTGACGAGTAGTTTGAATGAATGAACTATGAAGTATGGATAATGAGATAATTCCTGCAGATTCCCTCCAGCTCTATCATCAGATCAGTTCCATGGTACCATATTATTGTCACCGAAGTTACGCCCTTTCATTTGATACCCCACTCGGGTATATTTGCAGTATAGTTTGTGTGCCATATAGGTAGATCCCCTTTTGGACCCCTATCTCCGTAACCCCCTGACCGATCCTGCTCATGTTCGAACTTAAAAATTCTATGGACCTCAACTACTTGTATACCAAAAATCATGAAGATCAGAGCAACGGTACTCAAGTTATCGTCGAACAAACATACAAACATACAAACATACAAACATACAAACATACGAGCGACCGACCCTTCTCAACACTAGACCTCTCTCGCTTCGCTCGTTCGGTCAATAAAAAAATGCTCTTTTTGAACTTAATTTGCGACATTTTTTCAGGCATAATATTAATAGTTATTCCTATTCAAACAGAATAATAGATCGTTCTATTGTTCAATAAAGCTAACAACGAAAACTACAATTAAAAAAACACAGACCTATTGATTGCAAAAGATTACTGGCGCGATCCGAACAATTTAATATAAAAACAAATCCACCACTAACATTCCGCTTTGTAGCTTATACGGTGCGGTAAGGTTAAATTGTCGGGTTGTAGAGTGCAGTGTTAGGCCACATTCACGTAGAATTGCGGCCTTAGAGTGGAACAAAGGGTCTGGTACCGCTGTATGTTATTGCAGAACGGCCAACAGGGTGAACAGTGAACACTTGGCTATTGTGAAGATACGGCCGGGGTATGTAATACGGAAACGGGACGGGACGTTGATGCCAGGGTTTTGAATTTATTTAAAAATATTTTTGTTATACCTAGTTCTTCAATGTCAACAAGCGACGCCGGTTTTATTTGACGACCCAGTTGGCATAATGGTCACCATGCTGGACTGCCAAATACAGGGGGTTCGCTTCCTGCCTCAGATCTCAGTCTTCCGGTAATAGATAGATTTTTTATATTTTAAACTTCATTTAAAACAAAATAAATCTGAGCTCTAAGTCACATTCGGTGCAGTACCGTTCTCGAGATATTATTTAAGAAAAAATATGGAATGTCTTTTTTCTATTTCTTTTAGTCATACTATTTGCATTAGGCACTTTGAAGTTTAAACAAAGATGAGTAAACGTTTAATTTGTAAATTAATTAAAATATTCGTTGAATCTTAACGCTCGGTTATCTAAGAATTAATTTCTTTTAATCTTCGCTATCCTATTTTGCAATTCAATTACATTATATTGCTTTTACTTACAAAACTGAATAATTACAAACAGTTAGAGCGTAGATAACATAGCTGGGAATTTAAACTAAAACAACACTAGCATAGGTATATGTATAACAAGCAGAGCTCTGCGGTTTTGTCTTCTCATTCGAATTCCGGGACAAGCAAGTGACATAATATTATATTGGGAAAGAGACATTTTGGGAAACGGACATTTTGGGTAAGGGACATATTGGGAAAGGGATATTATGAACCTGAACAAAAAAATAGCCTAATTCCTTATTTACAGTATTGACTACCTCTAAACAAGTCGCCCAAAACAATTATAACATCAAAATAAATAATAAAAATTGATGAATTATTATATATGGACACGGTCAACTAAGCTGATTGGTATAGGTGCTTGACAAGCTTACTCAATCAAATACATGTTAAAGCATCCTGAACAGCTAGTTTTTTCTTCTGGCTGCCCTTAAGTATTTGGTGTCAGCGCAGATCATTATGTCTCTTTCTTCCATCCATCTCTGTTAGGTATATTTTGTCACACACAGTTCATCCATCTTTTTTCTAAGGTCTTCCTCTTCTCTCCATATGTATTTGATACATGCATAGCATCCTGATGCACAGCTAGTAATTTATTTGGTGTCAGTGCATCATGTTTTCTTCTTCCATCCACCTCTGTAATATCTTGTCTCACACCATCTATCTACCTTTTCTTAGGTCTTCCTCTTCTTCTCCATCCCTTTACTTTCAAACTCGTCACTCTTCTATTCACATACGTCATCTCTCTCCTTACCAAAAGTAAATATAGCTAGCATGGATTAAAATTTCTGGCGCCTGTAAAATCATCTATATTAGATGTAAAAGGAAATTTATTAATATTATTTCCACTTGGAGGTGTATCACGTATGTCAATTTCACTCGCTATCGTCTATCTATCCCGATCCTACCTACCAAGTACGTATATTCGGCAAATAGAGCATTCCTTTGAGGGTATAGGAATTGATTGCAATAAACACTAGCAATCGTGTGCAACGTGAGATGAAATTTAAACGGTTCCACACGAAGTTTACGATCCGTTTCGATCCATGATTACACTTGAGGGTGTGCGTGTGAATACATGGCTGTTGATCTAGATTAATCTATGTGTAAAGGTTGAAATCGCTTGACGAAATTGTCCCACTCTAAAAACTAATTATTGGAACTAGGGTTTCGTATGTGGTTCTGTTACCATAGATAAAGGTGTTATTGAATTAATAAAAGAAAAGAGTATAAATCAGTATATACAGGAAAAGTATTTTTGTAGTGCACAAATTTCGGTATGTTTTAAGCATATTAAAATAAAAAATATAGTTTTTTTTTATTTTGGAGCTAACTCAAAAACTCTCAGAGCTATAACCATTTAAATGTTTCTAACAAAACGACGAAGTCCATGGACACAATACTAGCGCCAGCGAGTTTAATAGCGCGCTCTAAATGAAGGTAGGTACCTACGTGCCACTGTGTGTATCAATACTGAGATACCCAATAATTTAGAAATTGCAGGAAGTTTTTCACATTAAGTTTTGGTTTTTTTTTTCTTTTTTTTTGCGTAAATGTACTCCACTGCCGACATATATTCAGCAGAAAAAAAATGTGCACTACAAAAATACTTTTCCTGTATAAGTATTCCATTCGTTGTCTGCCCACTGTAACACAATCCCAGTTGCTTAGCTTGGGGCTAGATGGCATTGTGTAAAGTGTGTTACAATATATATTCTAAAGTAATATAATATTCATGAAAGATTTTACGTTTTTTACCCGACTGCGCAACGCAAAGGAGTGGTAATGTGTTCATCAGTCTGTCTAAGTAAGTTTGAACCTATGTGGCTCTCTAGAGCCAACGCGTGGGCCGATTTTGATGATTCTTACGTTAATTTTGGTTTGTAACGAATAGGCTCCAAAATTACTGAACCGAGTTTGATGTTTGGTATGAGGATGTATTATTCATTGGAAGTAACATAGGCAACTTTTTATCCCGATATTACCACGGGATCGGGAGTTACGGGGGTAAACCCGTGGAATAATTGAAATTACTCTCAAAGAAACACGTACCGCTTACGTGTTATCAAGATAAAAGTATTAAACGATGAGTAATGGGAGTAAAATACGGCTTCTATACATAAATTGAGTAACAATTCAGGCGACAATGTAAAGAGACGTAAAGAGGGCAACCTTAAACAGTTAATTTGTATTCAATAATGGTTTATATTCGCATGATCAGACTAAATTACGATAGAAAAGTTCATTTTGCCGATAGAAAGTTCACACTCTTAGTGCTATAAGACAAAAAACTTTACGTAATTTTGACTGAATGGGATAATATATGGATTTCCGTGTAGGTTTTGATAAATCTGTGGTATTTTTAACTCGGTGTTTGAGGAATTTTCAAAATGTGACAATGCCATTATTCACCTAAATGTCTGCTGTTAAAACCCTATAAATATAAAATTCTCGTGTCGCGATGTTAGTTACCTAAACGGCTGAACCGTTTTGTATGAAATTTTTTGTGTAGGTATTGTCATTATGATATATATAGGACGACCCAGTTGGCACAATGGTCACCATGCCGGACTGCCAAATATAGGGTTGCGGGTTCGATTCCCGCCTCAGACATGTCATGTAAATGACACTGGCAAAATACGCAAAATCCATCGGTTCAAAATCGTCTGATTCAAAAATATAAAAACGTAGTTTTTACCCCACTGCGCGACGAAAAGGAGTAGTAATGTGTTTATTAGTAAAACAAGAAGCACAGTTAGATCAACAGCTAACTATAGGTATTACAAAGCAACTGACACGTAAAGAAAAGATGTAAGTAACTAAAGTTTTAATGAAAATGCTCGTTGAATTGTGAACTTGTAAATCCCGAGGTGACAATATAAATTGAATTTATGAAGTTTCTCTTCAAAGTTTTCGATGAACCATTTAGTGCTATGAATAGAAAAGTTTCTGAAGGTACAAGTTTTATAAGAATAGCTGATTTTTAGTGAGTCTTAAGAATAATAAATAAGACTATAATTTTATATAACTACTAGCTGTCCCGGCAAACGTTGTTTTGACATTAACAAAAAAAAAAAACTGAAAGAAACAAAATAAAAAATAGATGTTGGCCGATTCTCAGACCTACTGAATATGCTCACAAAATTTCATGATCATGAGAATCGGTCGAGCCGTTTCGGAGGAGTTCTAGTTCGAACCCCGTGACACGAGAATTTTATATATATAGAGAAGAAGATTTACATAATAGGTCTTAAAAATGCATGAAGTTTCATCGTGCAGTTTGCTTCTTTCGAGCATAATATGCTAAAGTTATTCTTGATTTCCCTTCGGCCGCATACGAAACCGGAGGTTCGTAACCAGTTACCAAAGAAGAAAAGATCCTGTTCGTACGAAACCAGTTTCTTAACAAGAGGTTTTTTTCCTAACACGAAACCGACACCCGCTCGGCTGCATTCAAAGCCGAAGGTTCGTAACCAGTTACTAAAGAAGAAAAAATCCTCTTCGTACGAAACCAGTTTCTAAATAATAGACCCACTGCAAAAGACGATCGAAACGGAAACAAAAGACGATCGAAACTAAAACATAAGACGATCAAAAAGACGATCGAAACGGAAACAAAGGACGATCGACAACAGTGACAAAATGGCAGGTAACTGTCAAAATTACAGATGTCAGAGTGACAGCGGCTTTATCTCAGAAACTATTGATCCTAGGTTGATAGTCTATTCACAGGAGTGATAGATCTCATCGAGATCTTCATTTCGAGGCTTTATTTATTTCAGGCAACAAATGTCCATAGATAAATACCTCTCTGCTCTTATTAATAAACGTCAATACGAACGTCAAATTCTATGATAAACGTTGACTAGCGGTGAAACTAGTTAGCCATTGTTTTGTTTTCGCGAATGACATTTTCAGCGAAAACGAGACAAAACATTGACTTTACCTAATCACTATCATCATCACTACATTCACTACATAGTATAAAACAAAGTCGCTTTCTCTGTCCCTATATCCTTATGCTTAAATCTTTAAAACTACGCAACGGATTTTGATGCGGTTTTTTTAAATAGATAGAGTGATTCAAGAGGAAGGTTTTTATGTATAATACATGCATAATATAGCCGTGCGAAGCCGGAACGGGTCGCTAGTTACTAATAAAAAGCATATAATATATGCTTTTTATGTTTTTCTTTTATGATCTAGGGCCATAATCACCGATCAATTATAATTGCCACCGGCCAATCTCCTTCGTTAATTTCTTTATTCACTGGAATCGCCATTGATTAAAAACTGAATTGAAGTGAAGCAAATTATTAAAAAATATATCTCATATATTAGCTTTTGCTCGCGACTTCATTCGCGAAGAAGTCAAAAATGGTTATATGGAATCACGTTGTCCCATAACAACTTTGCCCCTCTTAACTAATCGGATGTCTACATCATACTAAGAACACACCCTCCAAGTTTCAGGTCTCTGCAGTCGGCGGTTTAGGCTGTGCGTTGATACGTCAGTCAGTCATTAAGACAAAGCATTTTATATGTATAGATTAGTAGAATATATCATCATTATAACAATAGGCACTTTAAACCAGAACATATTAAGCTGTAAGAAATTGGCCTCTTAAAATCCTTTCAATTCGTTCAACATTTTACGAGCGGAACCCTGAAACCAACCTATAACGTTTTAGACTCCACTCACCGAGGGGACACTTGGTTACAAGATTATTCCCATTTGGCAAATAAAAAAACAACTCTCGTCTTTCATTTTCTTAACCCTTTTTAACAATACAATTGGAATAAATAAGGAAGGGCAACTTTGCTAAGACTTTAAACTGCTTATTTTCAAATGAAAGCAATTTAATTGGATTTCCTTGATGTTATTTAAATATTAGGGGACAGTTAAACTGTCCTGAAATGAACTTCATTAAGGGTAAAAGGAGATGATTTATTTCGTTCACTGCCGGCACTACCAGTGGTAAAGAAAAGGTTTTAACGTTTACCTACTTCTAATACGTAACTGCTAAAACTTTTATGACATTAAAAATGAATCATCACTCGCCGTAAAATCCGTATTTCGTAAGATAAAACAGAATCTGGCGGGTATTATCCAGATGTACAGTGAAGTGGAACAGATATATTTTTACTACTTTACTTCTGATGAAAGTAGGTATAAAGTTTTTATTTTATGTATTAAAGTATGTTTTAAAAAGAAAAGCGAAGAGCATGTAATATCAAAAATTAAATTAAAAACAAATTTAGGGATAGCAAAACAAGGTACCTAGACTTAACATGTATATGCCCAGAACTAAGTTTTTGTATTTGCGATTTGCGTGAATTTCTAGAAGAAAGTCTAATTAAGGTGAAAGGGTACCGACGCTCTCTCCCTACAAACGTAGTCGACTGTTGTCTCCCTGAATAATGACACTAGCACAAATATATTTTGTTGGGTTAGTGTCATTAAACAGGGAGACAACAGTCGACTACGTTTGCATGGAGAGAGCGCCCGGTACGCTTTCCTTTTAAAGTAGCTTGAAAAAAAAATGAGGCCTCGCGGTTGTAAGCGACCCCTTAGGAAAATATTGACTAGAGTAGGTATTTCAAAGTATGGCGAAAATAAAAGATGGCTTTTCAGCAAAATCTTATTTTAATTTTTTATTACACAAAGTAGGTATTAACTATAACAAAGGACGGGAACAAAATTTTTAAATATAAAAAAGTGCATTACAAATATACGAATTTAAATTGCATTTTAAACTACTTTAAAAACTCCTGGTAGCAGCCAAGTCAAAAGCCTTAGAACGACAAAAAAAAAACATAAAAATAGTAAAGATCATCAGTTTATTATATAAATATTAAGTTCATAGTGACACACAAACCCAGTGCTCCAACAACACACAATCTAGAACCCAAATACAAACACATTTCGTGGTTAAACAATAAATATTAGTTCTATCGGAAGAAACTAACTTTACACTTTAGATTTTTTACAAAGTTGTGGGTAAATTATGAAATACATTTTATTTTCATGAGGTTTTTTTAGTTTCTTTTAACTTGCTTTAGGTATAAAATAATAAATCCTTTAATAAGGAAAGTTTTTATTTTTGATCTCTATCAATTATTGAGTTAGGGATTAATATTTAATCTTAATAAACTTAGTAGAACTCAATTCATTTAAAAAAAAAAACGTATTATACTAATATAAGTGCTAGCGAAATTTGTTAAACTTTAATATTTATCAGTGAGATTTTAGTACCACATTTAATGCCAATAAATGAAATTTATTCAGAGTCTGAACACGGCTGTAACTTTACTTAAAAACGCATTGGTTTTAGCAAGCTTTTATTTATAAAAGCAAAAACCTCAACGTTAAATCAGTGTACATAATAAACATATTTTATACCTACTTACCTAAAATATGACCAATATTTATGGAATTTAATTCAAAACGTGCTGAATTATTATAACAACGGCTTTGTACGAAGCCAGATTTTATATTAAATTCTATAAAACATGCATACAAAAGTAAACCAGAGAATATTCGAATATATTATTATTAAAATAAAAATGGTTCTTATAACCTTCTTTGTACGATACGTTTTGTCGAAATGCATTTCATTTAATATTTTTTCTTGCTGAGTAGTAGGTATGATTTTCAGAATACATCTCGTGAATTTTCTTGTTTAAATATGCTCGCATTTGACCTCATCTCACGTGATGGGAAGCGGAGATGAGGTTGAGGATGTATGCTCGCCTAGAAGCTCTAAAATCAAGAATTTTTACTGTCCAAGTAATGTACATTGAGGTTTTAAATAAAAATAATAGTTAGTAACAATCACTTACCCATTACAGGCATACAATATTTATAGTTTGAGCATCAAATATACAAATAAAACTTACTGATCAGCTGAGCTATTATTGTAACTCAGTAAATAACATTTGTTTTTCCATAAAGCTCTTTAAGAGTATAGAAAGTGTTACCTTTCACTCCTAACACTCTTATGTGGTACGCTTTTACTCTAAACTTGAAGACTACAAGGTTGTTTCCGAATTAGTACGAATATTCAACCAATGTCCTGCCTTTTGCGACTAACAATGTCATAGCCAATATAAGACAGAGATATTTGTCTCCGTCAAATGATTTTCTTAGCAAATACGAGTAAAAATAAATATTGTAACCAAAGTAAAATTCTAAATTCAATAGGTATTTTAATCTATACATATACATTTTTTTGTCATGACTTACTGACATACGGATCAACGCACAGCCTAAACCGCTGATCGTAGAGACCTGGAACTTGAAGGGTGTATTCTATGTATTCTTTGTATGACGTAGGCATCCGGTAAGAAAAGATTTTCCGAAATTCTACTCCTAAGCGGGTGAAAAGGGGGGGGGCGGGGGCATAGTTTGTATGGGACAACGTGATTCCTTGGTATATTTTCGACTTCTACGCGGACGAAGTCGCGGGAAAAACCTAGTGGACATAATAAGATCTAAGCTTATACTAACAAATGGAAATCAAATCAAATCCGTGAAATGACATTTATTTGCCTAGTATAATATTTATCTTATTTATAACCTTCATATTTCCGATGATAGATGAGGGTTCTCGAGATGCATTATCAACATCAAACTATTAATACCATAGCTTCTTAAACTCTTTATTTGCCAAGAAAATACATGGTTTTAAGTAGAAAATGTTTGTTCGTGTTAAAACCGACTGAAACTTTATCCGCTTTGCAAACTATATGTAGATGAGTTTCATTTTGCTTCTTTTATAACTTTGTTTTGAAATATGAATAACTAAAGAACAGTTTAAGGTATTTGTATTAAGATTGTTTTCTTTAAGTTGAACATTTCATTATAAATTTTTAGTTTGAAAGGTTTTTGTATTATGGTTTAGTATTTCTTTAAAAAAAATACAAAGGGTTTTCCTTAAAATCTTAAAGTTGAAATTAATATTTGACATAATAATATATTTATAATACTTCTCATACTTAATTCTTCTTTTTGTTTTAGGTATGAAATGATCACTTAGATCTTTTAGTTCAATTCCTTTACCTAATTTTCAGAGCAGTACGTAGCGACGCATATTTATGTGAAACTACCGGTTTGACTACGAGGAAATTTATTCCTTTTGGACTAACTAGTTTGACCAGAAAGTTTTATCAGCAGGAACGTACCCTTTTTATACATAGTATAAAACAAAGTCGCTTTCTCTGTCCCTATGTCCCTGTATCCCAATGTATGCTTAAATCTTTTATTTAATAAAACACCACATTTTATTATTTAACATTTAAATGATTTAAACCACAGTTTTTTTTAATCACAGTTAAGACTCGAATACATAGTATAAATTCTATAAACTAATAGCCATTTTATATATGAAGGTCCCCGATCGCAACAAAAGCAATTATTGGTTTTGTATTTATTGCATAACGCCGTCCAATAAGGAAGCAACTTGTTACTGTCACCTATTCGCTGGAGAGGGTTATGCGAGAAGCGGAAAGTGTAACGTGTTCGCAACCAAACGAACGCGGGGATTTTCAGTAAATTATTCAACGGTCACTGTAGTAATAAAGCAATCGATGTCACTGCACATTCTGCCAATTAAACCGTTAAAATTGCCTTTTTTTTTTCGAAGTTCAAACTAATTGTTGCAACTCTGATTTATATGTATAATGATTTCTTTCATGTACTACTGAAAAATAAAGATTTGTTATTGGTGTCATTTAATTTTACAAATGAAATTAGCTAAAGTTAACCAAAAGGCTGGCTGCTATTTTGGCTAGCGGTTCGGCATGAGAGGGACTTTTTAGAACTGATATTTATTTCCAACAAATACAGGTTCTAACATACATAATAGTTTGTACGAACTACAAACTGCCCTTACCCCTTTAAAAGATGAATTTCCAAAAATTCTTTCCTATAGTAATAACTATGCGTATTTCAGTTAAAAAAAAATAGTTAACAGGGGTGTCAAGAGTACTGCGAGTCGCTTCGTGTAAAATATGCTTACGTTACTGCAGGCTAGATTTTAAGAAAGCTACCCACAAGCCAATTCCCATAATAAACCAATTATTAACGATATAATGTTTCCTTATTCCTTAATAAATCATACAACATTTGCAATTGGCAGCCTAGTCCATTTACACTGTAAAATGAAACGAATAGAAAACAAATTGAAACGCGCAGCACTGTTGTAATTGGCAAGCAATCAAGCCGTAAGCTAAGCCTGTGTTTATTGTTTTCTGACAATAAGCCCTGTTTGAACGTTAATAAGTTTGATAAATGGGCATTAATTCTTGATAAATTGAAATATTTACATTATGTTTAGAGCTATAATAGTGTAAGCACTTAACTAAACGGGGTAGTATGTTTTCATGTTGTGAGTATGACACCCGTATTCATAATCAACCTTAACAGATTGCATAGTGCGTGCGAACGCGTAGAGTCACAAATAAGACGCTAATTATGATTATATTATTATAATTATGATAAATATAATTGACGACCCAGTTGGCAAAATGGTCTCCATGCCGGACTGCCAAACACAGGGTTACGGGTTTGAATCCCGCCTCAGACATGTATTTATGCTTAGATATTTGTCTGTGGTCTGGTTGTTTCTATGTATCATAAGTATATATTTACAAACGAAAAGTATATAAGTAGTATATCCGTTGTCTAGCACCCATAACACAAGTCCAGTTACTTAGCTTGGGAATGTCCTGCAATATATATTTATTTTAATGTTTCCTTATTCCTCAATAAATCATACAACATTTGCAATTGGCAGCCTAGTCGATTTACACTGTAGAATGAAACGAATAGAAAACAAATTGAAACGCACAGCACTGTTGTAATTGGCAAGCAATCAAGCCGTAAGCTAAGCCTGTGTTTATTGTTTTCTGACAATAAGCCCTGTTTGAACGTTAATAAGTTTGATAAATGGGCATTAATTCTTGATAAATTGAAATATTTACATTGTGTTTAAAGCTATAATAGTGTTAGCACTTAACTAAACAGGGTAGTATATTCTCATGTTGTGAGTATGATACCCGTATTCATAATCAACCTTATGACATTGCATAGTGCGTGCGAACGTATAGAGCTACAAATAAGATGCTAATTGGCTAGAGTGAAGAGAGCAGCACGAAATTGACCAATTATAGGGCTGCATTTAGCGCAGTGCGTTGACTTATCCAAGATAAACTTAAGTACTATTTGTGAATACGGGCGTGAGTATTGTGAAATTTACTTAGGTATATTTAATATCTTTTATCTATTAAAACAACAATTCAATAAGGCGTAAAATTAAAAAAAATCGGGAAAATAACATCGACATTAGAGCGGCGGAAAACCAAAGCCTAAGCTAAAATTTCGTAGCGTAACCAATCAATCAAAAATTGTATTTTAATAAAAAAGTGCTCGTAATCTCCAACAAGAACTTACTTACCTAGAAACAGCCTCAAACTTCCGATTCTTAGAAACCTTCAATCGATCTCGAATTTCACCTCAGAATAAAATGAATTCGTTGATTGAGAAACGTCAAATATCTTTCAAATTATTATAGGAAATTATCTTTCGTTCCCCGGAAAATCGGGTCGGCCTTGAACTAAAATTCACCCCGGGAAAAGTTCCGTGTGTCTGCAGAAGGAAGATTATATATTTTATGAGATAAAATAAGCTTTATTTCTGTTTATGAAATACTTTAGTGAACCCACTTTGACACTATTACTATGAGAGTAGGGACGCCATTTTTGTTTATTATACAAGACTAGTTACACCCTGAGGTTTCACTTGCGTAAGCCGCGACCCCGCAAATTATTTGGCGTAAAAAGTTGCTTATATGTTAATTCAGATCTTCAACTATATACATACTGAGTTTCATCGAAGTCGGTACAGTTGTTTTAACGTTTAGGAGTAAAAAACACACTAACACGTAAACTTTCACATTTATAATATTAGTAGGACTAAGTGGGTTTTTAAGACGATTTTATGTGGTCTATATACTTTTAATGTATTATGCATCCAAAGAAATAAAAACTTTTGGGTTTCACCCGCGTAAGTCTCGATCCCGTGAGCATATCGGAATAAAAAGTAGCCTATATATTATTTCAGATCTTTAGCTATCAACATAATAAGTTTCATCAGCAATTGATTCAGTAATTTATGCGTAAAGGGAAAAAAACCTATGTATTAATTCATGTCTTTAGCTATCTACAAACTGAGTTTTATTGGCATCGGTTTAGCAATCTTTGCGTGAATAAGTTACATAAACAAACACACAAAGTTGAATATTAAGTTATACTAAAAGTCTAATTGTAGAAAAAATATATTTGATATTTATATTAATACTAATGTTTTTACATCTTTGAGCAGAACATGCATTGTAGATATGCAAAATTATTGCAAGAAAACAAAATACCTATATCCGATAAAACTTTTATAAACCGA
Source organism: Idaea aversata (assembly GCA_907269075.1). NCBI lineage: Eukaryota > Metazoa > Arthropoda > Insecta > Lepidoptera > Geometridae > Idaea > Idaea aversata. The sequence continues at coordinate 12,218,126 of OU026097.1, read as the reverse complement.
CAACAGCCTCAATATGTCCAAAGAGAGCGTCTCATTCAAATTCCATCACAATCTCCGTATAGTTTACGATACAAAGCTGCATAAACAGTATTAAAATCCGACCAACAATGGGAACGCAATAAAAATTCAGTCCCAGATTCCATAGAGTGACATCACTAAGGGAAACTGAAAGCAGACCACAGATTTTTTGATCGGGGCGGTCCGAATTTGAAAGGATGTTCCACACTTTAAACATTATAAAACATTTAAGCCTAGAATACAAAGTATATTTGCGCTATTGACATCAATAACGTGACATTTTGTTGCAATTTAAATAATGAAACCAGGTCCTAAAACAAACATTCCATTACAAAATGTCATATGTGATTCCGTTAGGTGCGTTTCAACTGACGCGGAGCATGCGGAATGGAGATTCCGAACACTGTGATTGACCAATTCACGATCCGCTCCTCTCCACTCCGCCCAGCTCCGCGTTAGTGCAAACGTACTCTTAAATCGGGCAATATGGGGCAATGAGACAATGAGGTAATGACGTTGGGGGACGAATGGGGACAGCCTCTATGGGGACAACGGGAATACACCATTATTTTCCCGGGTCTTAATCGCGTATTTTTGTTTTTATTTCTAACGAATACAAATCATGTGAGTTTAAAAAGTTTAATAAGACATGTAATTCTTGTTTTTAAACAGTCAGTCGGCTAGCTATCGTTCAACACAAAAGTCTGCAGTCTACTTTGACAAATCCTTCCATTCAAGCTAGCTATAGAAACCTGAGTTATTGCTCTCTCGTCTCGACAATCGAGTCACGTTTGACACAATTGACACTTGCCATGACGTCATGGCCAGAGTTAATTATCTTAGTTAATGTGGGGTAGAAGTAGTTTTTATGGGTAAGCGTCTTAAACTTGCGGGGATATCTAATTTGAACGTCGTCGCGTCGTTTCGTTCAATCTTCTTCAATGTTCTTTTATATCGCAGTCTAACCACTACGTAGTCGGACTATGATGTAAAAAAACTTTAACATATTTATCACTAGCTACCCGCTCCGGCTTCACACAGCTATATTATGCATGTATTATACATATAAACCTTCCTCTTGAATCACTCTATCTATTAAAAAAAGCCCCATCAAAATCCGTTGCGTAGTTTTAAAGATTTAAGCAGTCAAAGGGAAATAGGGACAGAAAAAGCGACTTTGTTTTATACTATGTAGTGATACCCAGCGGTTTTCCCCCGCGTAACTCTTGATCCCATTTAAGAAATCACAATGAAAAAAACTTGTGTTAATCCGGATTTCCTGTTACCTAGGTACATACCGAGTTCCATCGCAATCGGTTAAGTAGTTCTTCCGTAAAGTAGTATTAAACATTTTTTACACGCACGCTTACTTATGCCTGCTCTTCACGTTGGCCTACGCTTTCGCTACGTCTCTTTTGTTTTGTATACAAAACAAAAAAAGAGACGTAGCGATAGAGTTGGCCAACGTGAAGAGCAGGCATTAGAAGATTCCTTCGCCACGACTTAGAAACCCCCAAATTCTACACGTCAGGAAAGACAGGCGCAACGGATTCCATTCCCTTGCAGTACGAATAAGGAATTACAAAGCAAACAAAAAATATTTCCTCCTTATATATTTTAGAAGAAGATAAGGTTCATAGTTATTTAAGTAACATCGAGAAATCTTTCCACTAATGTAAGTTTGAACATCAATATAAAATAGATAAGTTTTCTCTAAGTTTCCTACCGATATACTAGTTTCCTATGACTATTCCTTGCACGATCGCGATGTCTCTTGTCATTAAAAACGCGTTAAACTTGTACATTTCTCTTTGTATAACACTAGGAAAATGTTACATAGGAAATTGAATCGTAATTGAAAGTGATAGAATACAAAATGTAATAAAGATGTAGCGTAGATACTAAATGATATCTGACAAACTACAAAGTATCTCTATTTTCTTAGTTTTGTATTGAATGACTTTAAAATAGGTCAGAAAGAAGGGATTTAAAAACCTAATGATGGATGCACAATCAAATAAGTTATAATTTGTAAAGGATGTTGCTAATCAAAGCTTTTTGACTTATTTAGTTCCAATTAAGCCGCAGGTTTTATCACGATGTTTTCCTTCATAGTAACAGCAATTAGCGCACATTTTCCATAAAAAAAGTCCATTGGTGCACAACCGGCCAGGATTCGAACCCACAATCTTCGAAATTAAACTCGAGGTATCTACCACTTAACCACCACCCCTCTCCTGCTTGTTACCTATCACTAAATAATAATATTAATGATACCTTAATTAAAAGGGGAAATGTTGCCAGCCTTCCGGAAACAATGCCTCGGGGAGACGCGCTTAAGGATGTTTGAATTTGTAGCTTTATTTTTACAACATACACACTATTATTGCTTTGTTTTTAATTTAAATGATTTTATAGAAGTTTAGTTTATGATAAAAAAAAACGTACAACCGAATTGAAACCTCCTCCTTTTTTGAAGTCGGTTAAAAATTAGAGTAAAATTCAAAATATGAAGGGTTAAGTTTAGGTATGTGGTATGGAGAGAAACAAATGCAGAGTCAAGCAAAAGTAGACGCGCTTGAAGATGTTTTTTATTTGTAGCCTTATATTTTCTTGTGTTTTTATAAATGTTTTAATTTATATGATTTTATGGAACTTAAATGTATGATAAAAATAGAGTAAAATTCAAAGTATAAAGGGTTAAAGTTTAGGTATGTGGTACGGAAAGAAGCAAATGCAGAGTCAAGCAAAAGTTAAAAGCATACCATAAAAGCCACATTCGCTTTATTCCCAAGCTACCTAGAGTGCTGTTCAGTTAAAATAAGGTTTTTCTTCTACCATTCATTACCAACGAAACGAACTAGAAAACAAGACTAACTTTTCTAGTGTGTTAAAAGAATGACAGACTTTTATTGGTAACAATCAAATAAATTGGATTCAATTTATTATTGCGATAACTTTCTTAAATAGTCTTAATAAAAGTCTAGTAATTCTATTTAACATGATAGAATAATTGAAGTATCGACGAGTTAGGTATCTCATAAAAGTGAATAAGTTTTATACTTTTTGCACAAATAGTTCACTCTTATAATTTAATGTTATGTTCTTTCAATTCAATTCAATTCAATTCATTTATTTCAGAAAATTAATAAGAGAGATTTAGGAGAGTTTTTTTTTTTTTTTTTTTTTTTACATTTTTTTTTCTTTGTATTTATATGTGAGTTAAATTCGCAGGGCGCAGTGAGTTGTTAATTAAAAGCTTATAGCTGATAAAAGCATAAGGTAATGCACCTAGCCTTTAGGGTTTAAAAATAAGTTGAAAAATAGGTATGTCTTATCACTACATAGTATAAAATAAAGTCACTTTTCGCCGTCCCTATTTCCCTTTGTATGCATAGATCTTTAAAACTACGCAACGGATTTTGATGCGGTTTTTTTAATAGATAGAGTGATTCAAGAGGAAGGTTTATATGTATAATACATGCATGATATAGCCGTGCGAAGCCGGATTGGGTCGCTAGTTATATTTATATAATAAGACATATATAATATATTTCATAATTTGTGTGCTCTAGAAAACTTGACCTAGTATTATTTTCTTATGAAATGTGTTTTTTATTATAAATCTAAATTAATAAATTAGCCTATTCATGGTTTTGGTAAACATTAATTTTCAGTATGAATTATCATGTTTCATTTACAAAATCGCTGCTCCATAAAAACGTTCGCTTATAAAACTGTGCGTGACGCGGCAGTAATTTCGTGCCAGTTTTTTTAAACACCGCCCAAGATTGAGATACGATTATGTTCGAAAAGTTATTTTGAATCATATTTATTACAGATCGTATTTTATGATTGTAGATTAAGTGGGTATAGTGCCTTAGACTGCTGGTAACTGTGACCAGTTTTCATAAACCTTTTGTAACATTTTGTTTGTATCGCCTTTCTTTCTCTTCTTCTTTCTTCTAGCCTTATCCCATTATTAGGGGTCGGCTCTTCTTTTACTCTTCGCCAGGACACCTTTCACCTTGCATCGGCTTTCTGTCTGATATTTGTCATTGTGTAGACCAAGTTTGATGTTTTATCAATTTAAAGAGAATTATAAAAAATAAATAAATATTGCAGGACATTCCACACATCGCCATCTAGCCCCAAGCTAAGTAACTAGACTTGTGTTATGGGTGCTAGACAACGGATATACTACTGATATACTTTTCTTTTGTAAATATATACTTATAATACATAGAAACAACCAGACCACAGACAAATATCTAAGCATAAATACTTGTCTGTGGCGGGAATCGAACCCGCAACCCTGTGTTTGGCAGTCCGGCATGGTAACCATTGTGCCAACTGGGTCGTCAGGCATTACGTTGTACCTCCAGAAAAAGTATTCTTTCTTAAAAAACGCCTAAGTGCCGCGTTAGAATACTTGCAGTGCGCAGTATAATAGCGCTTTACATATATCTTGGAAAAGATACATTTTTAACCTAAAAGCATAATCATAATTTATTTTTTCACTTTCTATCTTTCATTGACATTTTTTAAAACTAGCTATTCTACCTTTAACCTGCATAAATCCCGACTATGTGAAAATATCAGAATATAAAATAAAAATGTAGGTATTTGTTGTTAATACCAACCAAGTTTACACAAATACAACTTGGTATTTCGTTTACATAATAACTATTTCCGCATTTGTTTCATTCATTTTTTATATTTATTGAAGTAAGTAGCAGAATACTAAAGAAAAATATTAAAAAACAATGTTTTCCGTTAAACATATTTGTTAATTCCAAGCAATTATTTGATTACAGTAATAATTAGATAGACTCTAAGAGATTTTCTCAAAATTTCCTCCGGCTAAAGGTCTCGGGAAGTGTCGGATCTTCGAGTCATTTCTTGACGGCTTTTCTTGTTAGGATCCCCAACTAATTGAGGAAAAGTACAACGTAGTGATGACTTTAGTAGATTTCATGTTTTCGACTAAGATTTCGAGAAATTTAATAATTATTTAGTAACTCTGTTGTATTATATGGTTTTTGATATTATAATTAAATAAATATTTTTCAGTAATAAATATTTCAGGACATATTACACATCGCCATCCAGCCCCAAGCTAAGCAACTTAATGCTTGTGTTATGGGTGCCAGATAACGGATAAACTACTTATATACTTTTTTTTTTTTGTAAATATATACATATTATACATACTAGCTGCCCTACGCGGTTTCACCCGCGTAACTCCCGATGGACTCCCGTGGGAATATCGGGATGTAAGCTATTCTATCTCTCAAGTTGGATCGAACTGCACATGGTGTGCGAATTTTATTATAATCGGTTAAGTGGTTTAGGAGTCCATTGAGGACAAACATTGTGACACGAGATTTATATATATTAAGATAGGAAACACCCAGAACCAGAAACAAGAACTTATGGTCAGCATAAATACTTGTTCCCGGCGGGAATCGAACCCGCAACCTTCTGCGTCGCAGTCGGGTGTTCGCCCGACGCGCCACAGAGGTCGTCAATTATTATCTTAGAGAAGGTATCGAAGAGTTGGTTTTATAATTTTCAGTAACATAACAATATTATGTAGCTACATAATCTTATATCTATGCATAATACTCCTAATAACTAATAAAAATTTTGGCCTTTTAATGATTTATACAGAACCATCATCTTTAATTCATGATATTCAGGGCTTGGAACATATGTTAGATGGACCAGCCTTACCATACTTATACCAGACCACCCATTAGCTCAGTCAACCATGTCAATACATCTAGAACCATCTAAGATGTGGGTTTCATAACGATGTTTTCCTTCACCGTAAGAGAGTTAATTAGCGCACATACATTTTTTGTAAGAATAAATTGATTGGTGTTCGGTCGGACTTGACCCACGACCTTAAGAATTAAACTCAAGGTATCTACCATTAGACTAAGAGCATTCTTAATACTTACACAGTTAATAAATATTAATTCATGATTTTTTATTTTTTATAGTGCATGGACTGCACTGGGCTATCTGAAAATATTTATATGGAAAAATGCGTCTTTAAAATTGCAACTGAGACGAGACTTGAACTCGTATGAATACCGTTCAAGTGCGCTTACCAATTACGCCACTCAGTCAAGGGCTGTCATAGTTGAATTTAAGAATCGCATTAACCTCTAAATAATAATTATATTTAATAACACGGATTAGATTAGAATAAGTAATATACACCTACAAAAATTTTGCACGAGTGATTTCTATTACATGAATAAAAATTGTAGGTACCCTCTACTGGGTCCAATTTCTAAGACGTCATTCATAATAGGGGTTGCCCAAAGGCAGATCAAAGAATTATGTACGTGAATTCATTGAACCGTTATATTCTGAAATGATTCGGGTGGAAACTAATGGAAATTAATATTCCTTGAAGGAGATTCGATATTGAGTTCTAGATTTGCATTGTTTCCTTTATCTGTCTGCTTGATTACAAATGAGAGTGAAATTAATACTTTAAAACGCCTACGTTTGTCGCAGGTGTCGATTGCCTACTATATTACGAATTCCATGATATTCATTATAAATGATTTGGCTAGTCCCTTTTCGAAAAGCCCTTTCTTAGTGAATACACTTCACAAAAACACTTCCTTTTATGTCTGTTTCATGTTTGACCAGAGGTTAAGCTATGCTTTAATATATGAGGCAGTCAGCCAGGACTTTGAATTCTATATTCTACTAACTATAACTGATCTGTTTGCGGACGAATGGAGATTGATATTGTCAGTGTGTTTGGATTTTTGCGAGAGAAATGTATGAATGATTTGTCCTAATTAGTCAATTGCTGTAATTGGTTTTATAATCGTGATCTTTGACATTAAATAAATAAATAAATAAATATTTGTAGATTTTAGTACAAAATGTAAAAGGGATACAGCGTATGCCGTAACAATGTCCAACAAACACGTACAAATGGCAGGCAGAGACTCGCGAACTGTCAGACCGGGCCACCCTAATTAGCTGAGCAAATTACAGCAAGGAGGCAGGGGGCTAAAGGATGGAGAGGCCTCACTGGATTTTAGCCATCACTGGTAGTCTATTATTAGGTATTATTATTTTAATTAAAAATCATCCATCAACTCTACAAAACTGCCCAATATCTGAAAATTTCAACGTCTTTTCAATTTATTCTTTACCTATCAAGTTTTCATTAAGATATAATTTGTCTAAATTTTTTCAAACTTAAAAATATTCTTTTTTATTTTACTAAATAAGAAGCTATTAGTGATAACAACTCTGTCAATAAGCTTTATATTATGGAAGATATTGAATTTGTGGATAAAGCTTAGGTATTATAAATTACTACACTTAATTGAAATTAACAAAATTATACTCTTCGACTCATTCGAAAAGTTTTAGGTCAAGAATAAGTCTTTTTATAATTTAAATTACGAACCATTTTAGACTAACATTACTATAAAAAACCATAAGTATCAAACATAAAGGATCACCTAAACCGTTTGTTAACAAAAATAAATATGTTTTCAACGGCGGCAATCAATAGCAAACGTTGCACTAAGACCAAGTAACTTGATAAATCGCTTAATGTGCTGAGTTAGTTCAAATTAATTGTGGCCAGTGTAGGTAGGCTAGAAGCGGCAATTCGAGCAGTTCAGAGTACACTGGCTGTAGTGTCACGCGATATCCGGATGTCCGCAGCCATGTCTTTGTTGTTCAGATTGCTTAATTAATTTGATTTTCAATTTAATTGTAGGAAAGTGCTTGTAAATTGTCGAGGTCGTGGTGTTGTTGACAGTTCTAGTTATATAGGTCATGAGTTTGTAACGAGGAAGTGCTAGTAAGCAATCGTTAGTCAATTCTTTCTCGTTAAGGGTCTATTGGACTGTCACACTATGAAGTATCATACTAGGATAAAATTCAGACGGGAACTTTACGGCGTTTCATTCAGATAATATGGTAGACCCGTTGCCGGAATTTCCGTAGAAACTCTATAAGCAGTTTTTTATTAGCCAAATTTGTGTTACTGCATTCTTTCTATTGCCTTCTATGGGCCAAGGCTAGGTGCTTCAGTGGTTCGTATATGAGTCTAATTAATCTCTCCGCCACCGCAGTTAATAAGATTATAATATTATCGAGCAAATAAGAGTATACCGAAGTAAATTTTATCTTCATCAAGCGTGAAAATAAATGGAATTTTTCTTCCGTCTTCATCGAACAAATAACTTACGTGGTAATGTAATTCTGCATCGTTGCCAACTGTTCAGAACCAGCTGCAACAGACCACATCACTTGTTGCTACCAAACACCATCTGTACAAAGCCCGTGCCAATTCCTTCTGCAAATATCATACGTTGACGTGAAAACGTCGCGTGGAGATGTCATTCGCAATTGTTTAGTTTTTGCACGTTTTGCTTTCGACAATATTGTTTTGCCCGATTTTCGGCAATAATTGGAATTCCTGGATTTGAATGATTGTAATTGGAAATTTGTTGGGATTGACGCGTTAGTCTTTTTGTATAGGTATTGATTGGCAGTTTAGGATTTACGCTCACTGCCGACTCTTATTTACTTTTTTGCTATTTATCGTGGAATATTTTTGCTTTGTTTTTATATTTTGCTGAGCTGGTGCGAGCTGAAGTCGAGACAGTGACCCATTTAGGCATAGGGCCTTCTACATAGTAATCTCTACTCATTAACGGACTGACAAGCAATGCATTGCATAAACCGTACTTGCTCAGAAATGTTAACTTATGCACAGGCTTAATTATTATAATATGTCGGAAGATAGCACTAAGATAGGTTTTTCAAAAATCATCCTAATTCATAGAAACTTTGTATCGGAAACATAGCTTACTTGTAATATAAATGGTCTAGTTTAACAAGAAAATGGTAAATAGTTTAACAATCTCTGAAATAGAATCGAGTCGCTACATTTACTTTATGAAATATTAAATTTTAACGTTAGCAAGGAAACAATTTGTTGCTAGAATGCACAGAGTTGCAGCACTATCAACAGCAACAGCTGCTGCTGTTTCAAATATTTTGTTGATACTCAACCTTTGTTAATTATTGGGTTACATTGTTACAATTTGTTACATTATATTATTCATAATTTGAATTCTTGCTCTTCATTTAGCCTTTCCATCCATCCCATTATTCATCAACTCAACTATTTCTTTACTATATTTACCATCATTGTTAAATTTGGTTATATCTTCTTTTGTCAAGTACCTTTTCTTTTACTTTGGAACGAGAAGGGGTCAGGTGTTCTATATGAACTGACTAAGTGCTTTTCTCGGGGACCTTTCTTCTGCATTTTATTAATAACAAGGTAGGTATATTTTATTCGTGCATTCTATAAACATTATTAATTCTCAACTAGTGATTTGTTCAGTCAATTTCTCCCAAGTCTTGACTTCAATATTTGGTTGGACAGTAACTTTGAAAAATAACTTCTGATAATAAACAAAGTAGCCGAACAGTAAAGTTTTGGTCAATTTGACTCGTAGAATATTTAATGCTGTAATTTAGGAAACAATACAACTAAATAATCCTATTTAGTTCTACAACATTTCGATATCATTTATTTATGATACCATTTGAATTAGCATACTGGACAACATCTGGTTTAAATTTAAACTTTCCGGATATATAATAAATAATAATAATAAATCATTTATTTCAGGCTACGAATTCCCATAGATACATACCTTATAGACTAACATACATATTTTATAATATAAATTGAAAGTGTTAATAGATAACGATAGTGTGTTTTTGATATGGAATGGATATTACATTAATTTTAAAGTGAAAGGGCTCTCTCTCCATACAAACGCAGTCGACGGTTTCCTCCCTGGATAATGACACTAGCACAAATATTTTTGTTAACATAGAAATTAAGATAAAAAAACAAAAAAAAAACAAAATATGCATAGGCATGGTCTTGGTCGTGGCAGTTATAAGTTTTTTGCTCCAAAAATATTTGCTCTAGTCTCATTATCCAGGGAGAAAACAGTCGACTACGTTTGTAATAGTTTGTATGGAAAGAGCCCCCGGTACCCTTTCCTCTAAAACAGATTTCAGATTTTTCTATCGTCTGCTAATCTTAATTATTTACGTTGACAGAAACAAATAGGTACAAGTACATTTTGACCTTTAATCGCGATCGGTCGGTCAGCGATAGAAAAGTCCGTAGTCGGTTTAAGGTGAAAGGGTACCTGCGCTCTCTCCATACAAACGTAGTCGACTGTTTCCTCCCTGGATAATGACACTAGAGCAAATATTTTTGTTGCATAAAATTTATAACTGCCATGTCCATGCATTTGGTTTTTTTCATTTTCTAATTATCATAGAAATTAAGATTTAAAACAAAAAAAAAACAGAACATAGGGACATGGACATGGCAGTTATAAATTTTATGCAACAAAAATATTTGCTCTAGTGTCATTATCCAGGGAGGAAACAGTCGACTACGTTTGTATGGAGAGAGCGCAGGTACCCTTTCCTCTTAAACGATTAACTTTACCTCGATAGCAGCTCTGAAGTTTTAGCCAGATAGTACGCTACTAATTTAATACTGGGTTCTATCGATTAGAGTTAACTCAACTTCTATTGAGAGCTTGAGAAATTATCTGATGTCAATTATTTGTGAGATAAATCGTGTCGTTTTTGATGTTCTTATTAGTGGTGATATAAATCTCTATTTGAGGAAAATTTTAGACTTTAACGATGCTTGAGAAGTACGAGATCAAACAGTTAATCATAATAAATTTTAGTAAGTTTGTACTTAACTTATTTTGTTAATACATTCACGCGAAAACTACTTAACAGATTGCAATGAAACTTTATACCTCTATCACAAAAATCATGCAATTACATATTTTTTTAATCAAATTTTGTTATGTTACTCTAGGGCAAAGGTCGGTTCTGAGCTACTTTTAGCCAATCTTAGATACCTGTTCAGTGTTCACTCGTAACTTGAAAACCCCCATATTAAACACGTCAGGAACAGACGCAGGCAACTGATTCCATTCCCTAACGCAGAGTAAATATTAAGCTTTATACATCACTTTATAATTTGACCCAAATATAACAGTGAAACCTTAATAAAATGTAATAAGTAGCACTAAAAGATACAATTTCAAAAAGATAACACGTTTTATGCGTTTACTATTGAAGCGATTTTATTTGTCACATCATAATATTGTTTATATTCGTTTTATTGTTATATTTCCTTACATTGTAATGTGAATAAAGATGGCCGCATTATTGTTTTATAGCTGTCGTATAAATTGTTTTAACTTAAGGAATTTACGTTGCACGAACTTATACAGGAAAAGTATTTTTGTAGTGCACAAATTTCGGTATGTTTTAAGCACATTAAAATAAAAAATACTGTTTTTTTTATTTTGGAGCTAACTCAAAAACTCTCAGAGCTATAACCATTTAAGTGTTTCTAACAAAACGACGAAGTCCATGGACACAATACTAGCGCCAGCGACTTTAATAGCGCGCTCTAAATGAAGGTAGGTATCAATACTGAGATACCCAATAATTTAGAAATTGCAGGAAGTTTTTCACATAAGTTTTGGTTTTTTTTTTAATTTTTTTTTTGCGTAAATGTACTCCACTGCCAACATATATTCAGCAGAAAAAAAATGTGCACTACAAAAATACTTTTCCTGTATATTAGGGTGCATAGAGGCCAAATTCAAAATGTAACTTATATGTTAACTAGCGACCCGCCCCGGCTTTGCACGGCTATATTATGCATGTATTATACATATAAACCTTCCTCTTAAATCACTTTATCTATTTAAAAAAACCGCATTAAAATCCGTTGCGTAGTTTTAAAGATTTAAGCATACAAAGGGATATAGGGACAGAAAAAGCGACTTTGTTTTATACTATGTAGTGATTATTGTTTGAATTTTTTTTTGTTAAGTGTTATTATTTGTACCGTTTTTTGGTGAAATCTTTTCCTGCATTTTTCTTGTCGTTTCTAAATTTAAATAAAACACACCGTATTTAAAAAGCATATTAAGTAATAATCTTAAATACTACTACAATAAGCGTAGAAACGACAAGAGAGTTTTGTCTTTAAATTATACAAAAATAAAGTAAAATAACTGCCCTATATCACTACTGTTTCCTCCCTAGTTTTAGTCTGGTTCTGGGTGTTTCGTATATGTATAATATGTATATATTTACAAAAAAAAAAAAGTATATAAGTAATTTATCCGTTATCTGGCACCCATAACACAAGCATTAAGTTGCTTAGCTTGGGGCTGGATGGCGATGTGTAAGAACTTTATTATAAATGAACAAGTAACTAAACTATACTAAATAACAATTAAATAACGAAAACTTAAATTAATTAAATAAACTACCTACTTTACTTACACTAAATTAAAAGTCCAAATGGGGATCCCTAGGAAGTGTGCCCAAAAGGCTGGCAGCGTTACCACGTTGGATGGCGATGCTTATCCGTTGTCCGAGGTACGAGCCAGCCCTTTGGTCACCCGAAGCTAAAACTAGTAATTTTGAAACTGTGTAATATGTCCTGAAATATTTATTTATATATTTATAAACGATACCAACAAAGATACGTAACAACAATTTAACTAGGTATTTGAATAAATAAACGAAAGGCATTTTGATTTTTGTTTGTATTAGCGCTATTAGCAAATTATAAACACTTTTAAAGCTGTGTAAAGCAAAATCAGTTGCACTGAGAAACTGAATTTTATTTGTTAGTCATAAAATAAATAAATTCGATTATTCCAAATCTAGACGCCAGATATTGTCATTACAGACGCGTTCAGAAACTTTCATCACATGCTCAGTAACTTTAAACGTTCCTATATAAAAGACAAATTCAACGTAAACATACTAAGACTAAAGTGTAGTGTCATGGAAGTGCTACTAACATAGTTTTAAGTTATCTATTAACACTTTCAATTTATACTATAAAATATTTATGTTAGTCTATAAGGTATGTATCTATGGGCCTTCGTAGCCTGAAATAAATGATTTATTATTTATTTATTTTATTATTAAAAGAGTGTAGTATTTCTTCATAACTTTCGTTTAAATTTTGTTACTAGCTTCCTAAACCAAGAAACAAAATTTGTTTATTTTCTTCCTTTCGGAAAGCAGACAATGAAATTGTTTCATCTGTTCATTTTCATGTCGTTTCCACCCGGGTGTAGCAAATTGCTTCATTCCTAATATTAAAGTCGGTACTAACATTTTAAATGTTGCATCATCATCCGACGAAGTTTTTTTTTAAGTGTTGCAAATAAATAAAAAGTACGCAGTTATTATTCCTTAGCGACACCACAGCTGTGCGGTATTTTCTCTTTATTCAAATAAACAACGTCTTGCTATGAAGGGGAACGCATTTCTCATGCATTTCTCATTCTGGTAGCACATCCAAACATGCATGCTTTCGACTCGAACACAATACAGGATGTTTGGTTTCCCATTCGGGAATACAACCCTGGCTGCTTAGTTTGTGGGTAGGTAACTCTGCTCGGAAAAATGCATTTAAATGTACTCCATCGTTCAATTTAATAAAATTTTAGTAAATAGGTAATTATTCCTTAAACACTTTCGTTTATACATTAAATCCTTGTTTATATTTTAGAAAATAAAATTCAGATTCAGATTTATTTACTTATTTGCCAAAAATACAGCGGATATGAAAAAAATAATAAATCAAGTTCTTGTATTTTTGCTTGGAAGCGAGCAAAATATGAGTACGTGGCTTTAATTACCTACAATTACATTACAGTAAATTAAATTACAATGTTAATTTATTTTAAAATCAGCGTTACTTATAATTATCTACTATCTACACCAATATTGTTAAAATTTTCGAAACTTTTTTTTTTTTTTTTGAAAAAAAAACTTTTTTTTTTAATTTTAAAACTTGAAATGAGAACACATTGATTCATTGGGAGGAACAGAAACTTTTTATCTGAATATCACCTCACCACCACGGGACTTACGCGGGTAAGACAGCAGGAACCTGTTAGTTTTTATCGATAAAAATACATAAAAATAAACAAATTTTACAAAATTAAAAGAAAACGAACGCTCGGCCGAGCTATATGGTGGGCGGAGTGGGGGGTGTTAGGTTTTATTTTCGTTACGGAATTTCTTGATTCGGCCACCGCGCTCAAAGTCCGCGAAAAAAGCTATGCAATAGCTTAATAAATAAATAAAGAACATGCTAAAAGCATTCATTGGGTCCATGGTTTCTCTAGTAGCGATGCTAAGGTCCCGGACGAGATACCAAACATCCTGTGTGTACAACGACATGTCTCGCTTTGATGACAAATTATAATAGCCCGGTACCCACCGCTCGCGACATATGAATGCCATCCTATGTTATTCAACGGAAGCGAGAAAGGGATGCGTACGTATCTTTTGTTATTCACCCAACACATTTCACCGACAGATAAAGTTATCAAAATTGATTGATTGACTCTGATAAATCCTTGACCAAGTTTGAACGTTTCATTCTGCTGAAGTTTGGACGTGATGAAGGTACGACGAAGTTATTATTTCACAGTTAACTTATAATACTTATCTCATGATAAGAACCTATGGACATGACTTTAATTGCTCCATTTCAAATTTACCAAATTTTTGTTATTTTGACCTTTGTGAGTATAATACCAAAAAAAAGTCAGAAACGCATGGGGCGTTTCTTGTGTTTTTTCGCATTGGTGGGCGCGTTTCGAACAAATATTCTACCTTAGTTTTTAAGACAATTCAATGTGATCATCATTCGAATGGTTCCAAATAAATAAATATTTATTTTTAAATGTAGTTCCTGGTTCTTCCACTATAATAATCCCTATTAAATTACAAAACATAAATTATAATAAAGTTTGATTTTGACTTGAACTGGCTTAGCTATTTTACTATTAGTTTATGGCGGTGGACGATCGGCTTTAATATACCTAGGTATTTATAAAGCAACTGATAGTCCTGTTTTGTAAGATTTTCCTTTGTAAAAGCATCATAAACGTTTCTTTTCTCTTTTAAACTGTTTCCTCGAGAGGAAACAAGAAAGTTTTATAATATTTTCTAGTAAATTTAGCCTATTTCAGTTTGAAACTCGAACTTTAAACACTTTTAATGTATAAAATTATATTAAATTTTAACTTGACTAGTACGGACTTGGTAAAAATTTGACCTCTGTGGCGCGATGGGCGAATAGACAACGATACGTCGACGTCGTACGAAGGTCGCGGGTTCGATTCCCGCCGTCTCTATGTACAGTCACATTATGGTTAAAGAACTTTATTCCTCAAGTGAGCTCTGGGTCACGTGGGGTTCAGCTAATTGGCAATATGACTGTACCTATAAGGACCGAATGTATTTATAAAAATATAAGTATTCTTTCCGTGTTCTGGCACCCAAAGTACAAGTCTACTTGCTTAGTTTGGGGCTGCAAATATTATTTATTTTTAACCCCCGACGCAAAAACGACGGGATGTTATTTTGTATTGTTTTTCTACACTTCTACGATAATATTAATAATGTTTGTTTGTAACAAATGGCTCTAAAACTACTGGACGATTTTGATGAAACTTGGCATGAGGAGACATTGATTCATTGAAAGTGACATAGGTTACTTGTTGTCCCGATATTCCTACGGAATCGAAAGCTACGCGGGTGAAACCGTCGACCGCTGCTAGTTGTATATTTTTAATATCGATTTGTAGTGCATATGTAGACTGAAAAATCCCTACCAGACTTCGTTCAGACGTCCGTATGACTTGGTATACGTCACTACACCTTTATCTAAGCACAACCTAAGTACAGTATGCGTCACAAGTACACTATCAGTTTTCTACCATAATACAATCAACAAGTATTGGACTTCTTATAATAGAAGTTACACACAAACATAAATACTTGAATTAAAAGTACGCAGTGTGATTATTATTTTCAACAAGTTAGCTATGTCTTTAGTTGAACGAGTGGTATAAGCCGCCACCCGCTACACCAACTGACGTGGGTTCGATCCACAGGTTACGTTGTTATGTTCAAATAGTTCTGCACAGGATTGAAAACGTTACGATGCTGGTGGAGTTTTGAACGTTAATTGTACATACCTACTAAGTAACACGTTACGTCAGTTCTCGGCTTCGCTATTTGAGATCTTTGGAAAGTGTCCAAATTTTTGAATACCTAGTCTTACCTCTACCTGTTTTTATTTAACGTAACGGTTTGTTTATTAACAGCTATGTGCACAGTTTTTTCTCGTTGGCTAATATTTGGTTTTCAAACTTTAAAACGGTACGATATTTTATGTAAGAATTAAATTGTTATAATTTTAGTTACGTACGTTGAATTTTTGTGAAGCATTTCAGACAACTCTTCGTTTTGTTTTGTTGAACATTGTGTGTATCCATGTTCATTTCTATGAGAAATGTTTCCTTTCTGTTAGTCAAAAGGACAAAACCCATAATTGGCTTTACCAAGAATAAAGTGATCCTTATTATTTTATCATAAACTAGCGACCCGTCCCGGCTTCGCACGGCTATATTATGCGTGTATTATACATATAAACCTTCCTCTTGAATCACTCTATCTATTAAAAAAACCGCATCAAAATCCGTTTCGTAGTTTTAAAGATTTAAGCATACAAAGGGATATAGGGACATAGGGACAGAGAAAGCGACTTTGTTTTATACTATGAAGTGATTTAGTTAATTTTTTTAATACTTACATCTTTGTTTTGTAGGGGTATTGAAGTAATAAGAAGTGCATTATTTTTAGTGTTTTACATGATCCCAGCAAATTTGTTCAACAATCTCCATTTTGCTTGATCACTTTGTCATAGTTGACCATAACTTCCATAGCTTTATCGATTTCAATTAGGTAATATGAATCGATCAAAACGTCATTGAAACGAAATTGGTTTATAGTAAGTAAATACAAGTAGGACCGTACCAAGTAAGACTGTTCTGGAACTCTAATATTTTGCTGTGATGACCCCTGCTGTACTAGTTATTGAATTTGATGATGATTATAAAAAATATTTGAGTGCAAGCCATATCTTTAATGGAAGTGGACATTATCCTTTAGTAGTTTGAAATAATCAAAAACAGGTATTATTGTATATCATTTATGCTAACGTTTTATGCAATCAGTTGCCATTTCACTTTGTGCTGTGGTTCCATTAACCGGTAATTATACATTTTAGGTTTTAATACGATAATTAATTTCACAATTTGTTGCAATTTAACGCGTTCATATATAAAGTTTACAGGTTTAATTTGAATGTGTTTTGTTGATCGAAATTCAATGAATTTCACGAATGAACGAATTGGTTTTATCATTAAACGGTCACTGACCGCGTTTTACCTACCTGACTGCGGGAGATGGGTTATATTTTTAAATTACTTTTATACATTGTCCCAATGCAGGGCAAAGGTCTCCCTCATCTGTTTCCAAGTTTGTCGGTCCTGGGCTATATTGGGCCAGTTTTCATCGAATGCATCCAGATTATCACGCCATCTTTACCGGGTCTGCCACGGCTGCGTTTGCCGTCTATCGGCATCCATTGCGTAAAGCACTTTTCAAATATCTAAAATCATTCTGTTCGGATACAATGAATTTTTATATTGGAAAACTTTATCAGTTATGGGCTTTCGGGCACTGCAAACTTTTAGTCGGCAGATAGTTTGTTGATCGTTTATATTTAAGGTGAAGTAGTACCTGAAAACACCTATCCCTTTCCAACGCGTGCGCCGCGCGATGACTCTATCCCTTTCCTCCGAGCTCCGCGAAATGGCCGTTTTAATTGTTTTAGGTAATTAGGTAATTAAATCTATTTTAGTGAAAACCCCATAAAAAAGCTGTAAAGTTTATGAAAAAAAAAAATCTCATCTGTCGCGAGAACATACGCACCGAACAAAGAGTTTTAGATGAAAAAAAAAAATAGTCGGACATTTGTCATCCAACAAATAGTCGTCCGACATTTGTCGTCCGTCAATAGTCGTCCGTTAAAAAATACCATATGTACGTCTTAATACACTCACAGCCAAATTAAAAAACTGTATATCTGTGTAAAATCTCATCTGTCGCGAGAAAATCTGTCGTCTGTCGCGAGAACGGCTGAAAATGCTCACCCACAAAAGTGCCCAACGCGCCATAAGAAGTTTTCACTTCAAAAAAGTAAAGTTTACGAAAATATAAATTATGTACCTACTTGTTTTTTTTTAAATTTATAAATGTAAAAAACCGTAAAATTGAAAAAGCTAAAAAACATGACGATTTTTTTTTGGATTTTAACGATTTTTTTCTATCGAGGCAAATCACTCTGATCGTGTTTCGCGAAGTGTATGACAATACAAAGCATTTCTTCACCTTTACGACAGTAGGAATATCATTCTATGGATTTGAGTGGTTGTTACCCAATAACTGTTTCTAAGACACCGCTTGCGCTTCTGGTCTTACCACTTCGGCTTAAGGTGAAAGGGTACCTGCGCGCTCTCCATACAAACGTAGTCGACTGTTTCCTCCCTGGATAATGACACTACCACAAATATTTTTGTGCCATAAAACCTATAACTGCCATGACTATGCCCCTATGTTTTGGTTTTTTTCATTTTCTAATTATCATAGAAATTAAGATTATAAAAATAAAAAAATAAAAAATAGGGGCATGGTCATGGCAGTTATAAGTTTTATGCACCAAAAATATTTGCTCTAGTGTCATTATCCAGGGAGAAAACAGGCGACTACGTTTGTAATAGTTTGTATGGAAAAAGCCTCCGATACCCTTTCCTCTTAAGGGCAATCGTTGATTCGTCTTCTATACTCTTATTTCTGTCGGACAATAGTTCTGTCTGTAATCTGTAAGGTCTCTAAGAATATCATGTAATATTTTTACAAGTACATGTTATTAACTACGCTTACGGTTTACGCTTGCTCTAGCGTACATACTTTAGCGTATAACATATAATGGTTTATGATGTCATATTGTTTCTTATGAGTTTTATACGCTGAGAAATTTCACTTATGTAACCAAAGTATGTTATATACAGGGTTATTGGTTATTGCTTTTCTCCTTCCGTTTACATTTTTCGATTCTGTCGGTTCGACAAAGCGCCACCCAGCCCTAAACTTTACAAAGCTTGTGTTATGGTGATAAAAGCAACAATATAATACTTTTCTTCACACAAAACGAATCTACTAGTTAAACCTTACAATAATTAAATAAATATTGCAGGACATTCCACACATCGCCATCTAGCCCCAAGCTAAGTAACTAGACTTGTATAATGGGTGCTAAACAACGGATATACTACTTATATACTTTTCTTTTGTAAATAGGTATATTATACTTATAATACATAGAAACAACCAGACCACAGACAAATATCTAAGCATAAATACTTGTCTGAGACGGGAATCGAACCCGCAACCATGTGTTTGGCAGTCCGGCATGGTGACCATTATGCCAACTAGGTCGTCAATTATGTTATACTTTTCATTATAAAGTTGCCTGGAAGATATCGCTTTGAGCGATAAGGTCGCTAAAAAGTTCTAGGCTTCTATTTCACTGTTTCTTATGTGTGTTGTACAAATATATAAAAAAAGACAAAATACTCATTAGGAAAACTCTGAAAATACAAGAGTTACGAGTCTGAATGTTCTAATGGGGGTTTCTTGGGCTGTTAAACTTTGTAGTTTAAAGTTACTCGAAGTTCATAATATTTATTACTAGCTGAGCCCCGCGGTTTCACCCGCGTAATAATTTTCTACGAAATTTCCTTAATTTTTTCTTTCATAAGAACCTTCTCCTGACAATAACAAACACAACAAAAAAAGAATTGGCCAAATTGGTCCAGGCGTTGTTGAGTTATGCGCTTACCAACACATTTTGTGATTCATTTTTATATATAAGATTATTTTAAAAAATAGTTTCAAGAAGTACTTTAACTCTATATCAGTTGCTTTAGTGGTCTAGAGCTGTATATCGAGCTGTACCTTGTCTTTAACATCCACGAGTTACAATTAAATACTTCCCGAAGCCTTTAAGCAGCTGTTTGGTGCATGTTAGTTGAGCAGTTAATAAGTGCGACGTGTTTGGTTCGCCAAGAATACAGAAATTGCATTACCCTGTTCCATTTTCAAACACCGTGCTATATTGCTCTTCTGTTGCAACTCTTTGGCAGTTCAAAATATTTATTATTTAAAAGATGAGTTAAAGAACCATAATAACCCAATATAAGTTGCATTAGGGATTTAGAACTGTATATACCTAATCTTATCTTTAGCAGCCATGAGTTACAATTGAAAACATCCGAAGCCTTTATGCAGCTGTTTGGTATTAGTTTAGCACTTAATAAGTGCAACGTATTAGGTTCGCTAAGAACACGGAAATCGCATTACCTTGTTCCAGATTTAAACACTATTTTGTTCTACGGTTATAACTCTTTGACAGTTCAAAACCCGTTACCTCAATATTTTTAATATTCCGGTCGGCTTTATTAATCTAATAAACCGGAACGTGAGCTAAAAATATTTCAAATATAAAATGTCCAGTTGTTTTCTTTTTCAAGTAACGGCTTCGCACGAGTTGTGCATAAAACCAGTGTCAAGTAATAAAAAGGAAATTCGTTGTTTATAATTAATTTTGTTTATTTTTTAATTATAAACAATGATGAATTATGTGGCGTGGTGGATGAAAACCCGTGACTCGTCTCAAACGAATCGAACTTGTTTTAAAAAAAAACTGGTTGCCTGTAAAGTCGGTATACGGGCGAAAGTTTTACGTGACAACAACTGTGCTCGAGTGGAAGGGACGCGTGCCTTTCACTTTTTATGTCTGTCTCTCTCGCTCTTAGGCGGGCTAACCATGCCCGCGTGCCTCTCACTCGCTCTCATTGTGAGCGCATAACGTGAGCGGAGCGTAACGCAGTTTCTTGAAGTGTCACCCGGCAAACCAATTTATAAGACGTTGTCACGTCAAAATACCCTATATTTTTATATATCAATCGATAGTATTCCTAAAAGTGATCCATTATTGGAAACAAACATAGTGTGGCAAATCAAAATAAATAATAGCTAATTTTTGTAGTCTTCTATAGTTTATATACTATTTTCCTCGAAAATATGCAGTGAGAAGGTATGGCGTTTCAGGTAACAAACTGCTGCACTAAAAGTATGAAGAGTTTTTACAAGTTTTTATTAAATTTTGTCATTTTTCAATTGTATCATGTTTACTATCTGTTATTTTACTTCAATTTTTTTATATTTGGACATTAGACATAATTATTAGTTATTATTCATTTCAGACATAATTAAGTCTGCGTAGATAAAATTAATTAAAAATAATCAAAAAGCACTGCAGGGACTGGACCCAGCTGGTCTTAAAGCCCAGAAAGGTGAGCCTTTGTCATGCAGTTGAAAACAAAACAGTAGAATATTCAAGTAAAGTTTATGCATAATAGTGGTTTTCGTAGCACAGTATACCAGCTACGAGAAACGTAGAGATTCCGTAGCGAGTGCTACATAATCTCTACGTTCGTCGCTACGAGAAATGTAATACGCTAAGCCTCATTAGCGAAACAATTTATCATTCGAGAATATCGGAATGAATTATACATAAATGTTTATTTATTTATGTTAATAATTATGTTGAAATGGATCTAGATGGATATTATAACAAATTTTGGCAATTTCAATACCTAATTATGTTTTTTATTCGTTGGTGTTTATTTATTAACTGTGCCTAACGATTTTTTCTGGACCATTTTTTAATGAAAAAAAAAAACGCTAACATTTTCTGGATTAGTTTCCCTCGCAAACCCGCGATAAGGAACTTTGTTCCAAAAACATTATACATTTCTCTTTACATTAAATAGAATACATAGTAGCTTAACTACCAACATTAAGTTAACTTGAACAGGACTGACAGACGGATAAACCCATATTTGAACATTTGATTTTGACGACTCAGTTGGCATAATGGTCACCATGCCGGACTGCGGGTTTGATTCCCGCCTCAGACAAGTATTTATGCTTAGATATTTGTCTGTGGTCTGGTTGTTTCTATGTATTATAAGTAAGTATATATATTTACAAAAGAAAAGTATATAAGTAGTAAATCCGTTGTGGTCTAGCACCCATAACACAAGTCTAGTTACTTAGACTTGTGTTATGGGTGACACTCCCCTACGCCGTTCAGTGTCAGCCAAGGTGCATTTGGACTTTTGCAGCAGCAAAAAACTTAAAAAATTTGTAAAAATTAATAAATTTATTAGAAAAAATAAAAATTTAATCAAAAATCATAAAAAACTATCTAAAAACGTTAAAAATTGTAAAAATAGATTGGAACTATTAGATAAATTGAGTTTATGCACGTTAGAATTAGAAAATTATCAAAGGCAACATGCAGCCGATACGAATAAATTTCAAATTAAGCTTAGACACTTGCAAGACTCACTCGAATCAGTGACTATCATGTATGATAAATCAAAGCAAATTATCAGGGAATATTCAATGGCAATGGGTAAACTTATTAATTCAACATCTGACTATGTGGACCGTTTTGACTCTTTGGCAGACAAAACAAGTTATGGCTGTGACCGCTGCAGCCAGCCCGAGCCTTTGAATACACCTTCCTTATCGAGTGAGCAGCTGTGTAACCGTGCACAGCTATTATGTAAATCTTCTAATTTAAGTTCTCAAATAATTAATAATAAAAATCAAACAATCATGTTTAGCGATGAAATTGGAATGGATATGGGCTCAAAATTAAACTTTTATTCAAAGGGACAGTCTTTTATAAATTACTGTATGCCTTCTGCATCCTATCACCAAATTATGAAAAGAATAAGTAGCTATAAATTTGAAAAAAATGATAATTTAATTATTTTTATTGGAAATAGGGGAAGTGTCAACAAACAGGAAATGTTGAAATATTGTGATACTTTGTGCTCCTTGAACATAGACAATATTGTAATGTTTACACTCCCCTACTGTAAAAACTTGCCAGCTGCGGAAAATACACTTAGACATAATTTAAATTTAGCATTGAACACTATATCATGTTATAGTAAAAAGTTCAATGTTATTGACACTAACCCTATTGTTAGTAATACTTATTATTTGACGAAGGGAAAGCACAAGCTTCCGGATTCAATCAAAAGACAGATAGCAACTTCGCTATGTTATTTTTTTAATTTTACAGCCAAGAATTTGGCTACATATACTGCGCCTTTTGCGCAGTTAAATGACATAAATATTATTCAGACTGCGGATAGTTGTCTTTATCCGATTAATTTAAATTAAATAATCAGACAAAAGAGGTACGCTCTTGCAGTAGTTTTAAGACAATGGAGATATCCTCTAGCACATTACCAAGTAATAATAATAAAAAAAATTGTTCAGATAACAATATAAGCCAATTATTGATTTCATTATCTAACGAGTCAAATAATAATGATTGCTGGAATAAATGCCCTAAAATAAATAAAGTAAATAAAAATTATGAAAAAAATATTACCCTGGTGCATCAAAATATCAGAGGGATGACAGAGGGCAAAATACTAACACTGGAATTGTACATGAACGCTGAGGATATTGACATTGTATGCATAACCGAACATCATCTCCGGGCTCACCAGCTCATGTTCAATTTCAGCAACCACCGGGTTGGCAGCGCATTCTGCAGGGTAAACACGGCAAAGGGGGGGTCTCTTATAATACTGAACAATAAATTAAAATATAAAGAAAGAAAAGATGTCGTGTCTATGTCTGTGGAATGTGTAACGGAAATATCTTGTGTAGAACTGGAGCAATTAATAGTAGTATGTGTATATAGACGACCTGTTTTTGAAAATTTTAAAGAATTTATTGAGATATTGGATGAAATGCTAACAAAATTATCTAAATCAAAAAAACAATTACTTGTATGTGGGGATTTTAACGTAGATTTACTGAAAATAAGCACCTTTTCCACGAAACTTCTGAATTTGTATAAATCACACAATTTATCTAACGTGTTTCTGGAGCCTACTAGAACCACTGACACTACTGCGACATGTATTGATAATATTTATATTACCGATAATATATCCACGATTAGCAAATCTATCATTAATAAATTAGAATCAGACCATAGTGGTCAGTTTGTCAAATTTGCTATTGTCATAAAATCGATACCAAAAAGGAAAATAAAGTACGTACCGGTGACTGCTGCTCGTCTGGAGGAACTTAGATTGAATTTAGCTAACGTTTTACCGTTTCTGCCTTGTGATACGGATCCAAATATATTATATAATAACTTTTTTTCGGTTCTTAATAACCAATTTCAGTCTATCTTTACATCCAGATCTATGGTAGTCTCCGACAAACGCGAGTTTAGTGACTGGGCAACGGTTGGTATTCACCGCAGTAGACATAAACTATATGAGTTATACGCGGAAAGACAGAGTAATACATCAGGGGAGTTTGGAGCCTACGTTAGAAACTATTCAAGGATATTTAAAAGAGTGTGTATTTTGGCAAAATCTCTCTTCATTAAATCTGTGATTAAAACTAGTGATGATAAAATAAAAGCTACATGGAAAGTAATTAACGCTGAAACAGGGAGAGTCGCAGCCAAAAACACCGAGTTTAAATTGAGTATTAATGGAAATATAACTAATAATGATCAAGATATCGCAAACGAATTTGAGATTTTTTTCGGTAATGTAGCTATTACTTTGACGAAGGCTTTAAATTCTTCTACCCCCATTGCAGAAGCTTTGCTAAAAACGAATGTACCAAATTGTAATAAAACATTTAAATTCCAATATGTTAAAAATCATGACATTATTGTAGTGCTTAAGCAAATAAATCTCAAGAAAACTAAAGATCTATGGGGGATGTCTGTCCCGATTGTTAAATCAATTATTGAACTGATTATACCAGAACTAGTCATTATATTTAATCGATGTATAGATTGTGGTGTGTTTCCTGATTTAATGAAATTGAGTAAAGTAGTTCCACTGTTTAAATCTGGTAGTACCTCAGACCCCTCCAATTTTAGACCAATATCAGTACTACCCACGTTAAGTAAAATTTTTGAAAAACTTATTTTAAAGCAACTACTGAAACATTTCCATGATAATAATATCTTACATAATAAACAGTTCGGGTTTAGTAAGGGGCGCTCGACTACTGATGCGGGTATAGCGTTAATTAAAAACATATTTGATGCTTGGGAGGAGTCACATGATGCGTATGGCATATTCTGTGACTTATCCAAGGCATTTGATTGCGTTCAACATAATACATTGATCATGAAACTACACCACTACGGTATTAGGGACGGCGCCCTGGATCTTATCTCTTCTTATTTGAGCGGTAGGATCCAGAGTGTTGATGTTAACGGGAAACGATCCCCCGGATCTGCGATAGCAATGGGGGTTCCTCAAGGATCCATATTAGGACCTTTCCTGTTTTTAGTTTATATAAATGACTTACCTTACCTTGTAAGGGACAACCATGGGATAGTGTTGTTCGCAGATGACACCTCCTTGGTGTTCAAGGTTAAAAGGCGTCAGTCCAACGTTGACGATGTGAACAATGCTCTCTCTAGAATAGTTGATTGGTTCAATTCCAATAATTTATTACTGAATGGATCCAAAACTAAATTAATTCGGTTCACACTTCCAAATGTAAAACAAGTAAAAACTGTTGTAAAAATTAATGATGAGGAAGTCGAATTAGTCAGTAAGGCTGTCTTTCTAGGTATAACTTTAGATCCTAAGCTTCAGTGGGGCCCACATGTGGAAGCATTGTCCAATAGACTTAGTTCTGCCGCTTACGCCGTTAAGAAAATTCGCGAATACACGGACATTGAGACTGCTCGCCTAGTCTATTTCGGCTACTTCCACAGTGTCATGTCGTACGGCATCCTACTGTGGGGGTGTGCTGCAGATATTGATGCTATTTTCATATTGCAAAAGAGAGCTGTCCGAGCTATCTACAAAATGGGCCCCAGGGAATCACTTAGAGAAAAATTTAAAGAGATAAATATATTAACGCTCTATTCACAATATATCTACGAAAACTTGCTCTACGTTCACAAAAATCCTGATATTTTCCGTAAAAACAGCGATATTCATAATTTCAATTTAAGAAATAAGGGTGAACTTACCGTGCCCGGTAGCAGGCTCCGGAAAATAAACAGGTCGTTTAATAGTACATGTGTGCTCTATTATAATAAATTACCTAAAGATGTATATGACATGTCCATTAACAGGTTCAAAACTTTTATAAAGCATAGATTGTGCAGTAAGGCATACTATGATACTTCGTCTTATCTTAATGATAAGAACCCATGGACATGACTTTAGTTGCTCCATTTCAAATAATACTTTCAAATACTGTAATATTGACCATTGTGAGCGTGACCACATGAAAAAAAAAACCCCATGAGTTTCTTGTGCCTTCTTCTCATTGGTGGGCGCGTTCCGAAGGCACACATCCTAACTTAGTTTTTAAGACGTTTTTATGTGGTCCTGTATACTTTTAAGTATTAAGTATCCAAAGAAAATAAAGATATTTGATTTGATTTGATTTGATTTAGCTTGGGGCTAGATGGCGATGTGTTGAATGTCCTGCAATATTTTATTTTGACGTGACAACGTTTTATAAATTGGTTTGCCGGGTGACACTTCAAGAAACTGCGTTACGCTCCGCTGACGTTATGCGCTCACAATGAGAGCGAGTGAGAGGCACGCGGGCATGGTTAGCCCGCCTAAGAGCGAGAGAGACAGACATAAAAAGTGAAAGGCACGCGTCCCTTCCACTCGAGCACAGTTGTTGTCACGTAAAACTTTCGCCCGTACTTTACAGGCAACCAGTTTTTTATTTTTTAACTAATTTGGGGTACCTACAATTTAATACAAAATATACTTTACACTAAACTAAACTATTATGGTTGCGGAAAAGGAATGTCGAAATCGAGACAAATGCCAAAAAAAGATGGAGTCTGACCAAGTTAGCCAGGGCTGAGACAAGCTATTAATTGAAAAAATAACCTTTCCGGTGTGTTCAGGGCTTAATACAACAAATAGTTTATTACTTGAATGAGGCCATGCTTATAAAAACAGTCACGTACAAAGAAATAAAGAACGCGATGACAAACGCATTTTCACTTTTAATAATTGTGTGCAGCGACTCTGAGTATTAAGGTGGTACTTTTTTCACACAAATGAATTAGGACATCATTTATTGGCTAACATATATTGTCCCACTGCTGGGCAACGATATATTACACGCCCTTCCACGCATCTCGGTCTTAGGCTTAACTTGGTCAGTTTCCTTTGAAGGCATCAAGATCGTCACGCTATCCCTCTAGTGGCCTGATTTGGTCGCAGACAGTTTGTGGTGGCCCGCAGACATAGGCATGTCTGGGGTCTGCTTTGTCCCACTCTGCCTCTATTACGGGAGTTTCGACTTAGAGGAGACCTACGTTAAATAAATGAAACAAAAGATCATCTTTTTTTTTAAATGGGTGATAGGTACAAAATTAAACAGAAAATGTCATTTTTTAGACAATATCCATCACTGTGACTAATTCGATTGTCTTTTATTTCTGTTTCATTCGTTTTTTTTTCTGTCTCATTTGTCTTTTATTTTTGTTAGGGGGATTCTGGTAAACGACAAAGATCACCAGGATCCCCTAAGTCCCCATGTCATTTTTTTTGTTTGAGGGATTCCGGTGTAAACGAAAAAGATCACCAGGATTCCCAAAGGTATCGCCTTAAGGGGATCCTGGTGATATTTTTCGTGACTATGATATCTTGGTCTAGTCACTCTATCTATCAAATTTTTTATACCTCACAAAGTTTTTAAAAGAAAAACCGATACTATTTTTGCTGTAAATAAACATCATAATAAATGAATTTATACGAAAAACGTACCACCTTAAGGCTTCCATATTATTTATCTACGAGCTAGGTAGGTACGTAATTTCGATGAAAAAGTGACAGAACGTGCAGACGATCTGGTAAATGGTTAAGCTTTATCCTGTACGCATGATGATGCAATACGACGAATAAAAAACTAATATAAAGGTTGTTTGTTTGAATTGAATACGCTCCGAAACTATTGAAACGATTTTGATTAAACTTGGTATGAGGATACATTGATTCATTGACAGTAACATAGGCTACTTTTTATCTCGCGATTGTTACGCGGGTGAAATTACTAATAAATAGGAAATATTATTGTCCCTGTAACGAATGGGCTTTGGAACTACTGGACCAATTTGAATGAAACTTGGTGCATTTAACCCCATATTTTTACGAGTACTTTGCGGGTCAAACTCTGCTGCTATTTAAATTTTTTTGTAGTTTAGGTGGCGGTCTCTAGCTATAAAATGCTCTAAAATTTATCTATAAAAATATTCTATAAAATGAGGTACATCACACGTTTACCTTCACACTGTCCCCATAAGGGGACAAATCATGGCGACAGATCGGAATAATTCAAAAATGTTCTCTATAAAAATGTTCTATAAAATGAGGTACATTACACGTTTACCATCTCACTGGCCCTATAAAGGGACGGATCATGGTAACAGATCAATATATTTAAAAATGTTCTATAAAATGAGGTATATCACACGTTTACCATCACACTGCCCCCAAAAGGGGAGGAAGCATGATGACAGATCGGAATAATTCCAATTTTTTCTTTATAAAAATGTTCTAAAAAATGAGGTACATTACACGTTTACCATCACACTGTCCCCATAAGGGGAAAAATGATGTTGAAAGATCGGAATAATTCCAATTTTTTCTCTATAAAAATGTTCTACAAAATGAGGTACATTACACGTTTAC
Source organism: Idaea aversata (assembly GCA_907269075.1). Taxonomy (NCBI): domain Eukaryota; kingdom Metazoa; phylum Arthropoda; class Insecta; order Lepidoptera; family Geometridae; genus Idaea; species Idaea aversata. Next base: position 12,189,213 of record OU026097.1, on the reverse strand, counting down.
CATCACACGGTCCCCATAAGGGGAAAAATCATGTTGACAGATCGGAATAATTCAAATTTTTTCTCCATAAAAATGTTCTATAAAATGGTTATATTTTATCTCTATGTTCAGGTGATCACAAAGACGTTTGTTTACAATACATACACGTTCAGTTGCCATTCTGAATAAAGGACATTTATCGACTGACAACCATTTCGGGTCTATTATTAAAGAGGCCCGTCCGAATTGATCGATGCTACGCCTTTTGAATTTCATTTAACAAATAAACAATAAATATTAGCTTTCCAAGGACATCGCCATTGTTTTGTTTACTATCATAAATTAAATTTAGAATGAATCGTCCCTTATCATGGGTTATTTTTTCCACATGAGTTTGTGGTTTTTCTATAGCGTTGCAGTGTCTATACTCTATGTGTAAATCTTAGATCAGAAATGTAAACAATGGCGTTACTAGAGTAAAAAATACATCAAGCTTTGGTAGTTTTTTTTAGGGTAGTGGAAATTTGGTAAGAAAACAACTATGACCTCAATTTCTAAAAAATATTATTGCAAATAAAATCATTAAGAAATATGATTGTTTATTTTGTATAATTTTTTTTTTAAAGTTATTACAATATTCAAATTTGAATGGTAGTTTTTTTTACACACTGGCAACAATTACAGCGGCTTTCAACCTTTACGAAATGGCGTTTCTGACAATATTTGACATTTCTTTGTTTACATATCTGATCTAAGATTTACACATAGAGTAAAGAACCATGAACCTAGAAGTTCCTAACTTAGGTTAATAACTTCTGCGAAGTTTAAACTGCTATTTTGCTGGAGTACTAAGTTGATAATAGATAGCAAAAATTTCATGATTTGATGTACTTTCTTAAGAGGAAAGGGTACCGGGGGCTTTCTCCATACAAACTATTACAAACGTAGTCGACTGTTTCCTCCCTGGATAATGACACTAGAGCAAATATTTTTGGTGCATACAACTTATAACTGCCATGACCATGCCCCTATTTTTTGTTTTTTTTTTTAATTTTTAAATTTTTTAAATTTTAATTTCTATGATAATTAGAAAGTTAAAAAAAAAAAACAAAACATAGGGGCATAGTCATGGCAGTTATAGGTTTTATGGCACAAAAATATTTGTGTTAGTGTCATTATCCAGGGAGGAAACAGTCGACTACGTTTGTATGGAGAGCGCGCAGGTAACCTTTCACCTTAATGGGCAGAGGTAGCCGTGGAATGTTTTTATTGCGACTGAGATGCAAGATATGGTCGTTGCGGAGATAGATAGGGACGGGGGGACTTTTTGATATACCTTAGATTTATGAATTTATTGATTTTTGTTATATTATTGTTCTTTTTTATTTTTGTATTGTATAAATTTTTTAACTTCTTTGTTTACCAACGACTCACTGGTGCACGGACAAACTCGAAAGAGTTTTTGTTGCACAACGAACTTTGATGCGGTTTTTTCTGAGACGGGAATCTAACCCGCAACCCTGTGTTTGGCAGTCCGGCATGGTGACCGTTGTGCCGGGTCTGGGTCGTCGAATGTAATGATTAACCTCTAAATCTTAAGCATTTCAAAAGCAATAGATCAGTATTAACTTGACACATAGCCAGTCGTAACTCCGTCAATACGCCGCGTACTCTCAGTCACAGCTCACAGATGACATACTTTCTATGACCCATAAACTATCAGGGTTTCCTATCCGATCGGATAATGCTCTTTCTCGTTTTATGGCAGATATAAAGTTTGTTTTAGTTGACGATATTATTGTCTTTATTGAGTAAATTTATTACTATAAGAGGTTTTTTGAGGTAACCATAAAGTGATGTATCTGACGTGTTTCAAAGACTTTTTACATGGTGCACTTTTCAAGTTCAATCAGTTTAAAATCCTACTAATATTATAAATGTGAAAGTTTGTGTATATATGTTTGTTACTCCTTCACGTAAAAACTACTGGACCGATTGCGATGAAACTCGGTATCTAGATAGCTGGAGACCTGGATTAACACATATGCTACTTATATCCCGATATTCCCACGGGATAGGGACTTACGCAGGTGAAACCGCGGGGCGCAGCTAGTATAATTTATAAATATAAAATTCAAAGTCCAGCTGAGCTGTGCGTTTGGAAATATTGAGCTTAAATGCGCAAAGATAGCTATTACGATAAATGCATCCTCTAAGAAAAGACTGGAAAATCCAACTCTTACGCGGAAGAAGTCGCGGGTGGTAGTTAGTAAAAGATTTACGCCCTTATTCATAAACATATAAAGCCATTATTGGTTAAAATGTGTTTTGTCATTTTCGCAAAGGTGCGAAACTGTCAAAACACATTTTAACTAAAGAAGGTTTTTAAATGGCCAAGAGTTCGGTCACAGAGTTGACTGGACAGAAAAAAAACGTTTTTAAATGTTTATTAATAAAGGGGATATTCTATAGGTATAAATAATTAAAGCAATGACTTCTTTTCTCTGAACACGGTCGATTAAGCTGAGATCTAAACGAAATAAAGAAAGAAAAAAATTATTTGGACAAGCACACGACACAAGACAGGTAAGTAACAAACATAAAAGCACTGACATGAAAACAAAAAAGTATAAAATAAAAACGATAAAAATAAATAAAATTAAAATAATATAATGATAAGAGGATAAGAGAATATAAAAATAAATAAAAATAAGAGATAAAAGAGGTATTACAGGATTTTTGTTACGTCATTGATTTAAATCTATACTTAATATTATAAAGCTGAAGAGTTTGTTTGTTTTTTTTGAACGCGCTAATCTCAGGAACTGTTGGTTCGAATTGGAAAAGTTTTTTTGTGTTGGATAGTTCATTTATCGAGGAAGGCTAAAGGCTACTTTTTTTGAAACCGCGTAGCGCTGCTGGTATAAATATAAATGTCTATGGTCTAACTATAGAATTCGAAAACTATACAGACTTCTAATGTGTCGTGAGGGTCGAATAGAAATCGAATTCCGTTCCAAAGTTTTATTACTTGCCATAACTTAAATAAATTCTAGGAAACTTCGTTCAAACAGTTCATTCGTTGGAATGTGTGTGAAAGAATGGGAGTTCAAACGAATGAGATATTTTAATACTTTTATTTTCGCAGGACTCACTCTAGAGACTCTCTAATTTAATTTCCTAAGTTTGAACACCCTACCCTTCACCTTCCTCAACTTCTTGTCCATCCAAAGGTTGCCTGGAAGAGATCGCTTTGAGCGATAAGGCCGCCCTTTGTAACACTTAGACTTAAGCTTTTTTTTTAAAAAAATTTTTATTTATTATTAACTAGCGACCCGTCCCGGCTTCGCACGGCTATATTATGCATGTATTATACATATAAAACTTCTTCTTCATCACTCTATCTATTAAAAAAAACCGCATCAGAATCCGTTGCGTAGTTTTAAAGATTTAAGCATACATAGGGATATAGGGACAGAGAAAGCGACTTTGTTTTATACTATGTAGTGATGTTATTTGAAATTGGTGTTTACAATAAAGAATTTATCTATCAATCTATCTAGAGCAATATTTTTCTTTCTTTCATGAAATCTAGGATTGCTGAACATAATGCCCCTTTGGTTTCCTTCTTTCTAACAATAAAGGAAAACAGTGGGGCTTGTGTAAAGCAAACCAAGGTTTTTTAGAGAAGCAAATTGATTTAAAGGCATTGGCATAGGTTTTTTTTTTAAGCAAATAATTTAGTACGTGAAATAGATGTGGAAAAAGATCTAATATATGAAATACTCGTATCACAATGTTAGTTACCATACAATTTTTTTATGCATATTCAGTAGGTCAGAGAATCGGCTACTATCTATTTTTTATTTTGTTTCCTTTAGTTTTTTTTTGTAAATGGTAAAACAACGTTTGGCGAGACAGCTAGTATAAATATATAAAGTCTCGTGTTTTTCATTTGATTTCATCAGCATCTAACACTATTACAAATATAGGAACTTCAAGAACCCAACCTTGCAAACATGTAATTTTTCTTTAAAGTTTTTCCATTATTTTTTAGCTTCTTCAAAACCTAAAAGCAACCTTAACCCTCGAAAACCTTCGCCATCATTAACAACTTACTCCCTAATTAATACGCTCAATGGAGGTACACCTACTACACGCCACGTGTCACCCAGTTAGTAATTACTAAAAGGAAACTCGTTAATAAGTATCGCACAAACATGGAAGCAATTTGATCCAGCAAGATTAAATGTACACTGTAGGACTCGTGGGGTTATAGGGGTTATAGTTTAAAATTTAATTAATAGAGACTATTATTATGAATAAGAAAGTAAGACAGAACTTGGAGTTTTGGCGGGAACGAGCCAACAACATGTCGTGCTGCAGTTTTATTTACACGAAACTTAGTTGTAAACCGAGTTAAATTGTATAATTCCGGTGGAAAGTTATCTAATTTAGTTCTGTGAAAGTGCACAAGTGTAGTGAAAGTAAAAATCAGTGTCAAACATGGACTTTTCTCGTTGCCTCCAAAATCTCCTACAAGGTAATAGTAAAGTAGCCACCGCTTTACTATGACCCCTGACTTGACAAACTGTGACTTGACGACTTGACCATCTTGAAACACTTTGAGCCCGATTTCTGTAAATCGGGCCATAACTTGATGCAAAATATTACTTGATACTGGCTATATGCACAAACCGTGCGAAGCCATAACTGAAGAAAAAAAAACCTGCTGAAAATGAAGAACAAAATGAAAATGGCATAAGTTCCTGGGGCCAAACAAGAGAGAAAAAAAAAGACAGAACTTTTACTTGTAGACTTCCTTAGATGGGTATTTTTCGATGGAGTAGGCTTGACCAGCACCTACTATCCTCTTAGCTTAGTCGGCTGTCTATTACGCCTGAAGCCAAATAAGCCACGGATTTCATCACGATGTTTTTATGCATCGTACGAGCAATGTCAATTAGAGCAAATATTAAAAAAAAAAAAAAAAAAAAAAAAAAAAAAAAAAAAAAAAAAAAAAAAAAAAAAAAAACCAGTGGTGCCTAGCCGGTTTAAACCCATGGAATGAAACTTGAGGTGTCTACCACTAAGTCGCTAAAGTCAAATAGAATCTGTAAAGTTTACACGTTTAAACTGCTGAATAAATTTTAATAAATTTTGATATTATTATAGTGATAGATGAAACCTTGGAGAAAGACAAATAAATATATTGGTATATTTTCTCTCTGTACTATATTATATTAATGACAACTTTTCCCTTTAAAACTCTTTGTACAGTTTTAATTACCTTCTGCTATACTATTTCCTTTCCCTAGAGGTCTGTCGGCAGAAAACTCTTCACAGGGTTAAACTTAGCTACCTTAGTGTTAACTTTATTAGGTGTGTTTTTATGTTTGTCTCTAGTGTACTTAATATATTAAAAAATAAAATAAGGCCTATAAAGTCAAAGTGAATGTTTTTTTTCATTTGGATTCATAAGTACATTTTGTACAAAGATCATATAGAATCGTCTTAAACACTAAGTTAGGATGTGTGCCTTCGGAACGCTTCGAACCAATGAGAAGAAGGCACAAGAAACTCATGCCCCCTAATTACAAAACGAGGTTTAAGAATAGTCCAAGAGGTGAATTTAAACCTTAGATTTAGACACAGATTTAATCGTGAACTATAGTCTAAACACTATCCCTATACATTATATGGGGAACAATAGTCTAAAGGCTATCGCTATAGATTATATAAGGATACCTAGTGTTTAGACTGTAGTTCACGAGTAAATCTGTGTCTAAATCTAAGGTTTAAATTGAAATCTCGAACTATCCTTAAACCTCGTTTTGGAATAAGGGGGATGAGGTTTATAAAGTAATATTAATTACTTAAATTATTAAATATAAAGTAAAGTAGTAATATTTAAACTCATATTTATCTATCAATTTCTATTAGGTAGATAGATAAACACGTTTCCGTAGTAGCCTATGTTTCCGTTAGGAGGAAAGCATGATCTACTTTTTGGTTTATTCACTTTAAAAAGACACCTGAGAAAATAACGCCCATTTCCTTATAGGCCACTCCAATAAAATTATGATCTTGACTATCCATTAATCATCTGAAAATTTATATAAGCACTCCTTAAAGGCGACTAGTTATCAGTAACTAGTAAATTTATAAAAGCATCTAGGTCCTTAAAAAGGCGATTTGTTTCAAATTTTTATTTCAGTTTTCTTTAATCATCCGGAAATGTCCGTGAATTCCTACCCTGATACTGATCTCGGGCATACGAGGGTTAAACCACAGTAGTTTTTGCATTGAAAATGAAGATCCTCATTGCAAAAGCTCTCTACGTTAATTAATATAATTAAACTATCTGCCCCGGCAAACGTTGTTTTGCCATTTATAAAAAAACTAGCGACCCGCACCGGCTTCGCACGGCTATATTATGCATGTATTATACATATAAACCTTCCTCTTGAATCACTCTATCTATTAAAAAAACCGCATCAAAATCCGTTGCGTAGATTTAAAGATTTTAGCGGTCAAAGGGAAATAGGGACAGAGAAAGCGACTTTGTTTTATCCTATGTAGTGAAGCTTAATTGAGCAACGACATCATTTTTGTTTTTCGATAATCGAACGAATTAATTTCTTATTATTTTCGGAAATCAGAAGTTATTAATCTTTCAGTAAGTAGGTTCTTAATAAAGAGCAAGGAATATCTTTTATTTTCCTCAATGAAATTTTATATAATACTAGCTGCCCTACGCGGTTTCACCCGCGTAACTCCCGATCCCGTGGGAATATCGGGATAAATTAAGATGCAAGCTATCCTATCTTTCAAGTTGGATCGAACTGCACATGGTGTGCGAATTTTATTATAATCGGTTAAGTGGTTTAGGAGTCCATTGAGGACAAACATTGTGACACGAGATTTATATATATTAAGATTTTGCTCTAAAAAGTCTACTGATATTATTTTGATTCAGCGTTTTCAAACTATGTAGATGCTTTGCACGTGCTACGTTGGTGTAGTTTATACAAATACAAATCTATACCTATACAAATAAATAAATAATAAATAAATATTGCAGGACATTCCACACATCGCCATCTAGCCCCAAACTAAGTAACTAGACTTGTGTTATGGGTGCTAGACAACGGATATACTACATATATACTTATCTTTTTTGTAAATATATACTTATTATACTTAGAAACAACCAGACCACAGACTAATATCTAAGCATAAATACTTGTCTGAGTCGGGAATCGAACCCGCAACCCTGTGTTTGGCAGTCCGGCATGGTGACCATTGTGCCAACTGGGTCGTCACTAATAATATAAGAATTTGTTTGTTTGTTTTGTTGAACGCGCTGATCTCGAATTGATAAATTATTTTTGTGTTGGATAGACCTTTTATCAAGGAAGGCTTTAGGCTGTATATAACATCACGCCACGACCAATAAAAGCTGAGCATAAAATGAAAAAGCCAAAAACAGAAAAATCTGAAAATGTTCCAAAAATGGGTAAAATTATTTATTTTGAGAGCTTCCGTTGCGTGTGGTGCATGAACGGTTAAAATTACGCAAAAATAATATATGACGGATTGTTCTTCTTGAAAAGATTTAAAAAATATTCCGCGACAGCTTTTGTCTATCTTTTAAAGTTGACTTACTATAATTAAATAATAAATATTGCATTATTTGCGAAGGTGTTTTTACCATAATATAATATATTTTGAGTAGGTTTTTTCCTCAAATTAACATAAATATACCAACTTAAATGACATAATAAATATTGTAAGTTAACTCCGTGAATAATCACAGTAAAGTCCGCTTGCCTAGAATAAATATTGAATCGCTTTAAATGGCTTATAGATGAGGTGACAGACCCCGTGTGGAGATAAAAACGATTCGCAGTTACGAAGGTAGAGCCATCAGTTTATGTGCCAAGTACAGTTGTATGTTAAAAGAAAAAGAGCATCGGGGGCAGGATGACAGTGTTACAGTACAACCAGTATTGGTTCCGATACGGTTTTATAAACGAGTGTGTTGTGTTTGAGCGCACAGGTGGTATAATGGGTTGTGCTGGGCGCGGCGAGCGTATCGAGCGAGCGCGGCGCGGCGCGATGCCGGCGCGCGCAGTGCACTGGCCGCTCGCGGCCCGAACTAACGTGCCTAACTACCCGCACAGACACAGTACTGTCGGACTTTATCCCGCGCCATTTAAATACCTACCTACCACATACGGGTAAACAACCATGTGACTGTGAAGTGACAGTGAAGTGCATTACACATTCATACATCATATCCTACAATACTTGAAGTCTCTACTACTCAATTATGTATAAGCCCTTTTGACGTTCACCGAAATACTTGGTTCTAAATTACTGTGTGTGGTCGTGTTTTATTTTTAAGCAGCTCACTAATGGGGATTAATTTTCCAGACTTATACATATCTGTAATTAATAGTAACAATTTAATTAAGCAATTTCCGGTTACTATCGAAAATTACCTTCGTTAATTATTTCTGTAGAAAGTTTCATTCAACTAGCTACGCCGTAGTCGTAGCACCTGCTACGATATAACCGGCCTGAGTGCTACGAGAAACATTAATATTTATTTAGGATAATTGGTTTGAATCCAATTAGGTACCTACTACTACACGAATAGTTTATAAAATGCATACAATTTAGAAGTTTCGCTTCGAGTAAAGTAGAAGTTACTTTACCTAGGATTAAATGTCAGCTGAACTAAGTCGGTAATATCTTTTTAAAGCTAAAAGTAGCGTACCTAAACTTTTGCAGACTATCTTCTATTTTCGTTCCCACTCCAAACTTCTCGTATTAAAAAGTTCGATACAAATCTTGTGATTGATTGGATATATTCTACCTTTTACCTTTTTGTGTAAAAAGGTTTTATTTGGCAGTTCGAAATGTTTTAACAGTTTGCTTTCTATGATAAGTGTGGAGTTTACGTAATTGGGTCACGGTAGGTTGGTACTTCCGCGTTAATTGTCGCTGAGGGAGGTATTCGGAAAAACTGAACTTAGGGTCCAAGAGGAAACTGGCACAGTTTCCTCTTTGATATTGTTTCGAAAAAGGGAAACTGACCCAAGATTTCAGGGGAATATGTAATTGGATTTTTTACAAACAAATAGTCATTGTCATTCCGACTGAGAATCTTATTTTCGAAAAATAAAATAAAAAAATGAAATACTTAGATAAATTTTTCAAACTCACACGATTTTCATGTTTGAGTCTCTTCGTGACCACGGTTAATGTAACTTAACTGAAAAGTCTAGGTTATATTTTTTCAAAATATTCTATTCTTATAATAAATAAATAATAATTTATAATTAGAACCCATTAAGTCAATTTGAAACCCAGAAAATTAATGTTCCAAAATTGAATCTCTAGAAACGGTCATGAAAAATGATTTACTTATATAATAATAAATTTATAAAAATATTTTTTGTATTTATCTTTTCATTTATTATTAAAATTTGGAAAGTGTTCCAACAAAAAAAGAAGTAGGTTATCACTCAAAGTTTCTCAAAAGTAAAGCCACATAGATAAAACCTGAAGTCTATTTGAAACCCAGAAAATTAAATTTCCAAAAAGAAAACTCTAGAGACGGTAATTAATTATCATAAAAATAATTTATTATTTAGTTTTTTTGTTTTTTTTTTTTAAATTTTAAATTATAGGACTACTAACAAAACAAGAAATAGCTGAAAATATAATATATCTAAAGTAGAGTCACCTAAATAAAACCTGAAGTCTATTTGACACCCAGAAAATTAAATTTCCAAAAATAAAAACTCTAGAAACGGTAATAAAATCATAAAAAATAATTTATTAATTAATTTTTTGTAATTTTCTTTTTTATTTTAAATTATACGACTACTAACAAAACAAGAAATAGCTGAAAATATATCATCTAAAGTAGAGCCACCTAGATAAAACCTTAAGTCTATTTGAAACCCAGAAAATTAATGCTCCTTAATGAAACTCTAGAAACGGTAATAAATTTATCATAAAAAATAATTTATTAATTATTTTTTTGTAAAAATTTTTTAATTTTAAATTATACGACTACTAACAAAACAAGAAATAGCTGAAAATATAATATATCTAAAGTAGAGTCACCTAAATAAAACCTGAAGTCTATTTGACACCCAAAAAAATTAAATTTCCAAAAAGAAAACTCTAGAGACGGTAATTCATTATCATAAAAATAATTTATTATTTAGTTTTTTTGTATTTTTTTTTAATTTTAAATTATACGACTACTAACAAAACAAGAAATAGCTGAAAATATATCATGTAAAGTAGAGCCACCTAGATAAAACCTTGTCTATTTGAAACCCAGAAAATTAATGCTCCATAATGAAACTCTAGAAACGGTAATTAATTATCTTGAAAATTCTAAGCATATTTGAATAAGACCACCTAAACAACTGAAGCACATGGTTTATATTATATACACGAAGATACATGGATATATGGCGTTTGTCCTTTGATATACTAATTGCTGTCTTCACCCTCGTCTTCTCTCGTATAGTGTCATATATATTACGTAATCTGTCGTATTATTTCTCACTTCATTACTCAAACAAATAAAAACACTTTTTTTATTGTTTTATATTCGAATAAAAGAAATGTATTCGTAAAATAGAAAAATATTTGGACATATAAAAGAAATTTTAAATGTGCTTTATTCACAAATTATAGAAGATTTATTTTCTATAATATATTTTTAGAAAAAAAATATATTAATACGACAGGTAGAGACGAACGTGGTTAGACGTCCTTAAAGACTGGACGGGCTTCAACTACGAGCAACTCAAAAGATTTTCGCAACTAGATCTCTTCAGTTAGGTCTATTTTGCGCGAGGATGACTACCCTTAACTTAGTCGACCATGTCCTGATGAAAGAACTTGTCCAAACTAGGGCCAGACTAAGCTGCGGGTTTCCTCATATGTTTTCCTGACGATGTAATTTTTTCCTAAGAATAATCTATCCACGGCCGGCCGAAATTCGAACCCACTACCTTTGAAATCAAGGTGGTGGTAAACCACTAGGCCAACAGTGCTAAACTAACCAGGGATTTAGTATACTTTTATATCAAGTAAATATCTGCGCACCGCGGTTTCACCCGCGTAAGTCCCGTCTCGTGGTAATCCTATCCTATCCTATCCTATCCTACTAATCCTACTAATATTATAAATGTGAAAGTTTGTGTGTGTGTGTGTGTGTGTGCGTGTGTATGTATGTTTGTTACTCCCTCACGCAAAAACTACTGGACCAACTGTGATGAAACGGTGTTTAGATGGATTAACACATAGGCTACTTTTTATCGCAATATTCCCACGGGATTGGGACTTACGCGGGTGAAACCGCGGCGCGCAGCTAGTATCAAAATAAAAGCCTATATTGCCTTCCTCGATAAATGGACTATCCAACAGAAAAAAAAAATTTCAATTCGAACCAATAGTTCCTGAGATTAGCGCGTTCAAACAAACTCTTCAAGCTTTATAATAGATATTATAATCAGTTCAGTAGTTCGGAGATATGCCTACTACAAAATACGATAACTAAATATCATGTCTACAATATTACATGTCTACATTATTACATACGTACATTATGTATTTCACGTACATGAAATATTTGTACCTAATATTATTATGTACGACTCGCAAAAATCATAATGTAGATTTCGTGTCTAAACAGAAGCACGTTCCTGCTTTCCGTTGATATTTGTTTCACATAAAAAATATTCTCTCGTCATTTTTTCTCTTAAGAGGATCACACACCATTGATATTTTTTGATTTTATCCCCCAAATTCCCCCAAATATCAATTTAGGGAATGATACCACGCCAAATTCTCAGTTTCTCAGTGGGAAAACGCCGAATTTTCGTTTTATAGAAAGAAAAAAACCGACAAAAAAATGTTTTTTTTTTTTTAACTACGCGTTTGTGTTCTACTTATTTTCTAAAAATGTGTTTTAAAGTAGGTACAGTCGGCTGCATAATGGCAGCCCCCGGTAGAGTTCAAAAATTATTATTAATGGCATGTTTTCATTCTAATATTTTTGTTTGATAAATTCATGAGTTAGAAGACTTTTTGGAGCTCTACGGTGGGTCTGCAATTATACAGCCGACCGTACATGCTTTTTGTATTTTCTTTCTTCGATTATTATAAGTATTTAAAAATATACTGTGAAGATTTGTCATATATTACATAGAAATCGCATTACTTTACTATTTTATACAGAGCAAGACTTCTTGACACGACCGAAAGCCATAAATCGTCCGAAGCCGAAAATTGAAAAAAAAAGTACGGTGCTGCGACCCTTATTTACAAAAAAACGTTCCAATTTAATACGGCAGCATTGTATCGTAAACAAAAAAAAAGTCATTAATCATACAATAAGCAAAATAAAAAGTTTTAGTAGAAAAAAAATAGATTAAATAGATAAAAAAAGTTGTTATAAGATCAAGTTGACACTAATGGGTATTATTCTAAGTTGGGAAGTGGGTGGGGGATGATTGATCGATTATCTTGAAGGTTCTATAAAGGCTGTATAATTAATGTGGCCTGACCGATCCGTCTGTAGACAATTGGGCTGTAATCCTACAGCCGTGACCGGGTTGTGCTTTGATAGACATTGAATTACAAGCGTAGGTTTGTACTTTGTACCCCGTTTAGTTGTTACCTTTTACGGACCGCTAAAAATAGCAACAATTAACGTCTTATAAAGGAGGTAAAAGTTGGTACCTACCCATTAATTCTATTATTATAAACATATTTGTTTTATTATTATATATCTATTTTATACGCTACGTAAGCTTCAGCTAGCTTTAAGCTAAGCCTTTCGTATTTTGTTTCCAAATATTTTTACAAATAAAGTGTTATTATTAATCTATCAAACTATACCCAGGTTTAATTTGATGTTGAATTTAAATTCATATAGGTAGATACCTATACTACTTACTATTTAAATTTTTGACATTATTCTTTTTTGGATACGTATGAGTTGTGCCAATCAGTTTTCCGGACTTAACACATATTATGTATCAATTTTTTTTTCTAAAATGTTTTCCGAATCCACATATTATCAGAATTAAAAATTGTAAGTACTTTTATTTTTGACGTTCAACCCTTCAAAAGTTCATATTCAGATACATTTGCAAAAACTTTAAGCTTTTTGAGATTCAATATTTTAGGATTCAACATATTGAGTGTTCAAATACCTAGCTTAGTAATTAAACTATTCGTTAAACCAATTACCTATACGTAGCGTTAAAAGGGTCACCTTCACTAAACCCTAATCTCCTTCGACCTCAATAAGATTAAGGCTAAGTTACAATAGTTCTGTTTTCTTACGATTTATAGCTCTCCTTGAATGTTTCTATCGTAAAAAACACCATTAATATTTATGTATGGCAACATTCTCGTAGAACATTTAATTTTGTGGTTTTAGTATTATCAAAGTTTTTGTCGTAAAAACCATATTTAAGTAAATACTACCTAAGTCATAGTCAAAATTCTTTATTAATTTAAAATCATACAATTTGCATGAAATCACATTGAAACGTCCTAAAAATTAAGTAAGGATGTGTACAGTATGCGTCATAAGTCCACTATCAGTTTGCTACCATAATACTATCAACAAGTATTGGACTTACGACCTTTTTCTAATAGACGTTACACATAAACTTAAATACTTGAATTAAAAGAAGTACTCAGTGTGATTTTTATTTTTAACATGTTAGCTATGTATTTAGTTGACCGAGTGGTATAAGCCGCCACCCGCTACACCAACCGACGTGGGTTAGATCCACAGGTTACGTTGTTATAATGTTCAAATAATGCTGCACAGGATTGTAAACGTTACAGTGCCGGTGGACTTTTAAACGTTGATTGTACCTTCAGAGCGCGCCCACTAATGAGAAGAAGGCATAAGAAACGATTGTTTTTTTGTGATTTTTGTGAACAATAAATCAGAAGTCCTTATAAAGAGTGCTATAAGCCTAATTGCTATCCGACCAGCCACTTCTTTAGTGACCCCTAGCTAAAACTAACAATTATAAATAATTGAATTTAATAATGAATTAATTCACTTTAATAGAAATAATAAAGCGTAATTCTCTTAGATACCACACCTGTACCTAATTTGTTGTTTGCATTAGCCTGATGGGTACGCTTTTACAAGTAATTCGGTGTTATTGTATACGTTTGGGTTAAGCAGACTAAAGACTTCTGATAGGCCGATAACTTGCGACTATTTACATTTGAAGGCAGACGTTTCGAACTAACATTTTGGCGCTAGAGGAAAACCTTCTTAACGCTTATAATTTAAAAAAATATAACCTTTAGTTTAAATTTGTTTTGTCACTGATGACAGGTCTGCGATGGTGACAAAACACATTTTAAATATAGAAGATTTTTAAACTTTCATGAATAAAAGGGTAAAAGACATAATATAAGAGGTACAACAGTATGTTGACGAAGATGTTGTTTTAAAAAAATGTGCCGTTTATGGCGGCTTGAGTGATTTTGTGCTTAAACATATTTAGTTAAATACTAGCTAAATAGCTTTAATTAACGGGTAATCAAAATTATTTTATAAGCAAGGTTATCGATAATTTATGTAAGTAATAATAATAATGTAGACACAGATGGTTGTGTTTGACAGTTAATACAATCATGTTGTATAATAAGATAATCATGCTTAAGGTTATAAACGTATTTATTGACGTGACAACGTCTTATAAATTGGTTTGCCGGGTGACACTTCAAGAAACTGCGTTACGCTCCGCTGACGTTATGCGCTCACAATGAGAGCGAGTGAGAGGCACGCGGGCATGGTTAGCCCGCCTAAGAGCGAGAGAGACAGACATAAAAAGTGAAAGGCACGCGTCCCTTCCACTCGAGCACAGTTGTTGTCACGTAAAACTTTCGCCCGTATACCGACTTTACAGGCAACCAGTTTTTTTTTTGTTACTAAATTAGTCGGGAGCGTTCTTAGCTATGTTTAATCGAAATCGGTTTAGCCGTTTGAAAGTTATGGGGGACAAAAGTCGTGGATTTTTTAAATTCTAAATTATTTCTTCGCCTTTACATGCAAACGCTAATCTGCCTATATAAACGTCGGTAGTCTACTTTCTCCTAAACGTTATATGGAGATTGTTACTCAGTGGTAAAAGGTTTACCTGATGATCATTTGAATACTAGATGAGCCATTTAAACGTAAAGCCATATAAAGGTTACATAAAGAAAACCTATACTGCCTACATAAAGATCTTTAAACGTTAGGCACTGATAATGTCTAACGTTAAAGGTATTTATGTTATGGTTATACACAAAGCCTATGACAACATTTAATTAAATAGATACGTTTAATATTTAATTAATCGTAAATAGCGCTTAGTATGTTCTCACTAGTTCCATTAAGTTCTGGAAAGGAACTGCAGTGCAACTATTTTTTCTCAGTAGTTTCTTTGTTATTTTGTTCAATAGACGATCGAAACAAAAACTACAGACGATGACCTGACAAAGGATAAAAAATAAACCTATTTTTTTTCTTAACTAAAATTAAATGGAATACTTTACAAAATTAAATGTAGTAGGTACCTATGAAGGTAAAGCAAATTCGTTTCAAAATTAAATTTAATTACACCCGTGTAAAAAATATTTTACTTTTTTCCTCATGATTACAGTGTCATAAAAAAAAGGTAAATTTTTATTATCCATCTCTTTTTAAGTGTGTTCGAGTGTCATTTCAAATATTGCTGTTTTACAAAAGAAAGGAGGAAGCGAAACGTGGAATTAAATTCTGTTATAATTTCACGAGAGCGATATTACACACGAACATTTTATTTGATACAGCCTTCAGGGCGGGGCTGTCAAGGGACTTTGAACCTTATTATCGATAGCAATAAGGCAACAAGTAACGTATTTGCCCCTTGTACTATACTTGACATTGAGCTGGAATTCCTTTTCTGAATCCGATTGTGTTTCAACTGGATTCAAGGCGATATGATGTAACTCTCTCTACAATGATTTTGATGATACTTAATCTTGTTATTGTGAGTTTGTTCTTATTTTTCAGTAATAGGTATTATTTAACATAATACAACTTTGTAAGATTGTACGTATTTTTATATAAATACTAGCTGTCCCGGCAAACGTCGTTTTTCCATATAAAAAAAATGTGATAAATGAAGAACCGCTCCACCGATTTTGTGCAAATTTCAAATAAACCATCTACTAAATAATCTGAACAAAGCTTAAACATTTGGTTTGAATAGGTGAGCCCGTTCTTGAGTTATAAAATTACAACGAAAAATGGCATTGATTTTTAACACGCTTTTATTAGTTTCACCTGTATGTTTGTATGTATGTATGTAACCAACTCCTTTGGGCTTGATTTTGCCCTACTTAGTTATATAATACAGCAAATAAAAATAAATGGGTCTGTGGAACTTCGAAAAAGTAGTAGAACAAAAATATATCTGTCTGTTTTTTTGTTACATAATATACAATTAAAAATGCCTAAACCAAGTGAAATCTGAGGAAAGTCGTAGTATACTTTACATCAAATTCCAATTAGTAGGTGCTGAGTAATCAACAAAAAAACTGCAGCTGCTCGAGAAAACCCCCCGGTCGAACGCTACAACAAAGACGAACGTCACAGAATACAATAGTGTAGCATACTTTTATCCCGATATTCCCACAGGATCGGGACTTATGCGGGCTTATATGCCTTATATAATTCGTATATTTAATTTCACCCGCGATGTCCCAATCTCGTTTGAATATCGAAAAAAAAAAAAACATAAAGTGTCCTATTCAATTCAATTCAATACATTTATTTCAGATAATTAAAATCCATAAAATACACATAAATCACACAAATAAAATCAATAAAATAAAAATAATCAAAATATATAACAAAATTATAAAATTCAATGTCATCATACTTAAATGTCAACTAAATTTAATGTCAAAAATAAAATTAAAATCAAGGTATTTATGTCCTATGTCCGTCTCCTGGTTCTAAGCTACCTTCCCATCAATTTTCAGTCAAATCGGTTCAGCCGTTCTCGAGTTATAAATAGTGTAACTAACACGACTTTCTTTTAAATATACTTATAGATTTATTCAAAGATATTTTCAGAATCTTATTTTTAGTACTCTCGTTTCTGCTAATTATATCTAATCAATAATTTATATAAAATATTTTTGGTATTTAAAAGTAACTAGGTACATGGTAAAACTCCACAATTTCCCTAAGCAGAGGATTTATCTATCATTTAAGCCTCGGCATCTAAGCCTATTTGTGGAATCAACTGTATTTTCGAAGTTTTAATTTGTTATTTCGTATTTTTTTTAAACCAAACTGAAATGTTAGCAATTAAAAACTTTCCAAAATAATTGTCTACCACACGTTCGAAGATGCATAAATAAATGAGTGTTTATGAATGATACGAGAATTATTGTTTAAAATAAGATAAGATATCCAAAACTACTTCGCTTTATAGAAATCTAGATAACGAAAACTATTGTTTAAAATCTCTAGTCATAAACATGAAACCACTCAACAGTTTTCCGGCTTAGTTCGCGTTAAATACCGCTTGGAAAGAATAGTTTTCAGTTGAGCATTGTGACGGTAACTAGCTACATCCGTTCTAGGCATCTAATGAGGACTCGTCACGAACTTACCTACAATCAAGGTGTGATCTTCGCTCGGTGAATTTCACTGTGATCTCGCGCAATTGAATTTTATTCAAATGAAATTCAATTGCGAGAGATTTTAGAGTTTTTAATTAATATAATTTTTGCTGACTCAGTCTTCCACGTTTTCTGTCCTCCTCTATTTCTTGCCGGTTGTTTTTAATTAATTCTGCTATTTCATTTTATTGGAGTTTCATCATCATCATCCGAGCGATGTTCCCGGTTGCATCCCTCTCAGGAGCCCGGGGTCTGCTTTCCTACTTTTACGCCTCCACTTCGCACGATCTTCGGCATCCTGGTTAGTAAGGCCATTTGCACGCATATCACCCTTTACGACGTCAAGCCAGCACTTCTTGGGTCTACCCAGTCTGCCACGGCCCGGCGGAGGCGCCATGGCAAGACATTTGTTCCCCACGTAACTAGCCGGTTTTCGCAAGACGTGACCGTACCAGCGTAGGCGACATTCTTGCAATTTATCTGCAATGTCTCGGACATGAAGGCTGCCCCGGATGCGGGAGTTCCTGACGCGATCCTTTCGCATCACTCCACACATCCAGCGCAACATCTTCATCTCCGTGACATGCAGCTCCTGCTTATGTCGCTCAAGTACCGGCCACGCCTCACTACCATACAAAAGGACAGGTCTAATGATGGTTTTATAGACCTGTCCCTTTAGTTTAACCGGCATTTTGGGGTCGCAAATGACACCAGTCACCTCACGCCACTTGGCCCAAGCCGCTGAAATGCGTGACTTGACGTCGCAATCGATGTCGCCGGACGCGTGAAGCACAGATCCCAAGTACTTAAACTGGTCTGTCCGCTCGACCATATGACCGTCTACGCAGACAGGTGTGGGATCTATGGTATTGCAAGTCAAGTACTCTGTCTTCGCCACATTCAGTTGCAAACCGCCGTTCTCAAGCGACTCCTTTCACGTGTGTACACGTTGGACCAGCCGCCCCTTATCCGAATCCGCCAGCGCAATATCGTCAGCGTACATGAGCAGCCATGGAGGCTGCTCGTGTGCATCCCTGATGGCAACGGACAGTGCATCCAATATTACGCTGAACAGGAACGGGCTTAGAACGGAACCCTGGTGAACTCCAACGGTAACAGGGAAGGGCTTAGTGTCGCCAACAGCAGTTCGCACCACAGAATCAGAATTTCGGTACATGTCTCTGATGATTTCAACATAAGCTTCCGGAACCCATTTGGACCGCAGCGCCCACCAGATCATCATGCGAGGAACACAGTCGAAGGCCTTCTGCAAATCTAGGAATAGAAAATGCAGAGGCGTATTCTTCGTCCTGTATTTCTCCATAACGATCCTGAGGGCGAAAACAGGGTCCATGGTGCCATGCCCGGGGCGGAAACCATATTGACACCCAGAGAACTGTCTCTGGGTGTCAATATGGTTTCCGTAGTGCACTGGCACTCCTGTCGGATCCGAGAGTCCACTATCCGCTCGTAGAGCTTCATGGTGTGGGACATGACCTTTATACCTCGATAACTGCCACACTCCTGCACCGATCCCTTGCCCTTGAAAACTGGGGTAATAACACTCAATCTCCATTGGGCAGGGATCTCGCCGGTCTCGAGTATGCGGTTAAAGAGGTTGGTCAAGATGCCCACACCAGACACACATGGAGTTTGCTTCGCGCTTATTCGCTGTTCAAATATACTTTTCTCCTTAAAATGTAATTTCTTATATTGTCTTGTCACGTTTTATCATGTTCACCGTAAGAGCAACGACAATTATGTAAGAAAAATCCATTGGTCCAACCGGGATTCTTACCTGCGACTTTCGGAATGAATATCTACCACTAGGTCAACCCCGCTTATAAAAATGTTTAACCCATGTATTAATTAGAATGAACAATGTCGAGCTCTACTATAGTGTCAACACATGACCTAGTTAAAAATAAATCGTCATTTTTGTTTGCCTTTAATGAGATTTAACACGTAAATTGTAATTTACATTGATATTTTGAACACGTTTTACTTCTACAAAAATGTTGGTTTTTAATAATAAATTGTAATTATAAAAAGCCTTTTTAAATAATTGCAGTGAATTAGCGGTGAAAATTTTTAAAGTCAGCTAATTTGGCCTAAAATTACATTGATTTCTGCAATTTTTCAATGATAGGTATTTTGAGCAAATTTATCTAAACTTTGAAGTAAATTTAATCTTTCGTTTCATTTTATCAAATTCCTATTAATTTCGAAACCAAAATATTGACTTTTTAATTTAACTGTCGTTTGCCAAATGTTGCATTTCGTGAACACACACTTAAACGGGTATATGAAATAACATTTTTCATTATGAAAAATTCTTTCATATTTCTTAGTAACATGCTTTCAGTAAGCTTAGAGTTTAATACCTTTTAAAAGTATGCTTGCGTGATGACAATATTGCTCACAACAAGCTATAACTTGTCCGGCTACCGGTCGAAGAAAATTTTCTTTGAAAATACTTCTGAAAACAATAATATTATATTTTTACTTTGTAATAAAAATGAAAGGAGTAGTTTTGTTAGTTTTATGTCTGGCTTTAGTAATTATCTACAGTAGATAGCTTTACTTTGAATGAACGAAGAAAATGTTCACTCAATTTGAATGAAGGAAGAAAATAAATAAATGAAATATTGCAGGATTCATTTTTAAATATGTAGAAGTTAGACAGAAAATAAACGAAAAGTTTAAGATTGATTTCCGTAGTGCCAACTTTTTCTAATCGTGTTTTGGTTTCCAAGAAAAAATTGAGTGTTTTATAAACATTTACTAGATAGACTTTTTGAATTAATCTAAGCGGTTTAAAGGTGTATTTTTATTAAAGCTGAAGTCGAGTCGACCAAAATCGGTCTTTTTGGAACTCACTTCACCTTAAGTAAAAACACACAAAGCCAGTAGTAAAAGTTGACGATGTATTTTGGTAACCTTATCCTTCTAGAACTTTCACAAAACCTTGGCTCAAATTTCTAACTGATTAAATTCTAAACCTTGTTTATCTCAAATAACGTGTTAGTAACTGACAGGTACCAACCGCAAACACCGTTCATATATTAACAATGTATGACACGCGTTAATTCACCGTCAGGCAATCAAAATTTACGTCTGCCATTAATCTTGCCTGAATTCGTCACAGGTTTACCTACGGTGGCCTTGATTCTGATACGAAGAACTAAATTAAACTAACCGTATTCTTCTTTTCTTCCATAACATTATAAATAACTTTCAGCTGCGACTTCATCCGTGTAAAACTAGAATTTAGTTTGCAAATTTTGGTCCGATTCGTTTATTCGTTTGAACTGTGCGTTGATTAAATTATCAGTCAATCAGAACTTTAATTTTATATTTGTAGACAAAATAAAACATCTGCTAAGTTAGATTTGGCGTCAATCGGATCTCTATCATTTGATTAAAGTACAAAAAAACTATAGAAACGTGTTTCGCTATAGCGTAGTCAACCCATAGAAGGCTTATTAGAAGGATTTATATACACTATTTGCACTTGAAAAATCTTAATCTCTTTCTCTAAAATACTTCTTTCCTTATATTTTTTGACTTAGTTGCCTACATTGCTTAGTAAATAGAAAGTAGGCAAATAAGTGCCAGAACTAAGTAGGTAGTCACTCTTAGGAAGTCATTCTCAGAATATACACGGAAGTTTCTTTCACCATTTATTACACAAATATTATAAAAATTTTGGCACATAAATAACAAAAGAACATTTCGTACAAATTTATGTGTAAAATCATGCTGATTTCATACATACGAACTAATTTCACAGGAGTAAACTTTTTCGTCCCTTCCTCTTTCCGTTCGTTAATAAAAGAGAGCACATACCCACAACAAAATTAAATTTATCCTTTGAAGGTGCTGTTAGAATCGTTACGCTAGAAAACCCTACACCTCAGACTTGGAACTGCCTCCTTCAATATTATCAGTTTCATTTTGAAATAGCTAGTACTAAACTTAGATAGAAGAAAGGGTAGTCACAAAACTGTATTACGAACTCTACGTTCTTTAGTTGCTATTTATTACGTTTTTAATACATAATAATATAGTAGGTACCTACACCTTTCTGCTCAATAAGATCATTATTCTTTTTTTTATATTATCATGTGCTATGTTCGTTCCAGTGTTGTACAAATAAAGTTATCTCTTAAGAATAGAAAAATAGATTCGTTGGAATATGCTCTTCGTCAATCAGATGTTAATTTTGTAATAGTACAACAAAAAAAACATCGTTAACTAACGAATGCTTAATTTATAAATTACCGGAATTTATATAATTCCTACTTAAAAAATCTATTATCTACATGAAATAGACAGTTTTCATTAGATTTTATTTACGTTTCCGTCCATTCGTTTACCAGTAGATAAGAACTCATGGAAAACAGCTTCCAAAGCAAAAAAAAATTCAAAGTAGCTAAAATTTGGCATATAAAAATAGCTGTTAAAACGTAAGCATCCGTTAAGAAAAGTTTTGAAAAATTAAACCCTACGTAGACGAATTCGCTGGTAAAAATCTAGTTTATTATATTATTATGTCGTGGAAGTTTCAGAGAAAGCGGAGTAAAACAATAGTTTGTAGTTTTACATTTGAATAAATTTAGCAAACACTGAAGCTTTTGTCTCGAATTTTCATAAAGAAATCTAGAGCATGTTGAATGTTTATTTAGTAATGAAACAACAGAGGAGAACGAATTAATTAATTACCATTGTTAGTGGCTCTAACGAGCACTAACTTTGGGGATGTAACAACTAACGATATGATTGAAGTTTAACTTAGCGGAACATTTTCAATTTGAACCGTCAATGGCGGTTGATGGTGAGTTTTCCTTTAGAGCATAGATAATGAAATGGTTTAGCAATTTATGGAAATTAGAATTAATTAAAATATTTTTTTAAATTATGTACCTACTTTTAAACACTGGAAGGGCTGGAAAGGCCTTTGCCCTGCAGTGAGGCACTATAGGCTCATAAAAATAATAAAAGGAGAAAATTAAATTTCAAAATCTTTGTCTAATTTAGAAATTGTTATTTTTCTTATTTTACTTCGAAGGGCGATGAAATAAAAAATACCTCTACCTATGCAGCCACGTTTCATATTCTGTTTAATATTTCTGCTATCATTAAAAATAAAGGAGATTTAGATGTTCGTATTTCCCTTGGATTTTTTTTGGTTATTCTAATAGGTTTTTCCCTTAAAAAGTTAAAAATGATATATTTTTTGGTTAAATATATTATTATCATTTAGTTTGTTTTTATTTCTCTTCGGAGGTGTAATATAGCTTAAAATACCGCTTATTGTAAATATATATTCAAGGTTAGTTGCTAAGTCTGGAGCTAGATGACTTTGTGTGAAATGTCTAACAATATTTTGTTCTTTATTTTATTTTTACTTCAGAGCATTACATATTATCCTATATCAATTAACACTATAAACAAAGCAACCCAGTTATTAACAGATACTTAGTCTAGAAATTAAAATAAACCAACCTCTAAAAACAAAAAAAAACGTACCTAACTTTGTAATAAAGAGTACAACAAAATTTAAAATACAGAAACAAAAGAGGTAGCCTCTATAATGTTTGGTTTGAGATGTCAACACAACAATTTTCAGTGAATTTACTCTCACCCTTAGAACCCTTCTGTGGTACTCAAATTGTAACGCAGTGGGGGTTCCATTCAGTAGCATCGTATTTTACTTCTACAGAGTGTCTGCAGTAAAATATTCCAACAATCATTTTGTCAGAATAACCTTAAAGTCGAGAATGGAAATCAAATTTATTCTTTGATCGAAAGTGTGGTTGTAGATATTCTTTCGAAGAGTATTTCTGAGATCGCAATCAAACTACTGCGGTGAGGTCTTGAAGTTGAATTTTTGCATAGAAACTGAAATAGAAAATAGAAATGTTGTTGATATGATATTACATATTATTTAGGGTTACCAGAAGAAATGTTTTTTTCTGAAATATACAGAATATAAAGCCTTATGTCAGGGGGAACAATTTTAAGGGGGTTCTATACGCCAACGACCTTGGTACACAGCCTACTAAATTGTTACTACTGGCACCGGTCGCCTTCGTTGGTGAAAATTGTTGATTGTTAAGAATGTGTTTTGTTTTTCTCAAAAGTGCTGAGATGGAATTGTAGGTAAGATTTTTACCGACATTTTGGTGTAATTTTGAGCCATTTTCCTATAGTTTTGAAGCTATCCTAAAATTAAGAATTAAAACTAGTCTAGGTTTGAAATGACAAGAAATTTTCAAAAAATACAATCAACAATGTTATTTGTAAGCGACGGGTAGAAATAAACAATCAAATCTTAAGAGGAAAGGGTACCGGAGGCTCTTTCCATACAAACTATTACAAACGTAGTCGACTGTTTTCTCCCTGGATAATGACACTAGAGCAAATATTTTTGGTGCATAAAACTTATAATTGCCATGACCATGCCCCTATTTTTAGATTTTTTTAATTTTTTTAAATTTTAATTTATATGATAATTAGAAAATCAAAAAAACCAAAACATAGGGGCATAGTCATGGCAGTTATAGATTTTGGGGCACAAAAATATTTGTACTAGTGTCTTTCTTTTAATGAAAGACCTTCTTTTAATGAAATACCTTCATCTATGTACCTAACTCATTTTTTTATTTATGTTCTTCAGGCATGTGCTTCAGGTTTAAATCAGTGGAGCTTTGACAGAAACTATGAACTGTCCATTATCAGGAAAAATCAAGAAATTCATTTTTCGATCTGGTCAAATTAGGATTTTTTTTCCTATGGTGTTATATTTAATGTTTATGTTTAGTTACGTTTTAAATATGTTTGAGTATTTTCATTTAATTTCTTTTTAATCTTACATGTTTTAAAAGGTCATATTGGTCAAATCAAGTTAGTCATCTATAAGTTCTAATATCTTTTTTAAGCCAAGCAACATCGTGAGCATTTATACATTTTAACCTATTTTTTAAAAGTTCATCAAAATGTTAATTTTTCTATACCACGCGAACATGTTTTTTCTATTCATCAGTGTAACAGTAACAGCACGACAACTGTTTTAATGACGTTTACAACATGCATTGACAACACGCTCAGGCTACTAAAAGTGGTCTAATTTTAGGTATAAAGTACAGTAAAATAACAACAGTGAAGAGCCACCGGAGATTTCAATACCGCTGTAATTATAATGCTTTCAACTCAACTCAAATTCGAAATCCTTCAAATCTTTACAAAAATCTTATATTTTTCAATACTTAGCGAAAATAACGCAAGAATAGGATAAGAAATCTGTATTTAAAATAAGACAAGCTTCTATAAGCTTGTCTTATTTTAAATACAGCCTCTATAGGTCTTACAAAAAGCAAGAAAACTCGAATTTATAGCTTTTAATATTCGTGTATGTATGTCTGTTACTATGCTTCTGCAATTACTGGTTTGTTTGGATAGCTCTATTATATGCGATTGTCTTGGTATGCTTTGGATACGTCGAAATCCGACTAGTAATAACCTAAAAAAAGTTGAATTATCAACGAAAATGCGCTCCGTGGCTAATATTTATTTATTAGCCGATTTTCTCAAAGGATCGGGACTCAACCGCAGAACTAAACTTTGAATAGCAAATATGAAATTCTACGGCAGGTTTACATATTTGTTGCCGACTGCGCATAGCAACATAACAAAAAAAATAATTAAAAAAATACCCCTAGCAGAACGTAGAAGATCGTAAACTCAGTAACTGAGGCTGTCAAATCACAACCCTCGTCCTAAAACCCGCCGTTTTAACCCTTCCCTTTGCTGACGTTTTTTTCATCAAACGAACCACAAACTCAGGGTTACCGTCAACAATTCCTCTACCAAACAAATAACCCATTTTTCTGACAAATGACCATTTTTTTTTACAAATGACCTATTTTTGGCTGTCGAATGTTCTATTTTTTTTCTTTAAACATGTTTTGAGATATGATTCGTGCGGCCTTGATGTCAATTTTACACTGATTAAAATCAGAAAGGAAGCCTGGTTTTGTTTTGTCACAGTTTTGGTAAGGTATTCTTAAATCTTATATAACGTCACACCTTTTACTCGACTGAAAAGTAGGCTTGTTGACGTAGTATCTTTTTTTTTTACAATTTTTTTTTAAATTATTTATAATGTTGGCCTTCACAATATATAATCTAAATAATTGTTACAACACTTGCAACTACAATTCATGCTGTTCAGGACGCTCGCCTGGCTGGGACATGTGTTAGATAGAGCAGACTTGCCTGGAATCTGTACCCCTTAGCTTAGTCGATCGTATTCAAAAGAAAGGGTAGAATATATAGGATACATTCAGTTTTTCTAGTTTAATATTCATAAAGTGCAATTGCAAAATAAAATTGAACTATTTCATATAAATAAATTGAAAACTAAAGCTCCATTTCAGTTTCATTAAACTTTTACGATTTAGAACATAAAATTGCAATAAAGATCTAATAGAAATGAAATTGAGAGTAGGATAAAGGATAATTCAAAATTGGGCCATCTTTATTTTAAGCGTGTCTGAACTTTATTTTGTTAAATATTATTAACATAAAAAAAAGATTACAAAAGTATTTGTTCCACGGCGAGAAACGAACCGACCTTTTACCTAAAAGGCATGTATTGGCAAGCTGATAGTCATAATATGTACTAAGCGTAAAGCCCTACATAAGCATTTTATCAAACGACCCAGTAAAACTGCCACGTTTAAATTTCGAAAACCCTGTTTACAAATTAATATTCGATAGACACGATATATTGCGACTTTAGAATCGGGTATCGTATCTGCAGCCAAACCACTAAACGGTCATTAAACCCCCATTAGTAACCTTCACAGCCTTCCCTGTGCCGTCTGCCAACTGTTCGGAGATAATTGTAAAATTATCGCTTCACATTTGCTGCGCAATATAGTCGTCATTCTTTTTGTTGTTTCGCTTGAGTTTGAAACAGAGGATTGAATATTGAATGCCGTTTAAGCATTTTATAAAACAATCAACTTGTTTCTGAAACCTAAATCTTTGAAATGTGACATTCAAACATCTTAAGAACATTTTTTACTTTAACCAAATATTGTATTCGATTATATATTTAGGAAATCAAGATCGAACAATACCAACGTCCATATATTTGTGAACGATGTCCTTTACTTCAAAAACAATCTCGTAAAGAGTTATTGAATAAAGCCCTTGATCCTCTTGATATTTTACCTGATTGCAATAAAAATGATATTTTATGATTAAAGGCATTTCCGTAATAATCGGGCAATGCATAAATTATTACTCGCTGCTACCGTTTCTCATGCATTTTATACTGTAAGCGTACTTGATAATAATCAATAATTGATGAGGTTCTGTTATGTCATGATATAATATATTCATTCATATATTAATTCAACATCTGTGGCGTGTTGAACCAATACCCTGCGATGCTGGAGCTTGCGGATTCTATTTCCGCCATGGAAAAAAATATAAAGTGCAAAATATTTACATGTGTAATCGAGCAAACACCCGCCTACGAAACAGAAGGGGTTCGATTCTCGCCTCAAACAAGTATTTATGTACCTACCTAAAGATATTTTGTTTCTGGACTGGGACTTTCTGTAGGTATGTATTTTAAGTACATATTTACAAAAGAAAAATATAAAAGTAGGTATTCCATCCGTAGACTGGCCACCATAATACAAGCCTATTTGCTTAGTTTGGAGCTAGATGGCACTGTGTAATTATGTCCTGCAATATTTATTTATTACTAGCAGCACTCCGCGGTTTCACCCGCGTGACTCACGTTTTAATGAAACTATGTTACTTCCAATTGATCGATGTATACCAAGTTTCATGAAAATCGGCCCAGTAGTATCGGAGCCATGTCGTTACA
This sequence comes from Idaea aversata, assembly GCA_907269075.1. Classification (NCBI taxonomy): domain Eukaryota; kingdom Metazoa; phylum Arthropoda; class Insecta; order Lepidoptera; family Geometridae; genus Idaea; species Idaea aversata. Next base: position 12,161,585 of record OU026097.1, on the reverse strand, counting down.
AAAAAAAAATCATCTGTATAATATTAGTATAGAGTATAAATGAAAATAATCTAAATACTACTTTAACCAAAGAAATCATATTATTCATTATCCGAGCGATGTTCCCGGTGGCATCCCTCTCGGGAGCCCGGGGTCCGCTTTCCTACTTTTACGCCTCCACTTTGCACGATCTTCGGCATCCTGGTTAGTAAGGCCAACCAAAGTAATCATAAACTGTCACAAACTACTTTAAGAGGAAATGGTAGCGGGGGCTTTCTCCATACAAACTATTACAAACGTAGTCGACTGTTTTCTCCCTGGATAATGACACTAGAGCAAATATTTTTGGTGCATAAAACTTAGAACTGCCATGACCATGCCCCTATTTTTTGTTTTTTTTAATTTTTTAATTTTTTTAATTTTAGTTTTTATGATAATTAGAAAATTAAAAAAACCAAAACATAGGGGCATAGTCATGGCAGTTATAGGTTTTATGGCACAAAAATATTTGTGCTAGTATCATTATCCAGGGAGGAAACAGTCGACTACGTTTGTATGGAGAGCGCGCAGGTACCCTTTCACCTTAACCCTGAAAGTAATCAAAAACTGTCAAACAATAACACCGGTAAATCTGGAAGTTTAGCGTGCCAAAATTGGTCACAACCTTCCCGACTCGGTCGTACAAATGGTCTGGATAATATTCTCCATATTATTACTAGAGAGCGAAGACGAATGCAGCTGTTGGCAATTGTTCAAGCTTAACAGCTGCTCGACAATTTTTGCGTAATCATCCGTGAAGAAACTTTACGTGCTGGTTATGTTTGGCTGTAATGGTGTAATTAATGAGTTGTAAAACAGGCTGACGACTACCTTAGATACAAGCTTCCCTTAACATGTTTTGTTTAAAAAAATCTATTTGGGACATGTTTTGTGGGGAAAAAGGTACCTATCATAATATGTAATACCTATAAAACATTACAACAAAGGCTAGCTGCGCTGTGCGGTTTCACTGGCGTGTTTTAATCCCGAGAGAATATCGGGATCAAAAGTATCCTATATCCTTCTCCAATTCCTAAGATACCACTATGCTGATTAACATATAAATCGGTCCAATAGGTTGACGGTAACAAACAAACAAATAACAAACTAAAAAAAATCGGTTTAAAAAAAATAGTTAGGATTTTTATTTGTTTGTCTGATCAACCATACAAATTACCTATAAGTAGTATTTCAATCACCTATGTTTGTTTACTTTTCTCATATTTAAATTTCGCTGTGCTTGTTTTTTGAATAATAGTCCACTATTTTATTCTGTACTGTGCACAAAAGTATATTCTATTAATAAAAAGCGCCGAATAAACCATCTGTAACTACCTACATCCCGCGGGCTGAAAATATCTAAAAACCTTTTTACCAATAGTCGCAGTCGGCCTTTTATATAGGTAGGAACCTACCTATATTTTATATATTTTTCAGACGCTCAGAAAATAAAAATCATTACCTTAATGAAAGAAACTTGATCATAAAACTTGCATTGAAAGAATTTATCATCAGACTTTTTCATCAAAAATAATTTTACAACCGATTACCTCGTAATATTTTGCCGGCTAACCTTCCTCTTACAAATTAATAAAGTGAAGATCCTATAAATCTGTAGAAAAACGCTGTTGAATTTATGTGGAACATCCCCAAACCCTTGGGGCAAAGAAATTGAAAGTGGGTAGGACCTATCTGTGCAGGTAATCGTACGTTGACCCTTATCCTTCCCTCCAGGTGAAAATGTAGAGCACTTTACATCATATTTATCGACAATTTTATTTATTCCATTTTTATTATGTAGAGCTAAGGCTATGTCAAGTGTCGCCGATCGTGCGGATGTCTTTTCTTCAAACGATCTTATACGTGGCACTTCACGACTTTCGACAAGTTTGACGGAAAATGTATATAAAGATTTTCGTCTTAAAAAATATTTGTAATCTTGACCTTGTGCTTGTGAGTAGAGGCTTTGTGTGAGTATTCAAATAATTATAAAAACCGCGCGAGTTTCTTGTGTCTTCTTCTTATTGGTGGGCGCGTTCAAAAGACGCACATCCTAACTTTTAAGACGATTCAATGTAATCTTAAGCGAATTATTCCAGCTGAATTTAATTGTTTTGACTTCGACGTACAGCTGCATAAATCCAGCCCCCGGTAGAGTTTTAAAATTACTATTATTGCAATGTTTCAATCTAATAATCTTTGTTTGATAAATTCATAAGTTAGAAGACTTTAAACTTTAACTAGAGCAAGTGTCTGGAATCTTGCTTGTGTTGAAAACATTCTTATAACAGCCGTTTTGGAGCTCTACGGTGGGTCTGCAATTATGCAGCCAACCGTACCTACCGGCACAGCCGGAGTCGCCTGAGCCGAAGTATAGGAACGAGACCGATATTTTTATCTTCATACTTTGATGATCTTCTTTTTTCTTTGACAAGCGTTTTCCTAAAAATACACGTATTTGGACCGGTACTAAAACGGTACTTGTCTACTGGTTGTTTTCGCAACCTATTCACTCTTCAGTTACATACCTATTACGTGAACTAAGGGCCACTTGCATGAGATTTTTTAACTAAATTCTAGCTACATGCATCTATCGGCAAAACTAAAACTAAACTCTGTTTTAATTAATAACCATCATTAATATTGTTTAATCAGTTCGCCACATCAACAGTTGGTCAAATATTATGTTTAAGGTCCTGAACGCATTTATTTTTTTGTGCAAGACAACCTTTAATGATAGTTTAAGCTAAAACTATCTTATCTCTCTTAGTTTTTACAAGAACTGTTTACGTATTCGCCATAGTGGCCCACAAATCCAATTATTGTACACTAAAGTTTTCGTAGTTTTGGCCAGAATCCAGGAATTTCAATTGGCGATTGCCATTCGGTAGTTCTACTGCCTTTTGGTTAATAAACACTAATTGTGAGTAAGTCGAGAGAAGAGTAAGTCGTCACAAAAATAACGTAATTTTATGGCAAATGTACTTTGCAAACTTTGACTCTTATGGCGAATCTATGACGTATCTTTACTTGCTACATTCTGTTACCACCTCACATTTCCATCATTATTAGTCAAGCTTTGTGTCTTCACTCATAAAGAACCTCCTTCTTTTTTTGAGGTCGGGTAAAATGACAGAAATGACACCCGAATAAGGTGATAATGAATGTTATAGCTAGTAAAGGTACGATAAAGATATTGCGTCTAAATCTGAATCTGGGTGTTTACGTAAATTCACAGATGATCGCCTAGTGTTTTTTTCTCACGTGCTTAAAGTACACTAAAGTGTCGCCCTAAAGTGTCATTTTTATCTATAAATGAACTATCGCAGCTCCAAAACTAATAAACTGATTTGAATACGATTTTATTTATGAAATGCGTCAAAATCAGCCGTATAAAACCTGCTGACTTTATCTTCGTCTCTACCTATTTTCATTGAATCTCTAACACCAATATTCGATTACACTATTCCTGTCTATAGGTACCTACTATACCTATATCAAATATATAACATTTTCCCGTCTTTTAAATTACTATGTTTTTGCTACCGTATTTAAATATTTCTGTACTCTACATTTGACTAGACAAAACGAGACAAAGTAAACACTAGATTTCATCAACGGTAACCTCGTAACCAAGGTCTTATTATCATACATTCGAATTCCAAATACAAAAGCTAGAAATATCTGGAAATGTCCACGAGAATCGATCTAGGTTTCATCCCTTGGAAATTGTTGCTTCAAGGATTTGTGACTCAGCTTTGTTTGATCAAATACGTGAAACTTTAACGTAAACAACTAATGCTGAAGTATCTTTACTATAATAATTATTAGTGACCTGATGTGCTTCCAAGTAAATTTACGTATAAGGTGCTAAATAAATACACTTTAAGAATGGGCCATAAGTGTAAAATTCATCGCGAATTAACAGCTTGTTCGGTTTTTGCAAAGACACTTCAAATAAAAAGTGATAAAGAAGGTGTTAGGGTGGTAAACAAGAAACAAAAGTGCTAAACCAGTATATTAAGTGCTAAATTTTACGCCTAAAGTACTAAAATTAAGTGACCATCACGTAGCGGTCTGCTTTCGATTTTCAATACCAACTAAGCTGTTTTAATTTTGGTAATTTAACTTTAAAAAATTGTAATAGTTCCGGATAGCATCGTTAAATGGTTTCCATGCCATAAAAGAAGGTCATCTTGACTCTAACATAAAATACACTTTTTGTTTACAAATTGAACAATGATAATTTGTAAAGCTGGCATAATATGCATAATTACGTATAATTTAACGCAAGTGATAGTTTACCGCATAATCTCCACGGTTTTACTGTTACCTCGCCTTTCTGGTGTAATCTTTCCTGGACCTAGTTCAACGTCCGTTGTTAATGCTAATTACTTTATGTATTGTTGTTAAATAAACTATTATTTATTTATTTAATTCCAATGCAAAAAAAATTATATAATTTTCCGCTTTGACCGTATACAAAACCTTCCTCTTATAACCAGTTACTAATGAAGAAATATCTTCTTTTTATGAAGGAGAAAATAACAAGGGAGAAATTATTTTTCTTTACAACGTCTTCAACGGCAGGAATTATTTTTCTTTACAACGTATTTTGTCTTGGTTTCAGGGTGAATTATGTATGAATCTCTTAAAATAATAAACCTTTTTATTGAATATGGATATCTATGTTATTTAAAGCGTTCGTGAATTGTATGCATAAATATTCACGGAATAAATCTTGATTGATTGATATCTCTTTCTCACTTCGTAAGTTTAGCTTGCGTGCGTAAAAGCCAGGTATACGCAGAAAAGTTTAGTTCTGCACAATAAAGTTGATGCGATCACGTTATATCAATTTAGCTACTGCCCGTATTTATTCGTTATCACGTGCAAAAAATAACCTTCAGAAGTTCAGTGCCCTGAAGAAACTTGTAACACTGAAAATATAAAGATCTTCACACATTTTACTGGAGCATAATAAGAACGTTAAGGCGCAAGAGATAAAAACAAACGTAAAGCCTAAAATAAAAAATAAAATTGGTTATATACGAAAACTAAGTATAACTAATTTTATTTATAATTGCATTAAAAATTATTATTAATTTATTGTGGTTGTGCGTTCTGTACAAAAATCTTTTTCCTACATTTGGATATAATTTATAGACCAAAGTTTCTTGTTGTTTGATTCAGGATATCTCTTTCTTTTCTTATAAATTTTAATGCTTTTTAAATAAATATAAATATAAAATATAAATATTTCAGGACATATTACACATCGCCATCCAGCCCCAAGCTAAGCAACTTGCTTGTGTTGTGTTTTCTTTTATATCTTTCTAAATTTCTATGTCTTTTTGTTCTGTTACTTTATTTGTCGTGGGTTTCGTCTCAAATAAACTAGGCTATTCTGTATTGTAAGTTTATCCAAACGTAATTTAAAAATAGGCTGCATAGTAGTATTTTTTACTTAATTTTGGATATTCTTAGAAACAACATTTTTGGTCTTTTAATTAGGTATATCAAAATATAACGGGCATTTACAACGACAAAATAATATCGTTAAAGTAAAACATAGCGGGTGAAGACCTTAAGAAAGTTCTGTTTGTTTGTACTAAGCAACTACTTGTTAAGTTAAGTAGGTATTGTTTTGGTAAACATAGTTTGTTTTCATATTGGCCACAATTGTAATTATCATTCCTTTTGTTGAAACGCGTTCCACAGAATAGTCATTACATAGCGCTGTGGTGTCTTGAAAATGTCTGGTATGTTGGTGGGGATAATTTTTGGCCTGTAAAAAGGAAATAACATGATTCTTTTAATGTTAAGAATTTCAAATGAAAATTCTTCTTCTTGACTTTATTTCGACTTATTCAGGGTCCGTCTTCTCGTTTTATCGTAGGATCTTAGGTTCTAAAGTGGTTTTATTTTCATCTCTGGCCTTTTTGTCTATTTCAGACAATTTATGGCTCAACGTCTACACGCTCTTTCGTGGCTTTGTAGACCAATAAAAGAGGTTTAGATTCTGTGACTTCATCAGCTTGTCCATGCTTGTCTACCATGTTTAGGGTGGTCTTTCTCTATATCTAAGTTCCATGGAGTTTCTGCGACGGCGTGATTTGTTTTGCGTCTAGATATATGACCGTATCAGCGCGAGCGTAGTCTATTTTCTGTGAATTTCTCGGGAATTGGGGCAACTTTAAACAATCCTCTTGCAAAGGTACTTATTCTGCACTTTATCCAAGCGAGTGACGCCACCAGCCTATCTCAGCTTCTCGTAAACATGAAGTTTCTGTTAATGACCTATTAATAGCCCATCACTCAGACCCATACATCAGAACTGGTCTCACTGCCGTATTGTATAGTTTCCCTTCATCTTTGGAGGCATACGAGGGTCATACAGCACTCCCGAGAGCGATCGCCATTCAAACCACGCAGTGTGATATAAAGTGCGATTTAGTTTCAAATATCAGACCATTGTTAGCGACAAAAGATTCAAATAAAGTTTTGATTACAACACGAACCATTAGACTCGTATGATCACAAACGCTACCCAAATCACTAGCCTTATTATCCCTCTAAATTGATATTACAAATTCTAAAGGGAAATGTTGCCTCTGTTTACACGTGAATAAGCCCAAACAAACATTTGATAAATACGAAAAGGTCAGTCGATTGGTACCAACGTATCTAGTTAACTCCAGGCTCTTTTTCAAAGGCATATAATTTAGGATTATCTATTTTGTCCTCGCAATCCGATGGTGCTGTTCAAAGGTTTATCGGAAACCAATATATCTTATACTTAATATTCGCACTTGGAAAGTAAAAAATAGATTAAGATGTTGGAGATTTATTTTTTGTATTGTGCCTAATACAGGTATAGGTTTTTGTAATTCTCTACTAACTTAATGAAATTTTAGCTCCCGCGTGAACGTGTGTGATCAGGCTTCACGTTTAAATTTGTATCTAGGATAATTACTTTAGTTTCGCTATTTTTAGGATTCCGTGTCTCAAAAGGTAAAAAAAATTGTATGATCACTCTTTTATCCGTTCGTCTGTCCGTGTGTCATCACTGACTTTCTCAGGAACGGGTAGACCAAGAAAGTTAAAATTTGTACCAGATACTGAGATCTATAATCCCTATTTAGATGTATAAAGATCAAGGTCCTGAGTCAACACGATAAAACGATATAAGCAAAAGATTTATGCGAAAACTTGTATGTATCAAAATTTACCTCACTTTTTTATAATGTTAAGTTATAATATAGTACTAATTATTAGTACTTTATTATAACTTGTCTGTTGACCAATACTGATAGATTGTGATGGTAAAGCAAGAGCGGAATCTTTTGATATAAGGATTTTTATCCTTAAAAAGAAGGTTTCGGCGACGAATGTTGTTACTATTTGGTCTACAGAATGAAATTGAAATTAAATCAAAATTGACTGACATACAGATAATGCACAGCTTTACTGCTGGCTGGGGCCTAGATGTTTCAGTGGTTTTGGACTAAATCTTCTACTTTTCAATTATAATATCACCTTTATGGAAAAGGTCTCGAGAGGCTATAAATGCATTTATGTTTTAATTTAGTATTCATTTGACTAGCAACGCTTTTAGTACTATTATACAATTATTTTTACAATTGAATTTCAATCGCGAACGATATGCAAAGTAGATAAGATATTTTGTTAATAATTTATTTTCGTATAATAATAACTATTCTACACAATTATTTAATTATTATATCACAAATGAATAAAGTGTGTTCACGTAAATTATACCGAGAGACAAGTGAAATTATAAATAGTGAAAAAAATATCCTACATTTTTCGAGGACTTATTTTCTAAGGGCGGTTTTCGGTTTATTGTCCACGAGGGTAAATAAGGGTGGTATTATTTAATAACAGGTGGGTTGCGATGAATTTCGTATAAGGAAATCGTGTTTCTAAGAAATTACGTAGAGGGTTTCTACTTTCTATACATTTTCGTAGTAGTCCTTGGAATAATAAATCAATATAATGTACTTAATTCTTCACCTTTAAGTCACCAAGCTATTCCTATCGTTGACTTTTATTTGAGGAAATAAAAGAAAATTGTTCATACTATTATATCTTTATAAAATACTAGCGACCCGCCCCGGCTTCGCACGGCTATATTATGCATGTCATCATCATCATCATATCAGCATCAACACGTCCACTGCTGAACATAGGCCTCCCCCAAAGACTTCCAGAGCGATCGGTCGCATGCTCTCTGCATCCAACGACTTCCCGCGACCTTAATTAAGTCGTCCGTCCATCTAGTCGGAGGCCGCCCCGCGCTGCGCTTTCCGGTACGTGGTCTCCAATCTAAGACTTTTCGGCCCCAACGGCCATCAGTTCTACGAGCCACATACCCCGCCCATTGCCACTTCAGCTATGCATGTATTATACATATAAACCTTCCTCTTGAATCACTCTATCTATAAAAAAAAAACCGCATCAAAAATCCGTTGCGTAGTTTTAAAGATCTAAGCATACAAAGGGAAAGAGGGACAGAAAAAGCGACTTTGTTTTATACTATGTAGTGACTATTACTATACTAGTGATAGTGATAGTGACTACCTGCGCCTCGCGGTTTCACCCGCGTAAGTCCGATGTTTCTCACCATTTAAACCTTCCCTGGACTATGACAAATATTTCAAAACCTAAATCATATAAATCGGTTCAGCCATTCTCGGGTTTTAGCGAGATTAACGAACAGTAATTGATTTTCATTGATATAGACTAGCAGCGATCTGTGGTTTCACCCACGTAATTTCCGATCCTGTAGAGAGATCGGGATAAAAAGTAACATATGTTATTTCTAATTAACCAATGTATCCTCATACCAAGTTTCATCAAAATTAATTTAATAGTTTCGAAACCTATTCGTTACAAAAAAAAAACTGGTTGCCTGTAAAGTCGGTATACGGGCGAAAGTTTTACGGGACGCGTGCCTTTCACTTTTTATGTCTGTCTCTCTCGCTCTTAGGCGGGCTAACCATGCCCGCGTGCCTCTCGCTCGCTCTCATTGTGAGCGCATAACGTCAGCGGAGCGTAACGCAGTTTCTTGAAGTGTCACCCGGCAAACCAATTTATAAAACGTTGTCACGTCAAAAAAAAACAAAAACAATTTCCTTTTTATAATAATAGTGTAGATTAAAATGTATTTTGTTACGCTCGATTTCAGTAAACCAGTTTAATTTAATGTTTAAAAAAAGAACTATAGCTGCGGTCTGCTGTTCACCCGCATAAGTTGTGATGATGACCCGCGGGAATTTCGGTATTAAAAGAATCCCATTTTGTTATCCATCTCCTAATCTACTACTATGATGATTCATATCATCATCGAATTTATAAAATACTAGCTGTTGCCCACTACTTCGTACGCGTGGTAGTTTTGTTTTATACTAAAACCTTCCTTTTGAATCACTCTATTAAAAAAAACCGCATCAAAATTCGTTGCACAGTTTTAAAGATTTGTGCATACATAGGGACCGACAGAGGATAGCGACTTTGTTTTATACTATGTAATGATTACTCCAGGTCTCCCGCTATCTAGATACCGAGTTTCATCGCAATTGGCCCAGTAGTTTTTGCATGAAGGAATAACAAACATACATACACACACGCACATAAAAACTTTCACATTTATAATATTAGTAGGATTCGTTAGGATTAGGATGGACATAAACTAGTTTACACTTACGCTCGCGTATTCTAACAATATAATATAAGTTACCTACATTGTTTGTTTAGGTATTTTAACACACCACGCTATGTACGTACCAACCAAGTATTTCGTATGATGTCAAAGGCATTCTGTCTTTAGGAAGCCGGGCACGTTTCGCCCTATAGGCTTTTCTCATTTTCGTACTTACCTAGTCTTAGAAAGTGCGGTTTCGGCACGCACTACTCGATTACATCATAAGTAATCGAGGCATTTAAAAGCTCATGTTCATATCAATCAGTACCTACCTATATCAATCTATACGTTGCCTAACCTAATCCGATAACTCCAAGGTTAATTTAAGCGAAGCGGTGGTGAAACTCGGCATTTATTTCCTTTCGTTTAATCCTATTTCCTTCCCTTGTCGAGAGACGCCTTCCACCTCTGAGATGCTCTTGATCATGTGGAATCGAATGCGAACTGCTAAGCTGCCTCCCGCAAGGAACGCGTCAACTTTTATAACAAATTCTTCGAGCAAGATATTCTCAAAGTCTCACCTACCTAACATTCACTAAAGAAATTAGGTCAGTGAAGATTTCGAAGTTTACGCGTTCCGAAGAGGTACTCCTTTTAACCCCCGACACTGGAGTGAACATAAGCCAGCTTATGTCCAAGCCAGTGTGTCATACACATACTCTACCATGGATTTCTCTTTCACAGTGTTTAATAAATGGAACATAAAATATATTTTTCAAGCATAACCAATTAACGATATCATTCCGTCGAAGTACAAAGTATAGTGAAGTGTTAAGACATTAAATTAAAATATAAATAGTGTTATACGTTATAAAAACTGAACAATGATGTATTAATAGAAACGAGTGATACAATGATTTTTGTGACTGTTGAAAAAACAGAACAGTTTTGTGTGAAAAGTGCTAATAATAAAACGATATGGGATGACTCTATGTGAAAAATGTTGCGTGCAACCCTCTTTATCCGAAGATGATGCGAGAAATTCACGACAATGGAGAGGCAAGCGCAAGCGGCGCGATGGAGGAAAACGAGGGCGGCGGGAGTGGGGGTGCAGAGGTCGATATGGACGACTGCGGCTCACTCGCGCTGCCTCCGGACCTGCCCCCCTACTCCGGGGACTACATCATCAGCGACTACATGGAACGCCTCGGGACGCGGCTCAACATACTCGAAACAGAACTCAAATATGCATGGCGAGCACTCGACCTCCTCAGCCAAGAGTATGTTAGAATGTGGGAACGACTCGAGAGGTTGGAAGCATTACTCGCAGATCAGCAAGGAGTTATATCCACTTTACTGAACTTTTATACATGTCGCACGGTCACAGGGAGGGATCCGATGACGCGGCTCGAGGTTATCAGGGAAATTTTAGGGAATGGAACCATCGAAGATGGTATAGAAGAAGGATTAGATATAGGTCGAAGTTCAAATTTATTAGTTCCTCAAGATGATGAAATGGAATCGAACGAAGCTTTCTATAAAAGTTTGAATCAAGCGTATCGCGATGATCTTGTTTGTGAAGAAACTTCTAGACCTCCATCTCAATTAGACATGATCTGGGAAGCTCCAGAAGAACATGACTTAGAATTAGTTTCAGCAAGCGGAAGGCAAGTATATAGTTCAACAGATTACAAAGATTATTGTGGACTGCAAGGTGGACCTGAAATAAGCGAAAGAGACTTGGTGCATTTGTCTACGTTAAGTACAATTGATCAAATCACTGTAGATAAATTACATGAATTAGATAGGCTGACAAATCAGTTACACAAAGATTCCAGAGAACTAAAAGACTTGAAAACTAGGCTTCTCAGTCCTGAAACTAAACATTCAAGTAAACATGAACGAGATATCGAGGCTAAAGCTCTTGTGGAAGATGGAAATATTATTAACGAACAATTAAAAAGTGTGTATCCTGGTGGAGAAAATTGGGGCGGTATTAATGATATGATGAAAACCTTCGATGATTTTATGTTGACAACCCCTAAAGAATCGATTTCGAGAGAAAAGTCACCATCACGATTATCGCTCGCAGATAGTACCTTGTCAGATAGAAAAAATGAATATTTACAACCAACATTATCTCCCAGACGAAAATATGTACCGGAAAGGACATCTACAGAGCCTTACACAACTGTAACAGGTCGCCTTGCTTATAGTTCTGCGGTTGCAAATGCTGAGATTAACGCTGCAAAATTAAATAAATCGCCCAGTGCTCTATCTAGAGATAGGTTTGAGTACAGTTCTTCATACCAAATTGCAGAATCATCGAGACATGGTCATTATTCAAGTAAAGGAATGTCTCAGCCATTTAGTGAAATATATAAATCAAGTACAGAACAAAATTCCCCTTTATCGATTCATGAAATTTACAATGGCCCCGCAGAAAGGCTTGAGTTGAGCTATGAAGAAGGAAGGATACGTAAGTCTCCAAGTCCACCACCACCGGCGCCTCCAAATGGTGGAGATTTATTTCCATCTATAGAAAACAACAATGAACTAACAGCTCATCAATCTATGTTGTCGACAGGTGGGACAGTAGCACCAGATGGCCTAAGATTAAGTCCTAGATCACCTAAGTCACCAAAGACTTCACCAAAACATTTGAAACGAGATAATACTAACATTGTTGCGGCAAAATCAGACTCTGGATTATCTTCAATGAGTGGATGGTCGAGTTTAGAAAAAAGCCCTGGATCCCCTAAAACTGGTAGAATTGCTCATGGACATGATTCTCATAAAATGAGAATTCCTTCACCACAATCTGTTCAACGAGTATCATATGAGGTTGATCCTAAACCATACTTAGAAACTCTTGTTGACTCTTACATGTACGATGGGAAAAAAGGAAAAAGTGATTACAATTTACGGAAAGACGAACTTATTGCCCAAGAACTGCGAGGTTCTAGAGATCTAAGTAAACTACAGGCAAAAGTGGAGAATGATTACTTAAAAAGTGAGTTTGACGTACAAGAGACTGCAGAAATAAGTAGTATATCTGAATATTATTACAATAACGAAGCTCCATCAATATATTCAGTTGCTGGAAACAGACAACCAATATTTACTACTGTATATAGCACACCAAGGGGCATGTTATCCGAAGATAGAAATTTTTCCGAATTATTAGATAGAAATGAAATTGATGAATCAACTGTAAGGTCTGCAGTTGATTCATATCCACCTGAACCTAGTTACCATGCGCAAACTGTTGTTATGCCAGCTGCTAACTCAAATAAGAGAACGTTAACGAGAGCAAATACAGCTGGACCAGGGGATCCCCACTTTTACCAAAATGGTTATAAAGGAGCAGGACGTGGTGGATATCCACCAGGAAATCTTACAGATGCACTGTCTTATTATCCAACGTCAAGTAGATACGACTCACCAAAACGTACATCGTTAGAAGACCAACTGTCTTGGCAAGGTAGAAGTTCTCCTTCTAGCTCAATGGAAACTTCAAGTTTAAAGTCACATTCTTTAAGCATAACGGAAAGAAAACAGTTTCAAAATCAATTACAACAAGAATATTTCAAACAACAACAATACGATCAAAGAAATGGAAATGTGATGTATGAAAACCAGGGATATGAAAATCCCGATGTATCTAAAATGAGAAAGGAGCAATATGTTGATTCTAGTGGCGTTTTAGTGACAGAATCAGGGTATGTGTCAATTTCATCAAACTTTAAAAGTAAACCCCAAGATAGATCGCAAAAGAAACCGAAAAGAACGTCTTCTTTAAAATCAGCAATGTCTTCCATGAGTCACTGGTTACCAGATTTACATTTACCTAAAAAACACAGGTCTCATTCTTTACCGTCCGGTGTTGATACAACTGAACCCTCTCAACAAGAAAAAAGTTTAAAAGAAAGAATTTTAAATGCTCAAAGAAGGAAAAAGAAATATCATTTGGTTGCTTCAATGTCTGGGTTGTTGCAAAAAGCAAGACGAAAAAATCAAGCTAGTCATCAATCACTTTCCGATCCTGAAACTTCGGAGACTGAATGGTCAGGTGGCCGATCGAGTGCCCAATCTGAAGATAGCGATAGTGTGTTTTCAGATTCAGCTCATGAAGGTAATATGTTTGTAAAAGTAGCCCCAAAACCTAAACAACGTAAAATGAACAACCAGGAAATCATTGAACAACAACAACTGATTCAGGAACTACAAGAACAAGGATTTCGTGACGATGATGTTTCGGGGTGCATTATTGAGGAAGCAGAGTATCCTGCAAATACAAATTTACCCCGAGATAAAAGCGATGACATAGATTTTCATTTTGCTCGTGTTAACCAAATGAAACAAAAAGATAACATTCAAGAACTAGAAAAACTAGATATCGATACAGATATATCAAATGTAGATCTATTTGAAGAAGAAGAAAAAGAAGATAACCAATCACCAGCTTCCCTATTTGCCACGATAGGTGATGTAAAGAAAGCTTCTGTTGGAAGTTCAGATGAAAATGGACAGAGTGAAAATAATAAACCATACTTACACAGTAGCGGTGGCTCACAAGAGTTTGCAGTGTCGCGAGCTTTGGGTAAGTATCGACTTCGAAAATCGACATCTATATCTGATGAACACGTGGCTGACAATACAGCTGTCAAATCTGAAACAGAAATTCAAGAAGATGTCATTGAAGAAAAACCACCCGTAAAAGAAAGAAGACCTCATAAAACTACGTCGTCTACTCCAGAAATTATTAGCAGTGAGATATCACACGAAGGTTCAACTTTGCCTGAAAGAAGTCCATCTATTCAAAGCACTCGCGGCCTCCCTAACAAATTCCAACCACGACATCAGCAAAGTCTTGAAATACCAAATAAACATGATGACGATGACAGTCGAAGTACCCATTCTTGGAGAAGTGGGTCTAGAGTATCTTCAAGAAGACAAAGTACTGAAGACAGTATAGATTCTGAAGACGAGTGGTATTGTTACGAGTTGAGAAAATTAGAAGAAATGGAACATCAATCTCAACTTGAAATAGAAAGACAGCAAACATTAACGGAAGAACCAGAATTTGAAGAAATAAGTGAAGAACCTGAAGAAGACTTAAAAGAAAAAATGTCTTTCGTATTAAGAGAGTTAAAACTAAAAACTGCGAATGCAAAAACAAAGTACGACGAATCACCTGTAAAAGATTCTTGGAAAGATATTACTACCTTTCCTGCTATCGAAGAATCTGCTGACGATATGGATGACAAAGACTATGATGACGACAAATCTTACGCTGACTCGGGGTCTGGTGAAACTTCAGGTCCTGATAGTCCAGTCATGAGCGGCGACGAGCTTGATGATGACTACGACATGCCTCAAATCCATGAAGACTCACCACCAGCTCAAGCACCGCAACCGTTACAGGACGCACCAGTCGGCAGCAAGTGGAAGCTTCTCAAGGCTTTAAAAGACAGAAAAGCCGAAGAAAAAACGACCGAGCCTCCATCCGAGACCACAACTTCTACCGAGAAAGACAAAGTAACAGCAAGTGTAAGTTATTTAATGCAAAAATTTCATGAGATTAGGGTTAAGAGCTAACTTATTCGTTTCATAGTCGAGTAATGTACGTAATAATTTACGAACAAACTTGTTAGGTAGACTGATATACTCATGCCGTTGCAATTAATATAAATATTATAATATTATACTTACCTATAACCAGCTTTACTGTCCTAAAATTTATAACTACGGAATAATAATCCCTAATTAATTAAACGGATTAATAATTATGGCCATAGTTTTAGTGATTAATAGTCGTCCATTCGACAAAGTTACTATGAAAGTTTTATTCTTTATCACAACTCCTCTGAAATGGCAAACTTACTAATAGGAATAAGTTACCTGGATTATTTGCTTGAAAATCCAAGTTTAACTATAACTTAAACTGTGGTTGTGAAAACGAATCTTATTTTCATCCATATTTCAACAACTATAATTAACTTTTAGATTAGGATACTATTTTAATATACATACCTACTTACCTTCTTGGAATATATACATGCTACCAGTATCTATTATAACGGCAATAATTAGGTATTTAACCAACGCAATATTTATAAGTCCTTTAATATTCATTTTTATATGTATACTACCAAACTCTTTCTCTATTTACAAATGGTTAACAAATTTGTAACTTGCTTAATGTTTTGTATTAACTATACTATATTGAAACTTTACACAGTATTGTAGATGTAGAAAATTATATTGATGATTGAGTAAAATGAGATTGAAGATGTGAGCAAAAGTATGCCGCATATTAAAGAAAACTTTGCCGAAATAATACCTACACATACTTTTTGAACCTTATAGTGCTCACTCTCAATCTCTTAGTCATTTATACCTATTAGTAATAAAAAATATTAAACGCTAATGATTGTATTGTATTAAGAAAGCTTTGAAAGCATTTTTCACGTACAAATTCATTCATAATTTTCATATCCATACCATATCATGAAAAAAATGAGTTATATTTTTAAATTATGATATTCATCTACATAGTATTTTTTGAATTAAATAATATTTAATGATATGATAATTGGTTAAACGATACTAATAATAATTGGCCTATATTGAACTTACGTCATAGTAACTCACTATTCATATATGTAGGTACCTATTATTTATTGAATTATAAACTAAAAATAATTTAATTTTGCGTTAAATATCTAAACTGTAAAAGCAATTTTGAATCTTGATTTTAAAAGTTAAAAGGGTTGATTTACTTATAGTTACTAATTCAATCATAATCGTCTCTAAAATGTTTATTTCATAAAACATTCATATTAAATTATACCTAGGTCATAATATTGCTTAATATATCGTAATAGCTGTTAACACCACGAGAAAAATTAGCTGGCACGTTAATATATTTAGCGAAATTTAGATGTTGAATTATATTATGCGGAAGGATATACGAATAGTCATTGTTTAGACAATTTTCTTATATTTTAGTAGGATAAAAACAGTGGCTTTGTCTCATGTAGGCTTGTTTGTCGTCTAACTTATTTGTAGGGCAAACTATTTGACTAATACGTTACTGTTAATTCTCCATGTCAATGTATAATTTGTTATATTTTAGTATTAAATCTTCTATGTTATGTAATGATACTCGATCAACTTTTAATACCTATAAGTATTCTATACGTCATCTAGCACCCCTAACACAAGCCTAGTTGCTTAGCCTGGGGCTGGATGGCGCTGTGTGCAAACTCCTGCAATATATATTTATAAAAGTTCTTAAAAATATGTGTATTTGTTAGAAATTGATCGATAGTGAGACTCCTTTATTTTTTTTTACAAATAAAATGTTAACTTTTTGTTTTTATTTTATTTTCTTTTATGTTAATGTTTTTTTTGTTTTTGTTTTTAGAATGGTTCCGGAGGATTCAACGAGCAAGGCGGTCGAGGAAATGGGTATGTGGAAACTGCTAATGCCCCTTAATTTGTCCCTGCCATTAACAGTAATGTTTGGCGTAACAATAAGCATTTCGTTAACTAGGTGGGTGGCTACTCTATAAAAAATAAATTCCAAAAAGATTTTGCTAAATTACTTTATATTTCAGTGTTCAATTGAGTATGTAATATCAGTATAAAATATATGCACCTTACGAATTTTTACAATGACATAATTATAATTAATATTTTTTAACCTTTTAGTATAAATGAAAGTATCGGTTTATCAAAATTCCGTTTTCGATAGCTTGTTTTAGAGTGTTTAGAATATAAACACTCTAAAAACAAGAATCTAAACTTTAGATTCTCTACTGATTTTAGTAACTCCAGGTACTTCTTATGTTGTATATGTAGAGAATCCCTTAAAGTCTCCGTAATCGATAGTTAAACTGCCTGTATAAATATTACTGTGTATATAAAAAAGCAGCAAAGATTACAAAAAAGGTCGTCAAAGTAACTTGATAACTAGATAAAACTTTTTATAGGCATCCGGGAGATAATCCGTTCTACAGCAATATCGACAGCATGCCCGACATTAGGCCGAGAAGAAAATCAATACCGCTCGTCTCCGAACTTGTAAGTAACTTTTTAAGTATACTTGAATTATTTACTTACAATTCAAATGTGATCCTTCTTTGGCTGGTTTCAATTCTATTTCTTAGGAATGTGATACAAAAAGGGAATTCGAATTTGATGATGTTCGACGTGCTAAAAGATACGTCAAGTCGCGTGACCAAATGATGCGACAAACGAAAATTAATGGGAGTAATAGGGCTGGCTTATTTGTTCAGAACTTTATATTTCAAAAATGAGGTAAATACTATTGATAAATCAAACGTTGGTAGGTAAACGTCCATAGGGTCTGCGGGTCCAAACATTGAGGTCTACGTAATGTTATCTAAGATTCCTATAACGTTTTATGGTTCGTAGTGGAATTCTATGCCAAATAGTCCGTTTTACCCTTTTTGGATCATATTGTTTATATAGCTCCACTCACGGGGTCCACAATCCACATTCTAGGTTAGGTAACGAAAGGTAGAATTTGGAACTGGCCATAAATGTTTACAGCTGGCATCGACGTTGCTTACTGAGGCTTAGTAATTTTAGGCGCGTAATAAATGTTTCTTTCACACTGTTAATACTACGGTGTGTTTTGAACAATTTATGGGGAGATAAAATTGATCTTATCGTGTTTTTAGAAACACCTTCGTAGGATTTATTGATTGAATTGGAGTGAAAGTTTAATTCTTCAAAAAAATTTGTAAGGTTTGTATTTGTACACTGGTGTCTCCCCATCGATTGTCAAATTCAACTAAATCTTTAAATTCTTTCAAAACTATCTATCTTATCGATGTTACCTGTATCTATCTTCTAAACCTTAGTCAGCCTCTACCTTATCTTAGTCTTAATGCCCTTAACCAAAATTAGGGGTCACCTTAAATATTCCTGATAAAAATGTATATTATCATTGCATTCTACCCCATTACCACGGACCCGAAGGTTCTCAAGGTATTTCTATCCCAATAACACTTTATCTATTGCATGTATTTCTTTATTTTTTTATTGAAAAGTCAGCAACGAAATTGCCTTATCACCTTTTTAATTTATTTATTACTAACGGAATTCTCTTTTAATCTATGTAAATAGTACGCTTGCATTATAAATATTTGAATGATTCGATTTATTATTTGCCTTTGCATGGTTCGCTTTAAGCTCATTATACTGTAACTAAAGATAGAAGTCAATTAAATTCTGAATTCATATCAAAATTACTGTGTACATTAGATTAAAAAAATGAATATTGAATTCAACATCCGGGATATGCACGTGCTTGCCAATTTCGTTTCCATTACGAGGCTTCAATATCACAGCAAATATTATTTTTACGACTGAAAAATCTTTTGTAGCGCAAACATGAATTAATTCAGGTGAATCACAGAGTGTTTCAATTACATTTTCACACATGTTACACTAACAGTTATATTTTTATCTAATTTTGAATTTTTAAGCACTGTTAAAGCAATATTTTTATTTACTAATATTTACCTACACTGTTATTTTGGATACATTTTAGATTGAAATAAAGGAATTGTGGAATATTTTGTAGTTCGTGAACATAGAAACGAGTTTACGAAACAGCTTTAAAGGCATGAGTAGATTTAATACCGAGTTACGGACGATATAACTTTGATCTCTGAAATAAAGTAGACAGGCGACTTCCAACCGGCTTTGCTTTAGATCAATGTATTTTTCAAAGTACCATGTATTAACATTGATTTTAATGTTTAGACAATGGCTGCTACGAAGAGGAACGCAGGTTTGACATCAGCTGTACATCGAGCTACGTTGAATGATGAAGAGTTGGTAAGCTTTATTCTTTTCCTATATTTACTTTCTTGTTTTGTAAAAGCTAAAATCTGTGCCAATATAGCAATAAAGTGCTTCAAATGTAAGTGATATTAAAGTGGGGTTCGTAATATGAAACTGAATGAAAAGTGGTTTTACAGAAAATGCACGTATACAAGAAGACACTTCAAGCTCTCATATACCCGATATCTTCGACGACCCCTCACAACTTTGTCCTGTGGACAGCCACCTCCCCCACCTATTGTTATGAATGCGAAGGTTTACTGTGGGGTATAGCAAGGCAAGGAGTCAGGTGTACAGAATGCGGAGTCAAGTGCCACGAAAAGTGCAAAGATTTGCTCAATGCGGACTGTCTACAAAGTAAGTGTAGTTTTATTGGCGTCTAAATCCTGTCGATGTTTAGTGAGAAAAGGTAAAAATGAAATAAAATAAATAAATTGAGATCTAACTAGCAAACTGATAATAACCTTTAAAAAGTTACAGAATTAAATAAAAATTCTCACTGAACATAAAAAATAATTTGAAGATCTGTATTCGTAAAGACCGTCACTTCACAAATTTTACTTTTAATTATGTTTAGGTCGTAAAGTTGACGGGGCGAAGCTCAGTTCGCTCCTTATTAAACTTGAGTAGTGTCAAGCGTCACTTGACAGGTCACTCAGTGGAAACAACATCTTTGGATACACAACTTCGACGTACAAAATCAATATTTAATGCCCAGCTCGAAATTCCTTTGCTCTAAGGGAAAGCATTTTACTTTGCATTGTTACTGTGAAACTTTTTGATTGTTTCGCTTTTGAAAATTTAATCGTTAACGTTACAACTCTATTCCGTTGAGTTCTTAGGGATTGGAACTTAACTTGTTATTTAAAAGTTCATAAATTTGACGTTTAAAATGGACGATCCTGTAAATAAAGCCTTCACACTTTTCAAGGGCGGCGATTCTAACTTTATGTTTTTCTGTCTTTTAATACAACGGAGTATAAAATTAACTCGTCTGAGTTAAAAATCTACGTGTTTTTTCGATGGTGAAATTTATTATTTTGACGAGCTGTGCTAAAGTTGCTGAAAGATCAGGGGTTATCTTTTTCTTACAATATACTTACTCCGCTGGCTCAGTGACCCAAAGGCCTCCGAAACCAGAGTCTTTAATCGCTCCCTGTCCTACGCTATTTCTTGCCAATTGAGCTTTCTTACATTATACTTGACTTTATTGTGTGTGCAAACGACGAGTAGATTTAAAGAGAATAAAATATAAAGGTAGGTGTTACAATAAATTTTATTTACACATATTGCTGTATACACCACGTACCTTAGACGTCCGCTACCTACTACTTACTAAAGCAGTTTGAATTAAGTACCACTTTATCCTGCTGAGTTCTCGAGAGTTATGTCCTTTGTGCCCGCACGCCGACAAAGTCCAACTCCGAGATATATCTTCAGACGGTGATTGATATTACAAAGCTTTATTATCTACTTTGACAAGCTTTACTATTGTGCTAATCAAATTAACAAACTTATGATTTGGTTAAAACTAATTTTAATTAAAATTTTATAAATTGTTGGCCTCAACATTGAAGTGACGGTTTTTTTAAATTAATTTAAGAATTTGAATTCCCAATGTGTTTAGATTCCCGTGACGGCAGGTAAATTTGATAAAACGTGTCGTCGTAGTCGGAATATATAAATGTATCATTATATAGTTCAATTTTGCATGAGTACATTTTTGCATGTGTCGGTCGTCGTCCATTTTATCACGAGACACAGTATCTACCATCGGCAAATGAAACGGAAACACAAATAGTAACATCGCCAGAGTTCACGCTATCAACGATTTAGGGACCAATCATTTTTATCTTATTCCTCGATGTGGTTTCATTTTTTCTATGTCATTTTATTTGTTTTTTTATTACTTTCTTCTATTCTGACCTCATATAATATGCATGATTTTTTTCCCTTCCTATCAGTGATTCGATCTTTGCTTCTTCGGTGTGCATGGCTATTGGTTTACGAAACACTTTTTATATATTCAAAAATTATTCCCATGGATGAAAATTTAGAGATAAATTTAATTTTGCACGGTCATGTTGGTGAGCAGTCGTTAAGCGAACTTAAAAGTCGGTAAATCATCTACTTTAGTGTCATCGACTGCACGCCATTATCATACCAAGTCTACACTTTGAAATTTAGATGTATTTTTTATTTATTTCTTTATTTTGTTGTCAAACTTTGTTAACACTTTGTTGGCAATTTTTTGTAATCAATGTTTGTATTCCTTACTTAATAATATTAACTTTAACTAGAATTAAATAAGGTAAAAGTAAATAACGCATTGAAGTTTTTTCACTTGTCTTTATGGTATTTTTCTGTACAGTCAATATAATATTATTATGAGGAATAATACTTTATATGTTTTTCAAAGTGTAGACAAATAGTTATTCACGTAGATAAGGATTTCGGTCCTGTTTTAATTATATTCCTTTGGGCCGCCCCGCCCAGCGCCGAATCTTTAAACCCTTAATAACTTTGTTTTTACTTAAACTATTCTATACCTAATACTTAACAAATCTTTACTTACACTATTTAACACTAACTATTTTAATACTAACTTCTTCTTCTTAAATTGATATATACGCTTTAAAACACGAGCAAACAAACAAATCCGACAAATAAATCACTACAATATAAAGATGTGCCTGATTAGCGATGTGTGCACGCAATCCAGTGTCTGTCCACTTTTAATATTATATGTGGTCCTTTAGTTTATTTGTTTCAATTGTTAATTTATAGATTTCCACTTTCGTTATAATTTATTTCACTATCTTTATGTTGTTCTTCTTAGGGATTTAATGTCGATGTTATGAGCAACGTCAATTGAGTGAAACTAAAACGAAGTCTTAGTGAGATTATAAATATTAAATAACAAATAATACTGTACATACAGAACAAAGGTTATTTACATTGAAAAGGGTATATACACTCTAAACGCCCAAGATATTTGATTGATTGTTAATTGAAAATTATTAATCAATCAAAAGAAAAGGAGGAATTTGTTAATAAATTGCGTTGGAATGTATTGCATTTAATCGATAGGCGCCGTGCTCAGATCCACTTCGGCTTGCGCCGCTCGAGGTCAATGACCTGATCAGATCTGACATAAAATCTATTGTTTATTGAGTAAAGTTGGAGTCTAGTCAGGTTGTGGTTAAGAGTTGCCGTAGTGGGTGTGGGCGCGGGGCGGGGGGGTCGTCCCGGCGCGTCCCGCTACTGCCAAGAACAGTGTTGGCACCGCCTGAGTAGTGTGCTTCGCAGGGGCGGCTGAGAAGTCTTCCAAACACGGCGCCGAAGACAAAGCCAACTCTATCATCACAGCCATGAAAGAGAGAATGAAACAGAGAGAACGCGATAAGCCAGAAATCTTCGAACTCATCAGGTAATGCCACTTTCCAATATTATTTTCTAATCTAATTGAACTATTTATCTACTGAATACTTTTCAATGCGAATTCTTTTTCAAAGGTTGGATTCAACAGGTACTTTAAATTTAAACTTTTGACTTTATGCTAGTTTTGCACAAGACTTTTAATATAACCAGCAATCCCTACCTTCCTTCGGCAACCCAAACTGTTTTTCACAACTCCAACCTAAATCCACTTTTCCAAATCAATAAGTCACATTGCACAGAAATTCGAATGGTTGACACGTGTATGTATGTAACAGACAAGTGTTCAGCATGGAGGGCGAGCCACACACAGCACACATGAGCACCGTCAAGCAATCAGTCCTCGATGGCACGTCAAAATGGAGCGCCAAGATCGCTATCACAGGTTCGATGATGTAAAACGCTAACCAGTTCTCTCCTCAGGTACCCCTGCAGCGCTGCAGCACTCCAGCATTCGGACGCCCAACGAATAAGGAGCCACACACAAGAAACTAAATTGCGTTCCGTCTTTCGTTTCATGTGGCGGCCAGGCGGACTTTTAACGTCGACCCAGACACTCACATAGACAGTCTTGAACAGGCCGAACAAATCACTATAGAGGGAACGTCAAAATGGTCTTGCAAGATCGCCATTACAGGTTTGCGGTGGTCTTTTGCGGCTACGAACCGCACGCTCGCAAATTCAGACTCTTCTAGTTCTCTTCGCCTGATATATCTTCAACTTGTATTTTGATATCTGCTTAAACGATACAACACACACATAAAACGTATACCTACGCTTACATTGCTATTACTATTATATACTGATGGTACTGCTTTGCGGTAACATATTTTTGCTCATTTATTTTGCAGCGACCAAATAAGCAGATATTAAGAACAATTTCTATTGCATACCTTACTTCAAATACTAACCCAAAAACCACGGTCGTTAATGCACCGCCTCTAATCACTACCATTGATAAAATCTAGCTTGTTTTTATCATTAACCTAAAGGAAATTCCACGAATCCAACACGTCACTTGAAAGAATATTGACAAGAATCAATTTCAATTAATTCACGCACAGTTTTTATACTCGATCGAACACATTGAAATTACACAAATTTTACTTGACACGTTAATTTATTACTGATAGATGAACCCCAACCAGCAGAGCACGTCTGCTGCATTGACACTGATTGCATGACGTCACAAATTAATGACACAATGTTACAAAGGAAATTATTTCAGCCCATTCATGATTGAACTCTGGTAATGAACTGGGCTATTATTACCTTTTTCCAGGAATAGAACCTTTCTTCAGTAGAATCTTGATAAATGAATGACTAGAGGAACTAAGCATGCAGAATGAAGGACCCCAATTATACCGAACCTTCTTTATTCCCGCTGTTACTTCTAATAACTTTTCGATTCGTGAAAATTCCAATACCATTAGATTTTGATTCCCGCGCATATCTTTACACTTCTTCGAAACTTTCTTCTTGGTCGAAGTTTGCATTAGAATTTGCGATGTAGTCGCTATTCGAGTTGTTTTAGAAATCGAATTGGGCATAGATATACAGTTTGGTAGTTTCGTCTTCTTCTGAACCCCAACCCGTTTTGATCACACGAACCCGTTAGATTCAAAGGTTTTGCGTTGAATGCTTGGTGAGTTAAAGGGTAAAGAGGTAAGCTTAAGCTAAGCTAAGATATAACCTAAATTAATTTTTATTGCTAACCATTTTTTCGTACTCCAAGTTGCTACCTACATATTTGGGATATGAAATATAATACATGTGGCTATAAAATATCCGTGTAAGAAAGTAATATTACTTGCGGAAGATTTAGCAGGAATACGTTGGTTGGAATTTAGTGAGGCGCGTATTAACTGTATTTTTGAAACGGTTAGTAATATAGCACTTACTTTGTATGTATCGAACTAACGTTGTAGTTATTTGCTATTCCGACCAGCGTGCTCTATTTTGTGAGAGTTCTTACCTAAATGGCATCGATAATGTTTATTTGCAGAAATTGGTTGGTATTTTTTGATATTTTGCCCGTTTTCCTCGAATATACTAATTGTGCCCTTTTTTTGGGCAGTTATTTGTGCTCAAGGGTTGATTGCTAAGGACAAGAGTGGAACATCAGATCCCTACGTTACTGTTCAAGTAAGCAAAGTGAAGAAACGAACTAGGACTATGCCTCAAGAACTGAATCCTGTTTGGAATGAGAAGTTTTACTTGTAAGTACCTATAGTTAATTACTTAAATGCTTTAATAGGTACAAAAATGTGTCCCTTCAACTGCTAATTGGTTCTTTGAGTTATTGCTGCGGGGTGTGGAAGGAACTACTTTAACGAACTGCCATGTAAACAAGTCCTTCAAGCAAAAGTTTACTTTTTGCGCAGTTGCTACTGATTTTTTTTAGAGTTCCAAAGAGTAAAAACGGGACCTTATTACTAAGAATTCGCTGTCGGTCCATCTGTGTGCGGTCACCAGGCTGTATCTTATGAACCTTGATAGCTAGACAGTTGAAATTTTCACAGATTTTGTTGCCGCTATAATAATAAATTTTACTATGTATTCTTCACTATTACCCGTCGTCTTATTGTTCACGTCTTTATTTCTTGTATCCTGTATCTGACAGAATAAAGCAAATTGTTTTAAGATTTATGGTTACTGCATAGTATCATGCTAAAATCGTATTGACTTTTGGCTCCGTATTACTAAAGTACAGAGAAATGGTCATACTGTGGTAATTTTGGTTAGACTTGGTCGATTTTCTTTCATCGTTGACTCTGAGGCGTTTTTATATAAACCACGGTCCTTTGCCGAAACGGTTATTTTGTAGACCCTTAATGAACATAACAAAGTTTTAATCACATTTATGTCAGAATTAACCTAACTCCGTTCCCTTGAAACAAAAACGTGTTTTTAACCACAGTGAATGCCACAATTCGTCCGACCGCATCAAAGTCCGAGTTTGGGATGAGGACAACGACTTGAAATCGAAGCTGCGACAAAAACTGACTAGAGAGTCTGATGATTTTTTGGGACAAACTATTATTGAGGTAAGACAAAACACAACGTATGCTATGAAGTAAACGACAACTTTTTATCACTAGGTAGTAAATGTTCTAACTAAGTAGTTACTAGATTCTACTCATAGATTTAAAGTTGCCGCTATATCTTTGAATAATCA
The DNA here is from genome assembly GCA_907269075.1 of Idaea aversata. Taxonomy (NCBI): domain Eukaryota; kingdom Metazoa; phylum Arthropoda; class Insecta; order Lepidoptera; family Geometridae; genus Idaea; species Idaea aversata. The sequence continues at coordinate 12,135,399 of OU026097.1, read as the reverse complement.
AGAATTTACGACATCTGATCTTCCGAAAAGAACATCTATCTCATCGATTTTCTTTGCAGCAACCCAATCCATAAAATTTTTAAAAACTTTTAGGATTTACAATTTTTGTTTATATTTGATAGGATTGACCACTTTCTCACTTGATGGTAAATGAAGATGCATTCTAAGATGTAGCACACTTACCTATAATATACTTGGCCACTCGTTATTTGAAGATTCTAGAAAGAAACTCAGTTTATGGTGTAAGCAGTCCATTGTCAATTTAGTCTGCATATTTTTATCTAGGATACGGTAGTGCCTTCGACAAAACATTAAAAGTCTAACCCTACGTAGAGTCTAATAATTTTATTTCTTTCAAAGGTACGAACGTTGTCCGGTGAGATGGACGTGTGGTACAACCTGGAGAAGAGAACTGATAAGTCTGCTGTGTCCGGAGCCATCAGGTTACATATCAATGTAGAGATCAAGGGAGAAGAGAAGGTGGCACCGTACCATGTTCAAGTAAGTCTTAGAAATAATAGTGACCAAAGCTGTGTAATGTGTATATCTATAGTGCCCTGTTTATCAAAATTAACTTAACTACATGTTCAAAATATTTTATTTACAAAATACTTGAACGCTTGTAGATTCGGGTTATTCCACTTTCCCCCCTGAGCCAATCCCCCTTACTTGAGCCATACTTGTAAATTCTGGATTTCAAAATGTATGTCGTATTTAGGGGTTTGGGGCGGTCGGTCAAGTGTGTTTCGTCAAAGTGCACGTTTGGCCAAAAGAGTGTTTCGTCAAAGTAAACGTCTTGCAAAACATCGTACTGTCATGTGTGTACTTAGTTAAACTACATTTAGTCAAAGAGTGTTTCGTCAAACTATAAAAATTGTGTAAAAAGAACATTTTCATATTATTGAGAGTAACTTGACGTAGGTAACCTGAATTAAGCTCAGCAAACACACTGGAAGAAAGACAGTCCGACACGGTCGCCTTTAACTTTCAATATTACCAGCAATAACCGGATTCTTATGAAAACTGTGCCCGTAACATAATCAAAAAATTAAGTTTCAAAAATATAAAAAACAAAAAAACACTGTGAATATTCGTTTAGTATATAAAATTAACAGCGCTATTTCGCAGTAATGGGACACGGCAATCAGTAAAGGAAAAACTTTACAATATTCGCGATGGTGAATCAACAGGTCAATGTCCATTGGCAATATGCCCCTTGGACTTAAGCCAACCATAGTAATCACGTGCTGTTTCACTCAATTAATATTTGACAAATGGTAATTGAATATTATTGTGTACATTTCCTTAACACTTTATTTAGGTAACGTTTCTTTGGATTTTATCATTATTTATTTAGAATGCTCCGATTTTGGAGCTCCGGATCTTTGAAAGACTTGCGTAGAATCGAACCCAACATGTAGAATTGTAGAATCCCTTTACAACAACAAGTTACCAAAGCATGATGTGCACAACGAACAAATGTTTTTGGCTACGTTTTATATTACATTTATTTATAATAATCGTAGTATTTTCCTGTAAACTATTACAATGTATTGATGAATTGTGAATTTGTGCTAACAAAACTTTTAAAAGCCATTTGTTTTGCTAAGCCAGTGATTCGTGGAGAATTGTACCTACTCGAATTCTATTAAATATTAAAAGAAATTCCTTAATCGGTCCAGGTGTTTTCGAGTAATCGGCGTACATACAAAAAAAAAAATATACGCGACCAATTTTCAACCTCCTCCTTTTTTGAAGTTGGTTAAAAATACAAAAAGAGTCAGCAAGAAATCTCTGAAATAACTAGAGCTATGAGTCTGAAACTTGGAGGTTCTTTTTATTAATTTAATTTAATTTAATTTTTTAATATTTATTTATTTTCGACATTCGACCTCTAAAGCCGTAAAAAGGGCTGTTATAGGTAGTTAAAGTTTGAAGCTCGTAGTAACTGTTAGTGTTTAAATGAAATACATAATATCACTTTCAAAAAGACTCTAACGCGGGTAAAGCGCGGGGCGCGGCTAGTCACTAACATATTATAACACAAAGTCCTCCGCCGCATCTGTCTGTCTGTCGCTATAAACCTAAAAACTACTGCACCGATTATCAAGCTGTTTTCACCAATGGATAGAGTGATTCTCGAGAAAGTTTTTAGTATATAAAACAAAACTACCATGCGTACGAAATCGCGGGCAACAGCTAGTTATTTATACTTATAACTTGTCAATTAATCCGTTCTGCTTCCATCCAAACAAACAAAATACGTGAACATTAAGTTTACAACATCCGAGTTTTCAACTGCGAAAATAAACCGGACCATCTGAATAATTAGCATCACAAACTGCCCTTCTAAAGTCTCCAGAGGCCGAATGTGACCAAGATATTATACTTTTGCATTAGCTAGCTTTTAAGATGGCCCTACATATACTTTTATTTTAGATAAAGTAACTAAACTATACTAAATAACAATTAAATAACGAAAACTTAAATTAATTAAATAAACTACCTACTTTACTTACACTAAATTAAAAGTCCAAATGGGGATCCCTAGGAAGTGTGCCCAAAAGGCTGGCAGCGTTACCACGTTGGATGGCGATGCTTATCCGTTGTCCGAGGTACGAGCCAGCCCTTTGGTCACCCGAAGCTAAAACTAGTAATTTTTTTTAATTTTGGCCCTACATGTTTCTTGACGCGTTTATTTTTTGTAAAAATGTTGACTAAACCTCGGCAGTCGACGTTTTGGCTGAGTTACATAAATCCTTGGAGGTACACAAAAAGAAAGAAAGAAAGTTATTTTACTTACATTTCTATACGACTTTTTGGGCAGTTAGACTTCTACTTTATATATATTTTTTTATTTTTCATCTGTTTATTTTTCAAGTTATCGTAATACGAAAAGCGGTTGTTTTAGGCGTCTAGGTGAACGACTTTTGTTTTTAAAAATTCTAACTTTTTTTCGAAAATTTTGAGGTTATGTTTACTCGGTATTCAACTCTTTCTAGTAGGAGTAAAAGGCTATTGGCCTTGAGTTTTTATTTGATTATTGAGTTTGGACCCCTTTTTAAAACATTCATAGTCTTTATTTCAGACGACCCAGTTGGCACAATGGTCACCATGCCGGACTGCCAAACACAGGGTTGCAGGTTCGATTCCCGCCACAGCCAATTATTTATGCTTAAATATTTGTCTGTGGTCTGGTTGTTTCTATGTATTATAAGTATAAAGAAAAGTATACGGATACAAAGGACGACCTCTGTGGCGCGTCGGGCGAACACCCGACTGCGACGCAGAAGGTTGCGGGTTCCATTCCCGCCGGGAACAAGTATTTATGCTGACCATAAATTCTTGTTTCTGGTTCTGGGTGTTTCCTATATGTATAATATGTATATATTTACAAAAAAAAAAAAAAGTATATAAGTAGTTTATCCGTTATCTGGCACCCATAACACAAGCATTAAGTTGCTTAGCTTGGGGCTGGATGGCGATGTGTAATATGTCCTGAAATATTTATTTATTTATATAAGTAGTATATCCGTTGTCTAGCACCCATAACACAAGTCTAGTTACTTAGCTTGGGGCTATATGGCGATGTGTGGAATGTCCTGCAATATTTATTTATTATTTTCGAAAACAGCTGATTTTTCTAGAAAACGTAACCTAATTTAATATTTAACTTTTTATTTGAAAACATAACATAACTATATTGAAAAAATACTTACATAAAATACGTGGCGAATTGATGACCTACTCCTATTTTAAAGTCGGTTAAATAGACATAAATAATCTTGGAGGGACATCTTAAGTACAGGTAGTTAGTCGCGCAAACTTTCCACATTTATTCGTGAAAGTTGGTCTTACATCTGTCTGTTAGAATCCGTCGTCTGTTTGATTGTTTGTCCTTAAAATATTTAACTTTAGACCACATACTTTTTGTCGGCTGATAAAGATTAAACATGTGATTACCGACTTGTAATTTCATCAATTTTGTCTTACCTGGCTCAAGTCAAATTAATTTACTGTTAATGGTCCTTCTATTACTTAAAGTTTTATTTTAATAGGGTAAAAACATCGAGGTGGAAATTGAGTATTAGTTTCATTTTAAGATATAAATTAATTAATCTATGTAGTAATATGTAAGTATGGTCCTTTCATTCTGCAGTTTTGGAGCTCTACGGTGGGTTTGCAATTTTGTTGCCTGATTGTACCGTTAGGTTGGTCTAAAGTATTTAGTCTATGGAGCTCTAAGAGGCAGGTGTAACAAACGATGGCGGTAACTCGAATTAGCGTTATAAAAGAACGATTCGACCGAAAAATGTTTGGGAACTTTTGGGACTTCTCCGATTTTAATTACGGCCCTGAAATTTAAAGGTAATTCCACGTTATCTGAAATATTTTTGACTCGAATTTCTTTACAAATTAAAGGGATTTCGAGATAAGTCTTTTTATTTATGAAACTACTGGACGGATTTTTATTTTATTTATAGGCACATAATATAGGGTGTAACCAAAATGGAATAATTTCTATTAAACTTCTATATTTAGGATCTAGATTCATCATCATCTTCCTGCCCTTATCCCAATTTATTGGAGGTCGGCGCAATATGTCTTCTTCTTCCATTCACTCCTATTAGTTGTCACCTCATCATCTCATTCATCTCTCTTATGTCTTGTCTCGCGCAGTCTATCCATCTTTTCAAGGTCGTCCTCTTCCTCTCCATCCCTCTACATTCATACTTATCACTCTTCAAGTTACATCCGTCTCTTCTCTTCTCATCACATGTCCATACCAACTCAAACGGTTTCCTTTTATCATTCACAAATATGCATGCATAAAAATATTAATAAAATCACCAAGACTCACTTACGATGAGTCACTCCATCCATCTTTTCTTATGTGTCGTCTTCTTCTTGGATTTTAGCGGTTGATACTCAAAAACTATTTCAAAGACGCCTCTATCGCGCTTCTGGTCGTACCACTTCGGCTTAACAAACTTACGTAATATATTATCTTTAAATGAATTTTATTGATGTAATACTTACGTATATTAAGGACCTTTTACCAGGTCAAGGGCAAATAGGAGAGACGTCGAATGAAATTGGTTTCACTCCTTTCAAAATAATTGGGTACCGATAGATATAGACAAAAGGAACATTATTTAGGGTAGGTATAACTTTTACGTATAAGGCGAAAGCAGATGAGAGACTTCACGATCGGTCAAGAGATCGTTGATCAATTTGAAGGTGATAAAAAAACATGTTCGTTTTCAAATTGAGTGAACGTTGGACTCATCCTACATATCTATGAGTGAGACGAGTTGCGAACATAAAAAAACACTTCTATTTTGTATGAGGTTTAGACGTCAATTACCATCATCAATAATAGCATTTTATATTATTTAGGGAAATACTAAATGTACAATCAAAAAGACAGTGGTTAGATATAACCATCGAATAAGGCAAAGCAGCCAGTTAGCATTTTAGGCACCCTTACTAGGGGCCTTCATTTAATCGGAGGACAGATAATAACCCCCATTTCGATTTCTGATTTAATATTATCTCCTTCCGTTTATATTTTTATAAAAACAAACTAAATAAAATATATAAATTCCTTGTTAGAAACTTTTAAAATAACTTTAAGTCAGTTTCTACTAAAGTAGGTATGTAATGTATAAAATTATAAAGGTTTTTTATTTTTTATCTGCTGTCTTTTCAATTGTCTTGTAAGTAATGTAGTAGGTACTTATTTAAAATTAAGAAAACTATATTAAAAAGTCTGTAGTCTGTATCAGCCATTAACTTTAAGTAGGTACTTTACTTCTTAGGGCAATAGATATTAATACTAATTTTGAACACGATATTTCTCTATTAACTCATGTTCTCTTTAGTAGACTCCCTTTTGAATCTTCGATTACGATGATATCTTCTAATTTCGAAAAAACATTGTTTCTTTGTACCCGTCTTAAAGTCAAACGGCTCGACCGAATTACGTATAAGTTTGCAAGACTATAATTCATAATGTAGATAATAATATAGGATACTTTTTAACGCGATATTTTTACGGAATCGGGACTAAGGTAGATAAAACAGCAGCGTTGCTTCAAATGTCAGAATAACTTCGATCTGTTTTCATTCTGTTAATTAAAATGTTCTCCAATTAAGAATATTATTCAATGGTATCTTTGTATTTTTAGAGAATATTATTCAAATACCTATTAGAAATAAAATAACTTTTAAAAAATAAGGGGTTTTTCTTAGAAATAATAGTGTAAAATTAGTTTCTTTCTAATATGAGTTTTTTTTATAAATGATGTTACTCTACGTGCGGTATTGAATGGAATTACTCGACAAGCAGCCTATACGATTATTGTTGTAAAAGTCCGGAGTACTGAGTGCTCATAAAGTAATTTTAAATAGTCTAATTTCTGAGGTCTAATTACTTTCCTAATAATGTAAATTAAATTTAAACGCTTCTAATGAAATAAGCCAGTTCGAAGCCAAAAAGTAAGAGATAAAAACTGAACTTAAATAGAGAGGAAATACATCAGAAGGCCAATTCTCGTAAAAATCATTGTTGAAATTACGTTTCAATATCATTTCGATTGCATTTCGATCACAAATAATACCCTCAAAGTAGCTCAAAACAACCTTAAAGTCACCTTTTTGCAAAAAAAAACTGACTTTGAGGGTATTATTTGCAATCGAAATGATATTGAAATGTAATTTGAACAATGTTATTTACGAGAATTGGCCTTCAGAGCATTTATTTTTCTGTATTATTTTACTTCTTTACTTACAGCTACTGTCAAAGTTAATCTATTGCATATAGTGTTTGGTATTTATGTTATGTTTAATTGATCTTCTTTCTTTCATTTTTATAAAAGTCAGTAACCATTTGGACGAAACCTACCCGTAGAGATATTCAACGAAAAAACGTTACAAATTAATATTCTCTTGAGATAATAATCTCTTTGAAAATCGAGTTTTGTGATCACTTCACTTTAACACCTTTAATGACTTATGTTACATGAGATGTCACCAAAATTATTCAATATATTAATAAAAAACGTAAATAAAAATATATTACGTATGTAATTCCAACACTCCAATTTTTTTCTTAACAAAGTTTTGATCCTGATCCCATGTGTTACTAATTATTAAATCATTAATTATGAAATGAATGACAAATTAATGTCTTTTAATTACAAAAATTAAATACAGATAATTTTATTATACTAATTTGATTAATAAACTAAATAAGTAATTAAAAATGGAGTAGTAAGTATTATAGTTACTTAAAAATACTGTAAGATATTGTTTGTGGTGTAGATAGATAAACACTATTTTAATCAGAATATTTTAACCTTGAAATGTACTCTCTAATTATAAAAGGTTTTATCTCTTACAGCGGAAATAATTTCAACATTAATTCTAAATTCCATTGCCTCATTACTTTCGCAGAATTCCTCTCTAAATACAGCCAGCCAAACTTCAGTTTATTCAGATAATTTAACATAATATTCTACCAAATTGATTCCACGAAAAGACAATTTAAACAGCACCTTCTGTAGCTGACTAAATTTTAGTCAATGTATGCCAAAAGTTTGTCAATCTAAAGGGATAATACCCGCAAATTGTCCCGTTCGCAATTTGACACAGTTGCAAGTGGGCCCATTCACGAGTGGTCTCTTTCACAAGTGATTCCAAGCGCCAAAGGTCTACTTTTTGCAGTTTCGTCCCATTGTAAATAATTTGTCGATATTATTCTATTTATTAGCAACTGGTGTAGTTCACAGCTCATCCCGCCAGCAAATATTTAGCCGTTAGCTTTATGCCATAGAAAGACAATAAAGCATCTGATGTAGCTCTGAAAATTATATGCTAAAAGTTAGTCTAATCTGTATTAAGATATGAGTACCATATTCAACTGATTCCGTTCACAATTTGTCCCATTCCCAATAGGGTTCTTTTATAAATGGGTTTATTCGAACCCATTCGCAATGGATCTGACGCAAACTGTCGCATTCGCAACTAGACCCTTTCGCATCTCGTTCCATTCGCAACTGATCCTATTTGCTAATCGCCTCTTTTACAAATTCGCAACTACTTAATCCCATTCGTCAATGTCATTGGACTAAGATTATAGCCATCTAGCCAAACGAAACTAGTTTTTTTAGAAAAAAATAAACATGTTACTAATTGATTTTATCACGCTAGGACTTAATAGTTACCATTTTCAGATGGACGCCTTCACAGGTCGTTTTACAACTAGTCCTAGTCGCAACTAGTCCCAGTCTCAACTGGTCCCATTCACAATTACTGGAAAAGACAATTCAAACGGCAGGTGCTATAAGTAGCCAAGTTAATGGTAGACAATGTATGCGAAAACTTTGTCCATCTAACTAAAGTTGTTAGAAAACTTCTGATGTGGTAGTGGTAGTTTGTTTAGTCCGGTTAGTTCTGAGTGTTATATTAATAGTATCTATTTTAAGCATTCATTCATACTAACTCATCATTTATAAATGAAAAAAAAAACCACTTGTCATCCACCCACCCACCCATCCCCTTCTTCAATTCTTGTCCATCCAAAGGTTGCCTGGAAGAGATCGCTTTTAGCGATAAGGCCGCCCATTGTGCCATATTTTTTCATTTTTAGTTTTTAGTTTTTTTGTGTCTTATAATTTTCTAATTTTTATTTAACTAATTTTTTTTTTTAATATCATGTAAGTACTTTGTTAGAATTAATTTTGTGTTTTGTTTTTATGGTACAACTAGCTGTCCCGGCAAACGTTGTTTTGCCATATAATAAAAAACTAAATCAAAATCGGTTCAGCCGTTCGGGAGCTACGATGCCACAGACAGACACACACACACACACAGACACGACAAACTTATGCACACCCCGTCGTTTTTGCGTCGGGGGTTAAAAATCATACAAATCGGTTCAGCCGTTTAGGTGTAGTTTGGCAACTAACACCGCGACACGATTGACATCAATATTTATACGTCACTCAATTGTTTTGCCTTCCCGGAACCTTTCCATTAAAACTTGAACTTTATGTTATGGTATTAAAGTTCTTATTGACTTGTATTATTACAAATCGTTTGTATGGTATGGAGTATAGAAAAGTGTTGTTTTTAGACATTTTCAGGCAATTTTTTAAATTTTTCTCTCTGTAAGAACCATCCTCGTACCTTATGGAATATTCTAAAAAAAGAATTGGCCAAATTGGTCCAGGCGTTGTTGAGTTATGCGCTTACCAACACATTTTGCGATTCATTTTTATATTATAGACTAGCTGCGCCCCGCGGTTTCACCCGCGTAATAATTTTCTACGCAATTTTCTTAATATTTTCTTTCATAAGAACCTTCTCCTGACAATAACAAACACAACAAAAAAAGAATTGGCCAAATTGGTCCAGGCGTTGTTGAGTTATGCGCTTACCAACACATTTTGCGATTCATTTTTATATATAAGATAAAGTGTTTATCTATCTATCTATCTATCTTGTCATTTAGCCCCAAGGTAAGCAATTAGGCTTGTGTTATGGTAGACATACATATATACTTTTTTGTTAATTTAAATAACAGGGTGTAATAAGGGGGTCCACCCCCCTTAACCCCGGTTATCATCGGTTGTTGGGGGGTAGGGGACCTCAGTACCTATCGATTTAACCCCCATGTATGTTCTGCAATATTCACTGGTTCAAAAGTTTTTCGACTTTTGTAAAATTTTAGTAAAAATCAGATTTTAGCCTGGACATAGCAATTACAGGTCTGCAAGTCTGCTTTTTTGTTAAAACAAATTCAATTGTGGACCTTTTGTACCCCTACACCAAATCAAAGTCTTAGATTTATAAACTCCAAATAAAACCATAAAGTAATTTTTTTTTATCCTAATTTTTACATTATCTTTGTATGGTTCTAAAAAAAATATTTTACAGATTATTTTTTTCTGTAACCTATCTTAAAAACTACTAGATTTAATGAAGAATAAACCCTGAAAGTTTCATTCGGCTAGAACTAAGGCATCATGTTGAAAAATGTACTTGATAGTCCAAAAAGTGTCAGTAGGCTGGCGGCATTCCCTCTCTGGATAGCCAGGCTCTACTAACAAAAGTTTTTTTCGTGTAATTGTGTTGGCAACTATAGTACAAAATAAACATTTTTTTTTCTATTTGCCTTAGATTACATTTAGTCAAAGTGCAGATTGCAGACTTTGATTCTAGGTATACGACTAACATACCCTTTTACCCTGCCTAGAAATGAAAAAGAAAAGTTGAGATCAAGAGCTCTCAACATTAACTCCCCGTACCAAGCTCGGTTACTAGGAAATGGCTTGAAACTTCGTAATTCTCTCGTTCCGGAACCTTGTGTTAGATGAGAACAGTTTTTAAGCCAAAACCTACGTGGAATTGATATTAGTTTAGCTTGTAGGACTCTACAAGTATGACTATACTTGTACTTGTATACAGGCTGTTTTCAGCAATTAGACCCTTTTTAAATGAGTCATTTTTGTGTGAGGATGGAGTAGGTTTGCCCAGCACCTATTAACCCTCTCAACTTAGTCGACCATGTCCAGAGAGAAAGAACTTGTCAATACTTCTAGAGCCATCTAAGCCGCGGAGCTTTTAGTAATGTCAATTAGCGCACAGTACATTTTTCGTCGGTGCACAGCCGGCCGGGATTTGAACCCACGACCTACAGATTGAAAGTCGAGGTATCTACCACTAAGCCAACACCGCTTTCGCTTGTAGAGTTAAAATTAGCTTAAATTAGGATTCTTAGATAATCTTTTGTACAAACTGTGCTCTCCGGTTTTAGTCGCGACATCCCAATCCTATACAAAAATGGAGATTAAATTAAGCTTGCTATTGGCTGTGACTTTGTCCGATAGTGTTAATTTTAAATAAGTAAATATTAAATATATATTATCTTATCTCTTACCCAGTATATATTTACCATCGTTTTCTACCCGTGAGATCCTGTAATTGGCTTTCTGTTGCTTCACTATGTTTTATAGGTAGTACATAATAGCTGTTGGATTTGCGTATAAATAATTTCGATCTACTCATTCCAAGTTTCAACGAAATCGGTTCAGTAGTTTCGGAGCCTATTCGTTACAAACAAAAAAAATCCTTTCTCATATAGATAAATAGTAAGAATATTATTAGTGTAGATCTCGATACCCAACAATCACGTCTTCAGAGAAAAGGGTACCGGCTCTCTCTCCATACAATATAGTCGACTGTTCCCTCCCTCGATAATGACAATATTTTTAATGATAATATTTATGTTACAAAAATGGAAACAGTCAACTACGTTTGTATAGAGAGAGAGCCGGTACCCTTTACCCTTAACTAATTATCTAACAGTTATCTATTCTAATTATATTAAATTTTAATTACCCACCACAGTCATATTCCACTCTTTAAATTAACATCATAAAAGCACATCGGAATGAAACTACAAACAAAATGCATTAAAACTTCTCTTTTGTTCCCTTTTATAATAAAACTTTTAGTAAAAGTAGGTTTACCTTACCTACACTATTTTTGGGTCGACAGTTTTGTTCAGGGTTGTGTTAGAAATGAAACGAAAGGTTTTTCTAAATGTTTGTGTTTATATAACTACTAATTGCATCTCGCGGATTTACGCGCGTAATTAAAAGTAAACATTGATTTTCTACAAATACAGAATACCTACACAGTTACAACGAACCACAACCATTTTTACCCCTATACAGGGTTATTGGAAATTATACTAGCAAGCCGTTGAGGGCTACTTCTCTACACCTTAACAAACAACTTTTGTTCTACGACTTTGGAAATTCGAACATTTTTTCGAAAATTTTGAGGTTTAGGTTACCTGAAAATCAGCTGTTCCTTACACGGAGAGGTCATTAACCTTAAAACTTTACTTATTTTTTTAAGTTTTATCTACTGTTCTTAGTCTGAATGACCTTTGTTTTAAAAATCAGCTGTTTTTCGATTTTACATAACCTCAAAATTTACATTTTTTTTTCGTTTTTCCAAAAATCGTAGAACAAAAGTTGTTTGTTAAGGTGCACAGAAGTAGCCCTCAACGGCTTGCTAGTATAATTTCCATTAACCCTGTATAGGTAGAATTTTTAAAAGCCTTTCTTTGTGGTCCCCTATGGCCTAAAAGGCTACACATGCGAGATTTCAGAGTCGTTTTGCTCTTGTTAGAGACTTCGTGAAGTCATTTTTCTCTGTTATATAGTTATTAAATAGATAAGATATAAAAATTGTCATTCTCAAGTAAAGTAGCTTATTAGTTTTTAAGATCTAACTGACTGACTGATTTACCAAAGCACAACCTAAACTAATGGACTGGGCTAAAATACGGCTAACATTATGATCTTATCCGCTAACGCTGCGGACGATGTCTTGGCTAAAAGCTATTTGGAAATAAAAGTTTGAATTAGATTTTCTACCACTAATTATTTAATGTCAAACTGTTAAAGGTCAATGGGAGCTTCATATACGATTTGCCCTCATGACATTGGTTGTCCGCTATACCCCCTATGTGTCTTGCCACATCTTGTCAATTAATATTAAGGTTAAAAATAAACGCACCAATCAATAGAAAAACAAAATACGTATAAGTACGTTAGAAAAGACATTTTTATAAACCATAAACTTATTCATAACGGAACCAAAAAACAAATAGGTTAGAACAATAAAGCTATAATTTCAAATCTTTCAGCTTTTGTTTTCAAATCAAAATCGAAGATAACAATCTAAAATGACAAATAAATTGTTGTCAATGATTCTATAACTGCGCCACGAAAAAAATAAAGTCGTGGGCCTACTTGATTTTATGTCTTTCTCTTATTTATCTTAATATATATAAATCTCGTGTCACAATGTTTGTCCTCAATGGACTCCTAAACCACTTAACCGATTATAATAAAATTCGCACACCATGTGCAGTTCGATCCAACTTGAGAGATAGGATAGCTTACATCCCGATATTCCCACGGGATCGGGAGTTACGCGGGTGAAACCGCGTAGGGCAGCTATCTTAATATATATAAATCTCGTGTCACAATGTTTGTCCTCAATGGACTCCTAAACCACTTAACCGATTATAATAAAATTCGCACACCATGTGCAGTTCGATCCAACTTGAGAGATAGGATAGCTTACATCCCGATATTCCCACGGGATCGGGAGTTACGCGGGTGAAACCGCGTAGGGCAGCTAGTTTATTATATAACATAACGACATTTTGAAATATCTAGGTAGGTACTCGATTCTTGTTTACCAATGAAACTAATCCTAGAAGAGAAGACCAATCAGATGCGTCCTTCAGCGGGCATACTTACTAAAAATTAAATAACAAAATATTACACAAATAAAAATAAAAACATACATACACATCACATTAAAACACCGTCCAGGGGCCTTATTCTGCTATTTGGCCAGCCATTGTCATTATATCGAGACTCTATTGATATTATATAGAGATTGTGACTTTATTTGGTATTCTGCTAAAGTTTTAATAACATCGCAATATAATCACTATGGAGTCTCAATGGTATGGTAATATTTACCTTGCAGGTGTTGCCTAGCAACATGGTATATGTTGCTAAGCAATATACCGTTTTGACAACTATCGAGATTCCATTAAGCCACGATTGTAGAGCAAAATACAAAAGTGAGTCAGTGGTGTGTCAGTGGTGTTTCTATAGAATAGTCAACGTTAGGAGAATACCAATTTGACATGTAATGTCATATTTTTGACATTAAATTTCTATTACGATTATATCGACACACTACTGAAACACAATTGTGTTAGCAGACTTAGGCCCCAGAGCGGCTCCACGCGTTATCGTCCCCGAGATACTGGCGGCATTCCCTCTGGATAGCCAGGCTCGCTCACCCTTTGATTGAAGAAGCCGCCAACCTTGCGGTCACTGATGCCGCATTAAAACGCCCCGCCAGGTCCTTACAAAATAAATGGGCACTAGGACCCCAAGCTCCCAGAGTTTCTACCCCCACGGGAACAAATATGTCTATTTAGTACATTTGTTTTAAAAACATGATTAACATCATTTGAGCTTTTTCTTCTTCTCTTGATATGGTTCTCTCACTTATTGTAAAAGTTAGCCATAATTGGTCAGACATTTGGTGGCCTTTAAAGCCGAGGTAAAAGCTTAGATTAAAGTACAAATGTTAATAAATTTTCGAATAGAATAATCCATTGCTGCACGCTCAAAATCCAAATCCTGCTATTAAAATTCAGTATAAGCGCGAATCAATTGACCTAATTAATTGATTCAGACAAAGTTCAGACTCATTAGAGCTCCGACAAATGTACTTAAACTTGTTAAATTTTTATAACTTTTCTTAATATTCGAAGAATCGTCTTGTTGGAATCAGTGTTGCTCTTTTGTATTAAGTTTTATTAGGTTAAATAAAGGTTTCATTACCAAAGTTAAATCTATTGAGTTACTGAAATTAAAATTAAATATCTAGACAATTAAAAAAAACCCTTGGATACTTTATTAAACATGAAAACAGTTTTTAATTGAGATCAAAAACAATTTGAATCTGAATTATTTATTTTGATTAACAATAATAGTGGTTTTTCAAAAAAGAATATCGATATTTTTGTAAAAGTAGCACTTTTGATAAAAGTGTAATTATTTAATCTACGTTTTTCTAACCAAAATAGGTGATAGTCTCAAAGAACTATCCTCATGTTGCGTCGTGCAGGTGGCACTAGTCATTAAAATTGAGGACCAACAATAACTTAAATATTTTATCAATGCAAAGTTAAATAAGATAAAAAAATAGAGTTTTAAATAATGGGTTTAGACGTGACAATGATTTTCAACTAGCGACCCGCCCCGGCTTCGCACGGCTATATTATGCATATCAGAACAATAACTAAAGCAATATTGTTCTGAGTTATGCATGTATTATACATATAAACCTTCCTCTTGAGTCACTGTCAACTGTCACTGTCAAACCGCATCAAAATCCGTTGCGTAGCTTTAAAGATCTAAGCATACAAAGGGAAATAAGAAGATAGGGACATAGGGACGGCGAAAAGTGACTTTATTTTATACTATGTAGTGATAATTCTAATTATTAAACTTAGTAAGATACTCATTTAAATATTATATTATTATCATGTCAATAAGATACTAATAAAAACTTTCTTCTTAGTTAAAATAAGAGTCGGCTTTTGTTGTTATAGTAGGTACCTATATAGAAGTAGTCGCAACTTCACAAAACACAACTAGTCAAATAAAAACATATAAATCTCACAAAAATCAAAAGATGTAACAAACAAGAACCTACCAATTTACTAAATAAATGGCTTTTTCTTTGACACAAAAAAATCTCTTGCTGTAATGTGCTAGACAAATGTAGTGAGCGCGTCCAACTAACAAATTCTTGCTGGTTCCTAAGTAAACATTCCTACTGTTTTTATGAACAGTTTCTCGTGAAGCTGATGAAAGGAAAAACCACTTAATATGTATGGAGAGTATGAATATGTTTTAGTTAAGTAGGTAAATTGAGTCGCTTAGTCAAGTTTATTCATATAAAAAGTTTTAAACAAATATTTCGGGACACTTAACACAGCGCCATCTAGCCCCGAGCTAAGCAAGGCTTGTGTTATGGTGGCCAGACAACGGATTATATACTGATTTATTTACTTTTATTTTGTAAATATATACAGACTCAATATACGACTGGCACAATGGTCACCATGCCGGACTGCAACCTTTTGGGTCACAGGCGGGTGTTTGCCCGACGCGCCATAGAGGTCGTCATTTAAGGGTTTTATTTATTTATTTTGTTTATTTATTTATATAAAGCTTACAAATGCTAATAGACAATTATAGCTAACTAAGTTAACTTTTTAAGTATACATTGAGATTATATCACACGCAATTGACGCAATCGATCTGAATTGTCAGAAAAATCAATTTATTTGGTCATGCGCAGTACCGTTATTTAAGTTCTTATTTGGTGTGATCCTGGTAATCTATTTCACGCACAAAAGTGTCAAACATGAGACTTAACACCCTCGACGCCAAGCTTATGAATGAGGCCGTTTTTTCCTGTCAGGCCGGAGCATACTTGACTTGAATTTTATTCAGATTGAAATCCACATTTACTTATACTACACAGCGTACCCTAAACTCAAATATACCAAATTATTTGCCCAGGTCAGAGCTACTTTAACTCTTATGAAATGATTGAAAAGCGTGTGGGTTAGGTATATGCAGGACTTTGAATGCTATGGCGGCTGCGTACCTTTTTTGACACATAGAGCATTAACAAGGCGGTCCAATAAGTGTCCTTGGCTTTGAGCGTAGTAATGTGTTATCTTGGCCGTATATTCTTCTACTAGCGACCCACTCCGGCTTCGCACGGCTATATCTTGCATGTATTATACATATAAACCTTCCTCTTGAATCACTCTATCTATTAAAAAACCCCATCAAAATCCGTTGCGTAGTTTTAAAGATTTAAGCAGTCAAAGGGAAATAGGGACAGAAAAAGCGACTTTGTTTTATACTATGTAGTGATGAATGGTCTGAATACACACCGTCAAATGAGCTTAGAGTTAGACTCCTCGACTTTCATTTCTAAGGTCGTGGGATCGAATCCCGGCCGACCAATGGACTTTTCTTAAGAAATAATGTATGTGTGGTAATTGACATTGCTCTTACGGTGAAGAAAAACATTGTGATGAACATTGTGATTTTGACGACCCAGTTGATACAGTATGGGTCATAAGTAAATGATCAGTTTGCTACAATAATACTATCAACAAGTATTGGAGTAATGACCTTCTTCTAATAGACGTTACACACAAACCTAAATACTTGAATTAAAAGTACTAAGTGTGATTATTATTTTCAACATGTTATATAGCTATGTATTTAGTTGTGTGAGTGGTATAAGCCGCCACCCGCTACACCAACCGACGTGGGTTCGATCCACAGGTTACGTTGTCCGTTGTTGTGTGTGTTGTGTCTTTTGACCGTGCGTGGATTGTACAATGGTCACCATGCCGGACTGCCAAACACAGGGTTGCAGGTTCGATTTCCCACATCAGACAAAAAAATATGCTTAGATATTGGTCTGTGGTTTGGTTGTTTCTATGTACCTATTATAAGTATATTATGTTTACAAAAGAAAAGTATACAGGGTTATTGGAAATTCATTGACACGGCGTTAAGGGTTTCTTCTGTGCACCTTAACAAACAACTTTTGTTCTACGACTTTTGTCGAAACTTAATACATATGCCAAAAAAAATATTTAAGTGTTTCTCGTACTGTCTGGTAATTTTTTATGTCTATGCGGCAAGTGCGCGCGCGCGATCAGCACGGGGCGCACTGCGATCGGGTTGTACCATACCTACTATGATTGATTCTGTGACGTAGACGTAGTGTTGAGTATTATTTGAACTGTTGGATTTAATTTTTTATTTTTGTATGGAATATTTTTATAATGGATTTCCAAAAGTCGTAGAACAAAAGTTGATCGTTAAGGTGCACAGAAGAAGCCCTTAACGCCGTGTCAATTAATTTCCAATAACCCTGTATAAGTAGTATATCCGTTGTCTAGCACCCATAACACAAGTCTAGTTACTTAGCTTGGGGCTAGATGACGATGTGTGGAATGTCCTGCAATATTTATTTATTTAAATCCGCGGCTGAGTTAGCTCTAAAATTAACGAGTTCTTTTCTCTGAATATGAGAGGGTAGTAAAGGCACATGAGTAAAGATGGAAAGGTGATGGACAAGCCTTCTCCATCCTCACGCAAAAAGAATCCATATAAAGAGATAGAGTTGAGGACAAAAGCCTTTACAAGTAAAAGTAGGTATTCATCGTACGTATATTAAAAACAAAACATGTTAATAACATGTTCAAAGAGTAAAATTCTACTGAACGTTTGTCCTAAGTACTTAATCGAATTATAAACAAGCGACTGCTGCCTGTCTGTAAGGAATTAGACGGTACGGTTCCTACGTAAGGCTTTTATTATTGTACTTCCTTTGATATCGTTTTACAAATTGTTTCGCAATGAGTAGGTAAAGTTACTTACCATGATAATTAAGTAGAAAGTATAAGTAATCTGCACCGGGGACGTTCACCGGAGAGTTTTTAGTCGGTTTGATTCCGACATAACCCATTGTCACCCCTGGGTATCCATGAGAATTTTCTCTCCGTTAAAAAAAAGTTAAGTACACCTAAGTATGTCGATCACTGGTGAGTTTGGAGAGTTTTTAGTCGGTTTAATTACGACATAACCCGTTGTCACCCCCGAATATCCGTAAGAGATTTCTGTCCATTAAAAAAAGTTAATTAGGTATGCTTACCTAAATCTACTGTATTTTTTATCCTCAAACTGGGCGAATGGGCCGTATAAAACATAAGCAGTGTTCTTAATTTAAAAGCAATGTCCTTAAATTAAGAATACTGGTTATTATTTTCAAGAAAATTAACCCAAAAAATATTCTGTAACGTCTATAGCTCCAAGAAACCTTTTTTCTGTGTGTTAGCTAATGTTTTTTGAACTTACAGATATCTCGTTTATCGTATAGTTCTTATTGTTCAGACCTGTATAACTCACAATATTACGTGACAGCCAATCAAAACACGTGGCGGGTGTAATTTTAACGTCAAACGCAACCCTTCCACGAGTCGTCGGAGTCGCTCATCGGAGCATCGATTTTCATGAATTTTGCATCACATGCGAGGGTTCAACCCTCTGACACTTCAAAATTGAGTTTCTAAAGTATGTCATTATTATATCTACGCATGAATTGCGACATGATGACCTAAATAAAAGAAATTGTTTAATTTTAAGAGAAAAGGGTTCCAACGCTCCCTCCATACAAACATAGTCGACTGTTTCCTCCCTGGATAATGACACTATAGCAAATATTTTTGTTGCATAAAACTTATAACTGCCATGAACATGCCCCTATAGGTTTTATGCATCAAAAATATTTGCTATAGTGTCATTATTCAGGGAGGAAACAGTCGATTACGTTTGTATGGAGAGAGCGTTGGAACCCTTTCCCCTTAAGCATAGAGCGGACTTTAATAAAATTGTAGTGACTGCATAACTAAGTTTAGTCTTACGGTTAAGGAAAACATCGTGATAAAACCCGCTAATTTGTTAGCTCCAGACGTCAGACGAGTTATTTTCTCAGGACACGGTCGACTAAGTTCAAAGGGTAATATAGGTGTTGGGTAAGCCTACTCCACGCAAAGAGGTCCCAACTAAATAGGCCTTAGTTACGGAAAACAGCTCAATTACAAGTACAAGTAGTACTTGTGAGAACTCATAGTAAACACTTTAAATTCTTCACTTTGTTTAGACTAACACACTAAACGTGATTGCGTGATTTTGCCTAATAAAAACAATGTAGGTAGGTACTATTTTATTTATTAATGTAAACTTTGTTCCTTTAGTTTTTTGTTCTTGACATTCATTTTTAACATTAATTTGAACTGATTTTCAATAAATCATACCAAATTTAAAATAAGGTTACCCAACGATAAATTATAGGTAATTTACTATTTCTTAAGAATTTTTAAAGGCTTTGAAAGTATGTAATTAAACTATTTATAAATGTTTACACAAAATTGACACATATTTCTTCTTCAATAGAATTTAGAATGTACTATCAAAGAATCATTTAAAGGTTTATCGTACTGTAAATTACGCTGCGCGATACTTGTACTACGTATTTCCTTTAATGTTGCGGTATTTTTCCGTTCCCTAACTAACATTACGGGAATTTCAAGTAAAAAGAACCAATTTTCGTACATTTCTATGTTTTGTGTAGGAATATTTCAGCAGTTGGTTTTTGTTGTGCATTTTTTAGTTTGTATAGAGCATGCTATGTTTTTTAACTGTAAAGATTTAAGTAAATGATAACTTACATTTCGAAAGTAATGAGGTAGATGCTCATTTTGATATGCAAAGAAGCTTACTTCTTTGTACTTAAACACGATATTCTTATACTCTTTGCACTTAACCTCTTGAGACCCGCGTCCTAAATTTGGGACTTTTACTGTACGTTTTTGTTATATAAATTTACTATGTGCAGGCCGATGTTTGTCGTTGTAGAAGGCGACTTGGCCTGGCTTCTTCTGTCACTGATCACTGAATGTTTAGGTATTTGTGGTAGACCATTGAACTAGAAGGTTGTTCAGGTGCACAATAAAACTTTGACTGTACGAAACATGCTAAATATATTGTTCATAGAGGTGATAACTAGTTCACAACTTGTATGGAAAATATTATGGTTATCACTAACTGGTGGTATTTACATTAATTGGTTCTTTTTTATTGGAACAGCAAAATATCAAAACCGGTCTATGAAAAGTTTTCTCTCGTCTTTGACGTTTCAAAAAGGCGCGTAGTATTGTGTCAAGTGACAGCAAACTGACGAAACGAGGAGGGTTCCGAACGATTAAATAAAAAGTGTGTCCGAATGGTCCGAAAATCAAACGCCACATATTATGTTTTACCAAGTCAAATTAAGTATTAATGTAGATAATAATCAACTTTCTACTTGTAACTTAACCGAGTAAATCGATAATACCTTATAGTTAGCTAAGGCTGACGAATTCAACACTAATTTCAGAATTCAGCCTATTCATTTCCGTGTTCGACGTTTAACGGCGCGTGAAACTAACAACCCTTACCTTTGTACGGCAAATTGACCGATATTCGGACAAATTTACAGTGATATTGCTTGAATTTGTCACATTTCCTTTTAGTTTTGATTTCAAATTATTTGATTTAAGAGAAAGATAGAATATATACGTAGATACATAAAATATATAGGATAGGTACTAGCTGTCCCGGCAAACGTTGTTTTGCAATTTACAAAATATATATATATATACGTAGGTCGTAGATACATAAAATATATAGGATAGGTACTAGCTGGATAGCTAGTACCTATCCAAAACTATCCTATCCAAAAAAAGCAAAACAACGTTTGCCGGGATCGGCAAACGTTGTTTTGCCATTTACAAAAAATATATATAAAGGAAAAATAAAAGTAAAAATTAAATTGAATAGTGCTCGATTCTCAGACCTAACGAATATACACAAAAACTAACACCGCGACACGAGATTTTTTTATATACCTATAGGGATTAGTTTTAATAAATACATTTATTCGCTTTCACTAAAATACAGTCGGAATATTAGTACCTAGAGAACCTACCAAATAAATATTTTTATAATGTAGGTACCAAAAAAACGACAATCTATACTTATAACAAAGAAAAGAAAAAGGAGAATGAGTAAATACTTGGTATCACTACATAGTATAAAACAAAGTCGCTTTCCGCTGTCTGTCCCTACGTATGCTTAAATCTTTAAAACTATGCAACAAATTTTGATGCGGTTTCTTTAATTAGATAAAGCTATTCAAGAGGAAGGTTTTAAAATGTAAAACAATACTACCACGCGTACGAAGTCGCGGGCAACAGCTAGTAATATGATAAAGAGAATACCAATAGTCTATTCTTCTTTGTTTTAAATGCTATGTTTTTCTTCTACACTACATATGGCGGTGTAACTCTGCAGACGAGTTACAAAGCCGGTACATATTGGTGTCGTAGAGGCGCAAGATACTATACGCTATCTAGTTGCATTTTATTTATTGCCTCTGTGGATTTTATTCTACATTCTTGAACGGATATTGCAGTTACGGAACTACAAAGTGAATTTTGAATCAAAGTGATTTTAGAATATTGGAATTTGTGACACTATCCATGCATGCTTTTAGCGTGGTATTCAATGGCGAATATACTTTTTCACATTTCTTATTTATTTAAATACTAGCTGCGCCTTGCGGTTTCACCCGCGTAACTCCCGATCCCGTGGGAATATCAAAATGAAAAGTAGCCAGCCTTCCTCGATAAATGGACTATCCAACACAAAAAGATTTTTTCAATTCAAACCTGTAGTTCCTGAGATTAGCGCATTTCAATAAAAAAACTCTTCAGCTTTATATTATTAGTATAGATTAAAAATGAGTTTTGTGAACGACGCTAGATGCCCTATCCTACTAGATGCGCTATCCTACTATTTTAAGCCGCAAATCGTACCTGAATAATACTTTTCCGAGTCACAAAAGAACCCTGTCGTAAAAAACAACGATTTCAGAACTCACCTCTCGAAATTCACTAAATTCCAAACGTCGAATAAAATAAAATTACGGTTCCTAATCATAATACAGTTTCGAGCTCGAATTATTTTTCCACTAAAAAATTAAGTTCCCTACACAAGTCCTTGCATAAATTTCCCCTAGGAAGATACGTAGGACCCATTTAACCCAATTTATCTTTCCTTGATTTATTATTGTAGACCTTTAATTAAATCCACCCTTAACGGGTCACTGAAGTTAGAAACCCAGAAACCATAGGCCGGTTTAGGAAATCTGCCTAATAATACCGTATATTAGATTAAACGGAACCTATATCATACATAAGCTGAAACATTCGTTGAATAAAGTAACTTTTGTAATATCAAATCACCGTATTTCAGCGGCCAAAATATGTTTCCTGACGTGTACAATTCAGGGGTTTTCAAATCGCGAGTGACGTGTTACACTTAATAGGTAAATATTACTAAATATACCTTAACACCAGAAAAGCATGTCAACTTACTTTGTTTATATTTTTTACTTATTACGTTGTGTCACTGATATTTTAACATTGAAAATGTTTTTCAAATCAAAGATGAGGGTGTACAAATCGTAAAAAGAGCAAAATGCCAATATTTTCTAAAATCTTAAAGATATGAGGTCGCAAGAAGTGTCGAAATGACCAAATGGACTTAAAGTATCGTATGGTTTAAATTTTTTGGAAATTGAATTGGAACTTTTTAAATAATTTTAAAATTTACGAAAATTTCGTACATTTTTTTTTGCCGTCTTTTCAGAGATAATGCTTGGAGTATTTTGTATATTTCAATAAATACGATTACATAACTATTTTTTTTTATATTTAGTACCTTCTTAATGGAGTAATTTCATATTGTCTAAGTGTTAGGTAAACATTCACGTTCTATAAACGACGCGATACGTTACGATACGTGAAGTTAAAAATTTCAACCGTATGTGATCTTGACTGTTTGCTAATTTGACCGTTCGCGATTAGAAGAATATGTGAACTTGACCATTCGCGATATGGACCAACCGCTATTTTGACAGTTCGCGATATGGACCAATCGCTATTTTGACCGATCGCGATTTTGACGGTTTTTCAGTCACTTGACCGTTTGCGATTTTGACCAAACGCGACGGAACGGTTTTATCCTTTAAACAGCTCAAAGAAGGTCGTCCTTTTTTTTAGAAATCTCACAAAATCACGATTTTTATTATTCATTTTCCAAAATCGGAGTAATTTATTATAGAAAAAAACCATTAATTACAATAAATTAAAAATAATTAAAACAAATAAAATAAAATGTCAAAATTCCAAAAAAACCATTTTTTAAATTTAATCATTGAGCCTCTAACCGGATCGCATATTCATACCATATGTTTTATTCTACAGTGAGACAAACGACAAAGCTTTATTCTAGGATATTTCTCTGCTTATGGTAATATATTCAGTACATCCTTCATCTTATTTGAACAATATGCCGTGAATAGTGTGCTCTATTTTTCATGACTGAATACCTACCTATCTACATTTCACAAGGGCTTGAATGTATAATACATTCTTAGGTGGCGTTTTATTCCTACTAAACCCCTTCGTCCCAAAGAAGCGTAGTTATTAAAAAAGAAACGTTCAACAAAGTGGCATACCTTTTTTACTGTAGGTATTTATTCGTAATTAATTTCAGTTCCGAAGTTGAATAAAATTGTAGACAAAGAAAAAAAACTTCTTTTTAAAACAAAAAAATTAAGAAAACCCTCAATACCAAAATACGGACATTGAAAACTTGACGGATTTATAAAAGCTTAGTACTGTATTTTCTTAGAAACTTTTTTGTTTAGTAATTGTTTTTATAAAGCTTTTGTCGGCTGAAAGCGGAAAGAAAATAAAAGCTCTGAGTAATAGCAGCTGGAAAATATGTAAGTAGATATACGAGTACGTAGATAGATGGTTTTGCAGTAAGTTCTTTAGAAATCACATAAGCACTAAAGGGTTACTTTAGGTAACTCAGTAGAATCCACGAGGACTAAAATAATGCGTGAAACTTAGTTCAACGCCAGTTTCATATAAACTTACACACTTACAGTAAAGTTTTGACCCGTGGTTTTACTTGCGTAAAAGTCTATAAAAGTATTTTTTAAATGATATTTTTAAATTTTATATAGGTAAAGCTTATTGAGTACTAACAAATCATAAAAACCTATAAATAAATATTTGAATATTATTATTTATTTTTGTTCAATAATTAACTTTAAATTAAATGTGTTATTTGAACAATATGCATTTGGTAGTAGTAAAAAAGTTCTAACTGTATTTTATTTAGGTTACTAATTCAAAGGGCTGCCTGCAACTTTTAGGATATTAAAATCTATAATATAAACATGAATACCTATCTTCCTACCACATATCTACCTTCTTTCAGCTGTTTAAAGGATAAAACCGTTCCGTCGCGTTTGGTCAAAATCGCAAACGGTCAAGTGACTGAAAAACCGTCAAAATCGCGATCGGTCAAAATAGCGATTGGTCCATATCGCGAACTGTCAAAATAGCGGTTGGTCCATATCACGAATGGTCAAGTTCACATATTCTTCTCATCGCGAACGGTCAAATTAGCAAATTAACAGTTATTTTCCTTGGTCACGGCAGGCATCACGCGTGAACGGTTGGACCAATTTAGCAAATTTTTTTTTGTGTTCTTTTCAGGAGAAGTATCGTAAAATAAAAATTAAGAATTTTGCGCAGTAAAATTACTCCGCGGGTGAAACCGCGGGGCACAGCTACTTATAGTAAGCATTTTATTTTGCTATAAATTAGATATTTAGGCATTTAAATTTTATTTGATGCAGAAAAAACTTAAACCTTCAAAACGCTACCTCATTCAGTTTATGTTTTCCATATACCAAGACAAGTTCATCACATCTGATATAGCCTTGACTATGGATATTATGTTACAAGCAATATAGTAATGCAGGTATTATACAGAATTACCATACCTAAATGACTTTGGTTAGCTTAATGGTGGATGTTACAATGGCCATTAATTATTTAGATGGTGTGTTGTCATATCGTAAGCAATTTAGGAACATTAGGGTTAAGTTAAGGCTAGACCAACTATATCGTAGTATATTTGTGCTGTTTTCCGCAACCAGAAGGCTAACCCCCGAATACTGAAAGGCTACTTAATCTTAAGTGGCGCTTAAAATGAAATTTAAGTGTAAGCTTCAATAGAAAACATACACTTAAATTCAATTTAAACGCCACTTAAGATTAAGTAGCCTTTCAGTATTCGGGGGTAATTCTCGTAAATAACATTGTTTAAATTACATTTTAATTTCATTTCGATTGCATTTTGATCACAAAAAATACCCTCAAAATCAGGTTTTTGGTATTCTTAAGAATTTGTTTTGTAATTGAAATGCAATTGGAATGATATTGCAATGTAATTTGAACAATTCAATTTACGAGAATAATTGGTCTTCTGACTTCTTTGGTTGGGTCCTTTTTGCGCGAAGATGGAGTAGGCTTGAACAGCACCTACATTATGGCCCCTCTACATGATGGGATGGCCCACTAATATGGGCCAGCATGTAGAGGGCGTAGTGGTGTCGGATAGCTTAAGGTGAAAGGGTACCTGCGAGCTCTCCATACAAACGTAGTCGACTGTTTCCTCCCTGGATAATGACATTAGAGCAAATATTTTTGTGCCTTAAAACCTATAACTGCCATGACTATGCCCCTATGTTTTGGTTTTTTTCATTTTCTAATTATCATAGAAATTAAAATTAAAAAAATTATAAAATTTAAAAAATCAAAAAATAGGGGCATGGTCATGGCAGTTATAAGTTTTATGCACCAAAAATATTTGCTCTAGTGTCATTATCCAGGGAGAAAACAGTCGACTACGTTTGTTATAGTTTGTATGGAGAAAGCCTCCGGTACCCTTTCCTCTTAAGGTTCATGGGATGACGACTGGATGGCCACAGTATCGGTTTTTTGGTCGGTTTTTTTTTCTCTCAGCGAAATCGACCGTGTCCAGAGAGAAGAACTTGTCAATAGGTATACTTCTAAAGCCAACTAATCGTTATGTTATCCGTTATCTTAAGGTACCGGTGCTCTCTCCATACAAACGTCACAAAAGTATATATATTTTTGTTGCATAAAACCAACACTAAAAGACAGATGTGAATAATAAAGCTAAGTATCAGGATTGGACATTGATTCTTACACAGGTGAAACCGCATAGCATTTCAAAAACTGTGTATAATATTTAGAGGTCAAACAGGATCTTTCTAGTTAAATTGCAATAAGTGATTAGTAAATTTAGATCAGATACATAATAATAATATCATGTCAATCTATGATCTCATAATTTCATCATTATTTTATGGTTACCCTACTTTCTAAGAAAGTAAACTTTATGTATATTTACTTACTGAAAGAAAGAAACTCCGCAATTAAGGTATAACTGGCTTTTGCAGCCGTTAATAGCACAAATTTTACCCTTATTAAATTGAAAACTACACTTTACTAAGAAAAATTATAACTGACATACCTAGAGGCATGGTCATGGCAGCCCTTTCCTCTTAAGAGCTATGGCCCGTATTCTGGGTCGTGACTCAGTCAGTAATCTCTGACTTAGTTCACAATCTGAACTTAAAACTCGATTTACGTAAATCTAGTTTTAAGTCATCTTCTAGAATACGGGCCAATTAGCGCACAATACATTTTTCGTAGCAAAAATTGGTGCACGGTCGGCTTTGATTCGAACCCACGTCCTTCGGATTGAAAGTTGAGGTATCTACCACTTAGCCAACACCTCTCTCGATATTATTTTAACGTAGTATGTGTGTGTAAGGATGTTTTTGCAACAAACTATGTTTGTCCATAATGCATTAGACTGACTAAAGAACGGTCATAACATAAAAATTCGCAACATAGGCGTTTCAAATGGCCATTAGGCTTGTTGCTAAGTTACTAACACTTTTATGGTATTTACTTAGTAGTATCATGAAAATATGAATAAAGTAGGTTTCTTTATTTTTTTCACTTGCCCATAAAACTGAACTCCGACAAACTCAAAGTTATTCGACAAGATTTGACTTCGACTTTAGAGACCTCCGATACAACTTCATTTCGGTAATACTTAACTACAAAGTAACATAATTCCGATAAGGCATTTCTTTGACTTGATTTTACTACGAAAGTTTGAAGTTCGACCACATTAGGCTCGACAACATTCTTTGACAATGCTCTTGTGCTACTTCTAAACATTCAATTTCGACCAGACTCCTCTCCGACAATATCTTAATTCGACAAAAATGATACTCCGACAAGAACCAATTTCGATTTATCTTTTTTAAAAAACGAAGTCATCGTTTGACAACTATCTCACATGATGGTAGGTGACGATGCGGTCTAAGATATGCATGCTTTCCTACAAGATAGATAAGATATTATTATGCTTGTGAATCAAATCTAAATATACGATGAAAATTAAAAAAAAAAAACGTGTGGCACTCGGGGACTGCCGCGGTAAAGCTATTGCTATATCGAGAATAATTTCTTGTCTTAGTAAATGTTCTTATAAAATAATAAAAAATAATAAAAAATAAATAAAAATATATTTAAAAGAAAATATATATATATATATATAAAAAAAAATAAAAAAAATAGTCGTCCGCCATTTGTCGTCCGACATTTGTCGTCCGACATTTGTCGTCCGACATGTATTCTCTATTAAGTGACATGTACTTGTCTTTTTTTGAGAATAAATTCTTTAAACCTTAGGTTTTTTTCGTTACGGAATTTCTTGATTCGCCCCCCAAGGCCCGCGATAAAATCTATGCAGTATAGCTTAAAAGTTTTTTTTTACTTCACGCATTCGTCCCATTTGGGCATCGGGCATCAAAATCACTCAAAATTTCGTTTTACTTGCCTAAAGTGATTTATTCCCGACTTCGGCAGATATCAATGCATTTATTTGATAAACGTTGAAAAAGAGATGGCTTACTTGACTTCGTCATTCCAGAAAAGATTTTTTCTTAACCGAAGTAGATATTTCATATAGGTACTAACCTATAACCTTAAAAGAGGATCGAGTGGCCGTTATCCGAAAAGATAAGGATGATCCTTGATGTCTCAGGAACATATCTTTTTAGAAGTGTGTAACGGGTTAGGATATATCTCGCCCACGGAAAAACTGGTCTGCGGGCCAAATGTCCACTTTTTAAAATATGGATGGGTAGATTCTTACTAACCAGTTTAAAGTCTCCTATTAAAAACTTAAGGGGCTATAACATTATACAAAGAAACTTAGAACTCAGAATTTCAAAGAGTTAGGTACGGTCGGCTGCATAATTGCAGATCTACTGTACAGTAGAGCTCCAAAACGGCTGTTATAAGAATGTTTTCAACACAAGCAAGATTCTAGACACCTGCTTTAGTTGAAGTTTAAAGCCTCCTAACTCATCAATTTTTCAATGTAGAATGAAAACATTCCAATAATAGTAATTTTCGAACTCTACCGGGGGCTGCTATTATGCAGCAGACTGTACATAGAAATTATTAAACGCGTTCGCGTATCTCAACCTACCCTCGGTTACTAGCCTCAACTATCAGCATGAGATGACAACGCTCGCCGCTGCTCCAGTCTCCTCGCGACCATGACGATTGTAATGTTGTCGTGTGTTTAAAATAAATGGAAAGAGTTACTTGAATAAATACACGTAGTAACTATTTTTACCCGACTGTACGGACCAAAGGAGGGTAATGTGTTTTTATTATAACTGAACACGGCAGCGACCGTACCTTGATAAATCGTGTTAGTCAGGATAGCAATAAGTCTCTTACAGTGTGTAGCAAAAACTCTATATTCCAACTTAGGTACTTGTAATTCAAAACATTACTAAGAAAAATATTGTTACACGTAAATAAAACAATTATTTTATTATAAAGTTTGGGTAAATTACCGTAATTTATTGGAACATTAAAGATGTGGCAACACTTAGTTGCATTGGGCCCTCACTTCTCAGGTGATGGTGCATAATGGTGTTGTCATATTTTGAAAATTTCCCTTAAATCTGGGTTTATTGTTTTTCAAAATTTGTCGATAGAATGAAATAAACCATTGCTTGGTATTTGTTAAACTCGGTTTTTTAAATTGTAAATATTGAGACAACGAATGATCAAACAAGGACAAAATGAAATAACAATACGTACATATTTGTATTGTCTCTTTATCCAAAAATCCTTTTTATTTAGACTAAACTCAAACAAACGTGGATATTTTTCTATTTTGTTTTTCAGTTTAAGGACGAATACAGAATTTAGACTATAAATCGGCTGATAGATTTTTTCGAATGTTAAATTTGAAGGAAAAAAAAACAAGTGAATAATCGTTTTATACCATTTTATTTTACACTGAAAGTCAACAGCTTTTAAAACAGACTGAAGAAATAGAAACAGAAAACCATTTAAAGACAATCACAAATAGAAACAGACTAAAAACACTGAAAGCATGGTTAAGAGTAGATAGAAGAGAATAGATGGGTATAACATAAATAATAAAGAATGCCCACAACGACAAGAAGGATTAGCAGAAAATAAATAACCACTCGAACAGAAGTGACCCCCTTAAAGGCCACTGATTTTAAACCCTAAATTTCTACTGACCAACGCAGATCCAATGATGTGTCCAATGACTATAGATTAAAAAAAAATGTTGGAAAGGTGCGTTCAATCAAATCCTACAAATACATGTAACGAAAATAAAACTTTATAATCAGATTTACGGCGCAGCGCGTGGCGACGTAGTTTTCGTGTTTTTGTTTTAGGTTGTTCTTCAGGTCGTTTTATTTCAGTGGTTAAATAAACAAAACAACTCAGCGATGGAAAGATCAAAAACAAAGAAGAGTTGAGGTAGCACGTCCCTGAGCCTTCTGAAGTCTGTATTAAAAAAGTCAACATCATCGATCTCTCTACAAATCCCATTAAGCCTATAAACTACCCATCAGGCAATTTCAAGTCTATAGTTTGCGTTCACCCTTATCTTATAAAGATAATTCATGAAATGTTTACCCAACATTTTCTATTTAAAATGTAACCCGAGGGTTTATTCCAAATATTTGAGTATAAAAATTAATTTTGTAAATCCCTCAACATGTATTTACGACAAGATTCTGTGGGTATTTGCTTTTTGTGGACCATTTTCAATTAAGGTCACAGTACCCAATTATTTTTTTAACCCTGGACATTTTCACGAAGCTCCCTCTAGTCCTAAACTACACAGAGATTGTGAACATTATAACGGAAAGACTAATTGTGTGCCTAAATATTGAGACTTAATTAATTTTTGTTAACAGTTTTTGTAAGTAGATTATTAATGGCTGTTGTGTGGTAAGTTATCAACAAGTTAGGTAGAATTTCTTCTTTTTTCCTGTCCATTTATCAATCTATTTTAGATCGATACAATATGTCTTCTTCTTCCATTCTACTATTTAGCAGTCGGCCGTCGCATAGTTCACATCTATCTTTCTAATATCCTGTCTCACTTAATTCATTTATCTTTTTTTTGATCGTTTTCTTCCTTTTTCTCTTCCCCCTACACCCAGATTTATTCGGATATTAAATTTGGTGTCCAATCTTGATTTACGCTTAAAAAGGGTAAGCGGGTAGTGCTCTCATCATACAGACGTATTTCCTTTTTAAGGCTCCGTACCTCAAACGGTAAAAAGGAAACCTTATAAGATCACTTTCTTGTCCGTCTGTTTTCCGTCATGACAGCCTCTAGTGCAATCATTTTCGTTTTATTCGACCTAAGATGGATGTACCTAAACAGGCTCATCTGCACACTCATCTGTTTTCATTTTTTTGACAAATAATTATTATTGGATATTATTCTGTATTTTCCATTGTGAGAAAAAAGGAAAACAGATGTGTTAGGTAAACCTAGATTTTATATAATAATTGCTCAATCGGCATTATTTAGGAAGAAAATAAGGGAATAAATTTGTATCGAGAGAACACCCACGTAACCACTTAAGCGTAAATCAAGATTCGACAATATATTTTAACATTCAAATGAACCGTTTACACACCAGTTAGGTTTGATGAGCATACATAGGTAGGTAGTGCATAGCAATGGATAGGTAGTGTGCTACATCTTAGCCCGCATCGTCACCTACCATCAGGCAGGTTTGATAGTGGTGAAATGCTGATCTAGCATATGTAAAAAG
Source organism: Idaea aversata (assembly GCA_907269075.1). Lineage (NCBI taxonomy): Eukaryota > Metazoa > Arthropoda > Insecta > Lepidoptera > Geometridae > Idaea > Idaea aversata. Next base: position 12,103,974 of record OU026097.1, on the reverse strand, counting down.
AAGAATATGACGTAAGAAAAGATACTCTCTTGCACTCTTCTTCTTCTTTCTCCTACGCCTCTCCACAACGTCCTATCACCAGTCTTTCTGTACCACGCTGCCCCAGCATGAGCTCTTATGTCGTCGGACCATCTGGCTGGTGGTCTGCCCACACTTCTCTTCCCGGTTCTTGGTCTCCATTCGAGAACAGCTTTGCTCCACCGTCCGTCTCCTCTTCGACACACATGTCCATTGTCCAGCCCACGCCCATTTAATTTAGCGACGCGGTACCCAACGTCTCTTGCACTACCTACGCTATATAATATATGATAGTTATATGAAAATCTGTAGGTATATTAATAGAGTTTACCAAATACGAATATGCTCGAGAATCGATAGTAACACTATTCAGTTATATACTCATTTATTTGTCACTGTCAGCTCGGCGGGTTAGATACAAGTGGTATTCAATTTACTTTCAGTTTGCTCTGCGATTTCCCATGTGAATTTAGTTTTGTTGCGATATTTATGATTTTGGAAATGGAAAATGCATGTTTCGTGGAAAGATTTCAATTTACGGACATTTATTTAAATTTATTATTAGGTTAAAAATATTTCAACAAATGCTTTTATTTTATAATAATATCATTGTCGACCATTGTTTATTAACGTATACTAGACTAGCTTTTGCCCGCAACTTCGTCCGCGTAGTAGTCGAATATGGAGCAAGGAATTACGTCCCATACAAACTTTGCCCCTCTTTTTCACCCCCTTAGGCATAGAATTTCGAAAAATCCTTTCTTATCGGATGCCTACGTCATACAAAGAACACACCCTCCAAGTTTCAGGTCTATACAATCAGCGGTTTAGGCTGTGCGTTGATCTGTCAGTCAGTCAGTCAATCAATCAGGACAAAGCATTTTATATGTATAGAAGATAATCTGAACAAAGAAGTTTCGAAAACATTTTATTTTTAAACCCCGACGCAAAAAAAGGAGTGGTATAAGTTTGACGTCTCTCTGTGTGTGTCTGTCTGTCTGTGGCATCGTAGCTCCCGAACGGATGAACCGATTTCGATTTTGTTTGAAAGTGAATTAGTCGAGAGTATTCTTAGCCATGTTTGATCATTGTATCATCTTTTGTTCTAGATTTTTGCTATTAGGTTATTCAACGCTCATATTTTACTAACTTTGGTCATTTTAAAATCTAGACGTTAAGCTCTAGGAGTATTTTGACTAACCTACGACATTTTTTGATCCGTATGTTTTGCTTTAAGGGCATTTTACCGTTTATGTCTATTTAGTAACTACTATCTGCGCTCCGAGGTTTCACCCGCATCAGTCTCGACCCCGTGGGAATATCAAAATAAAAAGTAGCCTATAGCCTTCCTCAGTAAATGGACTATCGAACACAAAAAAGCGTGTTCAAACAAAAAAACAAACTCTTCAGCTTTATAATATTAGTATAGATTTATTATGTTTTAATATCAAGACGTTAGTCATTCAAATACATAATACTACAGCATCGTGAATAGTATGATTAAAACCTGCTGACGCGCAACTGTATAAATCATCCAGATAAAGCCCCATATTACCACAAAGTGTATTATCTGTCTATTAATCTGAAACCCTTTGTCCTCAGTACACATGTCTCCATGAAAACTTATTCCACTACTTATGCGAAGAGAATGGCGGAGCGGTGACATTGCCGGCGGCTAGAGGCGACGACGCATGGAAAGTATACTTCAATGAGAACCCTGAGGAGATAGTCGACGAATTCGCTATGAGATACGGCATTGAAGCGATATATCAAGCTATGACGTGAGTTGATTCTAGAGAATGACATACAATCGACATTCCAACTGCTTGTTTTCATCCTCTAAATTGCAACAATATGTTAGGATACTAATTTTCATGTGACTAGAAGAGTGATGAGTATGAATGTAGAGGGATGGAGAGGAAGAGGACGACCGAAGGAAAGATGGATGGACTGTGTGAGACAAGATATGAGAGAGATGAATGTAATCGACGAGATAACGACTAATAGGAGTGAATGGAAGAAAAAAACATACTGCGCCGACCCCAAATAAATTGGGATAAGGGCAGAAAGATGATGACTAATTTTCGATCGCTGAAATAGTTTGTATTATAAATAAAGCTTGGGTACATGTTCTATGATATTTTTTCCGGGGCATACCTGTTTCCAGCCTTTATTATTGCAACAATATGTTATGTTATTAATATCAATCGCTTAGCTTAGATAGTTTATATTCTAGGCTTACATGTTCTTTTATTTCAAAAAAGTATACTAACGTAACCCTAACTTATAGCTTTTAAGTTAATGTAAAAAAGACGAGAACAAACCTACTTTATGATGAATTATTTCACAACCAGAAACATCCAAATTTTTGTATGAATAAGTACTGTAACCCTATAAAGTTATCTTTAAGTTATAGTATAATTTTGGTTCTGATCAACTTTTCTATGTAACTTGAGTTGGATGATCTATTAAGTTATGAGTCTTAAGTTGTTGTACCTTTGAGTCTACTTTCAGGGGTTATATACGTTGTAAGCAAGGGTTTGAGAAAGTTTTATTTCACAAGATTGGGATATTCATTTTATTTGAGAATATGAGAGAAGTATAATAATGACACGGAAGTAATAAAATAACTAAGTTACTAAGGAATTCAATAACTCTTCATGACTTAATTAATTAATTAGACATTTCTATTCAATGTTTTCCTTGGTCATAATCGCGTATTTTACCCACCCAACCTCCCTTGGTTAATACCCTCAATTATCAGCATGCGATAACAATGCTCGCCACTGCTTCAATATCTTTGCGCAGATGATTATTTTTAACCGACTTCAAAAAAAGGAGGAGGTTCTCAATTCGGATGTGTGTATGTTTTTTTTTTACATAGTCTAAACGTCTAGGTAAGAGAAATATTAAAATACGCGATTAAGACCCGGGAAAATAATTGCTATGAATACAAATCGTGTTTGTTTAAAAAGTTTAAATGTAAAATGCTTCTATTTCATTTTTGTCATTTTGGCGCCGATATCAGTAGTTAAGGGCGATAAAGATGCTTGAAAGAAATATTAACCATGTAGTACAATAATCGAATTGATCTAAATTTAACTAAAAAACAGTTTTAAAGTATTCTCAACTCTTTAATTAAGCATAAAATAGGTTTAACTGACATTTTGTATGTAATACCAAATCTAGCATAGATAGGGACTTTTATTATTACCTACCCAAGTGTATTTTATATTTTTAAATTTTATTTTTAGTTTAGGGAAAAAATATAAGAATGAAATTGAAGCATATAATTTTTAATTCCAGCCATTTCCATTGCCTATCAACGAAATACCTCTGCGCTGGAGTGCCTGCCGTGATGTCGACTCTACTCGCCAATATCAACGCATACTACGCCCATACTACTGCTTCGTCTGCTGTTTCCGCCTCTGATAGATTCGCTGCTTCTAACTTTGGGGTAAGATTAGTACAGTCACATTACCAATTACCCCACGTGACCCAGAGCTCATTTGCAAATCTGTAAAAAATAAAGTTTTTACCTATTTTGTTATTTTTGATGTGAAACATCTATAGCCGCACGTAAAACCGATTTCTGGTTTTATATTGTTTATTGTATTGTATAGTATATAATTAGAAAAAAAAACAGAATCAGGTAACATCACTTTACAACCTCACAGATTTGCGAGTGAGCTCTGGGTCACGTGGGGTTCAGCTAATTGGTAATGTGACTGTACCTACATGACTTTTTAATTGGTAGTGTTTTTTTCTTATTTTCTTATTTATTTATGTAGAGCAAAATCAAAAAGTTAAGAAAGTAGAAAAACCATCCATCGTTTCTTAAACCTTCAGTTACTATGTGTTTTATGGTAGGGTCACCAACTGACCGAACAATTAGGTCTAGGCCAAACTTGATAATATGTTGTCACACACCCACGCTTTCGCTTTTCGGCCGTCTATATTTAGAATGCTATCAGAATAGCGGTTTTAGTTAACCACAATAATTATCAATATCCGTGGTTTTTAAGAAATAATAAATAAATATAATTTGCACCTAGTTCTGATTTGGTCGTTCAACTCAGAAGTCATTTCTATAAAAAATAAAATAAAAAAGAGATCATTTTTGTCGTTTATTATGCGTCTAAAACTGTTAGGCATTATGTTAAGAGTTAAAGTTATATGTAGTTTGGTTAATCTAATTAAAATTAAACAGTTTTGTATATTTGTTAATCTAATTTTTCTTTTCCAACAGAAAGAGAAGTTCGTCAAGCTCCTAGATCAGCTTCACAACTCGTTGAGGATTGACCTGTCGATGTACAGAAACAATTTCCCGGCATCTAGTGCTGAGAAACTCATGGATCTGAAGTCTACAGTCGATCTTCTAACCAGTATTACGTTCTTTAGAATGAAGGTAAGTGTTATTGGGTATCAAATTTTTACGTTATGGGTCTGCGTTGATAAAATATTTGATACGTTATAAAAACTCCGTGAAACTATCGGGTAGAAAAAAATATTTTTACTTCAAATTCCTTTAAAAGTTTGAGCCTTAAAGATTGAATATATTTTTAGTTTATTTATAATTTTAGTAATTCTAATGAAGTTTTTAATTGACTGTTATTGAAATAATAAGGATATAAATTATTTTGATACAGAGAAAATATGTATTTTCGATCTTACCGATAATTTATAGTATCAGAAGGTACATTGTTTATTAATTTTAGCATCAACGGCTCTTTAAGTCCAATTAACAAAACAGATTACAGTCAATTGCAAATTCGTACTTACTATTTATGTTTAAAAAACTAAAGTTATTAACTTATTATTTGTTATAGGTTCAAGAGCTAAGCAGTCCGCCCCGAGCCAGCACTGTGGTCAAAGATTGTGTTAAAGCTTGCCTTAGGTCTACATATCAGTTTCTATTTGAAAATTGTTACGAGCTGTATAATAGAGAGTTTCAGGTAAGAAAATACTATTGTTATCTTATTTTATACGTGTGTTTATACTAGACATATTCGAAGTTAATAATCTATTACTATAATATTAATCTATACTAATATTATAAAGCTGAAGACTTTGTTTGAACGCGCTAATCTCAGGCACTACTGGTTCTAATTGAAAAAATAGTTTTGTGTTGGATAGTCCATTTATCGAGGAAGGCTTTAATAGGCTACTTTTCATTTTGATATTTCCACGGGATCGGGACTTACGCTAGTATTATAATAATCATCAGCCGTTTTTGTGCCATTGCTGTGCAAAGGTCTTCCTTTCGTCCCTCCATACACCAAGCCAATCACATCTGGCCAGTCTTTTGAATAGGCGTCTAGTTTGTCTTTCTATCTTCGTCTGGGTCTGCCGCGAGGTCGTTTAACGTTTTGTGGGACCCACAAAGTTGTGATTTTAGCCCACATTTCTTCTGACGTTATTAAAATATTAATTACCAAAAAGTCCAAAAACACAACACGACTTGTGTTAGATAAATAACTATAACGGACCGTAAAATCCTGTGATCCGTGCCTAATTTAGATAGATTTTTAATCGAGATAAGCATTAAGTTAATCCTGTTATATGGGGTAAATTTTTAAACTCGTTAAATGTAAGTCGAGTGAGTTTAAAAGTGATAATAACTAAACTGCAGCTCAGTGTTGCTAAAGCTATTTTACTAAATAAGTTTTTGAAGTACACGACTCTTTAGAACTTCTTATTTTTATTTGATTTCCCAATTTTCTAATGTCTGTTTCTTTAGTCCCGTACTTGTTTTAATAAATGCTTACTCTTCTTTATTAAATACTAGCTGTCCCGGCAAACGTTGTTTTGTCATAATAAAATGATAAATGAAGAACCGCTCGACCGATTTTGTGCAAACTTCACATAAACCATCTACTAAATAGTCCAAACAAAGTTTAAACATTTGGTTTGGATAGGTGAGCCCGTTCTTGAGTTATAAAATTACAACGAAAAATGGCATTGATTTTTATATATTACTAGCGACCCGCCCCGGCTTCGCACGAGTATATTATGCATGTAAACCTTCCTCTTGAATCACTCTATCGATCAATAAAACCGCATCAAAATCTGTTGCTTTGATTTAAGCATACAAAGGGATATAGGGACAGAGAAAGCGACTTTGTTTTATACTATGTAGTGACTATCGACCCGCCCCGGCTTCGCACGGGTATATTATGCATGTATTATACATAATATAAACCTTCCTCTTGAATCACTCTATCTATTAAAAAAAACCGCATCAAAATCCGTTGCGTTGTTTTAAAAATCTTAGCATACAAAGGGAAATAGGGACATAGGGACGGCGAAAAGTGACTTTATTTTATACTATGTAGTGATATGGTTCCTTTTTTCAGGTGGATCCCAATGAAGCTAAAAGGGATCCCTCCGATCACGGCCCACAGCTGGACTCGGTGGACTTCTGGCACAAACTGATTGCTCTAATCGTATCTGTGATAGAAGAGGATAGGAATAGTTATGCGCCTGTTCTCAACCAGTTTCCTCAGGAATTGAATATTGGTCAGGTAAGCAAAAGTGTAGCACACGATCGATTTATAGGTAGAACTGTCCCTTGATTCACAAACCATCGGAAGGTAACCTAAACGAAAATAAAATTTGCTGACTCCCGCGACTTTTGAAGTGTTGCCATCCTTGTCTTTTCAGTTTTATTCGTTTCGGCAGCCTTCCGATGGTTTCCGATGGTCCAGGAGGCTGATTCACCAGCCTCCTGGACTTAAAAGGGACTAATATGCTGCATTACTATTATTTATTTTCTAGGAATAGAATCAATGCCACGTAAAAGTGAGTAGGTATAGATTAGAGCATTTCTTTGAACATTTCAATGTGATGTAACGTTCTTACGAATGGTGCAATGGAATAATACAGGCAAATGCAAGGCATGTTTGAAGTGTGGTTCGAGTAAATTTAACAACAGTGAATGCTCGAGCAATGGCTCGATGTTCTGAGAAAATGCTATAGTCTATACCCCACCTAAAGATTAAATTGTATTGTTGGTTGGAATAGTGCAAATACTAAAGCCATCAAGTAAGTTCCATAGTCATCCATGTCACACTGTAGAAATTTCAGTGACGTTAATATTAAAAATATCATTAATTTTGTTCCAGTTATCTGCAGCAACAATGTGGTCTTTATTTGCCGTCGATATGAAATATGCGTTAGAAGAACACGAACAACATCGTCTTTGCAAGTCTTCCGCTTACATGAACCTGCATTTCAAGGTGACATTCTACACACAGGTCTTCTTAGAGTTTAAGTTCTTCTAACTGGTCTGTAATATGGCCTTAGACTGTTACACCAGGCAAAGAACAGCCAGAACCAACGACTTGAGAAGTTCAAAGCAATGAGGAGATAGAGAAATTGTTTTTGAATACAACTTCACTCTAAAAACCTGGGTTAAATATGATGATCTTTCTTCCCTTTCTGGCCATTTTTTCATTATGTGGAGTTGGTACAATATCTTACTCCGCTTCACTCTATTCCCGGCTGTTCCGCATTTACTCCCTTGTATCTCATTAAGGCAATCCCTTTACCTCTTCTTTTGGCCTTCTTCTCACTCTACGACCATTTACTTCAAGTTCTCCATGATATATTTTTTACAATCCAGGTTAAATGGCTCCACACGAACTACGTTAAAGATGTTCCACCTTACTGCGGCGCTGTTCCCGAGTACCCCGCCTGGTTCGAGCCGTTCGTCATGCAGTGGCTGAACGAAAACGATGACGTTTCACTGGAGTATCTCAACGGAGCGTTCAATAGAGATAAGAGAGATGGAGTAAGTATAGGAAAAGGCATAAAAAATGTTGTTAACTACTTGTAAACGAGCCTACACATAGACTTCTTTAGTTGAGTCCATTTTACGTTCCCACTTGTTTCATGAAAATTTGTGGAAGGTGTCACCTAAATAGTCCTAGCTCTAATTTCCGCTATTACCTACTACTCAGTCGAAGAATACATGCATTCTTTGCAACTTTATGCAGGTCGCCTGCTATTTCTGCAACTATAAGTTGCAGAAATAGCTGGAAGTAATGTCATTCAAATCAAAATTACGCCACAAATATATAGGTATGTTAAACTTACTTTTTTCCACAGTTCCAAAAATCAAGCGAACACGCACTATTCAGTAACTCAGTAGTCGATGTCTTCACCCAACTGACTCAGTGTTTCGACGTGGTCTCCAAACTGGAATGTCCAGATCCTGAAATATGGAAGCGGTATATGAAGAGATTTGCCAAGACCATTGTCAAAGTGCTGGTGGCTTATGCTGATATCGTAAAGAAAGAGTTTCCTGAGCATTTGAAAGAGGAACGTGTTGTAAGTTATTAATTAAAAAAAAATTTTTTTTTCATAGTAGGTATAGGAAGCTGATATTGGACTTCTCCTTACCTATGGAAAGCAACGCGGCGGATAAGGTTTAATATGCGATTGTTTACTATAATGGCTGCAGCAGTTGTTTCATATTTCCCCAGGCATGCATCCTAATGAATAACATCCAACAACTGCGAGTTCAATTGGAGAAGATGTTCGAAGCTATGGGAGGGAGCAAGTTGGAACGTGACGCAGCGGACATCTTGAACGATTTGCAGCAGAGCCTCAACAACACGCTGGATGAATTGGCTTCTATATTCGCTAAGAGGTAAATTAAATTTATATTGACCTAGCTGCGCGATAAAAAGTAGCCTATATTTTTCAATTCGATCTAGCAATTCCTTGAGATCAGCGCGTTTAAACAAAAAACGGAAGCCCTCAAAGATGAATAATTTTCCCCGTTTTTTTTACATTTTCCACTGGTTCTTCGCTCCTATTGGTCACAGCGTGATGTTAAATAGCCTAAAGTCTTCCTCTTCCTGAGATTAGCGCGTTTAAAAAATCAAACAAACTCTTCAGCTTTATAATATAAGTATAGATAAACTTTCTATTGGTAGGGAATTCAACGTCTTTACAGAGTCGGAAATCGATAAAGCAAGGCTTGGATTCTTACAATAGCCATAGTATATCAGAAAGTAGAGTCTTTGGTCTTGTATGATTCTCCAGTTAAAGATTTTTTGAAGTCTATCCTTACAAATCGATATAGGTATTATTTGATGGGTAGTAAAATCGGTAACTTCCTGCTGATCAAAGTTTTCGTCAAACTAGTTTGTCTAAAAGGAATAAATTTCCATAGCAAGCATAACAAAAAGCGTTATTTAATGATTGAAAAACTGATAAGGAAATAACAAATTTAAATGCTGCTAGGATGAATTCTTGAATTATTTTTGATCTGCCATGTCCAAAAACGAATTATAATGAGAATACATTCTATTGCTTTTTTTTCGATCTTTACCCTTAACGGAGGGCTATTTATTGGTTAAAAAACAAACACAGAATAAGCAGAAGTTAACTTATATCCTATCCTACTTTCTACTTCCTATCCTACTAATATTAAAGTAATTAATTAAACTACCTTCTTACATTTATTAAAAATTAAAAGTCCAAATGGGAGTAACTAGGATGTGAGCCCAAAAAGCTGGCTGCGTTACCACGTTGGATGGTGATGCTTATCCGTTGTCCCAGGTAGGAGCCAACCCTTTGGTCACCCAAAGCTAAAATTTTTCAAATGCAAATTTTTCTATTGTTGCAGCTTGGAAGTCAGAATAACAGCAAGTGTAAAAGAGCTAGGCGAGATACTGCAGAAGGTAGGCGGAGGAGGCGCCCCCGGGCAGCCGCAACCGCCTGCCCACCACGAAGCAGATGAAGTTCTCAGGCCTTTGATGGATATATTGGTAAATAATATTTCTAATGAGTTCTCATAGGTCTAGGAATCAACTTTATGATCACCGCTCGTGTCTTTATATAAAACTTATGAGGTAAACTTAGTTGCATTTGGGATGCTTAACTTAAAAATCTTACTTTCATACTGAATCAAGTCTGTCTGTCGGTCAAAATATTTTTTTAAACCTTATTATAATAATTATTCTTCTGTTAAACAGGATGGTTCATTAACGATGTACGCTGAGACCTGTGAAAAGACTGTACTCAAACGACTGCTAAAGGAATTGTGGAAAATTGTGATGAAGATTCTTGAAAAGACTGTTGTACTTCCGCCTATGACTGATAAGACGGTAAGATACAAAAATATAGGTAGGTACATAATAATACTTACTTGCCTAACTCTACACTCTGTAGACAACGATCAATACAACAACAGTTGAAGCCGCTAAATAAGACAGGTACCCGTTGTACGTTCAAGATGAAAACTGAGACGGGATTTTATAAAATTCTCCTGAGATTCTCCTGAATAGCTACGTGTAAAATCTTAAGTTATAAACTACTGAGCCTCTAGAAACATGAAATTTTGCAAAGTGATTATTGGGAGAAATGCGATAGCATTTTTAAGTCACCAAAAGATCGTACTTCTAGTTTGTAAAATTAATAGAACCCTACTTTAAATTTTGCAGATGATGTTGAAAAACTTAACCAACAATGCAAAGAATCTCGCAGCGAATGCAAAGATCGAAGACATGACGCAACTGTTCAAGAGCACGGTCGGCAAACAGGACGTCAAACATGCGCTTTCTGGTGTTATGGATATCTCTAAAGAGGTAAAGTCGTAAGACACATACCCACTTTTACTTTTTAAACCACTTTTTTTTTACCCACTTTTTAAAGATTGCCATATTACAATATTTACAGTTGTGCATAGAAAAATATGTTATATTTGTAAACTGTACTTGGAAGTAAAATATGTCTGAACATATCTGACTTCCAAAGTTACTTTAAACAAAATCGTACGAAAAGTTAAAATAAGTATTATAAATTTTATAACATTCTGAATTCCAGCATTTATCAGCCGAGAAATCTCTAACACCAAAGCAATGTGCCGTCCTCGATGCGGCACTAGACAACATCAAGAATTATTTCCACGCGGCAGGCAACGGCCTAAAAAAGACCTTCTTAGAAAAGAGCCCTGAGTTACAGTCACTGAGATATGCACTCAGTCTTTATACACAGACTACTGATACTCTGATCAGGACCTTTGTTACAAGTCAGCAAAATCAAGGTAATTTAGAAATCATTATAAATTAGGTATATTTATTGACTCAAATAAAATTGAGGTTAGAGAATAGATTGTCCATACAAAAACAGTGATTTTGTTATTCGATTTTCGATTAGATGCTGCAGTGGCTGAAGAAGGTAGCGTGGGAGAGGTGTCTCTTCAAGTCGATCTCTTTACACACCCAGGAACCGGTGAACATAAGATTACTGTCAAAGGTAAGGCCTAAATAAAAAAAGTTGTAAGTAATCGTTCAGTTAAAGTAACGTTTTCCTCAACGGGATTGAGCGTGGCAAAAAAAGTTTACTCGTACTGAAAATATTATGGAGATGATTGCTAAGCCGAAGTAGCAGTTATTGAGTCTAGAAGAAGAAATATTTTATTCCCAAAAATCCCTTCATCTGTTTTAATTTAGGCTAGAGATTTACAATACTAATGTTATGTTATAAACTTGTAGTGGTAGCAGCAAACGATTTGAAGTGGGTGATAGCAAGCGGTATGTTCCGTCCATTTATCGAAGTGAACCTCATGGGGCCGCATCTCGCTGATAAGAAGAGGAAGTTTGCAACCAAATCTAAAAGCAATAACTGGAGCCCTAAGTTCAATGAAACTTTTCATTTGTGAGTATATAACATTGATTCTTTTTTTTTAGTCCCTATCTATTGCACCTTCTACATTATGTTTAGCTAATAAATTTAGGAGGTCCCTATCTATTGCACCTTCTACATTATGTTTAGCTAATAGCATCGATGGTATTATATATAAAAAACTGTTCTCATTTTAGTATGGTGAGTGCGACGGAACAGCTGGAGTTATTCGAACTTCACGTCTGTGTGAGAGACTATTGTTTCGCGAGAGAGGATCGTTTAGTCGGTGTTGCTGTGATGCGGTTAGCTGACATCGCTGAACAGGTAAAATACGTTAGAATGAGATAGTATATTATTCTAGATCATAAACGTATAATAAAAATAATATAGGTCCCAAAACACTACCCTGTGGAAGTAATTATAATGAAGTTGCTAAAAGGCTGCTTATTTTCAGGGTTCCTGTGCATGCTGGCTACCGCTAGGTACAAGAGTCAAAATGGATGAAACAGGATGGACGATCTTAAGGATATTATCACAAAGGCACAGTGACGAAGTTGCCAGAGAATTCGTCAAGCTCAAGTCAGAAATGAGAGCAGAAGCGCCCATAGTAGGTCAGGGACCATCATGAACATAACAAAAGTTACAATACGTGCCACACAATTCAGCAATAGGTTAACCTACCTAATCGAGGGCTGCGAAGCTTCACCGCTCTAGTCGCGAGACCTCGTTTTCCGTGTGAGCGAGATGGTCGCACACAATCAAGCGTGCGAGAAAAGAGAAGGCGCTGTAACGGAAATCATGAACATGACTATACGGCGCTCTCGACGGTTTCCGGTCAGGGTTCATTTATGTATTTCTTTATTAATATTAATATTAAATCTTGTTGTGGAGACGTTTTTGTAAATAAAAATTTTAATACAGTTAAGTTGTGTATGCGAGTAGTGGAATATTTTGCACAAATTTGTAAACGTTAGCAGAAAAGACTGACCGTAGGCGGCCGTGAGCGCCCGTGACTATGTCCACTGTACAGTGAAAATTCAGTGAATATCCACACCATCCTGAGCCAAATAAACTAAAGAAAAATAATAGACCCAAAAAAATGTATGTCTGCTGACGAAAATCAGCAAACATAGATTTCACAGCTAAACATATGTCACTGAATGGTCACAAAAGGTGGACAAGACTCACGTGTATTATATTTTTACTATGGACCAAAACTGTCGTTATCGAACGCATTAAACTCCTAATCCCTAATATTAATGCAACATTATTTATCTATTTAATCATCTACTCGTTAAAATTGTACAGTAAAATATATGGCCTTATGTACATTATTTCCTTCGTTTGTTATATTTGCTTTATGGAATTGTATGTGTATGAATGCTAAGCGTATTATGTTTTATTGCGCGGTGTATAGATACGCGAAGCATGTTTAGATGATGCGTGTTATATAAAGGAATACATAGTATATAGCTGTCTATTCTAAACTACGGTCTTGTCATCTCTTCGTTATAATTTTTAAACACGGGTCGAGGTGATTGGCTTTAATATTTACCTCGATGTTGATGGAAATCAACCGAAACGTCGAGGTAATTAATTAAAACCCCGTGTTTGTTTTATATTTTTTGTGTCCCGTTTTGAGTAATCTACATTGTGGTCGAATTTTTTTGTAAAATAATGTTGGGAAATTGGTAGATTGTATTACAATATACTTTGTAACATATACATGGCCTGTTTATCATATGTATATTCGATTATTCCCAATATGTTTTTGTATAATATTGAAAATTGTGATATTGTTATAAAAAATGAGGAAGTCATCGTAATATCATGAATGTTTAAGTCTGTATTGTGTGGTTAGTATCCGATGATAGTTCATTGTTAAGAGCACCTTGTATTGTTAGAATTAATGATAATAATTCGTTTAAATTAATTTCATTTGGTGCGTTCAAGGTGATTTAATTTTCTAAGATAAGTTTATTATAAACTTTATTCAATTCCATTAAAGTTTTATTTAAAAGTTTTTCCCGTAATTTTATCTTAATTTTGCGATAAGACTGTAATTGTGTATTTAATAAAGAAAATTTGTTTGAATGTTGGCATAACAATTTAAAATAAGCAACCTTGAATAAATAACAAAAGTAATAACGAAAACAGTTTTTTGAATGTTTACATTTTTTAACTAAATCAAAAACAAGGTTTAATTTATACGATTTTTTGAATGTCATACTTATTTTAAAATTCAGGTGCAATAATTAAAAAATAGTGAATCACTTTTGCATTCAATTTTAAGGCCTCAGTGCTCAAAATGTTTTTAAGAAATTTAATAATTGTTGTTTTCTACGTTATTAATTAAATTTAAATTTTGTTGGCTCATTTTGACACCAACAAGTGTCACTCACAAGAGGAAATAATAATAAAGGTCATGGTTCTGAGTGAAAATGAGCCTACAGAATTTTAATAAAAATATCACAGTCCAATCTTCGAAACACAGTGTTTGAATCACTTAAATTAATTTTAGATAGTGTTTATTTTCAATACCATCAAGATTTCAACAGTTTAAACTAATTCGGAGAAGATTTAGGATACGCTATTACAAAACTTTTTTCAAGTGTTTTCAGTGTCTATCTCAATTTGGGAAACTATAATAATATCATAACTCATTAACATCTTTAACATTTCTAACATCTTATTTGTTTTATCATATATGAACAAGAAATGAGATCGCGATTGAAAATATTGAGGTAGTACCGCAGTTGATTTGACTGAACCGAAATGTCGAGGTAGATATATCATCAAGATTTTGGCAATTTCAAAAATGCAATCGCGACTAAGTATTCCTAATTAATGAGTTTAATTTATTTTTAAAGAAGTCTAAAGCAAATATTTTTTGCCTTGAATTTATCTTGAATGATTTTGAAAATAAATACCTACCAATGTATAGAAGCACTTTACCAACACGGGACTTTAGATTTTCTAAATAATTAGCATTTATCAGTGAAATGATAACATATCTGTAGATAGAGAATGTGGTATGTCTAGTCCAAATCTCAATAAATAATTAAATTAACTCGTCTATTTAATGAAAAAAATCTTTTATTTCTTACATTTTCCAAGTTGACTGAATCTATGTAACTATAGTGTTATAGAAATTTCAATAATAAATGTTAAAAATTACCTTTTTTGTTGTGTGATAATTCTATTTAATGTAGTTTTATTAAACCTATTTATCAACTTGAATTTTTGTATTTGCTTGGAAAGATGAGCTTGATTTTTATTTATAAAATTAGGTACATATTAAAGATAAAAAAAATAACAAATACAGGGTGATTTTGTAGACTTGCTCAATGTCTTCAAATTTACCCTGTGCCTATACCCACATCAATAATCAATGAGTATCTATATTTAATTATGTTGAATAATCGTATACCCATGTATGCTACATTAAATAGAATTGTAAGCACTTAGATGTCCCTTCACGGCTCTTGAATCGTTTGTCAAAAAAGTGTAAAAGAACAAAGCACAAAGCGTCTCAATTTTTTTAAATTTCTGTAAGAAAAAATGTCAGCATTAATTTTAGGCCTTGTTTTTATGAAAGAAAATTAAACAATTAAATTATTTTTAATCTTTTTGTGATTTAGTCGTGAAGGGGTATCTTACCACGTATTCGATTACATAAATAAATAGATAACAGTTTATTAGGAGAATAATTGGTTTATCAAAATTGAATGATTGAAACCGAAACCGATGATAATAAATCATTAATGATCGTTCATTTGTAAATACTTACTGGTCATTTCCATTGTATTGTGAAAGGGTGGTGAGGTTACTGCGCCTCTACTGTGTAACACAGTTACTTTCAAAGCAATCGATGAAATTAATTGAACGTAAGAATAATAATTGGTGTTTGTTTGAAGATACCTGTCTCTGTTCGGCGGCAATCTTTTCATTTCGATTATGATATTCAGCTAGTATTGTGTAACTTCTCAATAATGTGAGTTTGGCGGAGTTGTCAACTTATAGAAGCCATTAAAAACTATTTCTACCAACTATATACGAAATAACTACTTTATGAATAAAAAATTGTCACCAATATGTTAAATTGAAAATATTGGCAACGCTAGCGAAGGATTTTGTCTCTGTTGTATAAGTTATGAAAGAGTTTACGTTTCACACATTTTTCAACGATTGTTTTCGAAAGGGAAAGTAACTGTGTTATGTGGTAGCGGCCCTGTATAACTGATCGGATCGCGTGGTATCTACATAAATATCAGTATTATATTGATGTTTATTTTTTAAATTGTTAAGTTGAACTTGTTTATGGAGATATTGCGATTCTTGTTAAGCTCGTTACTAATCTAGCTTACACGATGGTTTTGATTGGTGGATCTAGTTTGAACAACGTGTAACAGTGAGGGTATTGTTGTCCGAAAGGGGGATGCTGTACACATTTAGGTCAACAACTTTTGTTGTACGACTTTAAAAAAAACAAACACTTTTTGTTTTCGAAAATTATGTTGTTATTTTTTTAATCTTTTGAAGTTACTGGGCGGAAATCTTTTGAAGGTAATGGTCATTTATCTTAAACTTTAGGTGTTCAAGCGACTAATACTAATAATAATGGTCTGTATTTAAGAAAAAAATACGTAGGTATATTTAGTAAATATAACCGCAAAATTTTAGAAAAAACAGTTCTAGTGTAGTTGTACAAAACAAGTTGTTTATTAAGACGTGTAGACCAACCCCATTTTGAATTTCATTCGCTGGCTGTTACACACTGTATAAAAGTATAAGTACAATGTGATTGAAATAGTAATAGGATCAGCTCAGCGCCATATTGAAACGTCACACGAGAAACATAACTTCATTCTATTGCAATTCAATACGAATGAAGTTAGAATTTTCTACTATAGCACTGCAGTATGGCGCTAAGTAAATCCTATTCTTATTTTAATCTCATTGTTTGTGTGTTTCTTGTGTAAACGTGTTTAAAAACATCGTGTATGCTGGATATAATTTATTTCAAAACCAGAGATAAATTAGGGCTACACCGAAATCAAACGTTAAGTTTCGTTCTCCATTAGGTGGACTTGAACAACAATAAATAAATTCATTTAGGACCCATAATTAACCAACTGTCAAAGTGTCAAACTGCTTAAAAAATATCAACCCTGTGGTTATTGAAATAGAATTCAAAAGAAGAAAAAATCAAGATTAGCAGTTAAATACATTAAGCTAGAATGTAGCTAAGTTTGCACATTCTTTAATTTTAGATTACCCGTTAAATGCATTTAGCTAGAGTGAAGCTAAATTTGTTTAAGCACAACCTTTATGCAAGGCGCCCATTCTTACCGGCTTTTTGTCTTGTCAGGAATGTTCGATACGTCTACGATAAGAAAAAGCTTATCTAATGGGGAATAACATTTTCGGTATAGTTCATAATTCGGAAATTGTATCTGTTTTTGAAATAGATTATAGTGAAAGCGACGCTTTAGTTTAAATGATAACGCACAGTGTTCACTAAGCATAATATTATCATCAAACAAAAATACTTGTTCACAACCTTACCGTTTGACAATACTTGGTAATTATTACTTGTAAGTGTATATTGTGATCGTTTCATTCAACATTGTTATAGTGGACGTTGATAACAGGATTTTTAATCAACCGATAGTCAGTCTATTTGAAGACAGAAATAGGTTTACCAGTAGTGAGGAAAAGGGATGCAATATTTCTTTATAAAACAGACGAACAGACGGACAAGAGAGTGATCTTATAAAGGTTCATTTTTACTTTATCGATGTTGGAATATTGATGTTTCCAAAAGTGAAAAATCGATGTCAAAAACATCGTTCATTTTTCTTGAAATATTGATTAAAACCCACTAAGAAATAAAACTCGAAT
The DNA here is from genome assembly GCA_907269075.1 of Idaea aversata. NCBI lineage: Eukaryota > Metazoa > Arthropoda > Insecta > Lepidoptera > Geometridae > Idaea > Idaea aversata. The sequence goes on along the minus strand of OU026097.1, from coordinate 12,086,415 downwards.
CGAGATCAGATTGTCTACGTGTATTTGTTTAAAAAAAATTAACTTAATTAATAGGCAATATTATGCCTCGATAGATGACATCACTATTTTGGTACCGAATAAAAAACTAAAATATATCTGTGACCATTATAAACTCGACAAAATTTTAAATTTTAGAGATATTATCGCGCTACTATATATTCAAAAAATCATTAGAAAATACGATAAGTATGTATTTTTAGCATCCCTAGCGAGGAGTGGAATTTATTTGTGGGTAAGCCGGTAAACCACCACAAAATCTAGATACCTATCTGCCCCCTGATTCACAAACCGTCGGAAGGCAACCGAAACGAAAGAAAATATTGCTGCTCTTTCACTCCCGTGACTTTTGACGTGTTGCCATCCTTGTCTTTTCAGTTTTATTCGTTTCGGTAGCCTTCCGATAGTTTGTGAATCAACCTGCTGGTCTAAGAAGGTCTATACCTAAATCCGCTCGCTACTGGTGCCTCCACTTTTTTTTTTCAAATTGAATAGTCTGCGACTATCAGCTGAACGGAAATTCTTTAGTCATCGTCGTTACTATCTGTTACGCTCCAATTAATAGTATTAAAAAAATATCACTAACATTGCATATTTCTTTGTATAAATGCATATATGTAAATGTTACATGTTTAAACACATTATTGAATTTAAAATTTTTATGAAAAAAATAAATAAATATCCGTATTTCAAATATATTTCGTTTTCGTTTTAATTTATTATTTCTTCTTTAAAGGAAAAGAAAATGCCAACGAAAATGCTCATATTTTGACGTGTATGTCAAATTTAGGCCAATCCATTGGTTTGAATTGGTTTGAGCTGTGCGTTGATTTAACAGTCTATCAGTCAGGACTTTGAATTTATATTTATAGATTTATAATAAGTATTAATAAAACCACTAAGGTTTCTGATATAACGCTAGGTACAGCTATACATCGATTATCTATGCTTACCTTAATTAGGACCTCGTAAAACCATAGCTACTAATATCATTGTTTTGGTCCTTCGAGCCGGATCTACAAATCAGAATTCCAGGTAGGTATGCAAAACATTCAAACCTACTCAAGATTCCAAACTCAGAGATCAAGCGAATGACTCACGGATGCAAATTACTTACAGCTGAAATTCATAAACATTCTCAAGAAGTTTCATAATTATTCTGTTACATTCCTACACTCACAAACATAGATACGCTTCAATGGCAAGGTCCGGGATAGGAGAGAATGCGAAGGCGGGCGGCGCTGGTGGGCGGTATCACACACGCAGTATGCGCCCGCACATTGAAGCGTGCGCATACTAAATTAGTATGGGCCCGGTATAGACAATTATCAAAATGGAAAAGGAAGAACTAGTCCCTGGCCTCTGTTTTCAATCAATCAATCAATAATAATTCATTTATTTCAAAAATTACAAAAAAAAAATAATGAAAATACTAAAAATGAAATGTTAAAAAATAAATCCTTCTTAAAGTCACAATCAAAAACTTCAAATAAACATTTTCAACAATTTTAATTTCAACAATTTTAAGTTTTGGAATGGGAAGATTCATCCCAAGATTTGGTAAAAAACAAAGTTGTCAAACAAGATGATTTGTTTCTTTCTTTCCAATTGGTTGCCTATATCACCTTTTTGTCATCAGCGGAGGTTATAATTTAAGCAACTGGCTGCAGGCGGTGGTTTGACATTTGTGAATTTACTGAAACAGCCGGAGGGATCATAATTATGTTATGACTAGGCTCTAAAACTACTGAATTGATAAAAAAACTCCAAACTCAGAAATAAATATTTATTCAAAAATATTTGTTTGTGGTGGGAATCGAACACGCAACCTTCTGCGCCATATAAGTCACCAAAAGTGTATAGAACTCTAGTTACTAATATGGCTCAAGGAGTCATGTCGCACTGATTCTAAAATCTAAGAAATATGATTCAGAATCTAAATCCGTTGATTTAATGGAATTCGAAGATATTTTGAGTAACATAACCAGAATAACCACGAAAGAAAAACGTCATTAAATGTGGGAAGGAAACGATAAAAATTATTATACCTACACAGAAATTATTGTAAACAGTCATTCCACATCCGATTCACAGGTTTTTTACAGTCTTAGTAATGTTTGTTGTTTCATTTAGGTATTTAGTGGGTATTAGTAACTTAAAGTAATAGGTAATAAAAGTTACTAACACCCACCTACGCACATAAAATAATGAAATCATAATGTTTTTTTTTTTTTTTTTTTTAATCTTCCTATCTGCGATCGGTCGAGAGACCATAAGCTGATGTTGTGAGAGTCGATGTCATGAAGAAGGACGTGACCGCTGCCTCGTCTGTTTATAGCACTTGCTTTCGTTTCAGTCTATGCTTGCCCCTACAGCTTAGGAGCTCAGAGGCGAGAGGGTTGGGGTGATTTGAAAGTTTTCTGGCGTGTAGGAGTCTGTATCGTTTAATTTCATCATCATCGAAATCATAAAGTAATAGGTAATTAATGATTATTGTGCGTGGGCTGAACTCCATTTGAAAATGTTTAGGTTATGTAACATCAGCTGACTTTTTTAAAACAAAGGTCGTTCAGATCTAAAATAGTAGATAAAACTAAAAAAATTAGTATAATCTTAAGGTAAATGACCTCTCCGTGTAAGGAGACAGCTGATTTTGCAGATAGCCTAAACCTCAATATAAAAGAAAACGTCAAAATTTTCAAAAAAATGATCGAATTCCTAAACGTCTTAAAACAAAAAGTGTTTATTTAGATGTACAGAAGTGACCCTCAACCGCTTGCTGATATGATTACCAATAACCCTGTATATTATCTGTGGCTCCCAAAACTACAGGACCAATTTTGATAAAAATTTGTAATAAACTCAAACCCAAATTTTTTTATTCAATAGGCACGCAGTGCATTACGTACATCACTTTGACACGTCTTAAAAAATAAGTTAGGATGTGTGCCTTCGGAACGCGCCCACCAATGAGAAGAAGGCACAAGAAACTCAGAGTTTTAATTGCTATTATTTCAGTTTATTTTAGTTAGTATTGATCTGGGTCACTGTAAAATAGGGTTTTGAGTTAAAACTGGGATATTATACGACCTAGTTTAAACTAAAAACCCCATTTCACTAAAACAAATGACCAATCACTTTTAACCCGTCCAATATCGTAAAAATATACTAACCTACATGATTTGACTACATACCTATCCCAAAAAACTATTCTTCATCTTGTTTATCTAATTCTTTACATTCTATCAACAATTGGAACGCAGACAATGACGTCACAATACCACAGAATAAACACAACTAGCCACTACGCCACAACCACGAGAGGGGATATTTAAAACGTCATCATACTATCCATTCATAAAATTAAACGTTATTATACGTTTGTGGCCATTCCGTTTCGTTTCACAGCCGCGTACGCACGGTTCGATTCAAAAACTCCGTCTATTTATAACAGTGCAAAGAGTAGTGTTTTGTGTTTTTCTTTTTGAACAAAGTGGTGAAAATGAGCGGGAATTTCCTAACGATACCTGGCGATGATGCTATCCAGCGGCGGTCACGGGTATGGCTTCATAATGTTTATAATGCACGTGTAGAATGCAGTGATTCTGTGACTAAGGGTGGATATATACTACCGACTTTCTATCGGTTGATAGTCCGATAGGACGACCGTAAATTAGCTAGACTTAGCTAGAGTCTGTATTCGCCAAAATGGCATCTTTAGCTACATAAATAATAATAGCGAAGGAAAATATGTTTTATGTCTTTGTATAGGTAAAAGTTAAGAAACCCTTGTCATTTGTGGCTTGAGATACCTATACTTATTTTTTATACAAATTTTACGTTGAATTAAACCCAAAGGTATTGGACTTCACCAAGATTTGTGTGAACTCAAGGAAGTTTGGCGTAGGTAATAACTTGAAAGTTAGATTTTTAAAGTTGCTGCAAGTTTTCCGACTTCCATGAACTTGTATGTAAACCTTGCCAAGTTTTCTCCATTGACGCTTCAAACTTACGGCAAGTAGAACTTTTAATTCAATTTAAATGTATTTATATGATATTATGAAAAAAAAAGAACCTTTATTTCTTCTCAGACTTAGGCTTTTGCTCAGCATTGGGACATAGCAGGTTATGAAGCTTCAATAAACATAGAATGAAAAAAATATTATATGCACGTTATGATGTGAACTACTTACTAGTAGCCTCATGTGAATCGACCGACTGAAAGTATTAAATCTGCAATGGTTTTAACACTGTAGCTTGACCTTTCAGTTCCAAGGGAACGGTTTATTTTGTTTGTGTAGCGATCTGTAAGAATGCCAAATGTGTGTTCCATTGTTTGAAAAATGGCGCCAAAAATCTTTACGCTTGTGAGATTACTGGGGCCTTATTCTGCTATTTGGCCAACCATTGTCATTATATCGAGACTCTATTGATATTATATCGAGATTGTGACTTTATTTGGTATTCTGCTAAAGTTTTAATAACATCACAATAGAATCACTATGGAGTCTCAATGGTATGGTAATATTTACCTTGCAGGTGTTGCCTAGCAACATGGTATATGTTGCTAGGCAATATACCGTTTTGACAATTATCGAGATTCCATTAAGTCACGATTGTAGAGCAGAATACCGAAGTGAGTCAGTGGTGTTTCGATAGAATAGTTAACGTTAGGAGAATACCAATTTGACATGTAATGTCATATTTTTGACATTAAATTTCTATTACGATTATATCGACACACTATTGAAGCACAATTGTGTTAGCAGACTTAGGCCCCTGTTCTCTTTGTATGTTACTGAGTTTTTTTTTGTAATGTATGATTTCAACCTCTGATTTTGACGAAGTTTGTGGGGCTGTAGACGTACATCCGCCTGCGATGCAGAAGGTTCTGGGTTCGATTCTCGCCGCCGAACAAATAGTTGTGTACAGATATTTGTTTCTGTAAATATATATTTGGAATGAAACTTTCAGGGTTTATTCTTTATGAAAACCAGTAGTTTCAAAGATAGGTTTCAGAAAAAAATAATCTGTGAGATATTTTTTTAAAGAACCAGATAAAGATCGCAGACCTGATAATTTGGCTGTAATTGCAAAGTTCAGGCTGAAATTTGATATTGACTAAAATATCACTAAAGTTCAAATAACTTTTGAACCACTAAATATTTATAATAACATACAGGGGGGTTAAGTCCCCTAACCCCAAGCAAATTTTTGTCCTAGATCTGTCAAAGGCTTAACGTACTTATTTGAAGCCCTAGCGGATATAGGTAGATTGCCTTTTAATCCTATACCTTAGAATAATTCTAGGATCATCCTTTAAATGTTAAAACTATGTGAAGATAACCTTCTTTTAAAACTATTATGTAGAAAATCCTACTAATATTATAAACGTGAAAGTTTGTATGTATGGATGTCTGGATGTACAGATGTCTGGATGTATGGATGTTTGTTACTCTTTAACGCAAAAACTACTGAATGGATTTTAATGAAACTTTACAATAATATAGCTTATACATCAGAATAGAACATAGGCTATAATTTATAAAGATACTAGCTGCCCTACGCGGTTTCACCCGCGTAACTCCCGATCCCGTGGGAATATTGGGATGTAAGCTATCCTATCTCTCAAGTTGGATCGAACTGCACATGGTGTGCGAATTTTATTATAATCGGTTAAGTGGTTTAGGAGTCCATTGAGGACAAACATTGTGACACGAGATTTATATATATTAAGATTACAATAATATAGCTTATACATCAGAATAGAACATAGGCTATAATTTATAAAGATACTAGCTGCCCTACGCGGTTTCACCCGCGTAACTCCCGATCCCGTGGGAATATTGGGATGTAAGCTATCCTATCTCTCAAGTTGGATCGAACTGCACATGGTGTGCGAATTTTATTATAATCGGTTAAGTGGTTTAGGAGTCCATTGAGGACAAACATTGTGACACGAGATTTATATATATTAAGATTGTGTGAATTGTCCAGAATATAACGAAAAGTGTATAAGAAAATTGACACTTTCTCATCTGTCACTTTGACATCTGTCACTTTGACCTCTGTCACTTTGACATCTGTCACTTTGACATCTGTCACTTTGACATCTGTCACTTTGACGTATGTTACGTTGACATGTGCCAAATGTCACTTTGACACGTGTCAAATGTCACTTTGACAGGTGTCAAATGTCACTTTGACATGTGTCAAATGTCACTTTGACATGTGTCAAATGTCACTTTGACATGTGTCAAATGTCACTTTGACATGTGTCAAATGTCACTTTCTCCTCTTCTTCTTCAGCAGCATGTATTAGCCCACTGCAGGGCATATGCCTCTCCAACGCCTCTCCACAATGTCCTATCACCGGTCCTTCTGGACCACGCTGCCCCAGCATGAGCTTTTATGTCGTCGGACCATCTGGCTGGTGGTCTGCCCACACTTCTCTTCCCGATTCTTGGTCTCCATTCGAGAACAGCTTTGCTCCACCTTCCGTCTCCCCTTCGACACACATGTCCAGCCCACGCCCATTAATTTAGCGACGCGGTACCCTACGTCTATTACTTTGGTGCGTTGTCGAATGATGGTATTGCGCACTTTGTCTCGTAGAGATATTCCGAGCATAATGCGTTCCATTGCTCTCTGTGTCACTTTTAGTCTGCGGATCAGCTTTATGGTCAGCGGCCAGGTTTCGCAAGCGTACGTCATTGTCGGAAGGACACATTGGTTGAACACTTTTGTTTTCAAAGACTGTGGTAGTTTTTTGGATTTAAATACCATATTTAACTTTCCAAAAGCTGCCCATGCCAACTGTATCCGACGACTGATTTCTGCCTCCATAGAGTTTCTATCAAGAGTAATCCGTTGTCCCAGGTACATATACTCCTTCAGCTTCTCAAGTTCGTGGTCGTCCAATGAAATGGGGAAAGGGGCTGAATCGGCAGTTGCCATTACCTTCGTCTTGTCCATATTCATCTTTAGGCCTATTTTGAGCGACGCGTGATATAGTTGCGTTATCATTGTCTGAAGTTCTGACGCTGATTCAGATACGATCACTATATCGTCTGCATATCGGAGATGGTTCAGAAACGCACCGTTCACATTGACTCCTTTCCCGTTCCAGTCAAGTGTCTTAAAGATGTCCTCCAGCGCATTGTTAAACAGTTTTGGTGAAATAACATCTCCCTGACGTACACCCTTCTGAATAGGGATTGGGTTGGTGTTTTCGCTTAGTTGTATAGTCATTGTTGCGGACCTGTACAAATTCCTAAGAATTTGGATGTATCTCTCGTCTATGTGGCATCTTTTTAGAGAGTCTGTAACTGCCCAGTGTTCCACAGAGTCGAACGCTTTTTCGTAGTCCACGAACGCCATATACAGTGGTCTATTGTACTCTTCGGCTTTTTGTATGATTTGCCTCAGCGTAAAAATGTGGTCAGTCGTTCCAAAACCCTTTCGGAAACCGGCTTGTTCTCTGGGTTGATACTCGTCGAGCCTTTGACTAAGTCTGGTGGTAATGACTCTAGAGAAAACTTTGTACACTTGACTTAGCAGTGATATAGGGCGATAGTTTTTCAGCAGAGTGTTGTCCCCTTTTTTGTGAAAAAGCACTACCAAGCTTCGTGTCCACTCCGTGGGAACTGTTCCTGTGAAAAGGACCTCATTGAACAGCAGCCTCAGTTCTTTAATGACCGCAGAGCCACCGGCGTTTAATAACTCAACAGATATACCATCTTCTCCTGGAGCTTTATTCTTTTTGAGCCTTTTCAGAGCCTGACGTATCTCGTAAGAGCTAAATTCGGGTATATCCTCTGTGTAGTGCTTACGCAGTGGTGCACGTTTATCTGTGGGATCCCGAATTGAAGGCTTTGGAATTTTGGATCGATAAAGGTTACCGTAGTATTCTTCCGTAATCTCTCTCATCTCCTGTATGTTAGAGGTAGCCAGGTGTTGAGTGTTACGTCTTAGCTTGTTCGGTAGGTTGGTCGCGTTTGATCTTTGGAAAACCTTAAAGCCCTTATTGTTTTCAATAATACTTTGGATTTCTTTAACGTTCCTTTGGCGCAGCTCTCGTTTTAGTTCCTTACCGATCCTTTTGTTGAGTTCTCGATGTTTCAAGCTATTAAACTCGTCGGCACCAATCTCTCGACGCTGGGTCATGAGGGCTATAATATGGTCTGGTATATCTGCTTTTGGTTTTGAACTCCTTGTGAACCCTCTAGCAGCTGTTTCCGTTATGATGTTTACGAACTTCGTGTACTTCGTCTGGACATCATTCTCGAAGTGTTCTAAAGCGCTTCGTTCTAAACCTTCTGACAAGGATTTCTCAAAACCTTCGCTCACCCCATTCGGAATGTTCAGTTTTCCGAGCTTAGGTTTCAGAAGCTTTCTTCTCTCGAAACGGGTGTTTAATATGACTCTAGCCCTCACTAGTCTATGGTCGCTACCGGTCTGAAATTTGTTGAGAACGGACACATCTGTCACTATGTGCTTTTGGTTTGCAACGATATAATCGATCTCGTGCTTTCCAGTACCATCCGGGTTTACCCAAGTCCATTTCCTTTTAAGTTTCTTTTTGAAGAAAGTGTTCATGGCGTACAACTGGTTAGCTTCCAAATAGTCGATCATAGTTTGACCTCGTTCGTTTCTCTCTCCCAGTCCAAAGGGGCCTATATAGCTTTCTTGATGTTTCCTGGTGCCCAGTCTGGCGTTGAAATCACCCATCACTATGACAAACCTTGTCTTTTCCCCAGTGGCCATGGCTTTAGAGATATCCTCATAAAAAGGTTCTACCTCTTCATCATATTTAGGATCGCTGGTTGGGGCGTAGACTTGGATGATTTTGATAGCATATCTTTTGTTTAAACGCAGGACAAGGTAGGCCACTCTTGTAGATATACTGGTGAGTTCGGCAATACGCCCTTTCAGGTTCTTCTTTATTATGAAGCCTACTCCTCCATACGTTCTATTGTCTTCGCCAATGTAGTAGAACAGGTCACCAGAGCCAAGTGTTAGAGTCCCCTCTCCTCTTCTCTTAACTTCGCTCAGCCCGACAATGTCGTACTTGATATGCTTGAGCTCTTCCTGTATTTCATCAAGTTTCGTTTGCTTCCTCATTGTCCGATTGTTCAATGTCGCCAGGGTCAGTGTTGTTTGACAGCCGAGTCCCTCCCAGTGATTCTTAGCACCCCCTGCCCTACCGTTTCTCCGATCGCTGTCGTAACCAGGACTAGTAGGGCCGCTGGGAACTAGGGGCCTTTCATTTGTGGAACTTCTCATTGGAGGTTTTTAGCCCGATTCTCGCCACGTCGGCTACACGTCTTGGCGAGGTCCTTCCTTTTGAAGATTATTTAGATCTTCGGGCCTACGGAGACCCTATTGGGTTATTTACCGCCGCCCATATTCGGCGTTTGTTCCTCGTTTAGCACCACCCAGGGAGTACGTGTAGGGTATCTGAGGGTACACTCCTACGGACGCGAGAAACATCACCCCCCCACAAATGTCACTTTGGCATCTGTTAAATGTCGCTTTGACATCTGGCAAATGTCGCTTTGACATCTGGCAAATGTCACGGGATCAGGACTAACGCGGGTGAAACCGTGGGGCGCAGCTAGTGTAATGTAAAGTTATAAATCGCCACCATACTTATTAGCCAAATAACGTTCACTGCTAAACAAGTGAACATATGAATGTTCACTTGGCCTCCCAAAAATTAATTAAGGTTGCGGAAACCAGCTGAACGCAGGAGTGCGACCGTTCCATCGGGAAAATTATTAATCTAAGTACTATGAATAAAACTAAAAATGAATGAAATTACAATGTATAAAATAAACTTAAATTATTTATGTGAAACAAAGGGCGATGTTTAAAAATGAAATTAAGAGCGATTTTGTCGAAGCAACTTTTGGATGGCCAAGAAGTTAAAGAAAGTAAAAGGTAAATCGTTATGAAATAAAATACCTAGTACATAAAAGAGATACGTATTCTATAGCTAGAATAAACTAAATAAATAAATAATCTATTAATAAGTAATTATCTAAATAAATCTATACGAATGTTATAAAGCTGAAGAGTTTGTTTGTTTGTTTGAACGTGCTAATCTCAGGAACTACTGGTTCAAATTTAAAAATTATTTTAGTGTTGGATAGTTCATTTACTGAGGAAGGTTATAGGCTAATGTTCATTTTGATATTCCCACGGGATCGGGACTTACGCGGGTGAAACCGGAGCGCTGCTAGTCACTACATAGTATAAAATAAAGTCACTTTTCGCCGTCCCTATATCCCTATGTCCCTTTGTATGCTTAGATCTTTAAAACTACACAACGGATTTAGATGGGGTTTTTTTTAATAAATAAATAAAATAAATAAATAAATATTTCAGGACATATTACACATCGCCATCCAGCCCCAAGCTAAGCAACTTAATGCTTGTGTTATGGGTGCCAGATAACGGATAAACTACTTATATACTTTTTTTTTTGTAAATAAATATATACATATTATATATATAGGAAACACCCAGAACCAGAAACAAGAATTTATGGTCAGCATAAATACTTGTTCCCGGCGGGAATCGAACCCGCAACCTTCTGCGTCGCAGTCGGGTGTTCGCCCGACGCGCCACAGAGGTCGTCAAATAGGAAGGTTTATATGTATAATACATGCATAATATAGCCGTGCGAAGCCGGAGCGGATCGCTAGTATATTATATAACGAACCCAGTAGTAACGTAACTCTAAATCGATTAAAACTACTATGATTATTTTCAATGATTTTCAGTCTAAACATCCTCTTTTTGAGCTTTAAGAGTTCTGAAGGCCAATAATCGGGAATAAAATTAATCAAATAACATTTTAATATCATTTCGATTACAAAATTTTTTTTCTAGAGATTACCAAAAGCTGACTTTAAGGGTAACTTTTGTAGGGAGTCGAAATGATATGCCAATGTAATTCACGAGAATAAGCCTTCTGAAGGCCAATTCTCGTAAATAAAATGGTTCAAATTAGGTAATCGGCCAGAGCTGTGCGGTCCCAATTCATGAACACTTTCCTTCGGGAGTAGTGCAACCTACGAAATCCCGCCCTCTTTTTTGTTTGCCAATTAGGGTCCAGTACCCTTTTTTATTGTCAAAGTCTATTGTTTTGAAACATTTCGTTTCAACAACAAACAACACATTTGGCATAAACAGCATACAAAAAACGCTTTAAGGAATGTAGACGTTTGAAAAAAAAAACAATGCGCCTTTCCCATATTGGTCAACAAATGGTACATTGCAATTGCATTTCGATTACAAAAAACATTTCTTGAGAATACCAAAACCTGTCGTTGAGGGTATCTTGAGCTACTTTGAGGGTATTTTTGTAATCGAAATGCAATCGAAATGATATTGCAATGTAATTTAAACAATGTTATTTACGAGAATTAGCCTTCTGACTGCAACATTCACAATTCTTTTGATTCTCAAAACCACAATAAAAGTGCACATAATTTTGACGTTAGTAAATTATTCAGAATCTGAAAGACAAAGACGGAAGTGAGTCACTTGAAACGTCAAAACAGTAATCAGTCAAATATAACGAGTGTGAAGCGCAAGGTTGCGATGCGCACACGCAGGCGTGTAGCCAACCCATAACTCATACGTCTGTCGTTCAGACGCTATGACAAATATTGAGCTATTTTCGAAACATTTGGAATGTTATTCCATCTTTGCCCGAATATCGTCATTTTTACGAAAAATCGATTTTATTTTTAAACTTTTATTATTTTTAAATAGGCTTGAGCGTATTTTTCAGTTTCCGAAATTGCTTCTTGAATTACGCTTAAATCCCTAATAGATGTGTCCTGCGGTTTGGTTCGGGTTTAAAATCAAGATAAAAGTAGCATAATGTTCTTCTCCAATGTTCTTCAAGTCTCTTTAAAATTGGTTGGAAAAATAGACAGAGTGATTTTCGCATTTAAACTAGTCATTCTGCGGACAATTATAGACATCCCAAGCAGTAACTTTTTGGCACTATTAAAACTACGTTTCAAATTCAAAAATAATCAAAGAAATCATAAGTACTTTATCTCTTCAAGTAAAAATCCTCTAGTAAAATAAAACTTTAAAGCCTGAAAAGTTTTGTTCAGATCGGCAGTAAAATACGACTCGTTGAGGAGTATAAACAAACATACATAACCTATGCTATTTAACTATTCTATACTGATATTATAAATAAGAAAGATTTGCATGTTTGCATTAAATTGGCCCCGAAACTATTGGACCGATTTTAATGAAACTTGGTGTGAGGATACTCTGATTCATTGGAAGTAACATAGGCTATTTTTATCAAGATATTCCCACGGGATCGGGACTTACGCGGGTGATGTAATAAACAAACTCATAAAGAAAAGCTTTGCTAGACTTCTTGGACACTTCGCTGGTTCGGTCAATAGAGAACTATGAATTCAATTTGTTTTAGTCTTCAGTGACAAACATCAACTGATTCGTGCAATGAAATGAACAGAGCAATCTATAACTCATAAGACATAACGATAGTGTGGGTGTCAAAACTCATAAGACATAACGAAGTTTTATCTCAATATCGTATCAGGAACTACGCGAGCGAACTACGTAAAAACAAGCTTATTTTTAGTTCTACTCACTTGAATGAACAAAGAAAAAATACATTCACCTCTCGTACTCTCCCGCTCAAACGTCATCCATAACTTCCCGAATGACGTCAAATTGCAGGAATGCGCCATGATTTAATCCAAAGACAGGTGCACGCAATCTGGCTAACATAAATCTGGGTAAATTTAATTAAAGCACCGGTCACTGCGCAAATCATGGTATGCTTTCAAGGAATTATATCTTCCATTACCGTTCGAGATATTTTAATTAAGGCACAAATAGGAGCCAAAAGCATGACTTCTGCTATAACTGTAATAATATATTTCAAGCTAATCAGAGTAATAAAATAGGTAATACAATTATGTAAGTATATCACTTATCTTTAGTTTTAGTCAATCAAATATTTTGTAATTATAAGAACAAAAACATTGCACCATACTTTCCCAGTATTCAGTCCATTACTATCCCATCACAGTAGCCCAAGTAGTTAACTCCTGTAGTTTATCAATTGTTCTATCCAAACCGGAGGTTGTCCTTGGCTTCATTATATAGTGAAGACAAGGATAAATACCGGTTTCGTGCTCACATCATACTTTGTTAATAAACTTGTTATTGTAAAGGGCCTCTACGTGTTCGCTTCAGCTCCATGAACGCCTTCCAAAGGTCCGGGCCCAGTGATTTATCAGGACATGTGACATAAAATATTATGTACTTACTAAAAATAAATACATTAAAAAGACAATCTGAAAATTAAAATAACATAAATAAAATAATAACTATTTATAATTCAGTCTTAATTGATACACCACAATGCAGTCTTGGTATTTTTTCTAATTAAATTTGGATAGGCTGACAACCGTTGGGGAGTAAAGGTTCTCAATTGGCAGCCACGATGCAACGCGAAACGGAGTGTTGGGAGACCAGCTGCCCGGTGGACCGACGACATTGTGGCGGTCGCGGGTAGTCGGTGGATGGAGGCGGCTCAGGACCGCTGTTTGTGGCGTCGTATGGGGGAGGTCTATGTCCAGCAGTGGACGTGTATGGGCTGACATGATGATGATGATGATGAGGCTTAGAAACGAAAAGAAATTTTCATTACTCATTCTCCGAAAGTAGGTCTAAAGATGCGTGAAGAGCGTGCAGAAAATAAAATTTCCAGCCCTAGGGAAAATCGCTTTCACTGACAGCTGTCACGTCAAATTATGGCTTCGCACGACTCGTGCAATGTGCATATAGCCAGTATCAGTATCATTATACATTAGGAACTTCATAACCTAACCTCCTTGCTTTAAGTAACACCAAAGAATAACACTACATGTATACAACCTCTTTGGTCCCAACCTTGTAAGAGGAGTAGTATGAAGTCTCTCATTCACTCTCGTTGTTAGGAAGAATTTTATGTATTATTCGTAATGAAAAGCACAATGTTTACCTCAGGTGAAAGACTCATTAAGTCCCTCGATCTATTGGCAACATTTATGACAGTCAATATGGTCCAGTAGAATCTGATGGTTGTGGATTCGTCGTAGAATAAATTCATTATGAACTTTATATCTGAAGTATGTTAATGTCTGGGTTAAACAAAGGTCGGCGTCAAAGTTCGATCACATATTTTTTCGATAAATTTAATTTGAAAAGTTTACGCCAATTCGCAAATATTGGAAAAAGCTTACGAGTATATCAATAAACAGGTACATATTAATACGTAAATGGAGAATCTTTTTAGAGCAAATAAAGTTGGCATTAAATAAATATTGTAGTACATTACACACAGCTAGCCCCAAGCTAGGCAACTAGGCTTATGTTGTGGTTACCAGAGAACGGATAGAATACATACTTTTCATACAGAAACACCCAGACTACAACAAAATTTTTGTTTACAAGAGCTCTCTGTAAACAAAAAGTTGTTCGACGCCGACGGCGAGAATCGAAGCCGCACCGTTCTGCGTCGCAGGTGGGTATTAAGTACCTAAATATTTTGCTAATCTTTCTAAATCTACAACTAAATATATAATCACACGTGGATCTTATTATCTAAGCAAGAAAAAAGATGATAAGAAGGTCATTGCACTTGTCAAACATTCTCAAAAAAACTGCTCGTAATATAATTTACAATAGGACATTAAATTCTGGAGAAAACTATAATAAAAAAATGGTCAAGTGAGAGCCGGACTCGCGCATGTAGAGTTCCGTAATTCCGTATAAAAGAATTGATACCTACCTACTATAATCGGACATCTAAATGTACACAGTGTTTCAATAAATATTCTTGATTCTTGATGTTACTGTTTAATAAGATTCAATTAAGTTTTATGTCACCAAATAAAATTAGTGCACCACTAAAATTTCCAAATTAAAAACACCGAATAGGTATCTAGGACATTCGAGACGTTTTGCTAGTCGCTCATTCTGCTTATAAGTCGTCATACTGAATAGACTTTCTGAAAACCGGGTATTCGACTTTTGTCTCATCTAGCTGAAATGTCAGCTATCTGCGAACCCTACTATAGAGTCATCCAATTGAAACTGTCTTTCGTCAAAAGGATAATTATTATGACAGTGACTCATAATATGTATACAACATAATACTTAACATTATGATCAATTATGATCAGCTACAACACGTCCACTGCTGAACAAAGACCTCTCCCAAAGACTTCCAGAGCAATTGGTCGCACGACTTAATTAAAGTCGTGTGTCTATCTAGTCAACTGTATTATCCTTTGTCCCGACTGACTGACGGATCAACGCACAGCCTAAACCGCTGATCGTAGAGACCTGAAACTTGGAGGGTGTGTTCTGTGTATGACGTAGGCATCTGATAAGAAAGGATTTTCCGAAATTCAACCCCTAAGGAGATGAAAAAGGAGGGCAAAGAGTGTATGGGACAACGTGATTCCTTGGTCCAATCTAGTTCTCTAATTTTCGATTTATACGCGGAGTTGCGGGAAAAAGCTAGTTTGATATACATTTCAATTCGATATATTTCTTGGGGAAAAACTATTTTGATTGACAAGCTGACATATTATACTGACAAAAGACCGAATGATCATTATATAAGGGTGGTCTGTTCACTCACTGTTCACTCAAAAATCCGCGTGCTGAGTCCCGCATATTGCACAATATATTATGTGGAAACGGCGGCGCTCCGTTTCTATAGACAGGCAGCAGCTTAAAGGTCCCGTTTTTCCTGTTGGGCTACAGAACCCTGAAAACAACCAACAAATCGTCCGATTCGCAGTAATAAATGCCAGAAATACTATAAAACAGTGCCAAATAAAAATATACTGAATGAAAATTGCATTTTTGTGTCTAGCCATTTATCTAAATTTAGTTGAATTCGGCCAAGGATTATGGTGTGATTTATAGTGTTTTAATTCAAGATGACGTTTGTTTTTTATAATTTTTTATTCTGATTACGTTGGTATTTAAGCTACTCGTATTTACGTCACATCACATACGATTATTTGTTGTGTGTATACCGCGAAAATTTGGCCATTGTAGCCAGTATAGTATAGTACCTTCTACAGTACTGTAGTACTACATTCTTCTGCCAGATTCGGTGCAACTGCGGGGCCCCCGAGCAAACTATGGTCCACCTCTTGACCTGCCCAGCCAATGTACAGCTATTATGATTGGAGAATCCTAATAGCTGTACATTGGCTGATATGACGTCAGCTAATAACAACGCCAGGGACCTGGCAGCGCACTGGAGTGGGGGGGATCTGACCCTGCCTCATCAATAAAATGAAACGACTTTTTCATAACATATCGGTCACACGAGTGACATTTATTGTAGTAAGGAGGAACGACCAAAAGTAGGTATGTACAAACAATAGTTGCCAGTATTTTGATATAAACATAACACCCCCACTTATCAAAATAAAAAATACAATAAAAAACCTATTGTACCGAAAGCAAAAAATAATTAACAATTCTTAATGTTTTGAATCCCTAACATGTTCATGAAATAATACTGCTTTCCAACACATAAGCTTTTAGTAAGCAGATCGGCTGGCATCTCACTAGTTTCTAGGTATATTAACTTAACAATATTCTGATTAACACAATCTCTGCAGTAATGATAACGTACATCAATATGTTTGGTTCTCCTATGAAAAGAATTATTAATTGTTAATCCTAGAGCACCCTGGTTATCACTAAATACATTAATGGTTTGTAAACAATTGGTTATTTCATACAATAATCTACGAAGATACATAGCCTCTCTACATGCTTCTGTAATTCCCATATATTCAGCTTCGGTACTTGAGAGAGCAATGGTCCTTTGCTTTCTAGTCTCCCATGAAATTGCAGCCCCAGAGAGAACAAAGCATAACCCTGTGTATGACTTTCTATCTATGACATTGCTCGCCCAGTCCGCATCAACATAACCTTTCAGCTCCAAATCATTTTTAATATATTTTAAACCATAGTGTTTAGTTTTCTTTACATATCTCAAAATTCTTTTAGCATAAGACCAAATTTCAGTATTATAATTATTATTGAACTGGCTCAAATAATTTACAGCATATGCAATATCAGGTCTAGTTAAAACTGATAAGTACATAAGACTTCCAATAAGTTGTTGATAAGGAAGTTGACCTGTGCAATTATTCTCTACTTTGCCTATACTTAATCTAGCTTCTAAAGGAGTGTCAGCTGTTTTACAATCTGTCATTTGAAATCTATTCAATAAACTTTCAACATATTTTTCTTGGCTCAAAGTTATTACACCATTCAACTTATCAATGTTTACACTCATTCCAAGACACTGTTTAACTTCTCCTAAGTCTTTAATTTTAAATTGAGATGACAATGCATTTTTTAAATAATTTGTTTCTACAGTATTGTTACTAAAAATAAAAAAATCATCGACATACAAAGTAACAATAGTCTTCTTCTCACCTTCAAGCTTAGTGTACAAACATGGTTCAATCTTAGATCTCCTGTAACCCATCCTAACAAGACAATCATCTACCTTCTTGTACCACGCTCTTGAAGACTGTTTTAAGCCATAAATTGCCTTTTTTAACTTTAAAACTTTACCATCACATTCTAAATTTGGAAAACAATCAGGTTTTTGCATATAAACAGTCTCATCAAGATCACCATTCAAGAAAGCCGTTGTAACATCAAGGTGGGTAACATCTAAATCTAATTGAACAGCTAAAGCAAACAATAGCCTTAGTGTTGCATGTCTAACTACCGGTGAAAAAGTCTCATAGTAATCAATTCCATGTTTTTGCATAAATCCTTTGGCAACAAGTCTGGCACGGAAACGCACATTATTGTCATTATCATATTTTTTCTTTAAAACCCATTTACACTTCACTATAGTACCACTTTGAGGAGCATCTACCAACTCCCAAGCTTTATTATTTTCAAAACACTGCAGTTCTTCACTAACCGCCGCTAACCACTGTTGTTTCTCGGGTCCATTTAAAGCATCTTGCAAAGATAAGCCGCTAGCATCATCAAAAATATCCTCTTCCATGCACAGGTTAACATGGCCGTACCTTTCAGGTTTCTTTCTTATTCTAGTCGGCCTCGTTGCTTCCTGTGGAACAGGAGGTATGTCTGTTTCACATAATTCTGACGAGCTGGCATCTTCATAGTCACTGCTAGGGACATAGGTCTCATCGAGGTTTTCCTCAGAGTAATCACTAACTTCTTCTAAAGTTGTTTCCCCCACTGAATCAGCATTTTCTATACTGCCTGTAGGAACTGGTATGTTGATTTCAATAGTATTTTTCTCTTCTGTTATTATTACATCTCTACTAGTTATTATTGTTCTCGTTTTGGGGTTGAAAACTCTGTAACCTTTGATATTTTCTGAATATCCAATTAAAATATACTTTTCTGACTTTTTATCCCATTTTTGACGTTTTTCTTTAGCAGTGTGAACCATAACAGGACTTCCAAATATTCTTAAATGGCTTACATCTGGTTTGTTACCAGTCCACAATTCATAGGGAGTTTTCCCATCTAACCCATTAACTGCAATACGGTTCTGTAGATACACAGCAGTGTGAGTCGCCTCTGCCCAAAATTCCTTTTCTAATTTGGCATCGAATAACAAGCATCTTGCCTTTTCTACAATCGTCCGATTCATGCGCTCACACAATCCGTTCTGCTGGGGAGTATATGGGTTAGTTTTCTGATGAATAATCCCATGTTTCTGCAAGAGTAAATCAAATTCTTTGTTACAAAATTCTCCACCGTTGTCAGACCTTATGGTTTTGATATATTTTCCTGTTTGTTTTTCAACTTTTACTTTAAAATCTTCAAAACAAGATAAAGCTTCATTTTTTTGTTTAAGAAAATAAACAAAAGTCATGCGACTGTAATCGTCGATAAACAACATAAAATATTTCGAACCAGCTAGAGATTCTTTCTCCATTGGCCCACATACATCAGTGTGGACTAAACCGAGTATCTCACTACTTCTCATACCGGTTTTATTAAAAGGTAACCGACACTGCTTACCTTCACAGCATACTGTACATGATGACTTAGAAATGGTAGCATTTTCCTTGAGCTCCATTCCTAGCACTGCACCTTTCATTTGATTTAAGTAGTTGCTGTTTGCATGTCCCAATCTACGATGCCAAGTGTCTGCTGACACTACCGTAGCAACTAGTGCACTTTCTGCCACTCTTAGCCTGTACACTCCATTATATAGTGATGCTGTGGCCACTAGTTTTCCATTTCTATTATACACTTGACACTCATCCACTGTAAAAACCACTTTGTTTCCTTTACTGATGAGTTGACTTACAGAGAGTAGGTTTGTCGCTAACTCGGGTACACAATGTACATCGGTAACTGGTACTTCAAATTCGGCTTCATCTGTTTTTGTGATGATATTAAGGTCGCCGGTGCACAGAACTCGCGCTTTGTTTTTATTTGCCACAACAATTTCATTATTTTTCAAAAATGTTGGATTAGTAATCCAGTTTTTGTGCGCCGTTAGGTGCATGCTCGCGCCTGAGTCAATAAACCAGTCAGTGCTCTTGAAATCACCACTCAGAAACACAACACCGAAAGCATTTGTCGCCTCTCTATTTTCTTTTGGGCATTGATTACGGTAATGGCCAATTTGTTTGCATTTGTAACATCTTACATGCGATCTGTCATTTGACATTGACGTTTTCGTATAATCATTTGCCACACTGGCAGTAGACAATTTTTTGTTAGTGTTGTTACGTTGCCATCTCTGAGAACTCGCAAATGCACCGCTGACTTCACCACCGTTCTCATTCACTTCCTTTTCCTCCATATCCATTAACTTTGTTTTAATGGCGTCTGAGGTTATAGGAATACCTGAATGCTCAATAGCCATGATCATGGGAGAGAACTTCTCCGGTAATCCCGCTAGCAACAAACACCCAATCCACTCGTCGTTAATATTAAAGCCCGTTCCACTAAGTTTCTGTCCTGTTTCCATAACTTGAGTAACGTATGATGTCATAGAAGCACTATTTTCGAGACGAATTGAAATCAAATTTTTCAGCAGAGATATGCGTCTTGAAAAACCAGAATCGTCAAATAGTGCCTTCAGCTTGTCCCATAGTACTCGAGAAGTATTTACTTCTTTAACATGGACGTAAAGTGACGTGTCAATAGTCAATATCAGTTTAGCTTTGGTTCTCTTATCATCATCAGGTTTCGTTTCCTTGCCCTCGACAGGTTTTATATAGTGAACCATATCTTCTAGAATCAGGAAATTCTCAATAGCAAAAGCCCATTCGCTGTAATTTTCACGACCTTTCAGTCGCGGCACGCTTGCAAGAAAATTGGTTGAAGAAGACATTTTGTTTTACAAACAGGATAGTCTTTTTTTTTTTTTAGGTTTCACGAAAATAAATTTTTGCTTATTTTAATTTCACAACTCGAGATAAACGTTTTTTTTATAAACCTACGCTAAGCTAGCTATTCTAACACGACTTTTACTAGTTAAATATGGGTCTGGGCCCATAACCTAAAATGAAACGACTTTTTCATAACATATCGGTCACACGAGTGACATTTATTGTAGTAAGGAGGAACGACCAAAAGTAGGTATGTACAAACAATAGTTGCCAGTATTTTGATATAAACATAACAATCAATACCCCCTTTAATTTGTGCTATCGATACGAAGAAGAAGAAGTAGAGATAGATTACAGTTAGAGACTGTATTATGTGCCTGCCTACTGTAGTAGGTACACAGAACTCCTATAGATGCTAAAGAATAATTTATTGTTTTCAGTAGGTAAATGTTTTTGAAAATATTAAGCATTATTTTTAATTTGAAAATATTGCTTTTTAATTAAGAATACCTATAACATTATAAAGATGTTTTACTAAAACCAATAAATTTATCTAGTGTCTAGGTATAGGGAGATAATTACACACATCAACAAAGTCTAGGGAACACGGGTAAAATAGAGTTTTTTGGGGAAAAATTGTGTTTTTTTGGGTTTTTGTTTTGAGAGTCGTATGTCGATAGAAGCGCAATTTTATACTCTTTTTAATGCTGTGAAATTAATTAAAGGGTTGCCATAGAAAAAAATGAAAATTCAGTATGAAAACGAATTTCGCTGAACTTGTTAAACAACCAGACTTACGGTGTGAATACGTCCATTATTTAGCATGAACATGAAATCTTGGTCGAACTGCTATTGGTGGGGTATCACCATAGAGTACACAACCTCATCACGGTATTGTTCTGCATTTAAAGTGTCTAGTGCCAAAACGAGATCTGTTCTTTACCCAGACGAATTTCAGCCCACAACATGATTATTACGCTTTGGTAGGGATGAACTTCCTGTAGATTCTGAAGTCAACTCTGGTGACCAGGAACTCGATAAACACGTGCTCTCCCTAAATGAGAATAAAATTCGAAGCAAGATTCATCAGAAACCAGAACACATGCCCATTGATTATCAGCCTATCGCAAATGTGCGTTAGCCCAAACAAGAACAGATCTCATTTTGGCATGAGACACTTTAAATGCAGAGCAATACCGTGATGAGGTTGAGTACTCTATGGTGATATCCCATCAATAGCAACTCGACCAAGATTTCATGTTCATGCAAGATAATGGACGCATTCACACCGTAAGGCTGGTTGTGAACAAGTTCAGCGAGTACAATATCACGGTATTAGAGTGGCCTGCGCAGTCTGCCGATCTTAATTTCATTGAATATGCGTGAGCTTTGCTAGGCAGAAGAGCTTTCAGGAATTTTATCCAAAATTTTAATACAGAGAAAGAACTTTTTTGCACCTTTTCAGAGTATAGAGAATTATTCCTCAGACAACGATTGATATCCCTATACTTAGTATGCCACGTTGATTTAGAGCCGCCGTAATGTTGTAGGTGGACGAACAGATGGCTAAAAAGTTACTAAGAATTTTTTTTTTTAAATAAATTTTAACGTGTCAATAGATTTTTTATTGAAATAAACAGGATTTGTTTCTCAGTTTCGGCACTAATTTAGTGTTTATACTAAATTTTCATTTTTTTTCTATGGCAACCCTTTAATTAAATTTAGCATTTAAAAAAAGAGTATAAAATTCCGCTTCTATTGACATACGACACTCAAGACACAAAACCCAAAAACATACAATTTTTGCCCAAAAAACAATATATTAGCCGTGTCCCTAGACTTTGTTGATGTGTGCTACAAAAAAAAACTTTTTTTCTGTGTAAACCATGTAAAACGAGTAGGTATACTAAACTCGGGGTTTTCCGTATTTATTTCTTACTAGCTGCGTCCCACGGTTTGACCCGCGTAAGTCACGGCCCTGCGGGAATATCCGGATTAAAATTATCATATTCTTCTTCCTTCTTTTGCGTCCTTCTCCATCCCCCAAAACTAACCCTCTGCCGATTTTCATTCAAATCAATCCAGTCGTTTGACTGTAAAAAGGACAAACAAATTAAAAGGTTATTGCGGTGAGCCGTTTCCCCTACCTTCCGTGGCCCTGACGGGGCCACCACCGTTAGATGGCGGACGCGGTGGAGTCGCAGAGGAAGAGGAATATCGGTGTGTTATTGCCGCTTTCCCTGTCCTCTGCGACCGGGTTTGGAAAACCGCGGTGGCAAAAGGCTCAACAGCCTAAAGGCGAGAGGAAAGTCTGGGTTTCCTCCGGGCCAAGCCCGGTCTTCCCAGACTTGCGCGCCGGGGTCGAAGAAGAATGCTAACGTGTTGCCTTCACCCCGGCACCATGTTTTTATCGATATAAGTTGCTCAACTCAAAGAGTAGTTTTTCCTTCATTTAATTTTGTGATAAGAAAGATCTTCAGCGAAGTCGCTGGCAACAAAAGATTTAAATTAAAACTACAGTAATAAGGAAGTTTTAAAACGTACGCTAAAGTTTTACAAACGATGATGTTAAGTATTAAAATCCATTAAAATCAAAAATTTTGTAATTCCCTCGACTGGCTCTTGCTTTAACTAATTCTCCCTTTGTAAGTAATCTAAAATATTATCGCGTGCATAAATTGAAATTCACAAGCAAATTGAACTTAGGTAAGTAAGTACGTATAAACGTCACACGGTTAGACTTATCTTAGTAATAATTTTACAATGTATGGGTATCTATTTTGTTTGTTTTTTTGTGTACCGTCTGTCTGTCCCTATGTATGCTTAGATCTTTAAAACTACGCAACGGATTTTTATGCGGTTTTTTTTTAATAGATAAAGTGATTCAAGAGGAAGGTTTAAGTATATAAAACAAAACTATACCTCGCGTACGAAGTCGCGGGCAACTTCTTGCATCTATGAAATAAATAAATGAAGGTGCAAAATATTAATATCAATGTAGGTACCGTACAACGTTTTAGACATTTTGTTATTTTATAAAGCAATATTTTAGATATTATTAGACATTTTGCCAGTCCTATTATAGACAGTCTCTTTTAGCTCAGTTTTAGCTTCATAGGCAGTTTGCATGCAAACACGTTTTGCAGGTTAGGAGTTTTGATCACAAGGCCTAGATCCGACCATTTGAAAGGAGAATTATTGCAAATAAAGGAAATTATATTTGATATTGATTTTTTTACTGGAATTTGTTACCTACTATAATATTGTCTCTGTTCCACTGTTTTGAAATCTCTCTAGAATTATGTATTAGGTGGAGTAAGTTTGCCCAGTTACCTATAACAATCTCTCAGCCTATATATACTCGAACAATTCCAGAGATAAGAACTCGTTAACGATATTTTCCTTTATCGTAAAAGAATGCAATGTTAGTGAAGTCATATCATTTGTTATTAAGAAAAATCCATTGGTTGCATTCGAACCTACTACCTTCGAAATGAAAGTAACCACTAAACCATCACCGCTTTTTAATAGTAATAAATATCTTTTTTAATACCCTGTCTTATTAAAAACGATAAAAGACTTAACTTTTATTTCGTAAAATAAATCGAGTAGCAACAATGTTTCGCCATTGAATCTACCTACATCCATCTATATTAAAAGACGTAAATTGCGTCTATTGTCTGTCCGTCTATCTCTATACCTATACAGGGTTATTGATAATTATATAAGAAAGCGATTGAGAACAATTTCTCTGCGCCTTAACAATCAACTTTTGTACTTGATTTGATTTCTGGCGTGGCGACGCATGCCGCGCCCGCTGTATGATGGTATATATATAGTCTATATGCAGTAGTGTGTACGGTGTGTACTGTACACACCGTAATCGACTGTGCGATTCTATCACAATCTGTTCTTTTCTGCATATTACTTTTACAAAATAATGTCGATGTTTCACATCTGCCAGGCGTCCCGTGACGGCTCACATTTTTTTAAATAAAAGTCGTTCATACTTTGATCTCGTAGCAAGTTAGCGCAGCGGTGTTTCCAACAATAAAATGGCATAAAAACACAATGATTGAATGTCATTTATTTGCTCGAAACATGGTTTATAAAAATGTCACATTCAAATTTAGTTAAACATAATATTTCACCAGCACTTAGCTTAGCATGCAAATATTAGGTATTATTAAATCAAAAACACTTTAATATAATGTCAAATAATTAATAATTCACTAAGACTTATTTAGATTATTAATCTTGTTTTATTTCTTTCTATTTGATTAATATACCAATAATCCAATAAATTAATATATTTATTTCATTAATTCAATGTCAACAATATAAAAAAACTCCGCAAATAGAGCTCCGCTTCAGAGGACAGGCAGCTTAATCTTAAGTTAAATGACCTCTCCGTGAGCTGGAGGGGTCATTAAACTAACAGCTGATTAACGGTTAAACATAACTTCATATTTTATTTGTTTGAATTTCCAAAAGTCGTAGAACAAAAGTTGATTGCCTTCAACCGCTATAACTACCAAAAACCCTGTATAATGTTTTATTTATGTAACTGTCACCTGAACGATGCCAAGTCCATTAGATAGCGAAACATAAAGCCGTATTTTAATGGAGTTGCTGAATGTGAAGACATTTTTGCAATCGTGCTTGGTGCAGAAACTAAAAGTATGTTTTATTATTTTTTTGGCAAAAGCAGACTACAGATTTGAAATCGATCGATATATTAGCGACTAGGTTTTGCTCGCGACTTCGTCCACTTATTTTGGAAAATAAACTTTTGCGGCTGCCAACGTCATAGCAAATCTTTCCCGAGAAAAAATAGACAGACAGACGAAAAATTAATCTTGTAAGAGTTTTTTTTTACCTTTTGAGGTACGGAACCCTAAAAACAATTATTAAAGGCTTTACCTATTCAGGAAAAACAGGGGTTACATTTGTGTAGAGAAAGCAATAGGGTAGACCGAGGCGAATCGGATCACTGGGCGAATCGGATCAAAATAAGTAAAATTAAAATATTTAAAAAACCGTACGTAAATGAACGCAGCTATAGAAGCACATCGCTTCCTCCCTTCCCCCTGCATCTATTCCCATTTATAGTATTGCATTCTCTCTCACACTTCAGTGCCAGCGACGCTCGCCCGTGATGACAAAGTGTGGTGAACGCATTTTTTGCGCTAAATCTAAAGTACGTCATTACAATGTTCGACTTTTTCATGCCAAAATTTTGTTTTATTGTTTCAAAGACCGTGAATCTAATTATGCAAAATCATTTGGTTTTTGATGGTATTGTGGCGGATATTCTAGTAAAACACATTTTTTTCCGTTGATATGGGGCGAATCGGATCAGTAAATAAAAGCTCTGTTACTTAGTTATTCTTTTATTGTTTAACATGGTTAGAACGTACTTACGTAAAAAACCTGGCCTGGGTCAGTAGTCACATGACAGTATGTAACATAGGTACAGCCAATAAAGCAATGGTAAAACAACTTACTATATCAGGTTGTTGAGAAATATAAAGTACCGTATACAGGCCACGAACATGAAACCAATCCTCCATTTAACATCCCACAGAATAAGAATAACATCCCCACAGACTAAGAATAATCTTCTTAATAAAGAAGCAAAAAACAATAAAAGAGCAATAGAAAAGAAAAACTTTA
Organism: Idaea aversata; assembly: GCA_907269075.1. Taxonomy (NCBI): domain Eukaryota; kingdom Metazoa; phylum Arthropoda; class Insecta; order Lepidoptera; family Geometridae; genus Idaea; species Idaea aversata. The sequence goes on along the minus strand of OU026097.1, from coordinate 12,060,286 downwards.
AAGAAAACGGCAAAGGCAAGGCTAAGAAAAATATGACGAAAAAGAAGAACAAAGCTACGCCTATATTGATAATGAAGAGAAGTGCTCCGTCTAGAGACTAGCTCTGTAGTTATTGATCAAGCATTAAGTTGCTTAGCTTGGGGCTGGATGGCGATGTGTAATATGTCCTGAAATATTTATTTATTTATTTATTTTATTTATTGATCTGAAAAATTTGTACATCCATAAAAAAAAGGATTGGATACAGTGCATTGTTTGTGAGGAACGGTCTCCTGAGAAGTGCTAACGCATGTAGAAGGTGCTAAAGCATGTACTTCCGGTTTGCATAATAATTGATCTCATAAGAAAAATGTTGATTTGGAGATAGTTTACCAATGATTATTTTGTCATTAATATGAGAATTAATTTAATTTAAGATTGATATTTGTTTGATCCGATTAACCCCCGAATTTGGGGCGAATCGGATATTTCCAAATATTTAAGTTTTTGTTTCCTATACAGAAGTTTAAAGAAATACCTAAAATTATAATGCCGTATGCTAAACTGTAATAAATACTGATTGTGATCAAATGAATAAATAAAACATATCTTAATTGCGACTTGGTTTTTTTTAACCTCAAAGTCGAACTGATCCGATTCCCCTCGGTCTACCTCTCTTACGGTCTAAACTAGCTTTGTCCGCGACTCTGTCCGCGTAGGAGTTGAATTTTCCAAAATCCCTTTCTTAATGCATGCCTACGTCATAAAAGCTATCTACATATTAAATTGAAGCCCGATCTGTCCGTTGGTTTGAGCTGTCCGTTGATATTATTATATCAATCAGTCAGAAATAAGTTACCAAAAAAATTTAATTAAAATGAAAGGAAAAAAATGTCATTTTTAACCTTGGCAACTGACATTTTTGTAACCACACATACGCATTTTTATTTATTTTATTTTCTTATCTTAAATTAGTTCCCTTTGGTTACAAATAAACTTGTTTGTTTTTTTTCTAACTGATAGATAGGTTATTAATTTCTACCATAGATGATTATAATAATATCAATAAATCATTTATTTTAGGCTACAAAGGCCCATAAATACATACCTTAAATATTAACATACGTTTATTACTTACCTACTAGCTGCGCTCCGCGATTTCGCCCGCATCCCCGTGGGAATATCAAAATATAAAATAACCTTCCTCGATAAATGGACTATCCAACACAAAATAATTTTTCAATTCGAACCAGTAGTAGTTCCTGAGATTAGCGCCTCCAAAGAAAAAAATGAACTCTTCAGCTTTTTAATATTATTAACGTATATATAATAATTATTGAATCTGTTAATAGATAGGTTCAAAAACTTTTATTATTATTTAAATCGTATAAAAAAAATTTAAAAAACACAAAAATAAAAACTTAACTAAACCAATGACTAAACCTAATCAAATAAACCCCTCCCCAACGTTCTCGGTGCAAAGCTGGACAATATGCAAGCAGCGTTAATACCCCGCTGAACTGCTATCGACAGCCTTTGCACCAGGAACGCTCCGGAACGAAGATCAAACCCCCTACCCCGGAGGCGACGGCCAATCTCCCTCACAAACGCCAAACCCTCGGTACCCAAACCCCAAACGTCTCGACAGCCACAGGCACAAAAATATAGTTAATAAAAACTATGTTAGTGGCACTTCCATGAAACTACACTTTCGTCTTAGTATGTTCTTACGGAAGCGACGGAACATCACGTCCTTCGACGTCGAATTAACTATTGGTCGATTGTAATTGGTATATTCTGTTTCAGAGTTCATCACTGACCGATCTCATATCAGCGTTCGACACAAAAGCACAATCACACAGCGACTTACAAAAAGTGACAGCATTCAGTGGACATTTCGACAAGAATCATAAACCAACGTTCTCAAAGGACGAATATGGCAAGTAAGTAAACGAATCGGTCAAGTGCGAGTTGGACTCGCGCATGAAGGGTTCCGCGTCATTACATTCAGTTGTTGGAACGATAGTTCCTTATCGCGCGTTGTGAATGAGGGCTAGACGGCTAGACGGAAAAAATTCTTACGAAAAAGTTGTCACGACACTTTTTGCTATAGTAAGCTATTGTAAGCTGTGCGGCGTCGCATGTTTCTCTGTCTGTCTCTCTCTCTCTCTTATAGAAAGCAAGCCAGATATTTTCATTTCTATTTCGCATTGAACAGTGTGGTGTCGCGATGAGTCGCGACACCACGATTTTTAATGAGTTAAAAATGTCGTTACAACTTTTGTTCTTAAAAGTGTCGTTGCAACTTTTGGTCTTAAAAGTGTCGTTACAACTTTTGGTCTTAAAAATGTCCTTACAACTTTTGGTCTTAAAAGTGGCGTTACAACTTTTGGTCTTAAAAATGTCGTTACAGACAGACCGGACGGACAGTGGAGTCTTCTAAAAGGGTTCCGTTTTTACCCATTGGGTACGGAACCCTAAAACTACCACTAAGGTTAACTTGCACAAAAAAAAAAAAACCAACTGTCAATGTGTCAAACTGATTAAGTAAGATCAACCTTGTTTAATGTTTTTAAAAATATATTTTAAACTAGCTGCGCCCCGCGGTTTCACCCGCGTAAGTCCCAATCCCGTGAAAATATCAAAATAAAAAGTAGCCTTCCTCAAACAATGTATTATCCAACACAAAAATATTATTTCAATTCGTTCCTGAGATTAGCACGTTTAAACACACAAACAAACTCTTCAGCTTCATAATATAAGTATATTACCCGTTAAATGCATTTAGCTACAATTTAGCTAAATTTTAAGCTCAATGTCATGCAAACCGCTTTTACCTTGACTTGCATGAGAAAAAAAAACGAATAAACTCATAATAAACTCTGGATTGATAATAATATAAAATGGACGAAATACATTTAGTTTAATTTTATTTCGTTTAAGATCAAAAGTTTTGTAGGAAATGAAGAGTAACACTGTCTTAATCAAAGAAACATCTTAAATTGTTTACGAACTTAATCAATTTCACAGTTTGACAATTGGTTTATCATGTTTAAGGTCCTAAATAATGATAGCAAAGCAATTAAGCAAAATTATAAGTACACAAATGGAAAAAATAAGATGAAATTCTCCGTTTTTAACCCCCGACGCAAAAACGACGGGGTGTTATTCTAGATTACAATGAAATTGATAGTATTTCGTGAACTAGATGTGGAAATAGGACATTGCGATACAAGTGAGTGAGGAAGTGAGAGATGGAATGATCAATCCACACGTGTATCGTACGACGTTTTTTATCACAGTTGCGAATAAAAAAAAAGACTTGTTAAAATAATAAAAAGTTTTTAGGTTAAAGCAAAAGACTTTTAACCTATACCTACAGCGTCGTCTGACATACAATATTTTTTTAGGGTTTTTTTCATTTGTTTGTGCGTCGGCGGCGGTTAAAAACAGAATATAATGGTAAGGAAAAAATATAATATAGTACTTACCTAAAGAAAAAACAAAATAAAAACAAAACTAAATTTTTAATTATTTTCAAAGACGTGATAACGTAAAATTATCGTTCGAGGTTGAATGTTTCGTATCGCTAAGCAAAGTATTCCGCTAGATGGCGCTGTTTTCCCCGAAAGTATATTTTTATTTTATTTTGCTATAATTGACGTGGAATTAAAGTATTTGTATATATGTTGCCTGTTTTCTAGTTTGCTCTGAACATATTTCAAACATAATTTAATTTTTTGGAAGTCACATTTTAATGTATTTCCAAAGTACAATTTTTAACTCTTGTCACGATATAAATGACACGCACACATACAAAACAATAAACTGTAGCAACTATAGACTATATTTGACGTAGTCCTACAGATACCGATTGGTGTAGTCATTTAGAGCGGCGGGGTAGTGTTCTGAAGAGCCCCAGTTCAAATCTCGATACAAATAGATTTTTTTTTTGAAAATATATTTTTGAATAAATTTTCTAAAACAGGATCAATTTTATGGTAGGTACTGTTAGTAATGATTTTTTTTTAAACTAGGACGAATTCTGAACGATGGAAATTGTACTAGGTCTGAATGGAAAGAGAAAAATAAAGACAAAGTAATGTACAAAAAGGTTTATTTATTTAAAATTAGTTCTATCTTATCATCTTATATCGGGGACTGACATAGCCAGCAACACTTCGACCCCTTGGGATCGATTAACGCAGTGATCCCACTAAGAGGAAAAATCCTATGTTTCTCCGGTTTGGGATATGCATTCCCAAGGAGGCCCATGGGTCTCCTTCGCTTCAGTCCATCGCTTCGCCACTAAGACGGCGCATTCACACAGGATGTGCTCCATAGTTTCTCTGACATCACCGCAGGTTCTGCAGTCAATATTAGAAGTTATCTTCATTTTTAAAAGCATGTCATTGGTTTTGTAAAGCCATGTCAAGGCACCAATCACAGCTCGTGCTTTGCTTTTTCCGTTGTTCAATATAAATTTAGAAGCCCCTCTGGGCCAGCTACCTATGAATTTCTTCGAATGTAGTAGCCCTTTACTGATTTCCCACTCTTCCGTGTGTTTCTTATCAACGTAATCCTTTACGGCCATTGTGATTGTGCATGCTGGCAGGCCCGTACATGGTTCTGGTCCAAGCATAGCACTTGCCGATCCTGTTCTTGCAGCTCATCAGTCTTCTCATTTCCTGCTATTCCTTCATGGCCTGGGACCCAGAGTAGTCGTAGTTTGTTCCTACGGCCCAACTTGTGTGGATAGGTTACCCACCTTGAGGGGTATACTTGTGAAATAATTCAATCACTTACAAGACACTAAAATTCCCTCAAGGTTTATTTTCAGTAGGTGCTCAGATGGATGATACTTTAAACACAATAGTAGGAATATATTAAATGATTATAATATTTTATTTTTGGTTTTTCTATTTACTGACTACTTGACATCTCTGTTGACTCTCCGTTGCCTAGGTAACAAGCGCGCATCTAGTGCGATGCAAAGTATCGACTGGGTGTATGTTGCCAGTGTGTACAACAAACAGTATCAAAAAAACAACAAGACTGCTTGGTTTGTTTCTCGCGAATTACTATACTTCATTTATATTTTATTATATTTATATACTATTAATTAAATGCAAACAAGTACAAATGTTTATTTATTTATTATATACGTAAAGTGATAATTTGATAAGTCTATCAAAATAATGTATAATTCAAGTATCAAAAGTGACGCGACAGTGCCAAAAGTTACATAAAATCTTGCAGGTGTAGGTCTGGCAGCACTGAGTTGAATATCATGCAATTGAAAATATTTTGATTTTTTATTAGACAGATTAGACGGAGAGGCAACGTCGCCCTTATCCAGCAAACTGTATTGCGGCTCTGCTCTAGCGTAATTGCGTGTACCTGCTTCCACACACAACGCGACAACGTCGCGTGTTTCCACACATCTATGCGTTACCTCACACTATGACCATACGTCAATATAACCGTGTACCACCACATACGTAAAATTGGTCTCTTTTTTCACGCTGAAACAGAGTACTTCCTGAATGTTAAACAGTGATATTTTTGGTCTGCCCCTACAATAGCTTAAATTAGGCCTACTTTAAGTCATAATAAGTTAAATATCTCAGTATAAAACGTAGGAATCTCTAAAACATTTAGTAGGGAAAACGTACCACCTTAACAGACTTTAGAGACAACCTTTTGAAAAGAAGAAAAAAGGTACCAACAAAGAGTTTTAAGCTAGCAAGGCTTAAAAACTCTTTGATGTTACCTTTTTTCTATACATCAAAACAGTATAACCCAGATAAATTAATATATACGCGACGAATTGAGAACCTCCTCCTTTTTTGAAGTCGGTTAAAAAATTAGCAATAAGATACGTATTTGACTTATCGGGATAACATATTATTTTAGCACTAGTTGGATTTTTTTTTATCGCACGCGTGTATAATACTTTGCATTATGAGCCTAAAAGCGGTTTAATAAGATCCACTTTATCAGCAACTGTGATAAAAAAAGATATAAGCATTTAAAGTCATGTGTTTTTTTTTCTTTTTTTTTCATTAGCATCTGACGGCATTACACATAAAGGTATACTTCAAAAACCTAACCTCCTTGCACACAAGTACTTTTGTTCAAAGTTATGCCATTATTCTTTATTTATTTTTTGTTGTGCAACTAAATCTTAAACCTTTTAATTCTGATTTTCCAAAGTAATAATAATAATAAGCCCGCCGGGTACCTTCTGGCGAGGTGAAGGGGAGTAACGACCCCGCGGTCCCGAGTTCTCCAGGGGGAAGTCACCGTTCCTCATCTCCGGCTTGCCTTGGTTGGCTGGTCGGAGTGAACACTGACGAGGAAGCGGTCCCCCGCCTCTGGCTTGCCTTCACTGGCCGTCCAGAGTGGAGTCGCATGAGTAGAAATACTCGAAGGATGGATGCCGAACGTCAGTGATGAGTTGGCCCGCTCGCTCGGACTACCAGCGATGACTTAAAATCCAGTAAGGCCTCTCCATCCTTCAAGCCACTCACGTTCCTGTTGCCCCCCTTGCTGTAATTTACTCGGCTAATTAGGGTGGCCCAGTCTGAGAGTTGGCGAGTCTCCGCCTGCCATTTTTACGTGTTTATTGAACATTGTTACGGCAGGTGCCATAGTATCCATAGTTCCCCAGTATCTAGTCCACTACCATCCCATCACAATAGCTCAAGTAGTTTTGTCCTGTAGATTATCAATAGTTTCATCCAAACTGGAGGTTGTCCTTGGTTGCACTTTATAGTGTAGATAGGGATAATCGCCGGTTTAGAATCCACCCCATTGTTTGCTATTATACTTGTTATTGTAAAGGGCCTCTACGTGTTGGCTTCGGCTCCACGCACGCCTTCCAAAAGTCCGGGGCTCCATAGCTCCGTGATACAGGACGTATAACAGACAAATAATAATAATAATAAGCCCGCAGGGCACCTTGAGGCGAGGTGACGGGGAGTAGCGACCCCGCGGTCCCGAGTGCTCCTGGGGGAAGCAACCGTTCCTCATCTCCGGCTGGCCTTAGTTGGCTGATCGGAGTGAACAATGACGAGGAAGCGGTCCCCGCCTCTGGCTTGCCTTAACCGGCCGTCCAGAGTGGAGTCGCGAGAGTATATTCGAAGGATATATGCCATACGTAAGTGGTGAGTGGGCCAGGTAGACTGGACTCTCAGGGAGCCCGTGACCTGAGTTTAAAACCCAGTGCGGCGTCACTATCCTTTAGCCACTCTCGTCCCTGTTGTCCCCTTGCTGTAATTTACTCAGCCGATTAGGGTGGCCCAGTTTGAGAGTTGGCGAGTCTCCGCCTGCCACTTTTACATGTTTGTTGAACATTGTTACGGCAGGCGCCATAGTACCCATAGTTCCCCAGTATCCAGTCCACTATCATCCCATCACAATAGCCCAAGTATTAGTTTTCTCCTGTAGTTTATCAATAGTTCTATTCAAACCGGAGGTTGTCCTTGGCTGCATTTTATAGTGCAGACAGGGATAATCGCCGGTTTGATGTCCACATCATACTTTGCCATTAAACTTGTTATTGTAAAGGGCCTCTACGTGTTGGCTTCGGCCCCACGCATGCCTTCCAAAGGTCCGGGACTCCATAGTCCCGTGATATAGGACATATAACAAACAAATAATAATAATAATAATAAGCCCCCTAAAATCCAACCACACGCCCTGATCGAACACCTGATCATCGTGGGGGGCGGGCAACATACTTTCATTTACTGGATGGCAAACGTGGCTCTGGTAACCCAAAAATAAAATGGAGACACGACAAAAGAAAAAACGTATGACGCCGCTACCTGGGCTATCGCCAGGGCACACTTGGAGCCGACGCTGGGTGTTGCAGTGGACGAGCCGTCGGTGGTGAGGAGTTGAGTAGGCGGGCTCCCACCGGGTCACCCGAAGATACGACAGCCAATCAACAACAGTTAGATCCACCATCTTCCCCCTCTACAATAGAACCATTTAGTCCAAGTACAGTTTCCTATGCACCAACACCCACACCTGTACTGACAGACGAAGATTCTAGGGACTCCGTAAATCCCTCCTTTGCTGTTGCGCGGGAGGCCCCTGAGGCCTTTTTACCTGCGTCCACGAAGGCTGGGAAACCCAGAGTGCGCATGAGATGGTCATCCGAAGTCAATACATTCATCATGCGCACATATTACTACATCACAAAATTAGAGACAGATTTAACAACTTACAGAACCATATTACATAAAAAATTCATAGAAAAATACCCCGGTATAAATGTGTCTGAACAAACAGTCTCTGACCAAAGGAGAGTCATTGTACGCAATAAATTACTAAGTACCGAAATACTGAACCGATTGCAGGAAGAAGTTAGAGTACAGCTAAGTGAAGAAGAAAATTTAGAGTCTAGTTTAGGTAACACACTCACAAATAATACTGAATCACAAACATACAGCCTTTCAAACATCCCACACACTTCATTAAGACAACCAATCATAACACAGCAGCACACACTAAGTCCGACAATCACACCACTAACACAAAATCGCGACCTTATGTCAGACATGTCCACGCAAACTGATACACTACTAACAAACACCTTATTGATAGAAAATGAAGTAGAAACACTAACATCAGATGAGACTAATACAGATTCCACAATAGCACAACTGAACGAAAAGTTACAAACCAGTATATTACAATATGCTGGAATGGATCCTACTGCACGACCTAAATTACCAAAGTTAAAATACAGCATTAAACTTCAAAAACTACTGAACGTTTTTAATAATGTTATACTGAACCAACATGTATCCGAATCCGCACAGTTAACAGATATCCATACACTCATATATTGTACAGCTCTTGTAATATCACAGGAACTTGGTTATAAAATCACAGAAGTAGAAAGGCCTAGAAGAAACATACAAGACGCAAGACCAGCCTGGCAGATTAGGTTAGAAAGGGACATCAACAAATTACGCTCAGATATAGGGAAACTCACACAGTATATTAATAATAACAATTGATCTAGGAAAGTAGTGGACAGGAAAACAGCTATATTCCGTAATATTACACTGCACACAAGACATGAGAGTAACAATAAGACCCCAGAAGAATTTTTAGACACACTTAAACAGAAATTGGCTTTGAAAACTCATAGACTTAGAAGATTTAAAAAATCGTTGCAGAGAAATCAAGATAATAATTTATTCACAAACAATGAAAAAATATTTTACAGAAAATTAAATTCACCCACAGAAAATTCAGAAATAGATACCACCAGCAATAATTCACACCATGAAGCACCTAATAAAGAAGATCTAGAACAGTTTTGGTCAAGTATCTGGGAGATTGAAGTTTCGCACAATACAGAAGCCAATTGGTTAGAGGAAGAAAAAACCCGGTTCGAAACAATAGAAGAAACGGAATTTGAAGAAATTACAGTAGATAATTTACAGAATATCACAGATAGATTACATAATTGGAAGTCTCCTGGAGTAGACAAAATTCATAATTTTTGGTATAAAAAACTAAGGGTTCTACATAAACATTTAGCTAAAAATTTAACAGAAATAATACTACAAAAACAAAATATACCTCAATTCATTACAAAAGGATTAACTTATATGCTACCTAAAACCCAACACGCATCACAACCATCACAATACCGACCAATTACCTGCCTACCGACTATTTACAAAATACTGACATCGGCAATAGCCCATAAAGTTAGAACACATACAGAAACGAACAACATAATAGCAGAAGAACAGAAAGGCTGCCGCCGGGGTCACATGGGGTGTAAGGAACAATTAATAATAGACTCTGTTATACATAAACATGCTGCTGCTAAAAAACGAAATCTCCACTGTACCTACATAGATTACCAAAAGGCTTTTGATAGCATTCCACATTCTTGGCTAATTGAAGTACTTAAAATTTATAAAATCAATAGTAGATTAATTGACTTCTTACAAATCCTAATGCCCCTTTGGAAAACCAACTTGCATCTCAATAGTTACCCTAATCAGATTGTGACTAGAGAGATCTCAATAAAGAAAGGAATTTACCAAGGGGACTCCTTAAGCCCCCTGTGGTTTTGTTTGGCTCTTAACCCATTATCTCAACTACTGAATGGTCAACGCGCAGGATTTCAATTAAAACATAATAATACTGACACTACAGTCTCACATTTAGTTTACATGGATGACATAAAATTGTATGCGAAAACAGATAGAGAAATGAATAAATTAATTAAAGTAACATCTGAGTTTAGCCGGGATATAAATATGCAATTTGGTTTGGACAAATGCAAGACAGTTCATATAGTAAAGGGCAAAATCTGCGGCGGTGACTATTCTGTAGATCAAGGTGACTCTCAAAACCAAATAATATTAGCCATGGAACCAAACGACGTGTATAAGTACTTGGGATATAATCAGCTTAGAAGTTTAGACCATAAGCAAATAAAACAGAGTCTCACTAACGAATATAAGAGACGAGTTACAAAGATCTGTAAAAGCCGACTAACTGGCAAACATCTTATAAAAGCAGTAAACACCTACGCTGTTCCTGTACTTACATACTCATTTGGGGTTATTAAATGGAGCAAAAGTAATATAATCTCATTAGAAAGGGCTACTCGATCCATATTCACGGCTTACTATCAAAAGACAAAACGGAGGTAGAGGACTAATTAATTTACAAAATCTATGGCAGAAACAGCTCCAGACATTACAAGCTTTTTTCCATCAAAAATCTAGTACTAGTACTCTTCACAAGGCCATAAAACAAAATGATTTTAACTATACACCATTAAACCTGCACCAAACCACTACAGATACAACAGTTAACCCAGCCTTAGACCCAGAACAAGATGCAAAAGAAGCTTGGAGAAAGAAAGTGCTACATGGACGACATTACAATGATCTTGAACAGCCATCCATAGACAAAGATGCATCTAATAAATGGTTAAAAATAGGATCTTTATTCCCAGAAACGAAAGGATTTATTATAGCGATTCAAGACCAGATTATTAATACTAGAAATTATAGGAAATACATCATTAAAGACCCTTCCATAGCAGATGACAAATGTCGAAAATGTCGCATTCACTCTGAAACCATTCAACATATAACTGGAGCATGCCCTCTTCTTACACAAACTGATTACACCTACAGACATAATCAAGTAGCCAATATCATACATCAAATTCTAGCCATTCAGCACAATCTCATACCAGACAACCATACACCTTATTACAAATACAATCCTAATTACTATTCTAGAAAACCCAACACATAAAATGTACTTTGACCGTGCTATATTAACCGACAGAACCATCCACTACAATAGACCAGACATCACTCTACAAGATAAATGAAATAAAATTACTTACCTAATCGATATAGCTGTACCCAACACACATAACATTACAAAAACGATTACTGAAAAAGTACATAAATATGCAGATTTAAAAGACGAAATAAGTAGGATTTGGAGACAAGAAAAAGTGTATATAGTGCCAATAGTTTTATCAACTACCGGGGTAATACCAAAACATCTTCACAATAGCCTCAAACTTTTGAACTTAAAAGATACTACTTACATAAAACTACAAAAAGCGGCTATACTTAATACTTGCCGTATCGTAAGAAAATTTTTACAAATAGAAGAAAATCAAACAATACCCAATTTTACAGAACAAACTACAACCGATTAGGATAATTTTGCACATGCTAATTTACTTGGTCTAGGCCCGTAATTAGCATTATAACCGGCTTACAGCTGAGAAAACAAAAGAAACACGAATAATAATAATAATAATCTTTATTTCGTAAATTATAAACGGTACAGTCAGATCAGGTGAAATACAAAAATATAAAAATATGCTCCCTGTGTACTATTCTACCTATACAATATACTTAAAGGTATTAGGTATCTAAATTTTGAGATATTATATAATATTTCTTTGTACGAAATACATCAGAGAAACGTTTTGTAGATTTTATAAATAATTCAAAAACTGTAATTTTATACAGAATAGAGTCCCTGCCACCCATACTAGGATAACCTGTACTATAGGTGACAGTTGATTCCTCAAACATGATTTATTTATTTTAGAATTATTACTAACTAATGATTCGTACTACGGCTATGAGCAGATCTTGCAATAACAGTTTCTATAGATAAATAAATAAATGTAAATATACTTAAACTATTTAAATATATAAATATACTTTTAATAAATATATATATATATATCATAAATACATATTATATGAGACAAAAATGGGGAGTTGTGACGAGCTGGGGGGGGGGGTTGTAGGGATGATAAAAGGGATTATTGGATTCAAAAATGTAATTTTAAAAGTTTTTCTGTCTCATCATATGTGAGGGGTTGTAGAAATTTGGAAACCTTCTTCTTGACTTCATATTTGGATAGCGGATAGATATTGAGTACTTTGTTTAGATCATTATAAAGTGTACAACTGAGTGATTCAAATTGTGTACGAGCAAAGGCAGTACGACATATCGATTTGTTACACACTGGTATGCCTAGGCGTCTCTGGGATCTTCGGATATCCAATGGTAGGATAGAATGCTTGCGTAAGATTGTCCTCATTATATAAAGCTGTCTAACAGTCAACACATCGCAATCTCTGTAAGTAACTTAAATACACCAAGTAACAACAAACAGACATATACCTACAAAGTAACTTACGTACTACATTATTTACCTTGATTTCATTTCAATATTCAAGTCTAGAAAAAAAAAAATTGTCTTGAAATGTGTAAAGCTTAGGTACTTAGACATAATAACCCTTTCGAATGAACTAGATCGTAATTAAAAAACTTCTTATAAAATTTCGGGCTTGCAAAATGTGCTCGAATACATTTTAAAAAGCGTTTTCATATTTTTCATTGTCAAATCCTGTCCTTTGATATTGACTTGAAGTTCGTTTAATTAAAATTCACTAAAAAGGTTCTTTTGTTTGAGAATATTAAATACTGTCAAAGGGGTCCGGACGTTTAGTATGGAAGTTTGGCATATGTTTTTTTTTGCGCGTTGCATTTATAGACCCATGCCAATGGACAACAACAACACGTTTGGTGAAATATCCCGGGATAATATTATAAACAGGTCAATGTTTAGTCTGTCAATCTTTGTCGGTGAATATTTTGTCGGTCAATGTTTTTTTCGGTCAAAATTTTTCGGTCAAACTTTGTCGGTCAATGTTTTTTCGGTAAAAGCTAGTGATACGGGTTTGGTATGAAGGCATTATTTGTGTTCGCCGCAATACCCACTATCGATTGGCATGGGTCTCGAAATTCACCGCAGTATTTTAAGTTACTATGCCAAAATATCTAAAGGGTTTTACGAACGAACACGATTATGAAACCGTTCGTCGGCAAAATGTAATTACTGCACTTCTGTTAACCCTACGGCATGTGAGGCTTTGTGACTGCATACTCACTAAAAAGCTGAAAGTGCTTGTCACCTGTATTGACGTACCTTTGTGCCGGTTTACTTAAAAAAAAAAATTGAATCTGTCGCGCGGCGGACACGCGTTTTAAACGAACTGCTTTTACCTTTTTTATTTTAGAACGTAGTTCCTTATCGCGCGCTGCGAAAGGGGGCTAGACGGAAAAAATTAAGACCAAAAGTTGTAACGACACTTTTTGTTATAGTTGTAAGCCGTGCGGAGTGCGCGTGTTTTTTCCTTTCGTCTTTCTATTTCGCATTGAACAGTGTGGTGTCGCGAAGATTATTTAAAAAAAAAAAAATTAAATTAAAAAACAAATGTATTAGGTACAATTCCTTCACTAATTAATCGAAAGGAACTTCGTTCCATTCGGGTGTCCCTTGACACTTCTCAAGTTTTTTTTTTTTCATTTTTGCGTTCTGTGGTATAAAAACCACCACCGTTTAAAAATGCTGTTTACAATAAAGAATTTATCTATCTATCTATTTATTGGTAAAACCGAGACCCTATTACTAAGACTCCACTGTCTGTCTGTCACCAGGCTGTATCTCATTAACTGTGATAGCTAGTTTATATTAGGTAGGTAAATGTGGTAGATAAGTAATTATCGGTCGCCTTCAGTCTCTCTTTCTCTTACGGATTTTCGTAACGCGTTTTTGTGGCACGTTTTCGTAACGCGTTACATTTTTTTGTGATAAGGAACTTCGTTCCAAAACTTGTTGAAAAAGACGACCCAGTTGGCACAATGGTCACCATGCCGGACTGCCAAATACAGGGTTGCGCATATTATGCATGTATTATACATATAAACCTTCCTCTTGAATCACTCTATCTATTAAAAAAACCCCATCAATCCGTTGCGTAGTTTTAAAGATTTAAGCAGTCAAAGGGAAATAGGGACAGGAAAAGCGACTTTGTTTTATACTATGTAGTGATATATTTACAAAAGAAAAGTATATAAGTAGTATATCCGTTGTCTAGCACCCATAACACAAGTCCAGTTACTCAGCTTGGGGCTAGATGGCGATGTGTAGAATGTCCTGCAATATTTAAAAAATATTTAAAAAAAAAACTACAAATGAACTAAGTATAGTACTTGTCTACCTATCGGTTAACTTTGTATGTTTGATTAACTATAACTTGACTCAGTTGCACCGATATTTAAGACACATAAAGATGGGTCGGAAAAGTTTCACACCCGTCTTCCTACCTTCACTCATGTCCCTCGAAACCCTCCGCTTAATTAAAAACTAGCAGCGCTCCGCGGTTTCACCTGCGTAAGTCCCAGTCCCGTCGGAAAAACGCAAAAAAAAGTAGCCTATAGCTTTCCTCGATAAATGGACTATCCAACACAAAAAAAAATTCAATTCGAACCAGAAGTTCTTGAGATTAGGGCGTTCAAACAAACAAACTCATCAGCTTTATAATATTAGTATAGATATTCAATCCCGATTATAAAGGTATCTTCTAAGAAAGCTTGCTGCATCTCAGATCGTGGGATAATGGTCAAACGCTACAAAGATAACGTAAAAATAGGGAACCCTATTTAAAAATTGGTCATTAAATAAATATTTGCTTTATTGTCAATCTGAAAAACAATTCATTTGTTTATTTTCTTGTTATTTTGCCACTTATATCAAAGTTTTTAAAAACCCCCTTTAGTGGTGGTTATACAATTTTTAACGAGTAGTCAATAGACTCTTTTAAATTCGAACATGAACTAACTCGGTGGAGGGGACCGAGGGTAGAGGGTATGGAAGGTAAAGTGAAAAGTCTAAAAAGTTGTTTTTTTCCCTCCAGGCCTATCCCCGGTTCAATGACAGAGTTCAGAGGAGCAGAAGCCCAAGCCAGAGTATGTACAGAGATGAAGGAATTGTGTGAAATCATAAACGAATATGGCAAAACTCCGCGCAAAAGTTTGTTACCTCCAGAACTAAAGGGCGCTTCAAAAGTTATATCATTTGGTGAACTATTCTCGGTGAGTTTACTACTTATAGATATAAAAACTTTTTGCTTTTCTTTTTTAGAACTCTACATAATAAAAAGAAACTACTAGAATATTTTTGTCAGTGATACGTAAGTTAACTAAACCCGCATGAGTTTCTAGTCACTTCTTTTTATTGTTGTGAGGGCGCGATCAGAAATCTCATGGAGCCGAACTTCGTTTTAAGATGTTTGCGAATGGTATACCAACGATTTAATGCAAAAAATCGGTGGTGACACACATACAGATAGACGGACAAGAAAGTGATCTTATGGGTTTCTTTTTTACTTTTGGAGATACGAAACCCTAAAAATGAGCATGATCACAGAAAAAAAAACTTTTGAGAAAGAGTTGCTTGTGCTTTCTTCTCATTGTGGACGCGTTCCGAAGGCAAACATCCTAACTTAGATTTTAAGACGTTTCATGCGTGCATGTTTCCAAATGTATAAACAAATTTTAGGTAAAACCAATCCTAAATTACCAGAAAGATATAGAAGCCACTCATATATACTCGACGTTTGAGACAAAAATAAGGCGGAACAATAATAAATCGAGTCTTTTAGTGTCACGGCCGAAATATCTTCAAAAGCTTTTAGTTGGATATGTAGCTGAAATGAAGTTATTTTGAAGAATTTTTCCGTTCTAGACATGCATACATACTATTGGCTAAGTAGGCTTGAACCTAGGGCAGCAGATTAGGGACCGTTTCTAGCCATTTTATACAAACAGAATAAAATACGTTTTAGTCTAACAGAAAGCTTTTATGTGTTTAGTTAAAAGTTAGTTGATAAATTTTATTAGTACCTAGTACCTACGAAATTACATTCTGTCAAAGATTTTTTGACAGCCTACCAAAGTTAATAATGAAAACGGAAAATTGCGTCTAAATATTAAATTCACCTGCGTAAGTTTAAAAACAAAAAAATCACTTAAGTGTTAGTATAGATGAAATACAGAAAGATTCATGTTCCTTAAACTGAAGGGTAAAATCTATAAAACCGTAATAAGACCTGTCGTCATCTATGGATCGGAATGCGGGCCGCGAAGAAGAAGAATAAGAGAAGATTGCATGCAGCGGATATGAAAATGTTGAGATGGATGTGTGGAGTAACGAGGATGGATAAAATAAGGAATGAGTAAATTAGAGGAAGCCTGAAAGTAGCACCGGTAACCGAAAAAGTAAAAGGGAACCGTTTGAGTTGGTATGGACATGTGATGAGAAGAGAAGAAACGCATGTGACTAGAAGAGTGATGAATATGAATGTAGAGGGATGGATAGGAAGAGGACGACCAAACAAAAGATGGATGGACTGCGTGAGACAAGACATGAGAGAGATGAATGTCAACGATGAGATGACGACTAATAGGAATTAATGGAACAGAAAACATACTGCGCCGACCCCAAATAAATTGGAATAAGGGCAGGAAGATGATGAAAGCCAGAAAGACTCAGTAAAATCCCAGGAGTTCATTTTAGGACATAGGGAAGCACTAAGAAGTAATTTACGAAATGTAAACCCTAAAGGGCTATCAAGAGCTGATGTATCTTATAAATATTACAATTTGACAGCTATTTAGTCAGGCATTTCTCACTGTAATTAGTCGTTCTTTCTTTGTCTTCGGCGTCGATTCTCTGAAGATAAACTTTGAAACTGTTTTTTTTAAAGGGATCCGTTACCGGAACAGTAGGTACCAGTAGCGAGGGGTTCATACAACCTGATTCCTGTCAATTTATCTTTACGGATTTAGGTATAAGAGCACTTCAAACTTTTTCTGCGTTAAATCTGTGAACTATGTCAGGTTAAGCAAAATAAAGGTGGATTGTTAACACGCACTAAAATCTTTGTTGCTATTGGTGTTGGCTTACCTTTAAACAAATTTCACTCCACGCTACTGGTTGGGACTATAGACTTAGATACAAATTGTGACTCAACAAACGTAACGGAACCGATTGTCTGCGCCTATTTTAAGAAAAACATTACGTATTAGAGACAGGTGTTCGTAGTTTTTACGCTAATGAGCGTTTATTTTTGCCAACGAATTATACAAGAGCTTAATTGCCTATTGTTTTCTAAACCCAATAAAATAAAGTTCATCAAGTTTCTCTATAATTAAAAAGTTGAAATATGATCAAAGATAATTATTATGTGGGTCGTAAATTTTGATAAACAATTAATTGTTAACTAGCGACCCGCCCCGGCTTTGCACGGCTATATTATACATGTATTATACATATAAACCTTCCTCTTGAATCACTCTTATCTATTAAAATATCTCACATCAAAATCCGTTGCGTAGTTTTAAAGATTTAAGCATACATAGGGATATAGGGACAGAGAAAGCGACTTTGTTTTATACTATGTAGTACTATAAAGTATATAAGTTGTATATCTGTTGTCTAGCACCCATAACACAAGTCTAGTTACTTAGCTTGGGGCTAGATGGCGATGTGTGGAATGTCCTGCAATATTTATTTATATTTATTTATTTAGTGATCTTAAGGATTATCACTAAGTTAACAATAATAGAGTAGGAAGTAGAGAATATTGAAAAATGAAATAAACTTTAACCTAAAGAGGTTGGATTAGCAACATTCGTTACAAATTATCTATACCTATAAATATAACATTTCTAACTGACTGACTATATTTTTTATATTTTCAACGCTCAGCTTTAACCTTTTGGTCCAAGAGATGTGAAATTTTGAGGAAATTATGTCCAATAAAGTCATTTGGTATTGGAAATAAATGACGGATTCTAACCGATTTTAAAAACCGGCCAAGTGCGAGTCGGAATCGGGCACGGTGGGTTCCGTACCGTATTTTCTGATTTTAGTATTTGTTGTTATAGCGGCAAACGAAATAGATCATCTGTGAAAATTTCAACTGTCTAGCTATCACGGTTCATGAGATACAGCCTGGTGACAGATAGACAGATGGACTTAGTAAAAGGGTCCCATTTTTGGGTACGGAACCCATACATTTTCATTCAAAAACTTATTCACTTGCTTATCGGCCTATTACTTTCCTCTGAACATGGCCGACTTAGCTGAGATGGTAGTAAAGGTGCTAGACAATCCTAAAAACTAACGAAAACCAAAACTAAATTATAAAATTCAACGCATCGCCAGTTTTCCGTCTAAACATTTGGTTACAGTTTCATTAGCTGAACGTAGGTTTGTGACGACTCTATACTTGGCATCATGACAATAGAATGATACATGCAACAAAAATTTCCGTTCCGTGCAGTGGGTAGGGAATTCTTCGAATATTTATTACGAGAGTTTATGAAACAAACGGCAACACTTAATACGGTCACCAACATGTAATTAATAATGCGGGGAAAATTAGGCCATGGGCATTGTATATGAAAAAAAAACCGCCAAGTGCGAGTCGGACTCGCGCACGAGGGGTTAAATTCCATTATACTTATTTTTGGTATGACTAAAAATAACAGATTCAAAGAGATTTCAATTTAAACGCCACTTAAGATTTAGTAGCCTTTCAGTATTCGGGGGTAAGTCTGTTAAATTGAAATTTAAGTGTAGGCTTCAATAGAAAGCCAATTTAAACAATTTAAGCAATTTAAAGTCAATTTAAACGCGACTTAAGATTTAGTAGCCTTTCAGTATTCGGGGGTTACTTAAATATTATAAGCTATGTTATTTAAAATACAGTAACAGTATCGCCGCCAAATAGGCTCCTGCTCAGCTATCTGTTGCATAAATGCAACGCTGATTTTCAGCAGAGACCCTGTGATTGGAGAGAATAGGACGATGCTGTAATTTGATTATAGTAGGCAGGAAAATTAATACTAACTTTAAAACGAATAGTGTTTAGACTATAATTCACGAGTAAATCTGTGTCTAAATCTAAGGTTTAAATCCACATCTCGGACTATCCTTAAACCTCGTTTTGGAATAAGGGGGATTATGTTTATAGTGGCAACAAAACTTCATTATCTGTGAAAATTTCAACTGTCTAGCTATCACGATTCATGAGATACACATTGGTGACAGACAGATAGATGTCTTAAAGGGTCCCGTATTTACCCTTTAAGTACGGAACCCTAAGACAAGTTTATTACTGAACTAGCGACCCGCCCCGGCTTCGCACGGCTGTATTATGCGTCACCACAACGAATCTGTAATCTCAATGACAAAATAGATCGATATTTTTGAACTGAAAAATAAATAAATGTTTACTTTTATTTTATGTAAACATTTATTATTTAACATTTTATTTTATGAGATTATTTTGTTCTTGAAATCGTTTCCGTTGCAATTTCGGAGTGATGAATAAGTGTTTGTTTATATTTTGCCATGGAAAAGATTAGTATTTGCACATTTATTTAAACAGTTTCGGAATTTTTTTAGTTTTTTTCCGCAACTTCGTTAATAAATCGATACATTTATCGCAAAGTTATGTAGGTATATGAGGATTTTAAATGGCTTAATTTCTTTGTTAAAAAAATGTTCGAATTTCCAAAAAGTTGTAAAACAAAAGCCCGCAAGTAGCTCAACGGTTTTCTAATAATAATAACCAATAGCCCTGTATATGGCTAGACTAGACCATTAGATATTTTCTTTTCTTAGAATCGTATTGGATCGATAAAACTAATAACTGGGTAAAAAATATTACTCTTTCGAGAATTGAGCCCACGATAAATTGGTAACCTAGTACAGGGCTTCCCAAACTTATTTTGACTGTAACGCCCTTGGGAAGAATCCATATTTTTGCGACGCCCTAGACTTCTTGCCATACATTAACCTATTAGTTGTAGTTCTACCATATTAACAATTTGTCAGGAAATCTCCAAAAAACATCTAAATTCATTAGAAATTAAAAAACTAGAACGTAAAAAAATTAAAGCTTACAAAAAAACTTTATCTCTTTTCGTTTGTGAACATCGACAAAGACAGCTATAGGAAATTGATTTTTATACACCTAGTAGAGACTATAGACCTCAGTACCTATCTGGTACGAATTTCAACTTGCTAGGTCCATCCGTTCCTGAGAAAATCGGTGGTGACACACGGACCGACAGACAAACAGACCAAAAAGTGATCTTTATAAGGGTTCCTTTTTTTATCGTTTGAGGTATGGAACCCTAAAAATGAAAGTGCTGGGGGATACGCGTTTGAAATGAAGTCCCTTTACCTTTTTTTTTTTCATTTTTGTGTCTCATATTTAAGAGATTAGTTTCTCTTACGGTTTTTCGTTTCTAATAATTTGGGATAGCACACGGCTTTTCTCTTTTTTATTTTAACGTTATTTCGTCTATGTTTTTGTAATTTTTTGTGTTTTTTACCCCACTACGCAACGCTACGGAGTGGTAATGTGTTTATCAGACTATGTATGTAGATATCCCTACTCTCCTGGATAGATTCCTGACCAGCCAATTAATGAAGAGTCGCTGGGCTCTTCCTCTGAATTTTTAAAATATACATACTCTACCAGACAATGAAACGGCTTATTGTTGACAAACAGATGGCCGCGACTCGATACCTGACAAAGGCGAAAAAAAAAAAACAGTACCACGTCGTTTCTATAACTATGTTTGTCGTGTGTTTCGTTTAAAATAAACCATTCTATTAAAATTTCGGGAATGATCCCGAAATTGAAATCCGAAATTGGGGATGATTTCGGGAAAACTATGAAGTTTTGCTACGGAAAAGAGCCCTTTAATGTTACATTTCTTTGTTTTTTTATTACAATAAAAAATGATATAAAGCAAAAATCCATTAAATAAATAAATAAATAAATATTTCAGGACATATAACACATCGCCATCCAGCCCCAAGCTAAGCAACTTAATGCTTGTGTTATGGGTGCCAGATAACGGATAAACTACTTATATACTTTTTTTTTTGTAAATATATACATATAGGAAACACCCAGAACCAGAAACAAGAATTTATGGTCAGCATAAATACTTGTTCCCGGCGGGAATCGAACCCGCAACCTTCTGCGTCGCAGTCGGGTGTTCGCCCGACGCGCCACAGAGGTCGCCATTACCTATGTTTTGTTAGGATTGAGTAAAATGGAGAGTTTTTGCCTTTGTAGAAAATTTTATTCTCGTTTATATACTCGTCAGATCCATTATGATTTTAGGTTATGTATTTGAGAGATTTCATACCGCATGCGGAAGAATTAAAAACTTTAAATTTTTAAATTTCGGATCTATAGAAGATATTATATAGTACTAGCGACCCGCTCCGGCTTCGCACGGCTATATTATGCATGTATTATACATATAAACCTTCCTCTTGAATCACTCTATCTATTAAAAAAAACCTCATCAAAATCCGTAGCGTAGTTTTAAAGATTTAAGCGTACAAAGGGAAATAGGGACAGAGAAAGCGACTTTGTTTTATACTATGTACCTAGTGATACAACCTAACAGCTTATTAACAGCCTTGCAACTAGTACCTAAAATCCAGTTGTCATTTATAATTAACTGTCAAATACTGTGTGGAATGTCCTGCAATAATTATTTGTGTTGTGGAGTTTTCTCCTACTCGGGTTGAACCCGGTGTAAATCAGATGTAAATGGACACCCCATCCCGTAACTCACGGGAAAAAGGTGCCCATTGCCCCCTATCAAAGTTGTAATCTGATTCTTCTCCTGCCTATTGTTGATCACACACACAATCAACAATAATTATTTATTATATTAGATACTATATTATGCATGTATTATATATATAAACCTTCCTCTTGAATCACTCTATCTATAAAAATAACAGCATCAAAATCCGTTGTGTAGTTTTAAAGATCTAAGCATACAAATGGACATATGGACGGCGAAAAGTGACTTTATTTTATACTATGTAGTGATAGTGATTATTTAGTCTTATTATTTTATTTAATATCTCTACATATAATAAATTCGAAGTTTTGGAAGTAAGCGTTCTACGTCCATAATGATCTTAGCACTATAGAATTCGCTAACCTTATATAGCTCCGGTAGAAAAAAATCTTGCATGCGCGATTCAGGTTTTCTTAAATTTAGAAAATCACAAATTAGTTGATTATTCTTTTTGTTCTGCTTAAAAATTTTGTACACTTATGTATTTTAAGAATACATAGCAATATACACATTTTTTAACTAAAAAATAAAGTAATTAATTTAATAAGATATTTTTTTTAATTTCAAGTAACTAGCGCCATCTCTTCGTTTTCGCGAAACTACCCAGAAAATCAGAAAATCTCAGAAAATGTTGATTTTGTTTGTTTACCTTTGTTTGTGCAGTCTAATTTCGGGAACTAGGAAACAGATTTTAACATAATCTTCACGAATGTGTTCAGAAAATATCAGAAGAGGTTTAGGTATTTCAAGTAGATTTATGTTACTAATTAATCTCTACATATAATAAATTCGAAGTTTTGGAAGTAAGCGTTCTACGTCCATAATGATCTTAGCACTATAGAATTCGCTAACCTTATATAGCTCCGGTAGAAAAAAATCTTGCATGCGCGATTCAGGTTTTCTTAAATTTAGAAAATCACAAATTAGTTGATTATTCTTTTTGTTCTGCTTAAAAATTTTGTACACTTATGTATTTTAAGAATACATAGCAATATACACATTTTTTAACTAAAAAATAAAGTAATTAATTTAATAAGATATTTTTTTTAATTTCAAGTAACTAGCGCCATCTCTTCGTTTTCGCGAAACTACCCAGAAAATCAGAAAATCTCAGAAAATGTTGATTTTGTTTGTTTACCTTTGTTTGTGCAGTCTAATTTCGGGAACTAGGAAACAGATTTTAACATAATCTTCACGAATGTGTTCAGAAAATATCAGAAGAGGTTTAGGTATTTCAAGTAGATTTATGTTACTAATTAAAATTTGATATTTCTTGGCGTAAAAAATAAACCATAATGTTTTTGCATGAAAACGTACAGAACGTAGGGATGATGTCAAAATTGTCATTTTGACATACGGAAAGAAGCATCTAGCGCCATCTCTTTTTTATTTATAATTTTATTATGGCTTCGCATTATTAAATCACTATCGTGCATATAGCCAGTGTCGCGGTCAAAGAAAATTAAATCCAATGCAGGAGCGTTTTTTGAATTTGGAACATTACAACGCTCCAGCAATTTTGTATGAACATGTGTATGAAGCGGCGTGCTGGGGTTATTAAAAACTTAAATACTCTTTGATTGGATCTCTTTTATCAAAGTACTAGCGACCCGCCCCGGCTTTGCACGGCTATATAATGCATGTATTATCTTCTATACATATAAAATCCTTTGTCCTGACTGACTGACTGACGGATCAACGCACAGCCTAAACCGCTGATCGTAGAGACCTGAAACTTGGAGGGTGTGTTCTTTGTATGACGTAGGCATCCGATAAGAAAGAATTTTCCGAAATTCTACTCCTAAAGGGGTGAAAATTGGGGACAAAGTTTGTATGGGACAACGTGATTCCTTGGTCCAATCTACTTCAAATTTAGCATAAACATTCTTTAACAGAATTGATGGAACACGTGTTTCGTATTTTATTGAAATTCATCCCCTAACGGGGTTAAAAAGGGGTAGAAAGTTATTTTGGGGGTAATTTGCTTCGAGGTTGATATCAATACTCTTTGGTGCTTTTGATTAGATTGGTAAGACGTCATCTGAAGCTGACAGTAGCTGATGTTAACGTAAAACCAAAGAGTTTAAAAACTTCGAACATTGAACTAAAAAAGGCGTCTTGCCATTTAGTACTGGGAACTTGACATAGTATTTTTTTGCACGATATTTTTGAGAAATATACCTAACGATAGAGGATATTATGGCAAATTAAGTATACTTTTACACCAAATCTCTGTAATCTCGGAAATAGTGTATTTGACCAAACGTGATATCTTAAGATTTTTAAAAAGTGCGCGGTGCATTTAGAAACCCATACCTATCATTAAGAGGTTATTGCGGCGCACAAATAATGCTTTCCAACCAAACTTCTAAAACATCTCGGAGACGGGATATTTGTTAAAACATGGAACGCTTCTTTCAATATCCCGTTTCCGAGACGCTTTAATTTGGTGTGAAGGCATTATTTATTTGCCTTAGTGCCCTCTATCGATAGATAGGTATGGCTCTTTAAGTGCATCACGGCCTTTTTAAGTTAATTACTATACCTACTCATGTGGTTACTATATCTTTTGTGTCCATGACGTTCACGGTGTTCGCGGTCTTCTAATTTCTTTTTTTTCGTATTGGCTCCTCGAACTACATACAGCCAATGTCATGTATTTCTTAAGTAATAATATAATTACTTGCATTTTTTTTAAACTCTATCTTTTATTACGGTACGCCAAAATTACTCTCTGCGCAACTGCTCAGCCCTACCTAATAATAAAATTCTGAACAATTTGCCAAAAAAATATTATTTTACTAAGTAGTTCCCGCTCCGGCTTCGCACGGCTATATTATGCATGTATTATACATATAAACCTTCATCTTGAATCACTCTATCTATTAAAAAAACCGCATCAAAATCCGTTGCGTAGTTTTAAAGATCTAAGCATACAAAGGGACATAGGGACATAGGGACGGCGAAAAGTGACTTTATTTTATACTATGTAGTGATTACCCAAATATTATTTGCATGGTGTCATCATGGCGTCTAATAATTGTAAATACTAAAACCTATTTTGTTATGAATACTAAAATACCTAACATATGAATAGGACTTTCACATCTTTTTAATTATTAAAACAGACAGACAGACAAGAAACTGATCTTATAAGGGTTCCTTTTTTACCTTTTAAGGTACGGAACCCAAAAAAACACAAAAGATGACTATGATAGAAAAGTAATTAGTACGATATGATTAAAGATTTACTTATGTGGTTTGTGCATTATTGGTCTGTGCTAGAAAGACAGAAACAGAAGAAATAATATTGTTGGTTTAGAACTTTAAGTACGTAAACGTATAGCCTATTTTACATCACATCCAAAGACAATTGGGTGTAGGTACCTACCGGAGGTTTTCGTCTTCCAAGTTAAAATACCTACATGTACCTACTTACTTAATTCAAAATCTATCTTCTATACAAATAAAATGCTTTGTCCTGATTGACTAAAGGATCAACGCACAGCCTAAATCGCTGATCGTAGAGACCTGAAACTTAGAGGGTGTGTTCTTTGTATGACGTAGGCATCCGATAAGAAAGGATTTTCCGAAATTCATTCCATAACGGGGTTAAAAAGGGGTAGTCAGTTATTTTAGGGGGATTTGCTTCAACTCGAACTCTTTAGTGTATTTGATTTAAATTAGGTAAGTACGTTTTATTTTGACACATGTTTGAAACTCAATACAATTTTAAGTCAACAAAAAAATCCTATTAGAACTATTTTCGACTCCTGCGCGGACGAAGTCGCGGGCAAAAGCTAGTAATTAATAAATTAATATATTTATCGAATTTAATTTTAATGACTAATTACTCTAAGGTATTTTTGCGACATTTTTTTTATTTTTTATTAATGACGTTGTAGTTTATTTTAAAAGTAATTTAACAGTTATAAATATAAATTAGTTAAATCTTGAAAATATATAATTAAACCTACTTGTAAGAATTCCACACCATTGTTATGGTAGAATGTAAGGAACTTACCTATTATTTGAACACCATGTAAAACTACATTCTAGGAATAAATGAATTTTATTTGAATTGATTTAATCTTAGGACATTCGATGTCTTTGTAACTTCGAAGTTCGTGGAGGACCCACAGGACACGTGCAGGGTTATGGTTTGGTAACTCCTGGGGACGCGAGCTTTAGAGACTGTCCAGATGTCCAGATAAAGCGTTTTAATTTCAATTTATCTTGCGTTTGCGCGTACCCTGCGCAAGATCTCAAACATTTCTATTTTCACTTTCGCGGGTAGCTGGTATCCCATCAACCCCTTAACAACTATTATCTATTCTGTGCCCTAAGTAGAAACGTAAACATATTAAATTACACATATATAGGTACCTATAAAACATATTTAATAAGCATTGCCTTATAAAAAAACCTTATAAAGAAGGAATGTTAAGTAATTCAATCAAGAAAGGTACTTTCCTTGCTCACCTATTCAATTTGAAGATTGATGGATATGCCATATTTCAAAGACATTTCATGTAAGAGGAAGAATTATCAATGACCTAAATATCGGGTTACTTAGAGCGATGTTGGCCTGGTGGTAATTACCTCGACTTTCATTCCGAAGGTCCTGCATTCGAATCCCAGTCTGCAATGCACCAATGATTTTTTCTTGCCAAATATTTATTAACTTATTGAAGGAAAACATCAAGATGAAACCCGCGGCTTAGTTAGCTCCAGACGTATGGACAAGTTCTTTCCTCTGGTTGACTAAGCTGAGAGGGTGGTACTGGGCCAGCCTACTCCATCTTCGTTTTCGTCTCCTATAGTGGTGTGGCTCACCTTTGTTAGAGTTTTCAGATCGCCTTAAGGCCTCTAACTTGACCTAACGACTGCTACTAGAGGTAGCAACCGGGACCAACGGCTTAACGTGCCTTCCGAAGCATGGAGGGGCTCACGAAAACACATTTTTGCCACACTACTAATTGGCCACCCATCGAAGTACTGACCGCGCCAGGCGTCGCTTAACCCGCACGACCGTAAACGATCAGCGAGCGTCGCTTAGCTGTGAGCCTCTCAAATCCATCTGATACATGTCCTTGGTACTACAGCGAGCGCCCCAAATAGCATGCATTAATATTACAAGTCATCATCATCTGCCGGTGTCAGTCCACTGCAGGGGCCTTATTCTGCTATTTTACATTAATGGATCTACCATTGTCATTATATCGAGACTTTATTGATATGATAAGTTTTAATAACATCGCAATAGAATCGCTTTAGAGTCTCAATGGAATGGTAATAGATACTTCGCTGGTGTTGCCTAGCAATGTGGTATATGTTGCTAAGCGATATACCGTTTTGACAACTATCGAGATTCCATTGAGCCACGGTTCTAGAGCAGAATACCAAAGTGAGTCAGTGATCGATAAAATAGTTAACATAAGAAGAATACCAATTTGACATGTAATGTCATATTTTTGACGTAAAGTGTCTATTACGATTCCATCGACACTCTATTGAAACACAATTGCCCAATTGTGTTGGACGTAGGCCTCTCCCAAGGTACAATCCACGGTCAAATGTCTCTGTTACCTTAACGTTTACAATCCTGTGCAGCACTATTTGAACATTATAACAACGTAACCAGTGGATCGACCCACGTCGCTTCGGTTGGTGTAGCGGGTGTAAAGACAAAGCTAACATGTTGAAATTAAGAATCACACTCAGTACTTTTAATTCAAGTATTTAAGTTTGTGTCTAACGTCTATTAGATGAAGGTCGTAACTCCAATACTTGTTGATAGTATTATTGTAGCAAACTGATCATTTACTTGTGACCCATACTGTACGCCACTGTGCCCGATCTTCGGCTCTTCTTCTCCATTCACTGCCCACCGCTGACTGACGATGTTGATGAAAGTTACAAGTTGTAGTTTTA
The DNA here is from genome assembly GCA_907269075.1 of Idaea aversata. NCBI lineage: Eukaryota > Metazoa > Arthropoda > Insecta > Lepidoptera > Geometridae > Idaea > Idaea aversata. The sequence continues at coordinate 12,032,302 of OU026097.1, read as the reverse complement.
TAACAAAAACGTTGTAGTTGTAGTTTTAGGGTTTTTTTTTTTTTAGTTGTTGTTGTTTTTCTGTAAGGTATATATTTTATATGGGTCTGTACTTATTTATAAGGCTGTTACCTGAAATAAATGATTTATTTATTTATTTATTTATTTTATTTAAAGTATCTAATTTAAAAATGTTACTACTATAATTTGCAGAGTAGGTATATTCTGATTTTTCAGTAACTCAATCTCTTGCTCAAATACTTTTTTGTTTATTTTTTTTCTTTCTACTGTATTCTCTGAAATTGTCATTCTATCTTATATTAACTTGTATTCTTTTAATTTCCTATCTTTTTATCTTATTTTATTGTTTCTTATTTTTAACCGACTTCAAAAAAAGAAGGAGGTTCTCAATTCGGTTGTAGGCATGTATGTTTTTTTTATACATTCTAATGTTTTGTTTTGTCAACTACTCTCCAACTGTTCTAAATATGTTTTGTCGTGTGCTTGTCCAAATAAATGATTTTCTATTCAATTCTATTCTATTCTTGCATGTTTTAATCTATTGGTCGTTTTATAGGCTTACCTTTAAAGATATTTCATCCCTCGACACGCGTGTGCGATGAATAATGCTTGCTATTTATAATAGTAACGCGAGCACGAAATGCATCAACCAGTAATGAAGCAAGATGTATTAGTCTACTTATTAGTGCTTTGTGGTCACGGGATCATCCGCGTGGACAATCCGCTAACGTCATTAGTTAGGCTGCCCCCTATGTGATTTAAGTGATTATGTATGTAGGGTGTCCTATCACTATCACTATCATCACTACATAGTATAAAACAAAGTCGCTTTCTCTGTCCCTATGTCCCTATATTCCTATGTATGCTTAAATCTTTAAAACTATGAAACGGATTTTGATGCGGTTTTTTTAATAGATAGAGTGATTCAAGAGGAAGGTTTATACGTATAATACATGCATAATATACCCGTGCGAAGCCGGACGGGTCGCTATCATTTAATAAAACAGACAGACAAGAAAGTGGTATGTAGGTAATCTAATATCAAATCATCTCTTTCAGATTTACACAGTGATATCGGATAAGCTTGTCGGCCTCCTACTACGTACACGGAAGCATCAGTTGACATTCTTTGAAGGAGAAGTTCTATTTCAGGTAATTATATCACTTTAAGACACGTAGGTATGGACTATTTCATATATCTCATTATCATACAAAGGTTTCCTGGAAGAAATTTATCGCTGAAAGCGTTCAGCGATAAGGCCGATTGTGCAACTTATGCTTTCTAGCTATTCTTTACTTACTATTCTGTACTTTTCTGTACTTATATATTACAGGACATTCCACACATCGCCATCTAGCCCCAAGCTAAGTAACTAGACTAGTGTTATGGGTGCTAGACAACGGATATACTACTTATATACTTTTCTATTGTAAATATATACCTATAATACATAGAAACAACCAGACCACAGAAAAATATCTGAACTAATAACTTGTCTGAGGCGGGAATCGAACCTACAATCCTGTGTTTTGTACAAATAAAGTTGTCTATCTATCTATGAAATGAAAAAGAAGATATGCGCGAACATCCATAAAAAAAACATACATATATCCGAATTGAGAACCTCCTCCTTTTTTTGAAGTTGGTTAAAAATGAACGACCTCCGTCGAGCTGATTAATCGATAAACGATGATCGTTATTATAAATCAAATTATATAGGTCAATAAATATATAGCAAATTCAGTCCTGTCGTTTAAAAAAAATTGACTTTTCATTACTCATACTCTGAAAGTAGGTCTAAATATACCTGAAGAGCGTGTAGAAAATAAAATTTCCAGCCCTAGGGCTTTTCGCTTTCACTGACAGCTGTCATGTCAAATTATGGCTTCGCACGACTTGTGCAATCTGTATGTAGCCAGTATTAGTATCATTACGCATTAGGAACTTCATAAACCTAACCTCCTTGCTTTTTTTTTACACCAAAGAATAATAATTATGGCTTGGCACGGCTCATGCATAGGTACTGCCAGAGTTTAGTACTTAGTAACTTTTTTCTCAGTATAATCAAATTCAAGTAGGTACCTATATTTAGTTCAAGATATCTTAATTAAACCTCTTTGGTCCCAACCTTGTAAAAGGATCAGGTAGTATGGACATATGAGTACCTACTCATGTGGTATGGAGTCTCATAGTCTCATTCACTCTCGTTGTTAGGAAGAATTTTATGTATTATTCGTAATGAAAAGCACAGTGTTTACCTCGGGTGAAAGACTCATTAAGTCCCTCGAACTATTAGCGCTCTCGCTACGCTCGGGCGCCAAACTCCGTCTCGGGACTTGTAATGAGTGACTTTCACACCTAGGATAACAATGTACTATTTCACTGGTTTTGTTAATAGACCAATAATTCCATACCAATAATTCCATACCAATAATTCCATACCAATAAAATCTTTATTTTAACTGAACCTTAATGCATTAACCAGACCAGTGCAAATGACTAGTATCGATTTACCTGCCTACCCATGAATTGTGACGGGGAAAAAAATAGTCAAGCTAACGTTTGCATATCTTTCAATAATAATTGGTATCAATCAATCAATCCCCTGGCACATTCCCTATTTGGGGTCGGCCCTCCTGATACTTGATCGCCACATATTGCGATCTTGAGTCACTGCTGGCGTTAAGCCTAGCATCGTCATATCCTTGGTTATGGTTCTAGTCCAGGTAGTTGGTGGGCGACCTCTGCCTCTCTTGCTCTCGTCTATATCCATGGCTCGTCTTGTCATGTGCTCTTCATCTCTGCGCATCACATGTCCATACCAGCGCAATCGACCTTCCTGCATCTTATGCTGTATATCTGCCACTTTAAATTCAATAATAATCTTCAATAATAATTTGTATGAAAAAGAGAAATATTTAGGTGGGGCTCCCATACAACATATTACGGAACCCTTTGTGTTAGAGTCCGACTCGCACTTAGCCGGTTTTTACTAAGCCTAATTGTTTTTAAATATTTCCAGAAACGCGATGACGACGTGCCAGTGTTCCTCACGCAGCCAATCCAAGACATCAGAACGTATTGCGACAACAAGGCGCTTCAGGCCAGAAGATCTGTCTCTCCAATGCCTGATAGAAGTCCTCTTTAATATTATCCTCTTGAATATTACAGTGTGTTACGAAAACCCTGTAGTCCATCTTAGTTATTAAGGGGACAGGGTACCGGCTCTCTCTCCATACAAACGTAGTCGACTGTATCCTCCCTAAATAATGACACTAGAGCAAATTGTTATTTTTAGCATACAACTTATAACTGTGATGACCATTGACCATGTCCCTATGTTGTTTTTTTTTAATTTTTTTTACTCTTCATTTCTATGATAATTAGAAAATGAAAAAAATACCAAGACAATAAGGACATAGTCATGGCAGTTATAGGTTTTATGCAACAAAAAATATTTGTGCTCCAGGGGAGGAAACAGTCGACTACGTTTGTATGAAGAGAGCGCCGGTACCCTTTCCTCTTAATGACCACCTGCCACCTTAATAAAAAACTACTTATTTCCTTAAAATAGGGATAACGACTTAAAAACAGATCACCTAAATAATATTTGCCTAAAAAAATATATGTAATGAAAATAAAAGAATTATTTGAATTTAAAGTTTGGGAAAATTATGTAAGTATTTCAACGGCTATAATCGCGTTTATTTTATTTCTTGTAAAAACCTGACGTTCCGAGATCTTTGCAGACCTCATGTCACAGGTAGATTGTGAGGACATTAGTCTTGAAAAACATCAATATATCATCGGTGTCATTAGTAACTCTAAACGTCGGGTAAAAAAACAACAACAAAATAAATGCCAAAACTATATACGTTCATTATAGACCAGGGTAGAAGCCTTTAAAAATAATAAATAGTGAAAAAAAATAATAGTAGGATGAAACCCATTAAAATTAAAGGAAATATAATTTACGGGCGATCTGAGGTCGGGAAGGGTATGGGGGTGAGCTTTTAAGGGTAAAAAACGGTTTATCTCGATTTCCGGCAAAACTAAAAGTCCCATGGAAAAAACTCAAATGGCAAAGTTGTAGGTAATAAAAAGATCTAAAACTTTTGTATTCACACTTTTTTCACATAACCTCAAAATTTATGTGAAAAATTCAAAAAACCAAGTTGTTGGTTTTTTATGTTTATCTTTTACAAAAATGTTTTTTTTTCCACGAAATTTGGTGAAAACTTTCCTTTTTATGTCCCAAATACGTCCCAATTTTTTTTTGTTTTAAAAATTATCGACCCTGGTCTATTAAGAGTTTAAGTCCTATAAATCTTAGAAAATACTACTCCAATTTACTTAGAAAGATATTTTTAAAGATAAATTATGGCAGCACCATTATTGGCATGGCGGTTCTGATAAATAACGTTGTTGTCACATTTTGAAAATTAACCAAAATATGGATCAGTAATGAAGGCAATTTTTCCAAATAAAAATCCTTATTTTTTGGTAAGATTCGGGTTGGGGAACTAGAGTGTTTTCTTATCACACTGTATACCTGAGGCTAATAGATAGTGACTTTTTTGCAAACGTTTATTATTTCTATGCTGGTGTAGCTAGTCTCATAATTTAAGCAATTTTTAAGTTACATAATATCAAACTGTTGCCAAAGATATGAAAAAAAAAACTTATTTACATAAATCTAGTCAGAACAAAATATTTTAATTATACTTCACTTATTACCTAAATCTTTTTTTTTAATATTAGTATTTATCGGGGTACAGGCTCATAATATATGCAAACGTCGGTGGTTCAGCTCCAGACTTTGAACAAAACTATTTCTACCTAAGTATTTATTATTATTTTTGTGGTTCAATTTTTTTATGACTCGTTTTAAAAACCAGCCAGAAGATTGGTCTTTCGAAAACCAACATCCATTACAGATGAAAGGAAAGAGAATAAAGCTAATTAAACCTTGTGTAAAAGCTAGCGTACTTTCTAACAGAACGTTTAGATTAGCTACATCCCTTAGAATTGTGTTAACTTGACGTAAGATGAGACGTTTTACGAACTTCCTCCAGCTATATCTCTGATTCTACCGAAATTTGAATTTCTGACCGCATCTAGATACAACCAATCAAAAGTTTTGCATATAATGAGCCAAAGACCCAGTAGATATAAAAATAAGGGACCCTTTTATGTTGTTTTCTAAATTAGCTAAGTAGTAAATTGTATATAAATATTTGTTTAAAACTTAGGGCGATTTCACACGTTAGAAGACCAATTTTAGTAAGTAAAATCGTTCAAATAGCATTGCAATATCATGACGATTGCACTTCGATTACCAAAAATACTCTCAAAGTAGATAGAAATAACCACAAAGTCAGCTTTTAATATTCTCAAGAAAATCAAAAGGGTATTTTTGTAATCGAAATGTTATTGCAATGTAATTTGATCATTTTTTTACGAGAATTATCGGGCTTCAGTCCGTTTTAGAGGTCCGATTTATCGTATGTACATTTGTAAGTACATGTTTGTGTTTGGTGATGGCGTATGTAGCACTAAGAGCGTGTTTAGACACGGATCCGATAAAAATACTCAACGTTATAAGGGGGGTACGCCAACGACCTTGGTACACAGCCTACTAAATAGTTACTACCAGCACAGGTCGCCTTCGTTGGTGAAAATTGTTGATTGTTACGAATGTGTTTTGTTTTCCTTAAAAGAGCTGAGACGGAATTATAGGTGAGATTTTGACCGACATTTTGGTGTAACTTTGAGCCAAAAATTCTGTATAGCTTTGAAGGTATCCTAAAATTAAGAATTAAAACTATTCTAGCTTTGAAATGACTAGGAATTTTTGCCTTAAATTACCCTAAAACATCGGTAAATATTTCACCTACAATTCCATCTCAGCAGTTTTGAGAAAAACAAAACACATTCGTTACAATCAACAATGTTAGTTGGAAGCGACGGGTATTTCTGACGCATTGCTTTTGGCAGCATAAATAGCCTTAAGTGATGGAATTCGTTATAAACGATCCTGATAATAAAATGGAAGACGGATCCCTTTGAAGGCGGTTTCACCAACATTTTGTAAAGAAACGTGCAATACGATAGTAATGTATGTATTGATGCTCGTATGCTTCTCAAAGACAATAGAAAAACATTCGTATTGCATGAGATCTATGTGTATTTACTTATATTAGCCAATTACATAATATAATAATAATATATATTGCTAATCATTGACATCAACTTTTGTTCTACAACTTTTAGTAATATGATTATTTTTCGATTTTTTTTAACTTAAGTTTGTTTTACACGAATATTAGCTGTTACTTACAACGAAAATCAGTCACGTAAGATTATGTATATTTTTTAGATTGTTTTATGTCCGAATGTCTTATCTATTTAATAAATAATATTAAACATTTTTTTTTATTTCCAACGTTGCAGGACAAAAGTTGATTGTTAAGTACCGACCCCAATCGCTTTCTTATATGATTATCAATAACCCTGTATATTATATTAGCTATAGGTACGTATGTTAAAGTTGTTGAAAATAGAAAATGATCAATTAATTCAATAATTTGATCAGGTTGATTAATTGAAACTTGCGCACGCGCATGCGTGATTTTAATTTTACCATACACCCTTATTTTGTATGCGTAGGTTTAATATTAAATAAAACAATAAATTATTGTGAGAATGTGAAAGTTTAGTTTTATTTTAAAACACACAACGTACATAACATATTTATGACTACTTGCAGAAAAATTACCAAATCTCGATTTTCAAAACTTAGATTTAGTCCATCAATTTTAGATTTTTTTACACTTTTGACAGAAAGCTAAAATCGACTTTCAAATTGCAAAGCTAAATATTGCATAATCTCAAAATCTTTGTATTGTGATTTTGCAATTTTGCGTTACACAATATAAAGATTTTGCAATTTTGCTGTCAAAAGTGTTACATAATATTATAATAGGTACATCATTTACAATTATTATAGGTAGGTACGTATTTCTTAAAGTTTACGTATTTATCCACAACCATTAAAACAAGTTACTTAGTATGAAACTCTGCAAAGAAACAAGTCAGACCGAAATGCAATCTATTTAATTGAATATATAATTTGAAATTTAAAAACCTAAGCACAGAGTCAATTAAAATAAAGAAACATCTGTTTTTAAAACAGTAATTGCTGCATGCTTCTATTTTTTATTCCAATTACTGTTTCAAATTGCAAAATAGAAGAAATTCCAGGAATTCATTCCGTATGTTTCAATAAAATTAGTTTTTATTATTTCTTTCTACAGTATCTCATAACAGTCTCAGTATCTTATTTCTTTTTTTTAGAAATACGAGCAGAAATTCAGTTTTTGTAAAAAAAAAATGATACACGAAATAGGTACAGTTTCATATATTTTTTATAAACAACTTCTACTGAAACAAGATTCGCGCAGTAGAAAATATTATAAGATCGTTAATTTTATTCAATTGTCCGACAGATAATTTCGTTGTTCATGATAACGCTGTCTTTCCGTACCAGTTTTTTTGATCTATTACGAACTGTCATAAGTGTGTAGTACTAGTATAGCAATTTGTTCTGTCACTTGTGCGGCATAAATATGGCTATCGCTTTGTCATTCTCTTCCTTGCGAGAAGTTTTTTTTACTAACGATAGGTCAGCATTTGACCACTATTAAACCTGCCCGATAGCACCTACAAATACTTACTTTTTCTCTTTATGAAAGAAAGAAAGACAATCAGAAAAGTAGTAACAAACATAAAAGCACTAACCTAAAACAAAAGTTTAAGTTTTAGTTTATGTAAGTCTTTATCTTGATAAGATGTTCACCTCTGGCTTGTTCTTTCCCTTTTTCCACCATGCATGTAGGCTAGGCATAACATAGCATCGATGTGACAGGACATAACGACAGTGGTAGTAGAGTGTCTCCACTCTACTCTTTTAACCGTCAAGTCGGCGTTCACTCATCTTTTCCTCATATTCCTCCAATGCAATCTCTCCACATCTTCTTTGGCAGCTACTCCCCTCTACGACTATTTACTTCCAAGGCCTGTTCTCTTCTGACATGAGTATCAACGCCTGTCTACTACTACTCTTCAATTCGTCAGTAATGACCACCACTTTCACATCCTTGTAAGTTTACATATTTTCTTTCTATCCCTATTAACATATTTACAGTATTTATTGTTATGCAATAATTATGATCATTGTAACTTATCAATCACGCTTCAATATTTTGACTTATCGATATGTTCAGTTAATATTTACATGTTCGACAATACTATCAATATTAGTATTCTTAAAAAAACATTAATTAGGAAAATAGGCAAAGTTTACACAAAAATCCACCAAACTTTAAAGAAAATTTGTAGGTGGCTTCCAAGTCTTACTTCTTTTTAAAGGACTAGTGACGTCATGTACGTCAATTTATGTCAAACTTGCTGTTGGCATTGCCGATCCCGATAACTAGGTACCTAGAGATTTAGTAGGTGTAGTTTCTATTCCTAAAAGGCCTAAACTCCTAATTTACAATAGTATGTTCATTTGACTTTACTTAACTACAATGTTCACAACAATTATAATTATCAATAAATTGAGACGTTAATTTCTATTTACATGTTCACCGTCACTTAACAATACTACCCCTGTATATATTTACACATCCACAACTACTATCAATATTAATATGTTTAGATCATTGTCAACTTTATCTGAGTATTCAATACAATTTACCATGTTTTTCCTTCGGTCAACAATACTACAGTTCAGAGTTCACTTACATGTTCAGCACTACTATAATTAATAATATGTTCAGCTAATTGTTTACTAATTTACGATATTCACCATCAACAAATTAACTTATTTATTTACATGTTCACAACTGCATTCGTTCAGTTCATTTGTTAACCAATTTACATTGTTCGTTTTCACTAAACAATATCAACTATGTTCACTTATTTGTTCACCTTCATTAACAATAACTTCAATTTATTCACATGTTCATCTTCACTTATCAAAATCTCCACTTTTGTTCACTTATTAACATGTTCATCGGCTATTCCTCTGAGGTATCGCATGTAAAACAAACACCTCGCAGCTGTGTGCCTGTTTCAAAGTCCTATCTTCGCTAGACCTCTCGCTGCAATAAGGAGTGGGATCAGAGTTGACACTGGGCCTTGATGATGGCTCGTCGAAGCGTATCGTCCGGCGGATCACTCTTGTCTGTAATTACAATCTTTAGTGATTGATGATGTTTTTTTAGAGAAACGGATGGTCGTCTAATTACTATAGTAGCAAATAGAAAGGGTAGCTGCGCTCTTTCATTTTTTTATTTTAATTTCTATGATAATTAGAAAATGGTACAAAAATATTTGTGCTAGTATCATTATCCATTGAGGAAACAGTCGCCTACGTTTGTAATAGTTTGTATGGAGAGAGCCCGCGGTACCCTTTCCACTTAATATGGACTGATAGTTCCGAAAATAATCAGCTAAAAACTCGACAATAGCTGACAAAATTATTCGGGTTTCGGGTTTGTGAATAGCAGTTCACCGGACCGCGTACCGAGAGACTGTGAATAACCCTGCAAGTTGCCTAATTAAAAAGGCTAAGTGCGGAAACAGGCCCCATAAAACCAAACTAAACTAAACCCTGTAGGTGAATCGGCCAGTTAACGATTTCCCTCAAATGTAAATTGTCGGTAAATTATCAGCAAACAGAGAGTCAGTTATCACAATATTGGCAAGTCTATGTATTCGGACGAGCCAATTAACGAACGCAAACTCCATTGACTTTTTTATTTGCGCCAAAACCGCCTCGGGTCGGATCTAGTCCAAAAAGTATTTGCATAAAAAAATAAGACTTATGAAAACAAAGTATTATTTCAGTGATTTTCCTGTTAAACGTTTAGGCTTTTAAGATTGTTTAGAAATAAAAAAATATTGGAAAAAAAATACTGAAAAGCCAACTGATTGCCACCGGTGAAAAGAAAAGCACACATACATAAAAATTTCAAATCAGACCATATTATTACTATGCTGTGATATTCTGGCTTCTTCTCATTGGAGGGCGCGTTCCGAAGCCACACATCCCAACCTAGCTTTTAAGACGTTTTTAAAGTGGTCATTATTTTTAAAAGAGAAAAAGAGAAGAGAAAAGTGTTTTTTTTATTTGAGATCAAATTTAAGAATAATATTTTTGAATTTTATTCAAAAAGAAAATTATGACGACCAAACTCCCTAAGTCCGTTCCAGACATTACAGAAATCCTAAGGAAATTGATCAGTTCGTTTAAGCTTGATTTCCTTAGATTCAAGTGCAAATAACTCCACTTTGTTATAGACAAAGACATTTTGAAGCACTTATTGGAGTTAATGAGAATCTGTAATGTTAATGAGAAGCATTTTACTTTCGTAGGTAGTCAGGTTCCAAAAGAAAATAACTATTGTAAGAAAAATATTGTAAACTAGCGTTTACTCGTGGCTTCGGACGCCTGAGTTACAGGTTGATATTTGAGTGAAATTGTGCTTTTGAAGATCGAGAACTCTCTTATCTTAACTCTTAACCGCTCGAACTGAAGTGGCCCATTGTGGCCCAACTGGCAAATTCTGTGGCCACGTTGTTATTCTATTTAAGATTCATTTTTCATTGTTTATCTCGACCGATATTGATTATACGAATGATTGTTTTGTTTATAATCGACTAAAATAATGTTTTTGCGTTTAAATTTTAAGCAAACTCTTTTTCTAGGTCGTTTAATGTGAATGTAAATCAAGTCAAAATAATTATAAAATAATTAGTTAAAAAAAATACGTTTACTTACGTTATTATTTTGATGTTCTGAATCAATATTGGTAACAGTTACTTTAGTTTTAGCCTTTGTGCTTTGTCGGTTTAAACCTGGAACAAAAAAAGGTCGTGAGAGTCTAATATAGGAAGGCATGAGTTAATAGGTATCTATAGTGCGGGTATCAACAGTTGTCGAACATCCTGTAGGTCCTATTAAAATTATAATGTGAAAATTTGTGTGTTAGTATGTAGGTATGTTTGTTACTCCTTCACGCAATAACTACTGGACTGATTGCCATGAAACTCGGTTTGAAGATAGCTGGAGACCTCGATTTCCAAATAAGCTACTTTTTATCCCATCCAAAATTTCCACGGGATTGGGATTTATGCGGGTAAGATGAGATAAGATAAGAATCTTAAAAAGGTAGAAACGTAGTCGCTGTAAACAAAATCGCTTGTGAAGTTAAGTATTTTAATACTATAATCCGATTGAATTTATTCCAAAATGTCTGGCAATTATTATGAAGGATTCTGAATCACTTAGTTCTATTGAGCTGTTCAGGTGAACGGATAATCGAAAGTTATCTATGACTGGAATATTACTTGAAGGTTTTAAGAGAAAGAATAAGCCCCCATTCCTCTTTAAGAAAAATCTGAAGGGAATCCAAAAAAATGCTTGTTATTGAATTATTTCAACAGCAATAAATCGTGATAATAATGTAACTTTATTTAACAATATCGCTTCGAGTAGGTCCCTACTCTACTCAGCTGTAAAAATTGCGATTTAAACTTCTTACAAGGTAAGGGATACAATTTGCGAAATAACTTAGAAAGAAGTTATAAGTGTGTATAACCTTCGATTTTATAGTGATCACGTTTGAAGGAAATGGAGTTCCAGTTGCAAGTAGATAACTTAATAGACCAAGATCCCGCTTACTATCGAACTTTCGTGATTTTATAACAGCTGTGAACTTTTCAGTTAATAATTAAAAACGATGTGCAATTATGAAGTTCAGACTATAGTGGCTTGGAAAGTTATCAGGTAGCAAAACCAAGAATCCAACCTGTTATTTTTGCAAAAAAAAGAAATCGCCTACATTTTTGTACCAATCAATAATGTTGCTAATAGCCAGACAGTTTCAATAGTTCCAATACCACCAAAAGATTATCCACAAAGGTGTAGGTATAACTATAAAAATTAGCTATTTCTTTACATTTGCCATGCTATGTTTGTTTCCAGAAATAATCTCTATTAGCATCATTATCGATTGGTATCTCGACGATCGAGATCTTCTATTGGTACGTCACGTACCAATGTCATTTTTAATGGATTTTTGTTCCGGGGCAAACCTGTTTGCATCTCAAGGTAAAAGGATATAAGTACCTACGCTCTCACCATACAAACATAGTCGACTGTTTCCTCCCTGGATATTAATGGAACTAGCACAAATATTTTTGTACCATTAAACCTATAACTACTGGCGACTATGTTTTGGATTTTTCCTTTTTTCTAATTATCATAGAAGTTAAGGTTAAATAATAATAATAATAGTGGCATGGTCAGGGCAGTTATAAGTTTTATGCACCAAAAATATTTGATTTTGTGTCATTATCCAGGGAGAAAACAGTTGAACGTTTGTAATAGTTTGTATGGAAAGTGCCCCCGGTACCCTTTCCTCTTAATTAGCAACAAAATGTTGTGTTATTGACTTCAATCGCTTTTTTTGTGATGTAATTTAATTTAGGTATATATGGACAAAGTCTAGTTATTTTAATTAGTTAATAACTTTATGTAAGAAATATTCCGAATACATTTATCTTGAACAGTATCAACCTACACGTATAAAACAAAGTTTTTTCTTCCGTTCTTTCTTAGAATGAATATTTATGATAATAATCGATCTCTCGGAGTTTTCTTCGTGTACCTACTTGTACAATTGAGATAGAATGCGGGTGTTGCTTTCTCCCTATTCCTATTTCCTGCCTGAAAACCTGTTTGCACAGGTAAGTTGCACAGGTAATTTTAGTAGCGTCCACACGCACGCGCTCACAGGCAGGACGGAGCATGTAGCCGGGCTATTAATAAGACTCGTAGCACATTCGTAGGTGCTCGTAGCTCTTGTAGTTTCAGAGATTCATTAACAAGTCATTTTCGATTTTGAATTTCGTGTAAAATCTTCAAAATTACACGAAATGTCACATAATATGGCTATTATTACGTCACTTGTTCCTGAACACTGGTAGAATGTAACCCTTGACAAAATACAAAATTCATAAACCTCAAAAAGGGACATTTTGCGAAAAGGTCATTCTGAGAAATAAAAAAAATAAAAATGCAGGACATTCCACACATCGCCATCTAGCCCTAAGCTAAGTAACTAGACTTGTGTTATGGGTGCTAGACAATGGGTACACTACTTATCTACTTTTCTTTTGTAACTAATATATAATACATAGAAACAACCAGACCACAGACAAATATCTAAGCATAAATTCATGTCTGAGGAGGGAATCGAACCCGTAACCCTGTGTTTGGCAGTCCGGCAGAAGGGGACAATGTTAATTTTCCAAAATGTCTATAAATGTAACAAAACTTGAGACATTTTGCAATTAGTGTAAATAACTTACGCACATGGTAAATCAGACGGTCTTCTATGGAAACAGAATAGTTTTCTGAAAGTCTTCGACACTGTTCTCGGGTCTACAGTGTAAGAGCCGTAGACCAGTGGATCCATGCAGGAGTTGGAGACGGCCATCAGGAAGAACAGGTCCTGGACTCGAGCTGATACGTGGACTGCGGATTTGCGGTCTACCATATACCTGGGCACAAAGTAAGTTTATGTGGTTATACCTATTTTAATTATTGTAAGTTTTTATGGTTTTTAATTTGAGACGTCTTGTCCTGGAATAGAGACCGCGACTTGGCAAACGTAGTGTAGGACGCCCTGTGACCAGGTGGAGCGACGACATACGCAAAGCGGTGGGCAGTGAATGGAGAAGAAAAGCCGAAGATCGGGCTCAGTGGCGTATCTTGGGAGAGGCCTACGTCCAGCAGTGGACTGACACCGGCTGATGATGATGAACTTGATACGAAAAGGATTACAAAAATTTGCTATATCCTTAAATTTGCATCAGCAATACTATCGATTAATTTAAAAAATGCAGTGATTTTTTTTAATATTGACAGGTTTGATACCTGGCCATAGAAAGTGTTTGTCACTTCTATATTCCTGGCGACTTGTATGTTTAATTATGGTAAAAACTTCGTTCAAAATCTAATGATCCAGTTTTAGTTTTTGTCGAAATCGGATACGCAACTCTTTTTTGCATTTTTCGCTATCTCCTATAGTTTAGTTTTCGTTACATTTTTATTTATTAAAAAAAAAACACTTAACCTATTATTACAAAACTCTACAAAACTCTCTGCCAAACTGCAAAGCAATTTGTCGGCAGTAGTTCCCGCTTTTCCTTACAGTTAGAAGCGATTCTTATATTAAAGTCTTACTATAATATAGGTATATAATTATAGTAGTAGGTAAGTAGTTTATATTCTAGGAAAATATTTATATATTACATATACTTAGTATTTATAGGCGACCAATTGTAAGTTATTTAATTTGTTTTTTTATTTGAGTTAGTAATTTAAGGGGCAAGACGGGGTAGCGGGCAAGACGGGGTCTTGGTCTTAAAACACAAACCAATGGAGCAATCACAATTGTTAGACTGCGAGGGGGTGCGACGGGGAGGAGGCCATTAGATGACACAGTGATTGTTCAGTGACGCCAAGCGTATTTGATTTTTTTTGGAAAAAACTGTTTTTTAGCATATCCCTTGTGATATTTACCATTTAATTAGATCATGACTGTGTTGAAGTCAAGAGTTTTCTGGATTAGGTAAAAAGTGAATCGTATGTGTCAATAACTCATTGACAGATAAGTATTTGTTTATCTTTGTATTACATGGCAGTTTTTTTTCCTGTGACGTTTTTAATTTCAAATGACTGGAGAGGGCATGATGGGGTATGGGTGTGATTACCAATGATGATTATTAAAATAAAAAATGTTATGAAAATACAATGCTGCCGATTTTATTGAGCTTCAAACCTTAAGGACCCCATCATGCCCCCCTCTCCCCTAAATAAATTGAATTAGTATACCTGACGGTCCGCAATTTCACAAATTTAAAAAAAATTACTCTGTTTAATATGTACGAAAATAAACCATAAAG
The DNA here is from genome assembly GCA_907269075.1 of Idaea aversata. Taxonomy (NCBI): domain Eukaryota; kingdom Metazoa; phylum Arthropoda; class Insecta; order Lepidoptera; family Geometridae; genus Idaea; species Idaea aversata. The sequence continues at coordinate 12,017,259 of OU026097.1, read as the reverse complement.
GTAACGAAATAAATCTAAAACAATGATTGTCATTTCTTTGTTTTTCTAAGTAATCTTTTATACATATAAAATGCTTCTATACATATAAACTGCTTTATCCTGAATGACTAAAGGATCAACGCACAGCCTAAATCGCTAAACGTAGAGACCTGTAACTTGTGTTTTTTGGTAGGTATTAGTAGATAGGTTTCGTAGGCATCCGATAAGAAACGATTTACCAAAATTCTACCCCATAAGGTAAAAAGGAGGGTAAAAATTGTATGACAACGTGATTCCTTGGTTCATTTTGGACTTCTACACGAAGGAAGTCGCGGGCCAAGGCTAGTACAATATAAAATTCTCATGCAAAAATAATAAGATGAAATTCTGTGTCCAATTTAAGAAAATCCTACTGTAATTGACGGCGAGATTTAGCAAAAAAATGTCCATGATTTTATGGAAATGTAACACGAAAGAATTTCGGATGATTTGCATAAATTTTGTGGTGTCTGTTTGACTGGGAATGGCGACAAAATAAGTAAGTAACCAAGGTTTACTCTACCTACATACCAACGAACCTTGTAGAACGACTTTAAGGTTGGTAGGTACCTACCAACAAAACCGACCAAATTACAGCTGTGCGTACAAATTTCTGTCCTTTTTATTATAATCAAAACTAACAGAGCGCTCCGCGGTTTCACGTAACCGGTTCCAAGAACGCTTCGTCCCAAAATATCGCTCTCGCAAAATAACAAAAAGTAGCATCCCATTCCCATAATCTTAAAATACTATCAGTGTTGAAGAAAATCCACTGAACTAATCCGATCTGTTTCCAATAAAAACTGATTAGTTAAATCCTTTGAAACATCGTGCCAAAGAGAATTTCTCATCTGTCTCATAATATTTAACTACTAGCTGCGCCCCGCGGTTTCACCCGCGTAAGTCCCGATACCGCCGGAATTTCGGGATCAAAAGTAGCCTATATCCTTGTTTATCCCCCTAAACTACCGCTATGCCTATTTTCATCCAAATCGGTCCCGTCGTTCAACCGTGAAGAGGAAACAAACTTTCGGATTTAAAGCGGCGCCTATTTCCGCCCCTTAAAATAGGAAAATTGAAAATCCCTGAAACACGTGATCATTTATTTATAATAAGAAGATAGAATTCTAATTTTCAAGTTCCTACCTTTCAAAAATATCATACCTTCATACAAACTTCGACCCCCCATTTTCCCCCCTTAGGGGTCGAATTTCGAAAAATCCCGTCTTAGTGAGCACCTACGTCATAAAAGGAACCCTCATGCAAAATTTGAGACTCCTAGCACTTGTAGTATCTGAGATATCGTGATGAGTGAGTGAGTGAGTGAGTCAGTGATTTTCTCTTTTATATATATAGATTTGCAACGTATTTATCTGAAATATATTTTAATATGCAGAAATCAACTAATAAAGATTCCTGACTCTTTTACGTAAAGAAAGTGGCATTTTCTCAACTAAGAAAGGTAAGGAACGGAAAACAAAGTCTCGATAATTAACCTATACGTACAACCAACCTATAAAACTACGTTTAAAAGGAGATAAATGTTAACACACAATAATACACAAGTCAAAGCAAAGAATAAAAAAGGTACCTATACTATACCTATCACTTCACTATCACTATCACTACATAGTATAAAATAAAGTCACTTGTCGCCGTCCCTATATCCCTATGTCTCTATGTCCCTTTGTATGCTTAGATCTTTAAAACTACGCAACGGATTTTGATGCGGTTTTTTAAATAGATAAAGTGATTCAAGAGGTAGGTTTATATGTATAATACATGCATAATATAGCCGTGCGAAGCCGGAGCGGGTCGCTAGTATATACTCATTTACTGAAACTGAAAAAAAATTATGCCTAGTAGGTTATGTTGTGATTGTAATTTAATAAAGTAGTTAATATTTTTATCTAATATCTCAATGTTGAATATGAAAAGTTCTTGATTCTTAAGGGTCCTTAAAAGCCCGAACTTTGCATGTGACCACACGCAAAGTGCTATTATACTTTTACTAAAGAAGTATGCAAAACAATTTCGCAATTATCTCGGTGACAAAAAGTAATATTGTTCTTAGGAGTTTATTCATTTTTACTTTAACGTTCCGTATCGATTGGACTCAATTAGGGCCTTGGGCTTAAAATTATGCAAGTTGTTCATAGTGAGGTTGGCAGTTTTTTAATTACTACGCAAATTCTTTTGAGACCTAATAAATATCTCTCGAACTTCGCATAATTTGTTCGCGTCATTGTTTGGGGAAATTGTCAATTCATTGTTTGTAATTTAATTACTTAAACAATTTAGGGTTGAATTAAGTGTTGTTTTGGTGAGTAGAAGTCCGTTTAATAGTACATTGTTATCCTAGGTGTGAAAGTCACTCATTACAAGTCCCGAGACGGAGTTTGGCGCCCGAGCGTAGCGAGGGCGCTAATAGTTCGAGGGACTTAATGAGTCTTTCACCCGAGGTAAACACTGTGCTTTTCATTACGAATAATACATAAAATTCTTCCTAACAACGAGAGTGAATGAGAAACTTCATACTACCTGATCCTCTTACAAGGTTGGGACCAAAGAGGTTATATACATGTAGTGTTCTTCTTTGGTGTTACTTAAAGCAAGGAGGTTAGGTTTTTGAAGTTCCCAATACGTAATGATACGGATACTTGCTACATGCACATTGCACAAGCCGTGCGAAGCCATAATTTGACATGACAGCTGTCAGTGAAAGCGATTTTCCCTAGGGCTGAAAGTTTTATTTTCTACACGCTCTTCGGGCATCTTTAGACCTACTTTCGGAGTATGAGTAATGAAAAGTCTATGCCAGCTCAGTTACGGACTATAAGAACATCGGCATATTATTATTGATGCTCAGAAGCTGGTCAGTCATTGCTTTGTCTTGGTTTAAAAATTATACACAAAATCTCTTTTTGATATCGTTTATTTTTCTCCTGGAAACTACAGATGACTGTCATAAAGCCAAACGCAGCTAAAATCTCATTGTTATCTTTTTTTTGTAAGTATAACTTGGATTTGCGGTGGTATTAATGTGGCATGATCTCATTTTTTTTATAGTTTACAGGAGTTTACAAAAAGTAAAAAATAAGTACTGAAAATGCAAAAAAGAGAACGACCGGAGCAAGTGAAATTTTAAAAGAGATTTTGGCACATTAGAAATATATTTATTTTCAATTCTAGACAAAGAAATGACTAACCAGAGTTAAATAACTATGTCAATTTCATACAAAAAAATCAAAAAAATCTTTGGTTGATTGGGAATATCGATAATCTATATTATTAATATTATAAAGCTAAAGGGTTTGTTTGTTTGAACGCGCTAATCTCAGGAACTACTGGTTCGAATAGAAAAATTATTTTTGTGTTGGATAGGCCATTTATTGAGGAAGGCCATAGGCTACTTTTTATTTTGAAATTCCCACGGGATCGGGACTTATGCGGGTGAAACCGCAGGGCGCAGCTAGTTAAAAATAATCTTGTCAAGAGGGCTAAGCTAAATGAAATAGTCGTCATAGACTTTTACATCTAATTGTTCGTTGTTATTTATTACTAAGGGTTATTTGAGTCTTAAGTAAGCCTGCAATAACAAGGGTCAAGAGTTATGCGAGACTCCTTCCTTACTTATTGACCTCCTAAGAATAATTCCTATTATCAAAGGTAGAGTAGATATTAGAGCATTTCTCATTGTAGTATTAATTAAATTAGTTTATTTATAAAGGATCTTTTTAATGGTTATAAGAAAATTAAAGAGAAAAGTACTTAGCTACAATCAACGGTCAAAAGTCTCTGCCCACCGTTCACAATCCCGTTTAGCACATTATAACAACGTAACCTGTGGATCGAACCCACGTCGGTTGGTGTAGCGGGTGGCGGCTTATACCTCTCGGCCAACTAAAGACATAGCTAACATGTTGAAAATAATAATCACATTGCGTACTTTTAATTCACGTATTTATGTTTGTGTGTAACGTCTTTTAGAAGGTCGTAAGTCCAATATTTGTTTATTTTCTGATAGTGAACTTATGCCGCATACTGTACAACGATTAAATAATAAAAACGTTTATTAAGTAAATATACCTACCAACATTTAAAAGTCCAATTGGACCTAGGAAGTATTTAAAAGAAAATCGTCTTCGTCATACTTCGACATTATTTGATTCGTCATGACAAAGTCCATTCTTTTGAACTCTCTTTCCATAGTCCAATGAATAACATAATTGCCAAACAATGTCATAGTTGACATTGTTACCTTTTGACATTTTTATATTTAGACATTGGACATTATTAGGTCATTAAAGATTTCAGACATAAGTTGCCAAAGTTTTATTTACACTCATTTACATATTTATTTTCTTATATTTTTTATAGGTATTCAGTATGAAAAGAATACGTACAAGACAAAATACATAATAGGTACCTGCCTGAAAGTAATCAACAAAACTCCCCTATATGGGTTCTAGGAATTTCAATTACGCAATCAAAACTAATTATTTCATTTGTCTGCTTCGGTCTTTTCAATTTATTTTCAACGACCCGCTCCGGCTTCGCACGGGTATATTATGCATGTATTATACATATAAACCCTCCTCTTGAATCACTCTATCTATTAAAAAAACCCCATCAAAATCCGTTGCGTAGTTTAAAAGATTTAAGCATACAAAGGGAAATAGGGACAGAGAAACCGACTTTGTTTTATACTATGTAGTGATAGTGATAGTGACGTACCTACTTTAAAAGATTTAAGCACGCAAAGGGAAATAGGGATAGTGAAGTAAACTGTTAACGTCGTAGACTAAATAATAACATTTCTTGACAAACCTCATTGGTTTTTAATGTTATAAGTTAAGAAAAAATTGTAAACTTTTTATTGATAAATAAAAATAAAAAAAAAACAGGTATTTATTTTCTTATATTTTATAGGTATTCAATATGAAAAGAATACCTACAAGAAAAATACCTAGTAAATGGTACCTACCTGAAAGTAATCAACAAAACTCTCCTCTATAGGTTCTAAGAATTTCAATTACGCAATCAAAACTAATTACTTCATTTGTCTGCTTCGGTCTTATCAATTTATTTTACAATATTATTGTTATTATACAATTTAAAATACTAACTTCGCAACTTCGTCCGCGTTGGGGCTGAATTTTCTAAAATCTTATCTTAACGAATGCCAAAAGGCCCAATCCGTTCATTGATTTGATCTTGAGATTAAAAACTACAGGAAACTACAGGAAAAAAAACTAAAGGAAAAGAAAACGCATGGGAGTGTCAAAAGAAGTGAAAACTTAAAAAACTTTAAGCCTTAAACTTAAAACAGTCGTACCATATACACGTTAAGCGAACGCTCGGCCGAGTTACATGGTAGGCAGAGTGGGGATGTTAGGTTTTATTTTCGTTACGGAATTTCTTGATTTGGTCGCCGCGCTCAAAGCCCGCGATAAAAGCTATGCAATAGCTTAAAAATTAAAGTTATTTACCTACTAAACAATTACAAAACATATGTACGGTCGGCTGCATAATTGCAGACCCAACGTAGAGCTCCAAAACGGCTGTTATAAGAATGTTTCAACACAAGCAAAATTCTAGGCACCTGCTTTAGTTAAAGTTTAAAGTCTTCTAACTCATTAATTTTTTGAACAAAAATATTAGAATGAAAACATGCCAATAATAGTGATTTTTGAACTCTACCGGGGGCTGCAATTATGCAGCCAACTGTACAGCCACTGTCTGCGTCTCGTTACGGTGTCACAAGTTCAGAGATTTTATCTCATCTAAATATATACGTACCGCGCTAAAAATAATTTTTCATCTCAAAAATAAAAAAATAGATATTGTTCGATTCTCAGACTTATCGATAATACACAAAAAAAATCATACAAATCGGTTCAGTCGTTAAGGTGGACATAGGTAAGTAACTAACACCGCGACACGAGAATTTTATATATAATATGCATATAAATATGCATATAAAGGATAGTAGCATAGACGAAATTATATTGTTCTCCATGAACGGATACCTACGTCGTACCTACCAATAAACTAATTAGTTGGTGGTATTGCGTAGGTACATGAAATGTAAGGAACATTTTACACAGAGCCCTTACCACAAATTGTACACGCAATCAAATGTAATGTACTAAGTATTACAAAACTTTGAAACTGGATAAGATATTATTATCCGAGATACTTATACAAATATTGATTAAAATACTAATTAAATAAATAAATAATGCATTGATTTAAATAGTTGGTGGTATTGCGTTGGTAGGTATATGAAATTAAGGGTACTTTTACACAAGGCCCTTACCACAAAATTATACACGCAATCAAATGTAATGTACTAAGTATTACAAAACTTTGAAACTGGATAAGATATTATTATCCGAGATACTTATACAAATATTGATTAAAATACTAATTAAATAAATAAATAATGCATTGATTTAAATAGTTGGTGGTATTGCGTACGTAGTTATATGAAATTAAGGGTACTTTTACACAGAGCCCTTACCATAAATTGTGCACGCAATCAAATGTACTGTACTAAGTATTACAAAACTTTGAAACCGGATAAGATATTTTTATCCGAGATACTTATACAAATATTGATTAAAATACTAATTAAATAAATAAATAATGCATTGATTTAAATAGTTGGTGGTATTGCGTACGTAGTTATATGAAATTAAGGGTACTTTTACACAGAGCCCTTACCATAAATTGTGCACGCAATCAAATGTACTGTACTAAGTATTACAAAACTTTGAAACCGGATAAGATATTATTATCCGAGATACTTATACAAATATTGATTAACATACTAATTAAATAAATAATGCATTGATTTAAATAGTTGGTGGTATTGCGTACGTAGTTATATGAAATTAAGGGTACTTTTACACAGAGCCCTTACCATAAATTGTGCACGCAATCAAATGTACTGTACTAAGTATTACATAACTTTGAAACTGGATAAGGTATTATTATCCGAGGTAAACAAATATTGATTAACATCATACACCAAGCCATCTATAGCCCCAAGCTAAGCAACTAGGCTTGTGTTATGGTTCCAGATAACGAATACAATCATAATTTTCTTTTGTAAATACATACTTAATACAACAGAAACTTTTTTTTATTTATAATTTCAATAAATAATTATTTTCTTGGAATCGAACAACAGTCTTCTGCTACTTCTGCGCTTGTGGCGTACGTCACAGAGGATGAAAAACATTGTTAAATAGCTCAAAACAGTATTTCTGTTTAGTATGAACAATCATTATTTTGGGTATACCTATAGCTGAAATACACGGCGCGGCGTGATAGAGACATAGATACTGTTGTAAGCTATTTTCTCAAGGTTAGCGTATTGGCCAATTACCAAATTATTAAAGTTCATAGTAAAATACCGTACCTACCGATCGACCGTACCGTACTGGATCGAGTGCGATTCGTGGTAGGGATACTACAGGGGAAAGTGGAATGGAACGGTTTGCTTTCATACTATGGGTACCTCCTACATAGTTCTTAAAGCCTGGTACAAAATAACTAATTAGATAGGAATGACTTTGACTGAAAATATCATAAAGTGGTTGAAAGGCATCTGAAACTCACTCAATGTACCTACACTTCGTAGAACGGCAACGACGCGATCATTATCTGACTTCCGTAAATAAAATGTGTTTCAACAAGGATAACTTAATACCAAAGGGGATTGTCCTAGACGTGTAGGCGAACAACTTTTGAAAATGTTTTTAAACAAGATAGGTACAATCAACGTTTAAAAGTCCACCGGCACCATAACGTTTACAATCCTGTGCAGCACTATTTGAACATTATAACAACGTAAAGGCTGCACGTGTAAAGCGACGTACAATATGCTCTAAAGAGCCTCACTCTAATAAACATAAAGCCTTTAACCTTTGACACGAAACAGATGAAATGTCAACACTATCAATGTATGCAAAGAAAACAAGATGTCCTTAAAACAATATGATCACAAAATACAGTCCCTGCGCTATTTCCTATCAAAATAAATATTTCCTTTCAGAAACGTGGGTTAAAGGACCATAAACATAACTAATCTAAGAACAAACGACTTATTTCCTATATAAATATTGATATTTCCGCGTCTTTACCTTTCTACAAAGTATATACTTACTTACATAATAATATTTTAGTTAGTTTCTTATAAGTGTATTTCCTTTTTTATTGTTGGTTTAGTATATGACTTGCAGCGCTCCGCGGGTTTTACCAGCATATGCCGTGGGAATATCGGGATAAAAAGTTGCCACAACAAGCAAGTAGCAAACTCATCTCACAATTCTTAAGGTGAAAGGGTACCTGCGCTCTCTCCATACAAACTTAGTCGACTGTTTCCTCCCTGGATAATGACACTAGCACAAATATTTTTGTGCCATAAAACCTATAACTGCTATGACTATGCCCCTATGATTTGGTTTTTTTTCATTTTCTAATTATCATAGAAATAAAAAAAATAAAAAACAGGAGCATGGTCATGGCAGTTCTAAGTTTTATGCACCAAAAATATTTGCTCTAGTAGCATTATCCAGGGAGAAAACAGTCGACCACGTTTGTAGTAGTTTGTATGGAGAAAGCCCCCGGTACCCTTTCCTCTTAATATCTCGTTTTAAACAATTATTTTGAAATACCTAGACGTCGAACTCGTGCCAAACTCTTATCTTACTTACTTACTTACTCCGCTGGCTCAGCGACCCAAAGTGGATCTTGGCCTCCGAAACGAGAGTCTTCACAAACTCAAACTCAAAACGAAACTCTCATCTAGGTAAGTATATTAAGTGGAATCCTGTGCCAAATAATAATAGACAGACGGACAAGAAAGTGATCTTATAAGGGTTATTTTTATCTTCTGAGGTACGAAACCATAGAAACGGCCTTTGGCACGCGATAAGAAAAAGGATAAGTAATAAATATCTACAAGCATCGTGAAAGAACCTCTCTAACATATAAATTTCAGGGATTTCTAATATACCTACGTAATATATAAATATACTAGCTTATGCCAGCGATTTCGTCCGCGTAAAAGTCGAAAATGGACCAAGAACCTGGATTAACATATAGTCTACTTTTTATCCCGATATTCCTACGGGATTCGGACTTACGTGGGTGAAACCGCGGGGCGTAGCTAGTATTTTTATATACTAGACTTACCACAGTGTCATAGTAGCATAAGGTAGCCAACAGCAAGCGAAGACTGTAACAATGGTGATTGTCATCCTTAAAGTTCTCCGCCTTGCTCGAGCCAAGGGTCTCTGGTCTGATCTACGCAGCATGATTCTGCTGTGAGTCGAATGATGGTATTTATCTGAAAATAACACTTAAAATTAGATATAAGTACCTACCCAAAAGAGTAGCGAATAGGTTTATTAATTAATTCCAACTTTTAACAATTATTTTATAAGACCCAATGCGACAGTGAAGCAAATCTACTTATTACATTATACCTTATTTTCATAACTTAAAACGAATAGGGCTTTATTTTGAATGTATTCAAAGAACAAACATATAACAATATAATATGTCTTTCGCAATGAGGTTTAGTGTTCAAAATGCTGTGTATAAAGCGCCTGCAGCGTCAGCAGTTGAGTGCGAGCGAGCGGTATCAACAGCAGTTCTGGCAGTTGCCGTAACTGCTGTCTGTCATTTCTGGCATATTTATCTGGCACTCGTAACCCTATTTTTGCAGTTGCCGATGCGAATTTTCTAATTACTTTAAAAATATGAGACAAGTGCAAACTCCTTCCTGACTCTTAGTTCACTATAATACCAAGAACAAACAGTGTTGGATAGTTAAGCGGTTAGAATAGATAGAATTCATAAAGCTTCAAAAGCTATTATCGGTCTAGTAGCTTTTGCGTGATGGTAGCAAACTAACACAAACATTTACTAAAATATATCTAATTTCACCAGTGTAACTCCCGATTCCGTGGGAATATCGGGATAAAAAATAGCCTATGTTATTCCCAATGAATCAATGTATCCTCATACCAAGTTTCATCAAAATCGATCTTGTATTTTCTGTGCCTATTCTATAGAAACAAAGAAATACAAAAAGATCTTTCCTCTTTATAATATAAGTATCTAATATGTAAGTAGGTTCCCAATTAATCTTGAAAGTGTAAGATAAGCCAAACAGAGAACTGTACCTACATATAACTTAAGACGTGACTTCTCCAATCCTAGTGGTTCGTGATGGATTGCTACCCACGCAACGTTAGATAAGTAGTTACATGAGTCCGACTGAAGTAGGTGATAGATGTAATATGAGGGTTAGATGAATCACAATATTATTATATAGGCAAAGGTAATAGACCAAGATCCCCTCTACCGCCAGACCTTTGTGATTTTATAAAAGCTGAGAATTACTCAGTTATAATCTACTAGCGACCCGCCCCGGCTTCGCACGGCTCTATTATGCATGTATTATACATATAAACCTTCCTCTTGAATCACTCTATATATTTAAAAAAACCGCATCAAAATCCGTTGCGTAGTTTTAAAGATTTAAACATACAAAGGGATATAGGGACAGAGAAAGCGACTTTGTTTTATACTATGTAGTGATAGTGATAGTGAAGTGAAGTGCAATTACGAATTTCAGAAAATCGACTGGTACAAAAATACTCGTAAAGGTGTTTATTTTTAAAATTAACAGGTTGATTTTCGGCTTTGCTACCACTGCAATTTTCGAAAATAAAATTGTGCAAATTACATTGCAATATTATTCCGTTTGTATTTCGATTCCAATAAATATTCTTGAGCATACCAAAAGCTGATATTGAGGGTATTTTAAACTACTTTGAGGGTTCTTTTTGTAATCGAATTGCAATCTAAATTAAATCGGAATGATATTGCAATAAATAAAATAAAATAAATAAAAAATAAATATTGCAGGACATTCCACACATCGCCATCTATCCCCAAGCTAAGTAACTTGACTTGTGTTATGGGTGCTAGACAACGGATATAGGTACTACTTATATACTTTTCTTTTGTAAATATATACTTATAATACATAGAAACAACCAGACCACAGACAAATATCTAAGCATAAATACTTGTCTGTGGCGGGAATCGAACCCGCAACCCTGTGTTTGACAGTCCGGCATGGTAACCATTGTGCCAACTGGGTCGTCAATAATAATTTGAACTATGTTATTTCCGAGAATTAGACTTGTAACTCTCCAAGCTACTATGGCCTGAACTTCATAATTGCATAATTCCACATCGTTCATAACTGTGTTGAAGGCTGCTGAGTAATTCTCAGCTTTTATAAAATCACTAAGGTCTGGAGGTAGGCGGGATCTTACTCTAGCAAGATTGAAGGTGAAAGGTTACCTGCACTCTCTCCAAACAAACGTAGTCGACTGTTTCCTTCCTAGATAATGACACTAGGACAAGTATTTTTGTGCCATAAAACGTATAACTGTCATGACTATGCCCCTATGTTTTGGTTTTTTTATTTTCTAATTATTATAGAAATTAAGATTTAAAAACGAAAAAATAAAAATAAAAACAAACTTAGGGCCATGGTCATGTCAGTTATAAGTTTTATGCAACAAAAATATTTGCTCTAGTGACATTATCCAGGGAGAAAACAGTCGATTACGTACCCTTTCATATTAAGAACAAGATTCAACGGGATTTATTACTTTGTAGTCATATGAAATAGTACTAGTGAAGACGTGTAATGTAAGCCTAGAAGAATGTGTCCTGAAGCATAGCATATAATCAGGTATCAGATACGTGACGTATTAAAAACGTAGGTGATAGATAATAATATTAAGAGGGCTAGGTGAATACAAATATATTAAGGCAAAGGGATTGAAGATTAAAAGATCAAGATTCATAAGTAAATCGGGATTTATGACTTAGTACTCGTAGTAAGTACTTCGTATTAACTTGTATGAGTGAAGACGTGTAATATAAGCTTAGAAATTTGTTTCAGGACAAACCTTTCTAGGCTTACATTGGCATAGCATGTATCAGTGGGTGGAGTGCAAGTTTTTTCGTACAGCAAACGTCACTATCACGTGAAAAGCGGACAATGGACATGACGTCCGCTAGGAGCGCTTGCCAACTTTTCATACAACTAGAAAAAACTCGCACTCCACTCACAGGTGTCAGATACGTGACGTATTATGGTGAGCGCACACCTAGCCGTACCGCACGCACCGCAGTCTCCGTTTGTATGCGCACAGCGACGGGTTGGTGACGTCATCAGCATCGGCCTTGGGGATATATTTCGCTGCGGCGACCGGCGACTGCGGCGCGTGCGGTCAACATCTCACCCGATGCTTTTTTCTACGATTCTCTAGCTGTCTCTTTTTGTTTTAGGTATATTTATGTCGTGTAAATAAATTATTCTCTATTTCTAATCTCAAACATTATCAAAAAAAACAGTACCATAGTACCGCCTCAGTGTGCTCAGCATCACCAACGTGCTAATGTTCCCCTAATATCTCCTGGCACACACATTACTTGCGACAGGCGGGCAGTTGCTTCCGCATTGAACTTAAAAGCCACTAACGTAAGTGCTTCAAGATGCTACTGAAAACATCTTAAGTACGGACGGGCCGAAGTCTCACTGCGATTATCTCTCACAGCTTAGCTCCCTACCTTGATGTCACTTCCGTGTTAAACAAATATGATAGGTATAAGCTGCGGTACATCGCAGGGAGCCTAGCAGTGATGTATTCTTCAACATGTGCATGCGTACTAGGTAATTAGCATACATATGTTTTATTTTGGAGGTGATATCGAAGTAGCTAACCTGCGATCAGAAGGCAAATTCTCCTAAATAACATTGTTCAAATTACATTTCAATATCATTTCGATTGCATTTCGATCACAAATAATACCCTCAAAGTAGCTCAAAATAATTTAAATAATTTTTGTAAAAAAAACTACTGACTTCGAGGGTCTCTTTTGCAATCGAAATGATATTGAAATGTAATTTAAACGATGTTATTTACGAGAATTGGCCTTCTGAGGTATCGCAGTTTTGGTATGTCGGTATCCAATATTTATAGATGAAACAGACTCATGATGATGACTAAAAATCTACCGATTCCAAGTGTGACAGCGATTCCTTAGATATTATCTTTAATTCAATTCAATTCAAATTCATTTATTTCAGACAATTACAGTCCATATGTTGTTAGTACAAAAACTTACGAAAACTATGTTAGTAGGCATTAATAGGATAAAATAATTACAAACTAGAAAAATAAAAAATAAATTAAAATTTCACGTACCGTGTAGACAAATTAATCAAGCGACCACCGCCCGAGTGGTTTTCTACGGCGGCCATCGCTCGATCAAAATGCCTAAACACACGTCCGTGCGGATCATCTGCCACCATTTTTAGGATGCTGTTGCTACTCTCCCTTAACCTCCTAACCAATGATGCTACTTTTTTACGAAGGACAGCGTTAAAGCCATCCGTTCGTGTCCGAGCAAACATTTCGGACGCACTAATGATCAAGCTTTATAAGAAGGCCATATGAGTTAGACTGACGCGTTGGTCTAGCTCGATCTACATTAATAAGCTATTACAAATATGAAGTGTCTGCTAAGGCAGTTACTTTTGAAGTAAAAAAATTGCAGTCATTCATTACAAAAGAAAACTGACAATGATTAAGTATCGTTAAAAAAGGATAATTACTTATAAGAGTTGACGTCCAAAGTACCGTTCTGGTGGCGGAACGGTTCAACCAAGAGTTAGTATGAAAACGTTACAGAATCTGGTCATTGGGCGATTCGCACCGCGAGTGGTTCGGACCACGGTATGAATCGCCCAAGAGCTTGTTTTGAATGGGTTCATTAGAACCGCGTGCTTAAAGCGGTGCGAATGGCCTACGGTATCTTTTAATCAATGTCAATCTTAACTAATGATGGTTGGCAGTTTGTTAAGTACTAAATCTTAGGAGTCGTTTACGCACTCAATCAAAAGTATTGAGTATTTACCATGAAACTTCTAGATTAGATTCGGCCCAAACGGAATTCAAAATAGATAGTTTAATACAATAACTCTGTCTCTATCGCACCGTTTATTTTAGCTAACATAATATTTAGTCACTTTACACAGTTAAAGGTAGTGTTTTAAAAGCTATTATTTCAGCTTGCGTATTTGCCAATTCCAGTTTTAAAAAGGACTTAGTAAATAATTTTAAGTATGGGCATTAGTCATCGGCATCATCGTATTGATTTATATAATTCATAAATAAGCCAGCATTTGACCACTATCTCACACGATGCGGTAAGTGATGATGCGGTCTAAGACGTAACATGCTTGACTCGAAAACGGTAGTGGAACAAAAAAAAAATCAGACCGTCTTTTTTTTCACTAAAACTTATAGTTAGATAGAGGATTAACAAATGAAAATTTATTCCGTCACAAAAAGTCCTAAAGTGTCACGTTTCGAAAATATAAACCGATAAAGTTATGAAAAGAAATCATCTGGGAATTTCATAAAGCTCTTGTCGCGGTAAATATTCAATACGTTACATAAAATATTTGTCTTAAGGCCAAAGAATGTTTGTTGAAAAAAAATATATATAAAAAAATTGTCAGCGTCTATCTCACACGATGCGGCCTAAGAATTTTTGACGTGACAACGTCTTATAAATTGGTTTGCCGGGTGACACTTCAAGAAACTGCGTTACGCTCCGCTGACGTTATGCGCTCACAATGAGAGCGAGTGAGAGGCACGCGGGCATGGTTAGCCCGCCTAAGAGCGAGAGAGACAGACATAAAAAGTGAAAGGCACGCGTCCCTTCCACTCGAGCACAGTTGTTGTCACGTAAAACTTTCGCCCGTATACCGACTTTACAGGCAACCAGTTTTTTTACTCTGGAGGGAGTAGAAAGTTGTACCGCACTATCCTTGCCCACTGTCCATTTTCTGAAGTTCCATTACCACAACTTTTCCTATGACACAATTTTCCAGTAATATTCCCTCCAAAATTAGCTGCCGGATCTCATATCTCGGGTGAACCTGAATAGGCGTCCTAAACAAACAACTTTATTTTGCATGATTAGTTCTCAAAAGTTTGTCGTATTTGACTTACTCGGCATAGAACTCTCTCGTTCGAAGTTAAACCAGCGAAAATGAAATGATGTGAATATATTAAAATTTGTTGGCATGAAAAGTCTCTCAAATTGTTCAGAAAAGTAAGCAAATTATCTATATTAGGAACCTCTATCAATCAACAAGTTGGTATATTGCGGATTGTTGCCGTTGTCCATCATCGGCGGTCATTGGGAGAAAATAGTACATTGCAATACAAGTGTGAAAAATTGATCTTCGCATAGAGGCGGTTTAACACGCGCGAGCGGTACGCGAGGGCGTTTAACAAAGCCGAGATACAAAGATCAATCCACACGTGTATCGTTCGACGTTTTTTTATCACAGTTGCGAATAAAAAAAAGACTTGTTAAAATAATAAAAGGTTTAAGAATATAAGTTATGTTTACTGGTTTTTTTTTTCAATAATTTTTATAAATTATACTCCCGAAAGGCCAGGCAAAAGACTTTTAACCTTTACAGCCTTGTCTGACATACAATATTTTTTAGGATTTTTTCCATTTGTTTTTGCGTCGGGGGTTAAAAACAGAATATGTATACTCATACCTAATGGTAAGGAAAAAAAATAAGTGAAGAAAAACAAAACTCAATTTTTACAAGTTTTCTGACGTAAAATTTTCGTCCATAAACCGACTTTAGAGACAACCATTTTGCTAGCTTAAAACCTCTTTTTAATACATCAAAACAGTATAACCCAGATAAATTAAGAATGTTTCATCTACCTAACATGTAATTAGCAGAAGGATACGTATTTAACTTATCGGGTTAAAATTATAGCACTAAGTTGGTTATTTTTTACCGCACGCGTGCATAATACGTTGCATTATGAGCCTAAAGGCGGTTTAATAAGATCCACTTTATGAGCAACTGTGTTAAAAACAATAAAACGTCCTTGTTGAAAAACCAACTTGTTGATTGCTAGAGGTACTTGGTTCTAACAAAAAATTAACGGACCAAACAAAGAGCTTGGATTAGCTACATCCGTCAGAAAACCTCATACAACCTCATGTAAACCTCATTTTAGGGAACTTAACATCCTCACTTTTCCCTCATTGTATATCAGTGAAATAGTTATTTTTGTAAAAATGAATTCGCAATTATTTAAATATTATGCCCCAGGGAGTCGACGGGAAGCTGATCTGAAGGCTCACTCGAGTAGTTCGCGGCTAATGCAGAATAGTGTGTTCTTTATGGCACCCAAAATCTATAATATAAAAATGAATCGCAAAATGTGTTGGTAAGCGCATAACTCAACAACGCCTGGACCAATTTGGCCAATTCTTTTTTTGTTGTGTTTGTTATTGTCAGGAGAAGGTTCTTATGAAAGAAAATATTAAGAAAATTTCGTAGAAAATTATTACGCGGGTGAAACCGCGGGGCGCAGCTAGTTTATAATAAAGTACCCTTATCAATTAGAGCTATCGATAATTTTGATGAATTTAAAATTGCAGTGAGAAAACTATTAGGCGAAAAGACTTATTATAGCATTGAAAAATTTATAGCTTAACTTAAATTTTATATATCAAAAGAAACATGTATTCTGTGGTATTGATTATTGACACATTATTATTGTTAAGATGTATATTATTTGATTTGACTTATTACTGTTATTTATCTACTTTATAATCAAGTTGACATCTACAGACAAAGATTTTTTTTAATGTAGGTACTTATAAGATTTTTTTTTGACTATTCCATATTTACACTATATTATAAGGAAATGTTTGTGTGCTTATTAAGGCGAGATCTAGCGCTTCCAACAACTATAAGAACTATGTTATTAAATTATCCTAGACTTATAAACAATAAATGATTTGATTTTATTTGATTTAGAAATGTGTCAACTTGACACAAGATGAGAAGTTTACGAACTCACTGCGGCTGTGTTCCTGATACAGCCTATCAGTTTTTTTTAAACGCTCCGTTTCCGGAACGGTATTATGTCCGAAGTTCACAAAACCCCTAAAATGTTAAGTAAGTATTCTGATAATTAAATTAGACAAGGTGTAGCGAATTTTCATTAACGTCCGACCACATGGCTTTCACAAAGTCTTAAAGTTAATTCCAACCTTAACGAGAACATTAATACACAAAATTTGCAATAAAAAAATGTAAAAAGGAAAGTAACGAAATGTTTACTGACGTACCTAATTCAGTCGCTCGCTTCCCTCATTTACATTTTTGAATATCAGCTTATTTTTAAAGTCCTACGAGCCAGTGCCCTATTTTTTCTCACTTCTCTATATTATTATAATTTTAGATTCCCTTTAATTTCAACTTTATCATAAAAATTGCTGGACACTGAACATTTTTAGCCTGATGAACAATCTTATAAGCTATATATAATATCTGCATTATAATTATCTGCATTACATCGCATGCATGTATCATCATTATTATTAGCATTGCATGTTGTTTGCATTATGTCCGTACCTACACAAACTCCATTATATATCCGTTTATTTATTTATTTAATTAATTAAAACGGTATTAAAACATTAATTAACAGTAACAGAAATAACATTAATCACATAAAGTTACAAACAACCCACTCTTTAATTCTTGTCCATCCAAAGGTTGCCTGGAAGAGATCGCTTTAAGCGATAAGGCCGTTCATTGTGCCATGTTGTAAGGTATTATTATATATTAATTTTCTTTTAGCAGATAGTCACTTAAGTTAGAAAGTTAGCAATAAAGTGTTTATCTATTTATCATTATAAAAATAAACAAAGGTAAATTTGGGAACATTAAAATGAGATAAATTAGGAAAAATAATTTATGACAATAGCATAAAATAACCGGTCACGTATGCTTCTACCCGCAATAACTCTAGGATCGTAAAAATTATGCTCGTAGCAGCATCAAGTTTCACAAAGACAGACGGACAAGAAAGTAATCTTACAAGGGTTCCTTTTTTACCTCTTGAGGTACGGAATCCTAAAAAACTTGGTAAATATACTTACCTACCGCATAAATATTGCAATTTTTTTTTTTCGATCGTCTTTTGTTTTTGTTTTCTTTGAACTAGGGGATCCGATGAGATTGAAAAATCTTAACAATTCAACTCTCGACGTCTCTCCTAGCATAGGACAAGCATAGGGGATCCGCGAGACCCTTCGATCTAATTTTAAATTAACTCCTATCGTGCCCCTTAGTCCATGGGAGACGATGAACGTGAAAAGTTCTTGACAGGTGTCCGTTAGGGAGACGTCGAGCGTCAACGATTATAAATATGTTTAGTAAAATAAATACTTACCACAACTTTGCTTGGAATTCTTCGATATCTCGTAGAATATACAAAGGTAACAGACAGAGATGATCATCAATGGTAAGAAGTACATTGCGCATAGACAGAACACGTTGTAAATTAATTCTTGTTGTTGGTTGGAGAACGCATCGAAGGAGACGCACTGCTCGAACTCTGGTACTGTTGGGTGCTTCATTACGCGGAATACAAGGCTCTGAAAGTAAGTTAATAATGTTAAAAATAATATTGCAAAGCATACAACCAATGAATTAAATAGTTTTTACACCTAAACAACGACAAATATCTGAACACACATTTTTGTTTTAAAGGTAGAAACGAAACCGCAACCTTCTGCGTGGCAGGCGGGTGTTCCTGTTCGCCCTATGCGCCAAAGAGTGGTGAATAACATAAGATAATAATAAAAAAAAAATTTGGTAAGTTAGGTATGGATTTATTAAATAAAAATGGCCGTGGTGGGTCAAAATCTCTACGATCTCGAAACCATTTGAAGAAAATAGTATGGAATTTACCAATGACAAGTAAGTAAAAGTTCTTGACTTCACAATTTAGGTAATCTTAAGTTCTAAAGCGGAATTACGTGGACCACCACCCATGGGCATTAAAGTTAAGAAGTGTTTTCAATTTAATAGTTTACCATATTTTAGGAAAATTCATTGTCCCTGGCCCATGTGGCTAAGTAGTTTAGAGCACCGCTACGGCTAAGCGGGGAAAGTGAGTTCAAATCCCATCGGGGGCATTGATCTAGAAAAGTATTTTATTTATTTCCTTAATTCCCCTAAATGTAGGTTGACACTTCTGAAATACCATCTAGTATTATAAAGTACCTTCTTGCTTTAATAAAGTAATCTTTTTGCTTTACCCATCATTCACAGATTAAAATACCTACCTACCCAACAATAGCATCACGAGTCCCGGAAACGATCGAACGGTTAAATATAACCCTCTCTATATTATTAAATTCTCACATTAGGTTTTATAACACCCATATTTTCGGAATACTACTTATTCCGGAAGAACGAACAATATCATAGACCCTACAGACATCAGACTTGTAAAATCGTCGAACCAACGTTAGAAAATACAAATGCTAAATCATCTCTTTGTGTGATTCACGCAGGTAAGCCTATGGTGCTCAGACCTGGTCACTAACTGAGGCTCAGTCCAAACTCAGATTATGCCAAAGGGCGATGGAGTGCGGATGGGTGTAAAAATAATAGATCGCATACGGAATACTATCGTGCAAGAAAAGATCAAGATCACGGATGTGGGCTTAAAATCAACAAGATAAAATTGGATGAAATGAAATGGGCACAGATGGGCTAAACAGCAAGAAGTTGGACACCTATGGATGATCGGCGATGGCGAAGGAGATCTCGATCGGCTAGAGCCAGTGTGGCCGGACTGGAGGTGGCCCAGGACCACGACTTATGGAGGGAGATGTGGGAGACCTTTGCCTAACAGTGGAATACTAGGAGTTAAATAAAACAAGGCTCTACTCAAATTCAACCTGATAGAGCTACGCTAAGTGATTTAGAGCACCGCTACGGTTAGGCTGACTGTCCACAGAAGCGCCGCTGCGCTACCTCGCTTCGCTTCTGACAGGCAGCCTTAAGCGGGGGTCATGGAGTTTTTAGGACAGTGTTTTCAATTTCTTCATCGTTACTTGTTTACTAATCTCTAAACTATTCGGCGATAGAAGTCCGTAGTCTGAGAGACCACCTTGACAGGCTCTCCATTTTCATGAAATGTGATAAGACGTGACGTCACATAACTATGACGTCATGTGGTAAGTTAAACATGAGCACAAAGAAGTTTTTATAGTGTACCTAATCTTTTTAGATTTAGATACTTACCCCGAAGCTAATTTTTTTTTGTAAATAGTAGCAAGCTATTTTTCTAATTTGGTCAAATTGCCTAATGTTTGGGGAATAAAAATACAAATGAAATACGCTGCCGAAAAATATAGATAATTTTCCCGATCTTTCGATTGAAAAAACTTTCATCATCATCATCCGAGCGATGTTCCCGGTTGCATCCCTCTCGGGAGCCCGGGGTCCGCTTTCCTACTTTTACGCCTTGAAAAAACTTTATATAGCGAAATATTTTAAGGGTTATATTTTTTAAAAATATTTTGTTGTTTCGTTTTTTACTAGGCGGATTAATTTTATATGGATATTTGTTACATTCTGTGACTGAATTTTTGTTTTGTTGTTGAATCTCCGAATAAATGCAAAAAAATAATTAAATATTAGGAATTTAATAAATAAAATAAAGAATTTAAATTTTATAATGTACACACCTGCGGTAAACTACACAGCAATGCTATGACCCAAGCAAATGTTAACATCGCTTTGCTTCTCTCTCTAGCAACTGCTAATCTTAGAGGATAGATGATGGCGTAGAATCTGAAACAAAATAAATCATTTTAGTGTCAGAAATATTATGAAGCAAATATGTTTTCAACATCAAACGGCTGAATCTTTAAAATAGGACGAAGCTAGAATAAAAAAAATATATATTTTAGGACGAAGCAAGCATATTGTTTGGGACAGGTTTTTTTTATGTGGGACCAAACCCAGTGGGCCGATCAAACAATAACCCATAATTGCAATAGATGAATCGATCAGAGAGATCGAGTTTAAATTTCTCTGTCTCTGAAAATGGAATTTACAAAGTTTGATAATAGGTAGTGAATGAAATATCTGACGTGAATGGAATACTGATTGCAGTTAGGTAATGAAATTCATTAGTCTCAACTGTTTATATTTGCAACAATACAAATGCGGTTGAAAATTCTGTGCATTTTGATGTTTGCTATGCATAGAAAATGAATATTTATAAACTAGTTTTTAATCGCGACTTAACCTTTAAAAATTTTTAAAATTGCCTACATCATAATGCTTGATAGCTATCTGTGTCTCAATCCTTACTTTCCTTTTTTTGCTTTTTACGCGAACCATCCATTGGCTTGAGTTATAAATTGATACACCTAATAAGTCACAATTTTATATTTATTGATTTGCTTTTTATTTCTTTGCGCAACTTTGTTCGCGTAGGGGTTGAATTTTTCAAAAAAAAATCTAAAGGGGAAGCCTGCGTCATAATATTTATCTGTGTGCTAAATTTTAGACTAATTAAATCATTGGTTGCAGCTATGCGTTGAATATATGAGTCAGAGGACTTTGAATTTTATATATAACTAGCTGTCCCGGCAAACGTTGTTTTGCTATTTACAAAAAAAAAAGGGTGCGTGTACTTATGTACGCGCGTGAGAAGTTATACTTCTTTGGCATTATTAAAAAAAAAAAAAAAAAAAAAAAAAAAAAACTCGTCCGACAAAAAACTCGTCCGACAAAAAACTCGTCCGACAAAAAACTCGTCCGACAAAAAACTCGTCCGGCAAAAAACTCGTCCGACAAAAAACTCGTCCGACAAAAAACTCGTCCGACAAAAAACTCGTCCGACAAAAAACTCGTCCGGCAAAAAACTCGTCCGACAAAAAACTCGTCCGACGTGAGAATTTTGTGTGACGCTTTTGTAAAATTTCACTCTCATCATTTTTTCATAACGCGCCTAAAGAAGTATAACTTCAAAAAAAAAAAAAAAAAAATTGATGTTGGCCGATTCTCAGACCTACTGAATATGCTCACAAAATTTCATGAGAATCGGTCGAGCCGTTTCGGAGGAGTTCAAGTTCGAGCCCCGTGAGAATTTTATATATATAGAGAAGATAGATTTGTATGTTTACGTTGCTATGTTAATTGAAAAGTGCAATTAATTGCACCCTTATTTACGACTGGCTGTGTAGAGGCGAAGGTTAATTGAGTTAGCATATATGTCATTAAATTATTAATTTTGTGATATAAATAACAATACAAATACCTAACAAGGACGGCATAATATAAAATACAGGTCCTTTATTTGAATTAAAGAAAATGAAAATTAATTATTATTTATACAATTTTTATAGATGTGTCAATAATTGAATTTACTATAACCCTATACTATCCCCTAAAGTCCCGGAATTTGGAGTTACTGAAGAACCGTAACTTTAGCCTCAGTCCAGTACTTTCATTGCTAAGTAAAAACATAAAATGGAAAGAACATTTTGTTCAGCTGTAGTAAATTGAGATCGCACTAAACAAGTGAAACAAAAAGAACCTAACTGGAGTATCCCGTGCAAAGAATTGATGAGTAAAAGGTTTTCATCATTTTCAAAACTTTTTCACGCGTTATGTTTAAACTTACAGGAAATTAAGAGATTTCAAACATTCTCAAAATTTTCATGTGAAATTCGAACCCATGATTCATTATATTATGTAGTACTTACAAAAAAGTCATTATATACCTAAATTCTTATTTAAATAAAAGTCAAAGTCAAAATTTCTGAGCAACTGAGCTTCATGAACTATAATACACTACCGGGCGAAAGCTCACGTAGCTCAGTTGGTCAGAGCAACGCTACGATTAAGCGGGGGTCATGGGTTCAAACAACATCGGGAGCATTAAATTATAAAGAACGTACTTACTTACTTATAAAATTTCTTGTATGTAAGTACCTAGTTTGAAAGTTCATGTAACTCGTCTAATTTTAATAATTTGGTAGAAATTCCGGGGACTTAATAGAATTAACCCCACGAGTGGGGGCGTACCGAAGGCACACAACCTTATTTAGATTTTTAAGGCGTCACAATATTATTTCATGCAAATCATTCCGAATTAATAAATAAATTTTTACTTTGACTTTGATTTCACACCAGTTTTTATTCCCTGCTGTCAACGAAAGGAATTCGCGATGCTTAACTTCATTATTTTAAGGCATTTAAAGGCCACAAAGTTGTGGTGTGAGAATTCTTCTAGAAAATCGGAATGCAAAATTGCTAATACCTTTTCCTTTTCTTGACAGCTGACCAAGAATCTTTTGTTCCCGTAATATAAGTCTCTGAAAATCTCTCGAGAAATTTCTCAGTAGTTGGTAGTAAGGTAGGAAATACGAAATAGTTTTCTAGCGAATTACTTAAATGGTAATCGTACCTATAGGTCTTCTAGTATTTCTAGGTTATTTCTAGTATTTTCTAAGGCTTTGGCGACTTGAACTCATAATGAAACTAATTTAACGGATATATTCACGTTTATTTTGTTTTTTGTTTAAACCTGACGTTTTGAGACCATGGTCACAGGCGGACTGCGGTGACAATTAATATGTTAAATTAGTTTCATTATGAATCGTAGGTCTAAAAGGATCCAACTAAAGAGGGCTAATTGCAGAAAAAAGCCCGTTTACAAGTCATAGAGGTATCATAGATACATAGATTATTAATTTCCGAACAGTAGGTATAAATGTATAAATAGTCAATAGACAGTCTTAAGTCGAAGTGGTAAGACCAGAAGCGCGAAAGAGGTGTCTTAATAGTACATTGCGATACAAGTGTGGAAAGTTGATCATTCCATAGAGGCGGTTCATGACGCGCGAGCGGAACGCGAGCGTGGCAAAAGCCGAGATGGAATTATCAATCCACACGTGTATCGTACGACGTTTTTTATCACAGTTGCGAATAAAAAAAAGACTTGTTAAAATAATAAAAAAGTTTTTAAGAATTTTAGGTTATGTTTACTATTTTTTGTTAATTACACTCCCGAAAGGCTAGGCAAAAGACTTTTAACCTAACAACCTCGTCTGACATACAATATTTTTTTAGGGTTTTTTTCATCTGTTTTTGCGTCGGCGGTTAAAAACAGAATATACCTAATGGTAAGGTAAAAATATATTTATGTACCTAAAGAAAAAACAAAATAAAAACAAAACTCAATTTTTAATTATTTTCAAAGACGTTATCACGTAAAATTATCGTTCATTATCAGACTTTAGAGACAACCTTTTGAAAAGAAGAAAAAAGGTACCAACAAAGAGTTTTAAGCCAGCAAGGCTTAAAAACTCTTTGATGGTACCTTTTTTCTATACATCAAAACAGTATGTAACCTAAGACAAAATAAGAATGTTTCATCTACCTAATATGTCATTAGCAGTAAGATACGTATTTGACTTATCGGGATAGCGTATTATTTTAGCACTAGTTGGATTTTTTTTTATCGCACGCCTGTATAATACGTTGCATTGTGAGCCTAAAAGCGGTTTAATAAGATCGACTTTATGAGCAACTGTGATAAAAAAATCTCATATGTCGCGAGAACATACGCAAAAAGAGTTTTAGATGAAAAAAAAAAAAATCGTCCAACAAATTGTCGTCTGACATTTGTCGTCCGTCAATAGTCGTCCGTTAAAAAATACCATATGTACGTCTTAATACACTCACAGCCAAATTAAAAACAGTAGGCCCAGGCATACATTTTCGCCGCGCCGCCGTAGAGAGGGGATAGCTGTCTACTCTCCATCCGTCTTACGCTTTTTCGATCAGGTCACGTGTCCTGACGCGAGTTTAAGATTTTATACCCATTACAGAAAAAGTGCTCAACGCCGCTAAAGAAGTTTTCACTTCAAAAACAGTTTTTGGGTATCAAAGGGATAGAAGCATCGCGCGGCGCGCGCGTGGAAAGGGATAAGGGTTTTCAGGTCCTACTTCACCTTAAGTCACTTCACTACATAGTATAAAACAAAACGCTTTCTCTGTCCCTATATCCCTTTGTATGCATCTTTAAAACTACTCAATGGATTTTGATGCGGTTTTTTTTAATAGATAAAGTGATTCAAGAGGAAGGTTTATGTGTATAATACATGCATAATATAGCCGTGCGAAGCCGGGGCGGGTCGCTAGTTAATAAATAAGTAAAAGTAACCAAACAAGTAGGTAGTGAAATTTCGTATTATTTTTAGTTAATATTTTATTACACTACAAAAAAAAAATCCCAATAGATAAAATATTCTGCAAAAAAAAATCGCATAGCTTATCAGGGTTCGAACCTGCAGGTGTCCAATTCCACTTAATTGGGCTTATAATAATTTAATCCATAGACTATACCACTACGCCACTGATCAGTTAAAGGCTTATTACACTGCCCTGATTCAGGGTCCCTAACCCTTAATTAAGGGAGGTGTAATAAGAGTTGAGTCCCTAATTAGTGCGTCAGAGTGGACCCGGTCCGCCTTACTTAGGGTTGCCAACCGTACTATATAATAAAGTAGGTATATACTTTATTTCGGGTTAAATGTACTCTATACTTTATAAGGAAAATAAAGTACGCAGAATACTTTATTTCACATAGTTTGTAAAATAGTATTAAGTGTAAAATGTAATAAATACTATATTATTACATTTAATTTATTTATTATTAACAAATTATTGACTACCAGTAATTTCGGAGCCTATTCGTTACAAACAAACAAAAAAATCTTTCCTCTTTATAATAGTAGTATAGATTATTGTGACCTTTTCTAGTAGCAATGGTAAAAAAAGAAAATACTTTATTAAAAGTTGGCAACCCTAGCCTTACTCCTTAACCGCGCTTACTACCTTTTTAGTGAATTAGGGTCCCTTTTTAGTGTAGTGTAATAATCGAGGTAAATAATAAGGTCCCTAACCACCCTAAATTCAGGGACCCTGAATCAGTGTGGTGTAATAAGCCTTTTAATAATAATAATAATAATAATTCATTTATTTCAGATCATATTATTAAGCAAAGAGCTGAAATTGGACATCATTTATTGTTAAATTGTTTGACAGATCGTCTGTGTGTTCAGTGTTGTAAATGTGTGCGTTATGCGTGATCTGTATATGTGGACGTTCTTTTGCATTAGTGTGCGTTGCCACCCTCTGTCCTTTTCTGACTGTACAAACGCCTTTGTTTCATTTATCTTCCAAATATTTTTGAATTAATCCTTCTGCTTTATCCTACCTTGAAACTGACATTCAATTTTAGGCAAAACCAAGACAATTAATCGTGAGGATTATTTAAGTGGAAAGTTCTTGTAAACTGAAATAATTGATGTGTTTTAAATGCGATGATGATGTAGGATAAGAGAATAGTAGCATACCTACTCAGAGTAGCTATGTAGGTACCTATGTATGTGTACCTTTACTACTTAATTTTTTCCCTTTGATTTGCCATTCAATGTTTGTTTTCAAGGATTGATTTCTACAATACTATCGATCGATACAAAAATAAAGAGTCTATACAATGTGTTTCAGTGAAGGGGTTTTAAAAAAAAACAACTTTTGTTCTACGACTTTTGGAAATTCGAACATTTTGTTCAAAGTTTTTGTATGAAATAGCTGATTTTCAAGTAAAAATTCCCTCAGAATTATCGAAAAAAAGTGCGAATTTCCAAAGTTGTAGAACAGAAGCAGAAGAAAAACGACCCCCTTTGGTATTAAAGCCCTTTCGCTGAAACACATGGCATAGCCCAGGGTTGACATGATTGACCAACTGTAAAAGTGAAAATCTGATTAAATCATAATCTGCCTTGGGGTTATTGAAATATAATTAAATTTTAGATTACCCGTTAAATGCATTAGCTAGAGTTTATCTTAATTTGTTTAAGCGCAATCTTTACTCATAGATTATCCGTTAAATACATTCAACTTAAATGTAGCTAAGCACAATCTGTAATGTAAGATTACCCGGTAAATAAATATTGCAGGACATTCTACATATCGCCATCTAGCCCCAAGCTAAGTAACTATAGACTTGTGTTATCGGTGCTAGACAACGGATATACTACTTATATACTTTTCTTTTGTAAATATATACTTATAATACATAGAAACAACCAGACTTCAGAGAAATATCTAAGCATAAATACTTGTCTAAGGAGGGAATCGAACCCGCAACCCTGTGTTGGCAGTCCGGCGTGGTGACCATTGTGCCAACTGGGTCGTCACTCTAAATGCATTTAGCTTGAATGGAGTTAAAATTTCAGCACAATCTCATGCAAACCTTTTCTTCCCTGAATAATGACACTAGAGCAAATAATCATTTAGCATACCTAAAACTTATAACTGCCATGACCATGCCCCTATGTTTCTATGTCATTAGAAAATGAAAAAGAAAACTAAGACATAAGGGTATAGTCATGGCAGTTATAGGTTCTAAGCATCCAAAATATGTGCTCTAGTGTCATTATTCAGGGAGGAAACAGTCGACTACGTTTGTATGGAGAGAGAGCCGGTACCCGGTAAGTGTTTATGTGGACTCAGCGCCTGCGTCACACTTACTTAAATACGAGTTGGTTTAACGAAATATATTTTATGAATAAGTACCAAAATTAATATACGGAATACACTGAGAAAAAAGTCACCACCAGAAATTAAAAAACTGTTTTGTATTTGGCGAAAAAACTAAGTTTTAGTGAAAATTACGAAAGTTTTGCTGGATTTGCAATTGTTATTATTTTTTACTAACAGCCTTGTATTTTTAAATGTAATTCCTACAAATCAAATTTAGTAAATGCAAAATATTACAAAGTTTAGTGGTTAATGCAAATCAGAGTAAATATAGCAAATGTTTTGTAAATTCAGCAAACTTGCGTTGTTTTTCTAAGAACCGTTATCTGTATTTTCAAGTAATTACTTATATACTAATTCCAAGCAATAAGATTTAATAATTTCAATTAAAATATCAAAACGTTTGTAATTATAACAAAAGGCTTTATTTGATATAACGGAAACGTTTAGTTTTTACATATTTCATAATTCCAAGCAATCGTTTGTAATAATCACAAAAGTCTTTATTTGATATAACAGAAACGTTTAGTTTTTACATAATTAATAATTTCAACAAAAGTATAGGATTTTTTTTGTAAATTCAGCAAACTTGCGTTGTTTTTCTAAGAACAGTTATCTGTATTTTCAAGTAGTCACTTATATACTAATTCTAAGCAATAACAATTAGTAATTTCTATCAAAATATCAAAACGTTTGTAATTATAACAAAGGGCTTTATTTGATATAACAGAAACGTTTAGTTTTTACATATTTCATAATTCCAAGCAATCGTTTGTAATGATAACAAAAGTCTTTATTTGATTTAACAGAAACGTTTAGTTTTTACATAATTAATAATTTCAACAAAAGTTTGTAATCCCAATCAATTGTACATTGTTACCCTAGGTGTGAAAGTCACTCATTGAGTGCCGAGACGGAGTTTGGCGCCCGAGCGTAGCGAGGGCGCTAATAGTTTGAGGAACTAAATGAGTCTTTCAACCGAGGTAAACACTGTGCTTTTCATTACGAATAATACATAAAATTCTTCCTAACAACGAGAGTGAATGAGAGACTCCATACTACCTGATCGTCTTACAAGAGACCATAGAGGTTATACATTAAGTAGTGTTTTTTTAGGTTTTTGTTGTATTCAATACCGAAATACGTCGGTACTTACCGAAGAGATTTTTATTAATGAGGTAATCCAACATTGGGAAATGACGCGAAGTCCGTAGATTTAAATTACAGTTTTTGTTACTCGGTTTGTCTAGAAAATGTTATTTATACAAAATACACAATCATAAATGAAAAACCAGATTAAACTTAACACAAAAACATAGTAAAATAACAAAAGATAATACTATCAAAACGTTAAAAATAATTTGAAAATGCTAGCATTTCCCGTCAGTTTTTTTTACTCAAGGAACGACACTGACCACTTGGTCGCATTAAGCCACATCAGCAACATCTCGACAGGGTGCGGGCGGCGGCGGCGCGGCATGGTCATAGGTCGCTTTGACCATTTTCGTCTTTACATTTATTTAATTAAATAAGATAAAAAATCTTGAACTAAATATATCTACTTGAATTCGATTACTGAGAAAAAAGTTACTAAATACTAAACTCTGGCAGTAAGCATGAGCCGTGCCAAGTATTATTCTTTGTTGTAAAAAAAAAGCAAAGAGGTTAGGTTTTTGAAGTTCCTAATGCGTAATGATACGGGTACTGGCTACATGCAGATTGCACAAGCCGTGCGAAGCCATAATTTGACATGACAGCTGTCAGTGAAAGCAAAAATCCCTAGGGCTGGAAATTTTATTTTCAATACGCTTCTCAGGCACCTTCAGACCTACTTTCCGAGTATGAGTAGTGAAAAAGTCTTTATTTGATTTAACAGAAACGTTTTGTAATTTCCAGTGTGCGTTTTGTAATTTCCAGTGTGCGTTTTGTTATTCCAAGCAAACGTTTGTATTTACATACATATAACAAAAGTCTTTATTAGATTTAACAGAACGTTTTGTAATTTCCAGTATGTTTATTAATTTCCAGTTTAGTTTAGTTATTCCAACAGAACGGTTTGTAATTTCCAGTGTGTTTATTAATTTCCAGTTTAGTTTAGTTATTCCAACAGAACGTTTTGTAATTTCCAGTATGTTTATTAATTTCCAGTTTAGTTTAGTTATTCCAAGTGTGCGTTTTGTTATTCCTAGTGTGGCGATAATCCGCACCGGTGGCACTTCCGGATTTTTCGGCAGCCATTCCAATTTTGTTTGTACTGCCGATGGGTCGCGTCGCGTGTCGCCCGCTAGTTCATTTAAATTAAATTGTAAAAAAACTTGATAGTTTAAAGATACCTACCTAATTATATTATTAATAATCCTTTTCTGCTTTAAAAAAAGGATATCTTTAAGCGATCAAACTCTCTATATAACGCGTTATTTTAAAAGTGTTACAAAGTGTGGTGAAAAATATGGATCAGCTCACATGTGATGTGATCTTCTAACTAATTGGGGTCTCTGTGATTACATTAAAACATTTTGTGGTAAGTCAAACCTACATAATGATTATCGTAATTATTCTGCCTGAGTGCATAACTTTTTGTGTTTTTGCTTTGAACTTTGAACCGTGCGTCGCGGAGGGCCGCGCCGCCGGCGCGGCGTCGTCCGCGTCCTCATGTGTAGGTACCTGTCATACCTGTACCTAGGCACATGAGTGACCTAGGTAGGTAGGTACCTGTTTTTTTTAATACTTACCATCTCATTCCACATAGATACATGTCTTCGCCTATTATAGTGACCTATTTAGATTTTAGGTTAGAATAGAATGGTTGAAACAACCAAGTAGGTATAGGTACCTAGTCATGCAGGTGTTGACAAGTTCCATGAACTGACTACCTCATGTAATAGTAGGTACTATGAAGTAAGATATCACCATATAGGTATTTTAATTTGATTTTGTTGGTGACCTTTGTAAGCTGTGGAAATAAAAAACCTCAAATTGCTTGTATGTACGTGTTAAAATGGATGGTAGTGAGGTAGATCAGGGTCTTTAATAATAATAATATAATAATAATAAATTAATATTTATTTCTTCCTCTTAATTTAAATACACTTATAAAGGTAAGTACACTGTGAAAATAATAATTATGTAGAGGAAGCTGGTGTCTGAATAAGGTATCAAAATGATACCTGTTTCACAGAATCACCAGGACCCCCAAACTCTAGTTACATTATAAATAGTAGTAATTAATGTGACTTGAATTTAAGTAGATTTAAGCCAACTGACATATTAATAAGTTTGAATTTTAAATTTGATGTAAGTATAATAATTAAACAAAAAAAAAATGGTAGGATTCATAGTAGGTTAGGTATACAAAATAATATTAAACAAAAATAATAAGATAAATAATAGTAAAAAATAATATTTTATATAAATAATAAAAAATAATTAATAAAGATATTATAGATAAGTACATATTACTATACATGCGAAAAGTTAATTATATTTATATATTTTTATCCGTCTACAAGTGTGTAAAATTGTATTTGAGGGCCCTCCCTCAGGCTCCAGCCTCATACGAGTTGGGCAGGGAGGGACTCCACACCTCATAGTATTGTGGGTGAATGTTTGTGTATGTGTGTGAGTGTGTGTGTGAGCGAGTGTGTTTGTGTGTGAAGGCCTCGGCCAAGCCGATGGAACTGTCCATGAGTATGTGTAAAAGTGTAGAGTGGGGTAGGGTGAGAAGTGTCTGTAGATTGGCGCAGGGCGGCTCTATTCCATAAGCCTCTCAGTATCGTCATAATCGAGAGAAACCAACCAGTTCTTCATTTTATTTTTACAGGAAGCTTTACTATCGTCATATATATAAATTAATTTGTTAACTGTATTGTATAGATGACCTCCCAGAAAGCAATAAAATTGATGGGTGAATTTGGTTCTAAAACAGGGATTTGAGCATACTCTGTCCCACCTTCGCCTTCTATACACTGCATCTGGATCATACTCAATCTGTGAGTGTTTCCTAAGGACCGTATTTAGGATAAACAGTTGTCGTACCGTCAGCACCTTACATTTTTTGTACAGTTCAGTGGTGGGGTAGTAGAAGGGTAAAAAGTTGCTCACTTTAAGTATCGCCCTCTGAGCTCTCTCTAACTTTATGAAAGCTGTCCTATAAATCCCGCCCCATGAAGTTATACAATACCCTAGCAATGACTGGCATAGAGAAAAATAGACAGTTTTTATAAGCCCAGCATCAGCCACATGCCTTAGGTTTTTAAATATAACTATAAGCTTCCGAATTCTTGCCGCTAATAAGGCAGTATGTTTGTGAAAGTTAAGATGGTTATCAAGCGTAACACCTAGGTATTTAATATACTCGGTTTCCTTAATTCCCGGGCAGTTGCAATTAGGATTAGTAGGATTTTTACAAAGATGCGTTTTTAACTCATATGTATTAGATGGAACCGTGCCTCTGACAGTGACAATACAACAGGTTCCACTACTTTGTAGACATTTCGTCTCTTCGCGCCAAAATCAATCGAGTCGAGGCGACGCGGGACGGCGCACACTAGCACGGCACGCGACGCGACTCATCGGCCAACGCTATTTTGTGATCTTCACAGTCTGTGCCATTTATCGTCCACAAAATTTTGAGAAATTGTAAGTTTTTCTAGCTCTGCGTGTTAGACGCTTTTTTTATTTAGTGTTGGCCGTCCTTGTTGTGTACAAGGACGGCATCCAGGAGACCACGCAGGTTAGTCGAGTTGATGAAATACTTTTCCGATTAAAGCCGTTTGTCCAACGCAGTCCACCGCCAACTAAAGTTAGTTATTATAGCTCAGCTCGCATAGTTGAGCCAGTTTTTCATACATGTGCGTCCACTGCACACACCCGCAGGTTAGTTTAGCTGCGAGCTAAGCTAAACTAACCTATTTTAGGTTGATTTTAGGTGGTTGTGGATGGTCGGAGTTTTGTGGTACCAATGGAAATCATCTGTTGACTTACAAACACATGCCTCTTTTAAACAAGTAGGTAAATAAAATTGAAGATAAGTGTTTGTTTGTTTGTAACTAGGTAATATCAAAATAACGGCTTTTGACAATTTTGATGTTGATATTTTGATATAAACACACTCTTGTCTTCAATTTTATTTATTTGTATTTATGAATAGGTAGGTACCTTATACAAACACATGCCGTTTGTATACGGTACCTATTAAAAAAACAATTTTTAAAGTTTTTGGTCTGTTTGTCTGTCTGTTTTGGCATGAAACGCGGGTGAAATCGCGGGATGCAGCTAGTATACTAATAAAATTGACGTATGGGCGGTGGTTCCCAAAAAATGATCTCCGAAGTGAGGAGTGGACATTGGCATAACTGTGTAACTTATTTACAGAAGGCAGAATAGATGCAGGGACTCTCCGATTACTAGCAAATGATGAAATTGTACAGCTGATACCAATCCCTGGTGATAGGACAAGATTTAAAGCAAACCTAGAGAATTGGAAGGCGGAACTCAACAACATAAAATCACCAGATCCAGCATGTGATACAACTGCAAATGTGAGTAGTAGGTGTGTGTGTGTGTGTGTGGTATAGTACCTACCTAAATGATAAATTGGGAAAATGTTACTAACAGACACTTAATTTTATTTAAATTTATTTAAAATTAAATAATAGGTTAAAAAATTTGCTTAAGTTTTATAGTTTTATGTTTAGATAGATTTAATGAACACCAATTAAAAATAAAATAACAATACCAAATAAGTGTAATAATAGACGGACAGTCTTATCGTTCAGAATGACCGCTGTCAGTTGTTGGTCTTGGCCATACTTAACACGATGCTTATCTATATCACTCTCATCATCCTTGCCTTTTTCTATTGGGCTCTCAATCTAATCTGTACTTACTTACTGCCTAGATGACTCAAGTTTATATTTTACTTTCAGCTGCCTACCCTGTCATGTTCTGACTTGGAAATTGAAAATGTGTCATTTGGGTCTTTGCTGGAGTTAGGTCCACTACATTCACCACGACATTTACCTATCTGCAGGCCCGTTTCGACTCCAGCTCAACCTTCAGGAAGTAAGCCTAAAGCTTCTTCAAGCCAGCTTTTACAAGGAACGGGGAATCGCACTTCATCTCCAGTTCAAGGCAAACTATACCTCTCAGGGCTATGTGAGTACTATTTTCACGTTTTATAAGTAGTACCTGGGCGACCTAGCTTTGCTCGGTATTTTTTTTGGTAATCGACGTTTTCTAAAAATGAAACCTAGCTAGATCGATTTATCGCCCCGAAACCCTCTGGCTATCATACTAAATTTCATTAAAATCGTTGAAGCCGTTTCCGAGATTCAAAATATCATTACATAGTATAAAACAAAGTCGCTATGTATGCTTGAATCTTTAAAACTACGCAACGGATTTTGATGCAGTTTTTTTTAATAGATAGAGTAATTCAAGAGGAAGATTTATATGTATAATACATGTATAATATAGCCGTGCGAAGCCGGGGCGGGTCGCTAGTATTTTATTAAATATTATGTAAGTTTATACAAGAATTGCTCGTTTGAAGGTATTAGATTTTTAGCTTATCGAATTCCAAGAGGCTCTCTTGGACCAACGGGAACACAGTTTTTTAGTGTGTAATTTTTTTTATTTGTGTAATATTATATTATAGTGTACTGAGCCACTTTTATTAAATATAATATCCTTTTTTGTTTTAGGTTCTTCTAACATTGCAATGTACACATGATGTTAAAGCCATATTAAACAAAGGCCAACTATCGGGCAAACTAGATGACACACAAAGGAACCTATTAGTGAAATTAATAATTGGACCTCTTTTTGAGAAAGATCCAAACATAATAATCTCAAATACCGATTTCCCTAATTGGGCATTAGAGGTACAGGAAATTTTCCCGAATGAGTCGACTGCATTGTACTACACACCTCATGTTTCAACATTAGTGAGAGGTACAGCTCGCAATGCGTCTGGAAAATTACTGCGATATGTTTACAATAGACGAAGACAATTAACCTTCAAGCGGGCGCGCGGTCATTTATAACAGCAGCGGTCGCGCGTAACCTAAAAGACCTATGGGATAAATCAGATAAATAAAACACTTATTAATCAACATCGTTTATTATTTATTAATTATAATCATTACTCTTTTTCTATGACATTAATTAGCCGAAAAATTAAATAAAATTTTAAGTAAAAACTAAGTTATAAAAACAGAAAATGTAAAGTAACTAATCTTTGAATTAAAAATCTAGTTTAGTAACAAAAAACCATCTTTGGTGCCTGTATCTAGCGAAAATATCTAGTAACTAGGAAATAACAAAAATTTAAAATTATAAAATCAGTTGGTCATGAGACATGTTTCTGACCCTTGGTCACTGAGTTCCGATTCACTTTCTTCATCTTCTCGTAGTATTTCTTCAATGGCACTCGATGTTATCGGTTGTCGACGACTCATTTTTATAAATAAAACATTCAATTTGTTAAAACTAAATAAAAACGAGAAATAAAAAATTCGCTTTGAGCGTCGCGCGTAACCTTTTCGACGACAGGCGCGTGGTGTCGATTCGACGCCTACGCCGCGACTAAAACAATTGCGCTCCTTGCGGTAACGGGGGTGCGGGGAGTAAGTGTAAACTGTTTATTTGGTAGGTAGATAAACTATGACAAGCTACTTAGAACATAATATGGATTCAACGAGAATTATTGTTAATATCAGCGAAAATGTATTGAAAGCGGTCGATTCGACGTCGGGCGACCGCTTGAAGGTTAAGAGAAAAAGGGATAATTGAAGGTTCTTCTCGCTCTCGGTGGTCATCAACTTCTTCGCACACTGCTTTGAAAATACAATCACCTGTAGCACATTTAGAAGGAAAGATAGGTAATACAAGTTGCAATATGAGACATTTGTTTTTAAGTTCCAAGTGCCCAGTAATTTCACTAGAAAAACAATTTATCTTTTCTCTTATTAATTTAATCTCTATTAAACTTATATTCCAAATTTCATTTAAATCAGTTCAACTGTTTTGAAGTTTATACATCATACTTTCACATTATTAAGAGCAGATGTGTCATATCAGTCAAAATTAAATTGCCTTCGTCAAAATGTCATCTACCTATTATTAAATTATTATTGCCCTACTTTTATTAGATATTTAGTAGTTAGTTATGGCTTATAAATTAATTTATATTTCTCTTTTTTTGTAGACTCTGCCGAGGAGATAGAAGAAAAACTTACTTTTCTAAAAAATGCTCTGGAGCCCTGGCACCTTATAGAAGAATATTGGACAGCTACAGCCAATTATGACTGGCTAAAAACTATTCAGGGCCAGGAACCCTTCAAGAATATT
The DNA here is from genome assembly GCA_907269075.1 of Idaea aversata. Lineage (NCBI taxonomy): Eukaryota > Metazoa > Arthropoda > Insecta > Lepidoptera > Geometridae > Idaea > Idaea aversata. Next base: position 11,981,297 of record OU026097.1, on the reverse strand, counting down.
TCAATGAATATCCTGTATTGAAACAGTCTACTGGCTATACATTGCTAATACGAGACTTTGACATCTTATACAAAGACAAATCTGATGCTTTGTTCATCAATATATCGACCCTGAACAACAAAGTAATCGAGCTTGCAAGAAAAAAATTAGCAAATATACGAGACAAAGAAGAATTGAAACATACTTTAGAAAGATATCTATCTGCAGTAACCGGTTAGTATTTTACATCACTTAACTTATATATATATATATAGAACCTACACAATACACGCTGGCTGTTTGACTTGTTGGTTTATTATGGCTTACATCAAAATCTTCACCAGCTATAGGATTCCATTAGATTTGGCAAGATTATGTATTTTCGGCTATTCCTGCACCCAAACTTAGTAGAGAAAAGAACGGAATATTTTTGTTGACTTTATCCTACGCATAAGTGTGTGTGTAAAATTTATCAATACCTACATGTATACAATATTGACAAATACAATGTCTTAACTACTCTTTCCTGTTTCAGAAACTGCATCAAGTGACACGCTTAATAATGTCAGTTTATTGCTGCTGCCATTTTAAACATCAAGTGTTCCTTTAAAAGATAAAAAGAAAATCACATGGAAACCTTCGAAAACAGAAGTAAGGGACGGTTTCATTACTCAAATTGCCTCTGATGCTGAATTGGAAACTACAATCACAAGCCGAATATCAAAACTACACAGGTTTGGAAAATCGATGCAGCCTTTTGTAGTCTTTGTGGGTACTATAACTGATATTCCTCATTGTTATGTCATTGCGGGGAGCACTTACTATTACTTTGAAAAGTTATTGACAGCTGCTGTAGACGTTTGCTTCAAAATAATTCATGCTACAGGTGCCAAATACCAAGGAGTGCGATTCTCCGTTCCTTGTAAAGGGTAGCTTAATAAGGATTCTTTAGGCTTATTTCCTTTATTAAACTTTTTACCCTATATTAAACTTTTTAAACTCACACAATTTGTATTCATAGTAATTATTTTCCCGGGTATCAAACGCGTATTTTTTATTTTTATTTCTCTTACCTCGATGTTTCGACTATGTTACAATAGTCATGGTCACGAGGAGACACACGACCATGACCCTCGCGACCATGACTATTGTAACATAGCCGAAACGTCGAGGTAAGAGAAATAAAAAATACGCGATTAAGACCCGGGAAAATAATTACTACACTAATATTATGAAGAAAGATTGTTTTGTTTGTTCAAAGCTATTTATAAGCTATACCTTAGATAGATAATATAATTTTCTTTCCATATTTAAAATAAATAAAAATGTACCCTAATAGGAGCATAATTATGAGCTGTGGTGCCCTAATAGAGTAAGATCTCGCCTACCACCCATTTGCCTCCTTTGATCCTGCCCCCGGGGTGGTTAACGCCACTAGTGAGTGCTAGCTACCACCCTGGTGGCAAGAACAAAGGGGGCAAATGGAAAAAACCCCTAGGGATTGGTATCAGCTGTAAAATTTCATCATTTGCTAGTAATCGGAGAGTCCTTGCACCTATTGTATTGTGTAAATAAGTATAAATCACAGTTAGGTCACGTAATTTAAATCACGTTTACCACCATGGTGGTCAATAGCACTTATGCTATTGACCACCGGGGTGGTAAACGCCACTAGTTAGTGCCAGCTACCACCCTGGTGGCAAGGTCAAAGGGGACAAATGGGAATAAACCCCAGGGATTGGTATCAGCTGTACAATTTCATCATTTGCTAGTAATCGGAGAGTCCTTGCATCTATTGTCTTGTGTAAATAAGTTCATAGAGTAAGATCCCAGGGCCACCAGACGTCACGTATTTTCTGACGAACGAAATGTGGACGATTGAGTAGTGTTAGTATGTACTAAGAACGCATGCCTATCCGCTAGTTTGCTTAAACGGCCAATTTTCAGCAAGGTTCAACCAATGTAACTTGACCCTTACATTGTATGGGCGCCTCAATACTCGGTGCCGAGGGTTCCGTACATTAGTTTCAACTCTCTTTCTCTACCGTTGCAGTGGTATGGTAGGTACCAATTTAACTTGACCTCTCTTTCGTTTGGGCACCCATACAATGTAAGGGTCAAGTTACATTGGTTGAACCTTGCTGAAAATTGGCCGTTTAAGCAAACTAGGGGATAGGCATACGAAAATATGTGACGTCTGGCGGCCGTAAATAGTAATGTAATTTACCTATGTATGTAATAGTAATGTATGTGGTATTGTTTAACATAATTAATCTACACTAATATTAAACTTTTTAAACTCACACAATTTGTATTCATACCTCGACGTTTCGACTATGTTACAATAGTCATGGTCGCGAGGGTCATGGTCGTGTGTCTCCTCGTGACCATGACTATTGTAACATAGTCGAAACATCGAGGTAAGAGAAATAAAAATAAAAAATACGCGTTTAAGACCCGGGAAAATAATTACTACACTAATATTATGAAGAAAGATTGTTTTGTTTGTTCAAAGCTATTTATAAGCTATACCTAAGATAGATAATATAATTTTCTTTCCTTAAAATAAATAAATATTTAAAATGTACCTATTCCATATGTCTTTATTTCAACAACTCCCCTTGTAACTAATTTAAGTATTTTTTAACTTTGCTTTACTTTTGATTACTTTGTATTTAAAATATTTTTAAAACTTTAATTATACACACCAATGCATTTGAGTTAATCGATATCAATAATAAACTTTAAGTTAAAAAATATCTAATAATTAGTTCAAACAACACAACTACCAACTAAGGTACCAAAACCTTCGTTTTGTAATGTCTAGTAAAGTTCTAAGTATTATCAATAATTTAATATTGTACTGAAAATATTCTATAATATGAAAGTTAGTAGGTGTGGGTATTCTTAATTTAATATTATAAAATATTATCAGTATTATTAGTTTTGTATTGTCTAGTAAACACCTAAGTAGGTATTATCAATAATTTAATATTGTACTGATAATATTTTATAATATTAAAGTTAGTATAAATACTAAATTTAATATTATCAAAAGCTTAGTTTTGTAATGTCGAGTAAAGTCCTAAGTATTATCAATAATTTAATATTGTTAAAGTTAGTCTAAGTACTAAAAATATTATAAAATATCATCAAAAGCTTAGTTTTGCAATGTATAATAGAGTCCTAAGTATTATCAATAATTTAATATTGTACTGATAATATTTTAAAATATTAAGGTTAGTACCTGTACTAAATGTAATATTATAAAATATTATTAATATAATATTAAATCGTTTAAAATCTAGGGCTTTACTAGATATTACAAAACTAAGTATTGAAAGTACTAGGGCGTCACTAGATATAACAAAACTGAGCTATTGAAAGTACTATGGCTTTAATAGATATTACAAAACTGAACTACAGAAACTACTAGGGCTTTACTAGATATTACAAAACTGAACTACAGAAACTACTAGGGCTTTATTAGATATTACAAAACTGAACTACAGAAACTACTAGGGCTTTACTAGATATTACAAAACTGAACTACAGAAACTACTAGGGCTTTACTAGATATTACAAAACTGAACTACAGAAACTACTAGGGCTTTACTAGATATTACAAAACTGAACTACAGAAACTACTAGGGCTTTACTAGATATTACAAAACTGAACTACAGAAACTACTAGGGCTTTACTAGATATTACAAAACTGAACTACAGAAACTACTAGGGCTTTACTAGATATTACAAAACTGAACTACAGAAACTACTAGGGCTTTACTGGATATTACAAAACTGAACTACAGAAACTACTAAGGCTTTACTAGATATTACAAAACTGAGCTATTGAAAGTACTAGGGCGTTACTAGATATAACAAAAAGTTAGTATTTATCTATGACGTCATCGTTTCTGATATTACTATGCACGCTGGAAATTACAAAATAGTTACTATTTATCCATGACGTCATCGTTTAGGATATTACTATGCACACTTGAAATAACAAAAGAGATATTTGTAATAATTACCAATTGCATTTACAAAAATCAATTTGTAGCTATTACAGGGCATTTGTTGTCCTCGGATTAAGTAATATTTTTGTAGAAATTAGTGTATTTTGGTAATTTTTTCTCTCAGTGTAATTAACAAAATTGAAGCCGTAACTTATACAAAATTAATTTTGATAATTTAGTTATAATTAGTTACCCCTTTATCTTGAATCGCAGTGCAAAATGAAATCATAAATTACCTATGCAAATCTAATTTAGATTTGATAATTTCGTTTACAATTCCTCCTCAATTCGACGACCTCTGTGGCGCGTCGGGCGAACACCCGACTGCGACGCAGAAGGTTTTATGTTTTATGTATTTTTTATAACAAGTATTTATGTTGACCATAAATTCTTGTTTCTGGTTCTGGGTGTTTCCTATATGTATAATATGTATATATGTACAAAAAAAAAAAATAAGTATATAAGTAGTTTATCCGTTATCTGGCACCCATAACACAAGCATTAAGTTGCTTAGCTTGGGGCTGGATGGCGATGTGTAATATGTCCTGAAATATTTATTATTTATTTATTTATTTAATTCAATTCGGCCTGGGAGCGGAAAGGTCACCCACAGGGTGCGGCCCGAAGACCAGCGCTGCAGTTGCGCCTGCGTATCTGCAGCACATGCTGAGGCTTTACCCATTCGGGCAACACACGACTTCTCAGATATCTTTTATTCTTATTGTCTGTTCTTTGTATTTATTTTTCTCTGTAACTATCTCGATAATGTCTCTTAATTGTATTACTTTTCTCTATAATTATGTCTTACTGTTTCTTATTTGTGTCTATGTCGTGTGTTTGTTTGAATAAATTCTATTCTATTCTATTCTATTCTAAGTAGTTAGCTTTATCGCAAATGTCAGCCATCACAATGTAAAATTAACTTCTGTAATTATTAGTACGGAAAGTTTAATTAAAACAGGATATTTACGATTTTTTTTGTATTTTCTAGAGCTCGATATTTAGATGCTGTAACAAGCATCATTTTCAAGAGACGGAAACAAAAAAACATGGAAAATTTCCTTTTTTTTAATAACTTTAGTAGTAAAAAAAATATAAAGCCCCAAAATGAATAAATAGGTTTTAATTTAATAAAACATATTAATTTTGGGATGCACAATCAACGGTCAAAAGTCTCTGCCCACCGTAACGTTTACAATCCTGTGCAGCACTATTTGAACATTATAAAAACGTAACCTGTGGATCGAACCTACGTCGGTTGGTGTAGCGGGTGGCAGCTTATACCACTCGGCCAACTAAAGACTTAGCTAACATGTTGAAAATAATAATCACACTAAGTACTTTTAATTCAAGTATTTATATTTGTGTGTAACGTCTATTAGAAGAAGGTCGTAACTCCAATACTTGTTTATAGTATTACTAGCGACCCGCCCCGGCTTCGCACGGCTATATTATGCATGTATTATACTTAAAAACCTTCCTCTTGAATCACTCTATCTATTTTAAAAAACCGCATCAAAATCCGTTGCATAGTTTTAAAGATTTAAGCATACATGGGGATATAGGGACATAGGGACAGAAAAAGCGATTTGTTTTATACTATGTAGTGATTGTAACAAACTGATACTGGACTTATGACGCATACTGTACCTATCAGAAAAAAAAAATCCGATAAGACGTAAAAAAAAGCGTACTTAGGTACTTACCTAATATGTTTGAATCTGGTTAACAGTGTCTAGACATAGCTAGGTAGCTAGATAGATCTATTGTGCATTGAAATATAGGTATCTACGTCTGTTTCCAATGTACAGAATGAGGAAGTGCAAAGCGAATGTAAACAGTAAATATTTGCAATAGTAGGCGAAGCTCAACAGGAAGCGGTTGCATTGTTTGATTTCCTACGTAATACAGTAGAAAGATACATTATAGATAGGTTTTATTTATTTATATTTATTTTTTTTATTATTTATTTATTTATAAATAAATGAATAAATGAAGTTCTCAGTGTAATTATTATTTTCAACATGTTAGCTATGTATTTAGTTGGCCGAGTGGTATAAGCCGCCACCCGCTACACCAACCGACATGGGTTCGATCCACAGGTTACGTTCTTATAATGTTCAAATAGTGCTGCACAGGATTGTAAACGTTACGGTGGAGGTGCACTTTTGAGCGTAGACTGTACCTGTTTAATATATTTGAACAGCACCTGCGGCTAAAACTTCAACACACGTTCTAAATGTAGATCATGTTCAAACAGGTCCGTTTAATAATTTTGGTATGGCACAACTTCATGTACCTAATTACTTAGTGCTGTCTAGCTTCCTACGTTATTTCTACATTTAGGTATTCGTAGAAGACGACTAAGGGATTTGGAAACCTTGTTTACCATCCGCTACTACAGCATTTCCAAGGATTGATGCCAGCTAAGTTTATTTGCGATGCCACACTCCGCTTCAAAATAGGCACAATGTTTCGTCAAGCTAGGTATATTTAAATTGATAGTTTATCCACCTTTTATGCTTAGATAATTATTGTTTCTGGTTATTCAGAAAGGAATTCCATTCTGCAGGTAATTTATACTAAAAGAATTGTAAAACTCGGTCTACTCTATACGTAATTCGTAAGAAATACATAAAAAATAAAATATACACGTTGACTTGAGAGCTTGCTCCGTTTTTGCGAAGGTTAAAAAGTAGCCTTCACGATCACTACATAGTATAAAACAAAGTCGCTTTCTCTGTCCCTATGTCCCTATATCCCTATGTAAGTATGCTTAAATCTTTAAAACTACGCAACGGATTTTGATGCGGTTTTTTTCAATAGATAGAGTGGTTCAAGAGGAAGGTTTATATGTATAATACATGCATAATATAGCCGTGCGAAGCCGGGGTGGGTCGCTAGGATTCGATAATGGACTATCCAACACAACAAGTTTTTTTTTTACTTTTAACCTTAGCCAGAAGTTCCTAAGATTAGTGCGTTCAACCAAACAAACAAACTCTCCAGGTCTTATAATATTAGTTTAGATAAGTAATAATATAAGTAAAGATAAGTCCTTCTAAGCCTGAAACTAGGAATTCTAGTTTAAGTTATTTATTTTACTTGTATATTTAGATCCATAATTTAGTATGTAAAAATGGGTTTTGGGAATTAAATATACACATGCTTGTAAAATGGGAATTAAATATACACTTGCATATTTTTGAACACGATCTAAGTTGAGGATGTAGCTAAACCTGGCCAAGCGCAGTAGCGGGTAGCGGAGTAGCGGGGTTAAGCCGTGACGAAGTTTTACTACCGATTGCTACCTATAGCAACTTGCAATATGAACTTCATTGTACCGGCAGCAGACATTTCCTATTATGCTGGCCGGCATTAGACATGCTAACATTTGAATTGTAGTAGAATAGCGGAATGTCTTTGTGATTGGCTGCAAGGACGTATCGTAATTTATTATGAAGAACTCTACATTTCAAGAATAAAACATTGATAAAGTAATTATTTTACCGGGTCTTAGTCGAGTATTTTATTTCTCTTACCTCGACGTTTCTACGATTTTACAATAGTCATGGTCGCGAGGAGACTGCAGCAGCGGCGAGCGTTGTCCTCCCATGCTGATAGTTGAAGGTAGTAACCGAGGGTAGGTCGAGTACCGACACTCGATTTTATAAACAGTTTTATTAACACTCATAAAGGCTGCGGCACACTACACTCGTTATATATCTTAGGATATATATAATATATTCACTGTATATTAGTATTCTATACGAATACAAATCGTGTGAGTTTAAAAGATCATTTGCCCCTGGATGTAACAATATTTATTTATATCTATGATCTTTACATAAATTATTCATATGTAACTCACCTGTCAAGGGATATGCAGACCAAAACGTTTGACGAAAGATACAACCCAAAAGCTCTGAGTACTAAAAAGAATTTGCATGCTAAGTTTCCCGCTAACCACGCATTTGTTGTTCGCCATCCAATCTGTGAACAAAAAGATATTTTAAATAATAATATATCAACACCTCAAGAGGCTCTCGTAAAGCTGAAAAACTGGGAAAAGATAAATTCAGAAGGTAGAGACCTTGTTTTTATTATCCTGTGTGATTTAGATTCGGTTGGACAACCAATTTAAAATAAGTTTAAGATCTTAAAGCCATTAGTCAATCGACAACTAAATAGGTTAGTTAAGCTTAGCTCGAGTAGTTGACCCAATTTTTCATACATGTGCGTCCACTGCAAACTAAGCCAGCTAAGCTACGTAAAACTGAAAAACTGCGAATAAACTTTATTTTGTTGGCGGGGGAACGGGCAGCTTGAACATGATTAGCCTACTGTCGAAGTGTTGCTAAAATATATATATATTTTAACTAAAATCCTTTGGGTCTCACTGCCTTTGATCGAAAGTCGACGTATATAAGATGAGTAATTGCCAGACAGTAATTCAATAGTCTGCAGAAGCCCTTAAAGGGAGAAAACATGGTTAAAAATAACGAAATTTTCTAGTCTAATTTTTTGTTTACCTTTCGCACATACCTACTTACCTATTCATAAGAAGGTAGTAAGTATCTAAATAAATCAAATATTTATATTTCAAAGAATTCGGAGCTTAACATACAAGTACAGTCAGCAAAAAATGGGAGGGATTTCAAGTATTTATTCAGGAATTGGTCTCTATTAGCAACACTATAGATTGATAATACTAGAAGATGATTATTGTTTTTGGATAATTAACAGGTTCGATTCCTAACTTGAATGGCTTTTTGAAAAATCTAATTATGCAGTTTTAGTTTTTGTCGAAATCAAGCACGAAACTCCTTTCGTCATTTTTTGCTATCTCGTATAGTTGATTACTGGGTCTATGGGCAATTAACTTTACCCGTGGTTCCAAGGCACTAGGGATTAAGGGGCAATTTGATCAATATTTTGACTGCTGATCAAATATTAAATGTGTCGTTTGTTTGGATCACTAAAGTAAATCATATATTACCATAACACAAACCTTAGCAAGAATGTACTGTGTAGATAAATAGTCCAACAATATTTATTTATTATTTACGAAACTTACGCGTTATAATTAGTCGCGTTTAGGTCCACTCTGCCTCTTAATAGCTACCATTGCAGTAAAACTCAACACTTACAAAAATGATGGTAATTTCATAGTGAAATGATAACAACAACGTAGGTATGTAACATTATGGTAGAAAGGCCGTAATGTTCGTCCATTAAAATTGGGTTCTTTGTCTGTAATATGTCATGTTTACGAAAACAAAGGGCAAAACCAACGAACAATTTATAATGGCGTTAAAAATGTAATCCTTTTTTTTTTTAATAATTTTCGTTTTTAGAAGTCGAAAATTCAAAGTAGATTGGACCAAGGAATTACGTTGTCTCATACAAACTTTGCCCCCCTTTTTTAAGAGTAGAATTTCGGATAATCCTTTCTTATCGGATGCCTACGTCACACGAAGAACACACCCTCCAAGTTTCAGATCTCTACGATCAGCGGTTTAGGCTGTGCGTTGATCCGTCAGTCAGTCAATCAGGACAAAGCATTTTATATGTAAGTATGTAAATAAACTAGATTTTGCCCGCGACTTCGTTCGCGTAAAACTCGAAAGTGAACCAAGGAATCACGTTGTCCTATACAAACTTTGCCCCACTTTTTGACCCTCTTAGGGGTAGAATTTCGGAAAATACTCTCATATCGGATGCCTACGTCATGTCTTGTCGTCTACAATGAACACACCCTCCAAGTTTCAGATCTCTACGATCAGCGGTTTAAGCTGTGCGTTGATCTGTCAGTCAGTCAGGACAAAGGATTTTATATGTATAGATAGATGATATTAAATACTAGCACAGCCCTGTGGTTTTACTCGCGTAAGTCCCGATCCCGTGGGAATATCGTAATGCCTTTACGGTATTAAAGGACAACTATCTCTACAGCTTTCTCTTATTAATATTATTTTTTTTTTTCGTTTTTATTTTATACTTTGTCTTATGTCAGTGCTTTTATGTTTTAATAGCACATGTATACTCTATTATAATAAGTTACCTAAAGATGTATGACATGTCCATTAACAAATTCAAAACTTCTAATAGGCATAAATTGTGCGCTATGGTGTACTATGATACCTCTTCGTACCTTAATGATAAGAATCTTTCCGTGACTTTAATTGCTCCATTTCAAATAATACCGTCAAATATTTGTATTATTGACCTTTGTGAGCGTGATCACATGAAAAAAAAACCCCATGAGTTTCTTGTGCCTTCTTCCCATAGGTGGGCGCGATCCGAAGGCACACATCCTAACTTAGTTTTTAAGACGTTTTTATGTGATCTTTGTACAAATAATACATAAGCATCCAAAGGACTAAAAAAAATTGACTTTGACTTTATTAGTTACTACTTTTCTGATTGTATTGTGTCGTGTGCTTGTCCAAATGGATGTTTTCTTTCTTTCTTTCTATCTACACGATAAGTGTCATAGCAATCAGTCCAGCCGCTCTCGAGAATAAATGGTTCAACTAATATGACTATTTAGTAGGTATAGGTACATTTCAGAAAATAATTAATACAGAAAATAATAATTATAAATAATTAATTACCCTAACAGAAATGAAAACAAATCGAATTTGAAAACATTTTTTTGAAATCGGTTAAGAATAAATAAATATTACAGGACATTCCACACATCGCCATCTAGCCCCAGGCTAAGTAAATATAGTTCTGTTATAGGTGCTAGACAACGGATATACCTACTACTTATATACTTTTCTTTTGTAAATATATACTTATAATACATAGAAACAACCAGATCACAGACAAATATCTAAGCATAAATACTTTTCTGAGGCGGGAATTGAACCCGCAACCCTGTGTTTGGCAGCTTGGCATCGTGACCATTGTGCCAACTGGGTCGTCGAATAGTTAAGTAATTAGCTAGAAATTTCTTGAGAAATTAAAATACGAAATAGGTATATTCTTGTGATATAGGTACGTGATTAGCACTCCCAAATTAATTAGAACTTGGTAATGAAAGAATCATGTTTCATAAAGTAGGCATGGTAGGCAGTTAGGCACTTACTTAAAATGAATTTACTAAGATTTTGTGTTCGAAAGTTATAAAATACCCCGCGGTTTCACCCGTATTTTAACTTCCTGCGCCACTTTCTAAATTTCTTAAAAAAAAGAATTAGCGAAATCGGTCCAGCCGCAAGATCTAAGCGTACATAGGGACAGACAGACAGCGGGAAGCGACTTATTTTTATACTATGTAGTGATGGTATAGAATACGCCAAAGGAACAAGTTTTCACATAATATCGATCAAGGACGTAAAACCTTTTAACTTTATTAATCGCGGTTTCACCCGCGTAAGTCTCGATCCCGCAAGAATATCGGGATAAAAAGTAGCCTATGTGTTAATCCAGGTCTCCAGCTATCTTCATGCCGAGTTTTATGGCAATTGGTCAAGTAGTTTTTGCTTGAAGAAGTAACAAACATACACACACAAAAAACTTTCACATTTATAATATTACTAGCTGCGCCCCGCGGTTTCACCCGCGTAAGTCCCGATCCCGTGGGAATATCGGGATGAAAAGTAGCCTATGTGTTAATCCAGGTCTCCAGCTATCTTCATGCCGAGTTTTATGGCAATTGGTCCAGTAGTTTTTGCTTGAAGGAGTAACAAACATACACACACACAAACTTTCACATTTATAATATTAGTAGGATTTCACCTCCGTGAGTTCTTATCTCGCGAGAATATCGAAATTAAAGCTTGTTACTCCCAATTAATCAAAGTTACTTACTTACAAACTTATTTTGAAAATTGAAATACTTTTGTACTAGCTGCGCCCCGCGGTTTCACCCGCGAAAGTCTCAATTCCGCAAATTTCGAGATCAAAGGTATCCTATGTTCTTTTCCGTTCCATAAACTATCACTATGTCAATTTTCATTCAAACATGTCCAGTCGTTTGGCTGTGACAAACAAATAAATAAACAAACATTCGAATCAAAATATTAATTACTAGCCATCCGTCCCGGCTTCGCACGGCTATATTATGCATGTATTTATACATATAAACCTTCCTCTTGAATCACTCTATCTATTAAAAAAAACCGCATCAAAATTCGTTGCGCAGTTTTAAAGATTTAAGCATACATAATGCTATACTATGTCAAAGTCAACAAAGTCGCTTTCTCTGTCCCTACAGAGAAAGCGACTTTGTTTTATACTATGTAGTGATAGTGATAGTGATGAGTTAGGGTATTGGATCTTTATATTAGATCATCTGGTGCTGATATATTATAGATTATAGATGATATAATATGTATTTTTGAATATTCTGTCTGCCTCAATGATTGGTGAATTCTACTTTGTTTAAACTGATTTATTATACAAAAAATCTCGTTCTCAAAGAGAATCCATTAACTAAAGTACGGTACGTGTTTTTGACGCAAAAACAACCTGATAAAGTTAATGTCTCCTACAATTTAGAGGAAACGACCGCTACGCAAATACTCCAGACTCGACGGTATTAATATTAATTTTAAAAAGTTGACTCGGCATCAGACCAAAAATAATATAATTCTTATGAAACTGTTTTATCATTACACTTCGATTTTCAGATCGTGAACGAAATTATCGTTTGAAAAATGTAATTAAATGGTTAGTATCACAAAAATACGAATCTCATACAGAGATATGTCAAGAGGTAGATACGTCTTTGCAAAATAAAGTTGGCTACATGAACGGAAGGTAATTGACAACAGTTGATTCATTCGGTTGTCAGACTCTTTTGCGATTGCCCACAAGACGTCACTTATATAAATTTCACAGTTTTTCGTGAGACAACATGCCTTCGTGCGTTTTCAGGAGATGTACAAATTATACTGCAAACACAAGAGGCAAAAACATATCATTTCATTCGTAATTAATTGAGTAATTTAATTAAAATTATTTTTTAGCAATCAAAGTTTCCACATGCATTTTAGTTGTTTGATAATGGACCGATTATGCTAACACAAAAGAATTAGCGTAATCGGTCCAGCCGTTCACGCGTGATGCCGTGACCAAGGAAAATAGGGATTCATTTTTATTTAATAGATATAGCTTATTGCGAATTTTTGTATGTGAGAAGATATGTGAATGTGTGTGTATTTAAGTATGTATATTGTTATTGACTCCTACTTCATGGCACTTTGCCAAGCAACTCCGAATTAAATTTGCCTTGCATTCTGACGTTAGCCCATTGACAAAAAAGTACGCGACTGGAAGCTTCCAATTCTCTTCTAGACTAACCAGCATCATAACAAAAGCTTGTGATGCAATTTTGTCGTTTTCCGCTGACCCAAAACCGTAGTCAACCAACCCTTCAGTCTTCTTACCCTTCCATATAGATTGTTGACGTATGGCCATCTCATCTACCACAAGTGTGCATATTTTTTTTTTGTAGCTGGAATACTTTTTCTTTTACTTATTATACTTGTTATTGTAAAGGGCCTCTACGTGTTGACTTCGGCTCCACGCACGCCTGCGAAAGGTCCGGGGCTCCATAGCCCCGTGATACAGGACGTATAACAGACATAATATTATTTGTCTGTTATACGTCCTGTATCACGAAAGGTGTATCACGAACGAACTGGAAATGGCAGTTTTTGAAAACGGCAGCAATAGAGAATAATGCTTAGTTACAGTATTTAAAAACAATACCACTAAGTGGTATTGTGTCGTCGTTGTTTCGTAATTTATCACATTTATTAGGTTGAGTTGTTCTTAGTTTTATACATCCAAACTTGCAAACTTTACCTCTCAATTACGGACAAAAAAAATTGTAATTTGAATAAATTTCATTTACCTAATTATTTATTATTTTTATTTTACCCAATAAATACAATTAATTAGCCTATTGAAAACAAAATCAATATAGTTTATGTGGAACTTCCACCTCCACAAATCCGAAAAATATTCACTTATTTGTAGAAATATGATGATGATTGCTATCGTAGCTTGCTTGCTAATAATTTGGAGAAATAAACCACTGGTCCACTAATTGCCCTATATCCCCTCAGGTACTTTATGACGTGCACGATGACACGCATTCTAATTATTATGACATCTCTTTCTAACATTGCGCAAGTCCCATTGTCGTGGACATTATAGAAAGAGATAACAATATTTTCGTTCAATTTTTTTCTAGCATAAATGTATACATTTGTATATGTCATAGTTTGTGTCACATTAAAGTCATGCGAAGTTCGAACATAACCACTCTATAACTTTACATCTCACTGATCTCATAAAGGTGAATATAGCCTAAAGCATTTCCTCAAGTATTTTAACGTAATGTAACGTTCTTACGAATGGTACAATACAGGCAAATGTAAAGCAAATGGGATGATATCTACTAAACTCTACTGTAAATAAATATCGATTGATTTTTGCGCTTATCTCCACAATAGTCCAAATTCATTCCTGTTTTAAAATTTAATCGCGGTTCGATTAAATTTAAAAACAGTGAATGCTTGATGTTCTGTTATTGTAGCTATTGTTGTGTGTGTAGTACGGTACTCACACAAAGATATTATGTTCAGGATCACACAAGCAATATCGTTTTTAAGGTGGATCTGCACTAATGCTTTTCTATAGTGTATAAGTAGCTGCGAGTCGGTGTCTCTTTTAAAGCAATATTGATTTCCTATACGTATACACAAAATAGGTACATAATCCTACTCCTACTAATATTATAAATGTGAAAGTTTGTGTGTGTGTGTGTATGTATGTTTGTTACTCCTTCACGCAAAAACTACTGGACCGATTGCGATGAAACTCGGTATCTAAATAGCTGGAGACCAGGATTAACATATAGGCTAGTTTTTATCCCGGTATTCCCACGGGATCGGGACTTACGCGGGGGGAAGCCGCGGAGCGCAGCTAGTAGTTAGTATAAACTACAAACTTTGTCAATCCGTTATCAGACATTCGACGTCCAAAAACCTGGGTCTCTATTTTTTAATCGCTCGTGTGTACATAGCTTCTTTGTATACGCCTACAAGTCATGCTCGACTTACAAGTCGCAAGACACCAATTTTTTGTAGATTTGAATCGTTTGTCGTCGAAATTTGAAATGTGAATTTTTATTCGTTTTGTTATTAAAACGAACTATGGAAATGATTACGATAGTATGTCGAAATTTTTTCGATCATCATCATTTCAACCACAGGACGTCCACTGCTGAACATAGGCTTTCCTCAAAGACTCCCAGAGCGATCGGTCGAATGCCCTCTGCGCCCAACGACTTCCTAAGTAGTCCATCAAGTGAGAGGCTGTCCCATACTGCACTTTCCGGTACGTGGTCTCCAATCTAGGACTTTTCAGTCCCAACGGCCCGTCCATTGCCAATATTTCGATAATTCGTCGAAAAATTTCTGTAATAATTGAATGAATGATAGTCGATTAGTAATTAGTCTGAAAATATTTTTTGTTTATATAGAACTTAGGAAGTCAAGATAAAGTTAAAAAATACATATAAAATGCTTTGTCCTGACTGACTGACGGATCAACGCACAGCCTTAGAGTACTAAAACTTGGAGGGTATGTTCTTTGTATGACGTAGGCATCCGATAAGAAAGGATTTTCCGAAATTTTACCCCTTAGCGGGTTAAAAGGGGGGCAAAGTTTGTATTGGACAACGTGATTCCTTGGTCCATTTTTAACTTCTACGCGGACGAAGTCGCGGGCAAAAGCTAGTATTACAAGATAGTACTCAGGAGTTCATTGGCTGGCTGGAGGGCCTGGACTTGGTCTTGTAATTCTGTGCTGTTTCAATTATGTTTTTATGTTTTTTAGGTTAATATTAATATAATGCCTGTGTAGAAATGTCATACGATTAAATAATAACAATAAAGTATAAACTATTAAAACCTCCTAGAGAGTAAGTAAGTATGTGGTTAGGCACCTTTCTATAGCAAGTAGGCATACAAAATGTGAGAATTATCGGAAACCTATTTGGAATAGGTTTTTTTCTGGTTGAACGAGCTTATTTTGGTCCCTTGGCACCGAACGATAAATGAAACCGATTTATAACCTAATGCCCGTTTAAAAAAAAAGCTTTTTTTCACTTTGTCAATTAAGTACCTGTAATAACGTCTTTGATTAAAATTAATCTTCATTTACCATAGCATTTTAGTTAATTAAGAAATTAATTTAATTAGACTTAAGCTGGTGGAAATTGAACAAATTAATGGTTGGCCTACCTTCGAAGTCTCAAGAGATAGAGAAGGCATTTTATGGACGAAAAATGCCTTCTAAGTTCGAAGAATCTATTTTTTTTTTAATATTTATAAAATCCTACCGGTAAGTATAAGTATCATCTAATTTTATTACTTATAGAATTTTTTTCGCCGCTTTTCGGTTGAGTCCCGTTCGCTTGCCGAAAAATAAATACACGTGTTATACAGGAAAAGTATTTATGTAGCGCACAAATTTCGGTATGTTTTAAGCACATTAAAATAAAAAATATTGTTTTTTTTATTTTGGAGCTAACTCAAAAGCTCTCAGAGCTATAACCATTTAAGTGTTTCTAACAAAACGACGAAGTCCATGGACACAATACTAGCGCCAGCGAGTTTAATAGCGCGCTCTAAATGAAGATAGGTTCCTACGCGTCACTGTGTGTATCAATACTGAGATACCCAATAATTTAGAAATTGCAGGAAGTTTTTCACATTCAGTTTTTTTTTTTTGCGTAAATGTACTCCACTGCCGACATATATTCAGCAGAAAAAAAATGTGCACTACAAAAATACTTTTCCTGTATTACTACATCCCCCCCCCTCTCCCCCCTTGTGATATTTCATGATTTTTATGGACCCTCATGTGATAAATTGACAGCCCCAAAGTAAAAATATTGGAAAGGTTTTTTTAAACCTTTTGCTTCGAGTAAGTATTCTAAATGACAAAATTACAGAGCCGTCCAATCAGTAGAGTATAGGGAAATTAGAAAGAACTGTTTGGGTAAGTACCGATAGAGGGGTTTAACAGCTGATAGACGGCATGTCAGTTGCATGGCTGGCTGGCCCGACCGCTCGCTCGTCGATTGCTTGCTCAACGTCTATTTTCCCTCGGCAACTATATAAAATAATGGTCGTGAAATTCAGACCTGGGGCCCTACCGCGGTAACAGCGTTGGCTTCAAGCCGACGCGTCGGCTTATGCCGAACCGCGCCCCACACTGGGCGAAATTTTGAGCCTGACTTTCATAGGAGTTTTGAAAAATTAAGTGGTTTTTTTCGTGTAGTTTAAGTATGCAGGATTGTTGGGGACATCAAAAAATTTAAAAATAAGTGATTCTGGTTATGTTATCTTTAAAAAACACCACAAAATATGACTTTGTTTTTTTTTTAAATAATATTTTCATAATCACTTATTTTTTAATGTTTCGATGTCCACGACAATCCTGCATACTTAAAAGTTGCCTATAGCCTTTTTCGATAAATGGGCTATCCAACACAATAAGAACTTTTCAATTCGAACCAGCAATCCCTGAGTTTAGCGCGTTCAAACAAACAAACTCTTCAGCGTTATAATATTACTAGAACCGCTCCGCGGTTTCACCCGCGTGACTCCCGATCTCGTGGGAATATCAGGATAAAAAGTACCTTTCTCTTTAATCACTCTATCTATAAAAAAAACGTAGCGTAGTTTTAAAGATCTAAGCATACATAGGGACGGTGAAAAGTGACTTTATTTTGTACTATGTAGTGATGAAGTATAAGTATAGATTACTCTGAAGCTGAAGAACATTGATTGTCCGGTCACCGAAATAATGCAATTTTTCGGTATCAATGGCTCGATTTGAACATAAATAAAAGACGATTAAAACCCAAACCTAATACGTTAGAAAAAAGGAAAGAAAGACGATCGAAACAAAAACAAAAGACACTTGAAAGAAATTTGGACGGATGAAATAATAGTTAAATTCGGGTCGAATAGATAATTTTAGACAAAGGTTATCAAAAACCAGCTTGATACATCCAGGCGTTCCTGAGAAAAAAGTCTTTACAGACTGATCCTATAAGGGTTCCGTTTTTTTCCTTTCGAGGTACGGAAACGGTTAAAATAGTTGATCTGTGTATTTTTGAGGTTACTAGCCTTCCAGCCTTTATAGTTCATAAACATGGCTACACAGAAGAGCCTAAATGCCCCAAGCATGCGTCCATTTACAATCCCCAGTCCTTAGTAATTACACGTCAATCTTCTGACAATTTCGGTGAATGATTTGGCACGAAAGTTAGTTCTGACACACGTATTGTTATAACATGACTCATATTTCTTGGCAATACAATTAGTGGTAATCATATGGCGAACCTTGAAAATAAAGCCTTTATTCTTTAGGTATTAGAGATTCATTATAGCAGCTGCATGCCTTTTTAGTTCTTGAACTGATTCCAAATTGGCTAAGAAATTCGCAGACAAAAAGAACTGGAACGAATAAAAATTAATGAGCGTATTTATGCAGAAAGCCACCAACTTTTATTATTTACAAAAAATCTACACTAACAAAAGCAAGGTAAAAAATCGTGTACTTGGTAGCAAGTAAAAAGTCTAATTTTGTCTGTCTGTTTTTTCCTGTGTTCAATATAGCTCATATATTGTTTTGTATTTAGTATAAATTAAGTTACTTATGTAACTCATTATTGTATGTCCGGGATGGACAAACTGTTGATACCTACCTACTATAATTTGACATCTTATGTACACAGTTTTTCAATAAATAATATATTCTTGATTCTTGAAGCTACACAATTAAAACCACTGAACCGATTAAATCTAGTTTTCACAGTTAGATAACTCTATTTTCTGGGAAGATTTTGGTATAATTTAAATCAATCCACTAAGTAGAAACTGAAATTGTCAACGAAAAATGGCCGCTTTTTGAAAATATGCCCCACTGCGGCTATTTCTCGATTTACCCACGGCATCACAGAACAAAGCGCATCTAATGAGCTAAAACGCCCGTTTCAGCATAATATTTGCTCTTAAAAAATAAAATATAAAAGTTATTTAATATGGAATATTTACCATTGTAGGTATTGAAGTGAAAATAATGCTTGTTAATTTAAAATCCTAAATAAATATTATAACATTGCTATTTAGCCCCAAGCTAACCAACTAAATTTGTGTTTTAGTGGCCAGACAACGGATAGAATACTCATTTACTTTTTTTTTGGTAAAAAATATTATTATGTAGGTACGGTCGGCTGCATAATTGCAGACCCACCGCACCGTACAGCTCCAAAACGGCTGTTATAATAATGTTTTCAACACGAGCAAGATTCTAGACACCTGCTTTAGGTGAAGTTTAAAGTCTTCTAACTCATCAATTGATAAAACAAAAATTATTAAAATGCAAACATTCCATTAATAGTAATGTTTGAACTCTACCGAGGACTGTTATTATGCAGCCGACTGTACTTAATATACTTACAGACCAGAAACAAATCTTCATATTTGCTTAAGATGGGAATCGAATCGAATGCTTTCCGGCACGGTGACCATTGTGTCAACTGGGTCGTCTACATTGCCTTCTGCAGGGTGAGGTCGTCAAAATTTTAATTCCCTTGTCCGAAAAATAACTAATAACGCAACCCACAAAATGTTACACGTTCCTAACTTCAAAATGACTCCGGCACATGTGACCCGATAAAGTTTGATGTTCCCTAAACATTTTGTTAAGCGTCTCATTAAAACAAACTTGCAAAGAACATTGCGGAAAAATATTCTTTGTGGAGTTGGATGTTTAATCCATCAAAGAGTACTAGCGTAACTTACGTAGCGTTTATTTAGTACAGGTTCAGAACTTTAAAAACTGACAGGATTTTCCTAATTTTTTATCTAAATTCTTTAAATTAAATTAAGTTGTTAGATAAAAAAAAATCTTTACTAAATAAACAAAATAAGCCTTTATTGCCGTTTCTAAAGATTTAACTTAACTTTAGATCTTTCTATACTAATCTATACTTCTTTTATGTATCCTTGCCAGTTGATGAAATTTTAATAATACTTATATTAAAGAGGTTTTTTTTTGTTATTTGTTTGTTTGTAACGAATAGGCTGCGAAACTACTAAACCGATTTTAATTAAATTTGGCATGAGGATATACTGATTCATTGGAAATAAAATAGGCTACTTTTTTTCCTCGATATTCCCATGGGATCGGAAGTTACGCGGGTGTAACCGCGGAGCGCTGCTAGTATAAATATAAATTTTATTGTAAATTTATTATTCTTCTATCTGCAAACGGTTCATGTTGTGATGGGACAGTAATGAACTGGATATTTGGAAACAAAAAAAATATATTTAAGTAGGTATATTTATTTGTAACAATACATTCGCTAGTATTTTAGACATACAATGGAAATAATATCTTTCTCACATAGGGCTGCTACATCGATGTAAATATATCGATAAACGTTTTGCTAAAAATCGACTGTTTTAAATCATTTAAAAAAAAATTATATAAAAAAATAACTGAGTTCTTAATTTATTTATAAAAACATAACCCTTTGCAGTTGGGTGAAAAAAGAATACTTAAATAGCATTATGTTAACACAAAAAGTAATCGTTCCATTATGTCTTGATAAATGGTGGTACCATTTTGGCACCGAATAATAATGCTGAAAAAAGTCCATGACCTTTATAAATCGCATGTAGGTGTAGGCCTTTGAATAAGGAAATTTTTATGTCCTTATTTAGAGGTGTAGGCACTTATTAAAGACCATTCAGTGATGTCTGTGATTTTACCGTCACTGACAAGTACGGGTAGCTTAATACAAAAAATATGCTACAATATCATTTTTCACAGACACTGAAGAATACGTTACTGAACGGCACGTGTCGGCACTGTGCCGGCACTTTTGTGTGCGGATCGGTCTTAAAAATTTCTAAGTTTGTAAAAAGCATTAACAGATGGCGTTTAGATGGATATTAAAAGAATAATTGAAAAAAATTAGTTGTAAAGTACGATGCATGTTTCATGAACGTTTTGAAACATCGATATATTATATCGTTCGCATCCCTAGTCCCAGAAGCAATTCAACAGATTTCATAGTACATTTAATATTGGTTTCTGTGACTGCTCATGTCTATTGTGGCTTTTCGGTTAAAAGCCTCGCCGCTTTTATTATGAAAAAGCTTTGAAGAAAGTAGTTTTTTACATTACATAGTGTCATTTATTTAGGTATAGAGACTCTTATATAAAATAAGTAGGTATTTCTCGGAAACGTTAAATCGATCTTATTACATATTACTCCTACGTGAACTTAAAATAATCTTTGACAGTTTGATAATAAGTTTGGAAAAAAGACAGCTTGACATGAAAATACCTACCACCTACGTACGTCTTCTAACTTAATTTTTTACAGTTTTTCTATAAAAATATTTCCATAGTAGGTAAGTACAGTCACATTACCAATTAGCTGGACCCCACGTGACCTAGAGCTCACTCGCACATCTGTAAGGTTGTAAAGTAATGTTACCTGATTCTGTTTTTTTTTAAACAATATATACAATATATAAAAAAACAACAAAATAGGTAAATACAATATTTTTTACAGATATGCGAATGAGCTCTGGGTCACGTGGGGTTCAGTTAATTGGTAATGTGACTGTACAGTCACGTGACTAGAGCTCACTCGCAAATCTATACGGTTGTAAAAAATGTAACCTGATTCTGTTTTTTTTTAAACAATATACTATACAATACAATATACAATTTAAAAAAAATAACAATTTAGGTAAATTCTAATTTTTTACAGATATGCGAATGAACTCTGGGTCACGTCGGGTTCAGCTAATTGGTAATGTGAATGGACATAAAAGTGTTTCCCGGGTCTTAATCACGTATTTTTATAAATCTTGTACTGTATTAAACGTATTTTTAACAACATTTTTTTAATAGTTGACACCTTTATAACCAGCCTTTCAACTGACATTTTGACATTCAATTAACACAACAACATTTTTGCTTACGAACGTAGGCGAGGCGAACACCTAATTTCACTTTAACATTTAGCCAGAGAGATGTAAACAGAGAAATAGAGAGAACTCCAAACGGAGGAGGCTTTTAAAAATGACCGTAGTTTAGTAACAAGTTCAATAAACTTGTAAGACTTATTTCACAGTTTGTCTGTGACCATGGAAAACTAAAACATCAGGTTTTATGAAAAAGCTATTATTCCGGAAAAGAAATCTTAAAAGGGTAAGCTTTTGGCGCATTTTGTCGACACTAATAGCGATCCTAATGCTAAAGATACACGACGATACTGACACTCGACACAAATGCCGACACCAGTGTCGCTAGCGTCCACACTGTAGCAATATTCGATGTCGCGGCGGTGGACTCACGTAGACACTCGATGTATAACATCAAGTGTCTAATATCAAGTGTCGTCGTGTATCCTTAGCTTTAAGTTGCCGGCTTCTTGTCCCTGTCTGTCTCCCAGTTTCGTAATTCACCAAGGAAACGCTGCCAGCATCTTGGGGACAATGCCGCGAGAGGGCATCGCCGACGGCCACCTCTTGTTTAGAATATTGAATTAATTTTGAATGGTTCATTTTAATTTGGTGTACTAATTAATTTTAGTTTTACGTATTTTATTTTGGTTATATTTGTAATGAGATTTAATGGGATTATTTAAATGCTAACGTGTGAAACTGGCAAACGGATTGGGGTCAAAGTTTTGTACTTTTAAGAAATTGAAAATTATTTTGTATATCAAACAGAGTTAATAATATGAATTATTATGATGTTTAATTTGTTCCGTTATAGATATTTTATCTCTTAGATTACGCCCCTGAAATGTCTGTATAAATTCCGAAGAATATAAAGCATAATTATATGTTATATAGTACTAGGGTAGATACGTAAGATAATTATGATTTATTTGTTTTTAGTCTGGATAAAGTGGGTAAGGTTAGATACAGAGTGTGTAATAAAGGCAAAAAATGCTACCGTAAAACTCAAAAATGGCTTCAACTAAATAAGATTGGTCCTGCTTGCTTAATATTACCAGTTGAAGTTTAAAGTCATTAATTATTTTACTTATTTTATTTTGGTTATTATTTGTAATGATTTTAATCTAAAAAAATCTTTTTTTTTTTAATTTTAGGATGTTTTTTTTTTATTTATTTATTTATTTTTTGTATCGATTTAAGTATTTGTTTTTTTTAATGATTGTGATTTTCTTTTAGTTTTATTTGCTTTTGTTTTTATTTGTATTTTTTCAAATTTTAGTTTTTTATTTTTTAATATTAAATAATTATCATGTTAGAAAAAAAAAATCTAAAAAAAAAATCAAAGATTAAATGATTTTTTTTTTGGTAATAAATGCTAACGTGTAAACGATTTGGGGTTAAAATTTTGTACTTTTATGAAATTGAAAATTATTTTGTAGGTATAATGTGATTTTTATTCTGTTCCGTTATAAATATTTAACTTCTCAGATTATACCCCTAAAATATCTGTATGATTTATTTATTAATTCTCATTCATAAAACTCATTCATTTATTAGACGACCATTATTAAAACACATTTGCATCCACATCGGTAGTCAAACAAATCAACAAATCGCCGTAGTTTGGGAGATAAATAAATAAATAAATATTGCAGGACATTCCACACATCGCCATCTAGCCCCAAGCTAAGTAACTAGACTTGTGTTATGGGTGCTAGACAACGGATATACTACTTATATACTTTTCTTTTGTAAATATATACTTAATATACATACAGACACCCAGACCACAGACAAATATCTAAGCATAAATACTTGTCTGTGGCGGGAATCGAACCCGCAACCCTATGTTTGGCAGTCCGGCATGGTGACCATTGTGCCAACTGGGTCGTCAGAAGATGGAGAAGGACATAGGATAGTTTTGATCCCTATATTCCGGGAGGACCTAAGCAAGTCTTCTTCTTCTCGTATAGTGGTGTGGCTCAGCTAATTTAGGAGTTTTCAGATCGCCTTAAGGCCTCTAACTTGACCTAACGACTGCTACTAAAGGTAACAACCGGGACCAACAGCTTAACGTTCCTTCCGAAGTACGGAGGGGCTCACGAAAACACATTTTTGCCACTTACGCGGGTAAAACCGTGGGACGCAGGTAGTTTTAAATAAACAATTGTGAAACACAATTTTCTTACGTCAATCAGGGTAACTTTGACACACCACTACTATATTTTTTTAGCTTACTTTTACTGTGATAGGTATGAGACAAAAGAGTTTATTTAATCTGTGCTCTCAGATTGGTTTTCATAATCTCAAGTTAATTAACATTTGCAAAAATCACAAAATATACCAAAAACTGGCAATTTTGTTGTGTGTCAAAGTTATAACCCCTGTAAGGGTAACTTTGACACAGATGAGATTTATCGCAGGAATCATTACTTCTAAATCGTTTTTAGCTTTAGGGTAACATTAGTTTCAGTTTATAACAAATGTCAGATGCAGTGAAGTCATAGACAAATCAATAAAACCATAAAGTTGTAGTTCTATCTTATATTTATATAGCAGCAAAATTGACGAGTTATCTAAAAAGTTAATAGCACTGAAAAAACACAATAGTTGCCGCGTCCCTTTCAGTATCTTTTTGACAATAACTTTGTTTGACAGCTCTTTTTTTTGTTTATTGAGTTCGTTTACGAAATTTGTTACGTACACAAATTGTATAAATTTAATGTTTTGCAATAAATGGTGCTCACGTTTTTTTTTTTTTTTTTGTTTGGGGGAACGAGCTAACAACATGTCGTGCTGCAGTTTTATTTACACGAAACTTAGTTGTAAACCGAGTTAAATTGTATAATTCTGGTGGAAAGTTATCTAATTTAGTTCCGTGAAAGTGCACAAGTGTAGTGAAAGTAAAAATCAGTGTCAAACATGGACTTTTCTCGTTGCCTCCAAAATCTCCTACAAGGTTATAGTAAAGTAGCCACCGCTTTACTATGACCCCTGACTTGACAAACTGTGACTTAACGACTTGACCATCTTGAAACACTTTGAGCCCGATTTCTGTAAATCGGGCCATAACTTGATGCAAAATATTACTTGATACTGGCTATATGCACAAACCGTGCGAAGCAATAACTGAAAAAAAAAAAAAAAAAACCCGCTAAAAATGAAGAACAAGATGAAAATGGCATAACGTTGTGGGGCCAAACAAGAGAGAAAAAAAAAATGGTGCTCACGTGAAAAAGAAAAAAGTACATTGAAATTTGACTGTCAAAGTTACTCTTGTTAATCAAAGTTACTCCGATTGACGTAAGTTTAGACATGCGACTTGGACATGTTTGCACACCTTCTCATCTTGCTAAGCTTGGTATTGTACAGAGTGCTGCGTGTGACTGTGGAGTGGAAGATTGTGATATCAATCACATTTTCTTTGGTTGCTCTTTGTTCGATAATAGTAATTTATACGAGGCGTTGTTATCATTAAAAGTGTGTCTACCTACAGAAATCAAATCTTTATTATCCATGAATCCTACCCGACCTGACCCGTATATGTATATGGCCTTATCAAATTATCTTACTTATAATTGTATTAAAATTTAATTATTTTTATTTATTTTATTTATATCCCTTCCCTTCCCTATCTTTGTAAATATTGTTAAAGTAAGTTTTTTAAATTTTCTTAATATTTTTAAGATTTATTTCCCTACCTTCCTGATCCTATCCTATCCTATTCGTAATTTCCGGTTCCTTTTGTAAATATTCGTTTCCCTAATTTTCCAAAAAAATACAACCAAAATAACTACGCAAACACCATAAAACATCAAACTAAATTCAAGCCATATTAAAATCACCATGATGATTAGAAAACTGCTCAAGACAGCCTAAAATATTCGGTCACAGAGCTGACCGGATAAACACGGATTTAAGATAATACATGACTCTGGCAAGTCGCTGATCGCGCCTAAGTCCAAAAGAAGAAAAAAAAATAAATAGACAGTGTTAATGATTTGATTGTCAAAGTACTTGTCTACCAGGCAAATCTACTCTATCTAAAATACTTAGATTACAAAGCCACTTACTTAGGTTGAACTAGAAACTTGAAAGATCTAGTACTATACAAACACATTAAGATATATAAGTAGGTAAATACTGTAGGTACCTAGGGTTTGTCGTATAATGTTCTAGGTGAGCGGATTAAGTACAAAATAAAATTTTAATTTTAACTTGATTATCTTTATGAAAAAAATTGTATAGTTAAAAAACAAACTAGGTACCTACATACAAATCGCACTCTAAAAAGTTTGAAACAAAAAAAATGCAGAGAGCTAATTCTGTAGGCAATCTCAAAGTTTCGTGTATGAAACAAGAAAAATACAGAGAGCTAATTCTGTAGGCAATCTCAAGGTGTTGTGTCTCGTGTCGTTCAGTGGATAGCCGTCGTCGTCGGATGCCACATTGCAATGCAACAGTACTAAGGGATTCTTATAGAGCAAGGTGGCATCCGACGACGGCTATTTATACCGTGGAAATAATATCATCGACATTACCTACCATTTTATTTTATGGTACTTTGTCAATAAAGGTAAGTAACGTGACTTCACCCTTTTTTTTTGAGTGCAGGTGTTCATCGATTTATAAGACGTTATAACGTCGAAAATTCGATATTCTCATATTATGTCGTTATTAAGCCAACTACGTCTTACAATACCCTCGTTAAAGC
Source organism: Idaea aversata (assembly GCA_907269075.1). Classification (NCBI taxonomy): domain Eukaryota; kingdom Metazoa; phylum Arthropoda; class Insecta; order Lepidoptera; family Geometridae; genus Idaea; species Idaea aversata. Next base: position 11,954,555 of record OU026097.1, on the reverse strand, counting down.
TCATTGTATACTTATAATGATAGAAAATATATTTTTCAGTGTTTAGGGCTTTTCAAAAACTCAAGATACTTTCAAATTAAGTTACCTACCACTTACCTACTTTCAAATTAAGTTTGGCTGGGCAGCAAATTTTTGGAAAGTAACAGTAGGTATTTCATTTTCTAATATTTTTCTTTCATCGAAGAAATATTACATTTATTGTAGGTATTTTATTACGAAAATGTATGTTTAGGTTATATTGTTTTTTAAACGCCTACGTCCAGTTTAAATTAACATATTTCTCTCGCCAGCAAATACGCATCCACTGTTGTCAAACTGTCTATTTTATGTTAGTTCAAAGCCTACATTTCTAAATCCATATGAAACATATTGCACATAGACAATGTTTAAGGTAATCCGATGTTGATAACTCATATCGGGAATATCATCTATCATAGGTATTACGATGCCACGATAATGATATTCACAAGCGTTATTTAGTATATACACCTAACAATCAATGCTTACAGTTGTTCTCACACTATTTGTATTAGGTACATACAATAAATAAAATTAATAAATAAATATTGCAGGACATTCCACACATCGCCATCTAGCCCCAAACTAAGTAACTAGACTTGTGTTATGGGTGCTAGACAACGGATATACTACTTAAATACTTTTCTTTTGTAAATTATATACTTATAATACATAGAAACAACCAGACCACAGACAAATATCTAAGTATAATTACTTGTCTGTGGCGGGAATCGAACCCGCAACCCTGAGCTTAGCAGTCCGGCATGGTAACCATTGTGCCAACTGGGTCGTCAAACAATCGGGTGATAAGAATGCTAGTGTCGCGAGACTGTGGCGAGACATCTCCGGATGTATCTTCAAATATAATGAGTGTTGTGTACCGCGGCCCTTATAAACAAAACTGTTTATAAAATTGCGTTCGTGTATCTCGACCTACTCTGGGGTACTACCCTCAACTATCAGCATAAGATAACAACCCTCGCCACTGCTCCAGTCTCTTCGCGACCATGACTATTGTAACATAGTCGAAACGTCGAGGTGAGAGAAATAAAAATACGCGATTAAGACTCAGGAAAAGAATTAGTTGTTATTTGTTTGTTTACTAATAACGTTTATAAAACAATAGGTATAGTTACTTATTAGGTATATTTTATTTTATCAGTTTTTACTTTTGTTTGGTAGGTCGTGTTATTACAATATACAAGACCCACCAAACAAGCCATTCTCCACCCAAAGGTTGCCTGGAAGAAATCGCCTTTAGCGATAAGGCCGCCCATTTGTTTCTAAGTTTTGGGTGTTGTGTAGATAAATCGTTTATCTATCCAACTCACAATATTTTTTAAAGTTAAATATTAGGCTTATTATTTTATTAAAAATATCTACTTTACATTTGAGTGTTCCCTAATCTGAGCTCTACTTATACCTATACTGACATCGATTACCGCACCACCGACATTTTGAAAGACGAGCTGCGAGAAAACCGGAAGTTGCATTAGCTTACAATATATTACTTCGTAAGGCGACGCCAAACCCAGATAACCGAACACATTTCAGCCAGTTTAGGTAAATCGTCAACAATTGCGGGGCACATAATAAGAAATTCTTTTGTGAAAATGGCTACACGAACATAATCCCAAAAATTAAGAATTGTTATTTTCAAGCGTAAGTAAATTTACATTATAATTTAATTAATTAAAAAAATATATATATTTTTGACCACACATTTGTTTCAACCATTACAATATTGTTATATTTAAATTTATGGGAAATTATTTAGATACAAATTAAGTCAAAGTCACTTTATTCAGTTAAAATAGTTCGCCTAAAATCAAATTAAAAAAAACGTCTTTAAAACTAAGGATGTGTGTTTTCGGAACGCGCCCACCAAAAATAAGAAGACACAAATGAAACTTATGCGGTTATTTTTCTTTTGCTTGTGATCATTCTCACAAAGGTGAAATTTACAAATATTTTTGAAATATAAATAAAATAAATAAATAAATATGGCAGGACATTCCACACAACGCCATCCATACTAAGTAACTAGACTTGTGTTATGGCTGCTAGACAACAGATATACTACATAAATACTTTTCTTTTGTAAATATATACTTATAATACAAAATAGAAACAACCAGACCTCAGACAAATATCTAAGCATGAATACTTGTCTGAGGCGGGAATCGAACCCGCAACCCTGTGTTTGGCAGTTCGGCATGGTGATCACTGTGCCAACTGGGTCGTCAATATATTTGAAACGGAGCAATTAAAAAGTTATGTTCATGTCCCTAAGTTCCTAAGTTTAAGCTTTGAGAAGTTTGTATTTTTCAAACCAGAAATTGAAACCCTTAACCTAGCATAATTATCAGGGCAAAGTTGTGGATACCTATTATTGGATGTTCTGGGAATCGACGTACTGTGAACGGTATATTAACGAAAACAGGCCAAAGCAGAAAATTAGCGCTTATGGACGCCCTAAGGGTTTTTTGCCTTTGGCTACGGAACCCTAAAAAGGACCCAAATAAAAAGGACTAGTTGCGGAAAACAGCCCGTATGTTAAGTATATGAAGCGGATGAACGATTGTCACTTTTTTCCCGAAATTTCAACAGGATCGGGACTTGGACGCGTTCAGATGACACGCGTTGACCACGCGCCCACCACGCGCATTACACGCGTTGACCACGCGTTGAACACGCGTTGATATTTGTTCTATACAGGGTGTCCCGTAATGAATGGCCAAGTGGGCCCCTATGGATAGAGGACACTGTGCCGGATCAGAAAAACGAAAGTTATGTTCTATGAAAGTCTCTTAGTTTCCGAGATATCCGCCATTTTAATTTTTTTTTAAATTTTACGCCTTTCTCCATGTTTTGTTATGCCAAAACTGCAAATGAAGGAATTATCCCAATCTGTTTCTGGATAGTGTTCCAGGATAAATGTGCTATCGAATGCAAACAATATTTTTATGACACATTGAAAGTTTTTTTTTAAACTAAGGTTTAACTCAAACTTCATGGATTTTTAATTTTTTAACTTGAACTTTAACCTTTCCTGGTGTAAAAAAAATGTATGGTCACCCTGGTGCCAAATTAAAAAAAAAGTTGCCTATTTCACTGAGATTCTAAAATGATATAATACGTGGTATTGCCAGCTTTCAATACAAAATTAATTCCTTTTAAAGTGAGCCAGAGCTGTCTTTTTTCCTGTTTTTTCCATAGTAAATTCGGGGAATTTCAGAACTAAAATTTCTTGAATTATTTTAAGTACAATAAAGTAAATTTTGGTACTACTTTTACTTCGCAAAAAGCATGCTCTTGCTCATTTTATTAGAAATTTATTTAGTATTAAATGCTGGCAATACCACATATTATTCATATTCAGAATCTCAATGAAATAGGCAACTTTTTTTTAAATTTGGCACCAGGGTGTCCATAATTTTTTTTTACACCAGGAAAGGTTAAAGTTCAGGTTAAAAAATTAAAAAACCATGAAGTTTGAGTTAAACCTTAATTTAAAAAAAAACTTTCAATGTGTCATAAAAAATATTGTTTGCATTCGATAGCACATTTATCCTGGAATACTATCCAAAAAAACAGATTGGGATAATTCCTTCATTTGTAGTTTTGGCATAACAAAACACGGAAAAAGGCGTGAAATTAAAAAAAAAATATAATGGCGGATATCTCGAAAACTAACAGACTTTCATAGAACATAACTTTCGTTTTTCTGATCCGGCACAGTGTCCTCTATCCATAGGGGCCCGCTTGGCCATTCATTACGGGACACCCTGTATATAATTTGAGTCTTATGACATATCAATAGATCTCAAATTGCATTTATCCAAGTCCACCCGCCCACGCCACGCGCCCGCCTCGCGCCCGCCCCGCAAACCCCGCACACGCACGGTCAACGCGTGTGAAGCGTGTGGTGGGCGCGTGGTCAACGCGTGTCATCTGAACGCGTCCTAAACGCGTGTAAAACCGTAGGGCGCTTCTAATATTATAATATTATAAAGCTAAAGAGTTTGTTCGAATTGAAAATTGAAAAACAAAAATTATTTTTGTGTTAGATAGTCAATTTATCGAGGAAGGGGATAGGCTATTTTATATTTCGATTTTCCTACGGGATCGGGAGTTGCGCGAGTGAAAGCGCGGAGTGCTGCTAGTGATTGCATAAGGTTCTAATTCTGTTGATAATGCGTGAACTTTTTGCGAGTCTCTGATACTTTAACTAACCTATTAATGGTTTCTAAAAGTGATTTGTTTCTTATTCGAAATAACTTTGATTTATGTAAATATAGATTTTTTTACTCAGTATGTCATGTACCAAATTATAAAATAAATAAATATTGCAGGACATTTCACACATCGCCATCTAGCCCCAAGCTATGTAACTAGACTTGTGTTATGGGTGCTAGACAACGGATATACTACTTATATACTTTTCTTTTTTAAATATCACTATCACTTCACTACATAGTATAAACTTTGACCGCTTAAATCTATAAAACTACGCAACGGATTTTGATGCGGTTTTTTTAATAGATAGAGTGATTCAAGAGGAAGGTTTATATGTATAATACATGCATAATATAGCCGTGCGAAGCCGGGGCGGATCGCTAGTATACTTATATTACATAGAAACAACCAGACCGCAGACAAATATTTAAGCATATATACTTGTCTGAGGCGAGAATCGAACCTGCAACCCTGTATTTGGCAGTCCGGCATGGGGACCATTGTGCCAACTGGGTCCTCAAAAAGATAAATGATTGTTTTAAAGGTGAATGGGCATTTTCGTATAGACGGTGTCCCACCTGTTGTATAGAGTCGAATTATATGTCATATGACAGGTCATGAAAGTAGCTTTATTTTATTGTTGACACTAATCCTGTAACTCGAATAGGGACGGATCTAGGACGTTTTCAGTTTTGAAAAAAAATGCTTTCTATTTAGGTCGAGATGTACGTCATTTGAAAGCTTTTGACAGTAGCATTATTTTATTACACGACACTGATCCTGAAATAAGAACAGGGACGGATCTAGAACGTTTTTAGTAAAAACGCTGTCCAGATTTATATAGTTTAAAAGGTGGTAACAGTAGCTTTATTGTTTAACACCATTCCAGAAAGATACGAACTGGAACGGATTCAGCGCATCATAAATTGATTGAAAAAAGAAATGGTTGTCTATAAAATCGGTTTACGGACGATAATTTTACGTGATAACGTCATAAGAAAACGATGGAAAATTGTGATTTTTTTATTAGCTTTTATTTTTATTCTTTTCCGTTATATTTATTTTCCTTTTTGTTTCATATATATTTTTTCTTTATATACTTAATTCTTCTTCTATTCGTCTTTCGTCACCTTAACACAAGCCAGATGACCGATATTATAAATAAACAATATAAAACAAAATCGCTCGGATGATGATGATAAAACAAACACGAGACGCGTGACGTCTACCGGAACAAAACGGCGTCATTGGCATATTGTTACCATGACGCCTGACAACAATCTTTTTGTGAATGCAGGTGTTCATCAATAATTAATTATACGTTAAAAAACTATCTATATCTATTTCAGTTGATTTGATAGTGATTGAAACAAGAATTAACTATTTTCTATGATTTATCAACTATCTTGTGTCTTGTGGAAAATCTTAAGAAATTGTAGTTATTAATTGATTAACCATTTGGTTCTCACCGATTGTATAACTATGACGCCAAAGCAAGTCACTGAATGAATTAATCAACATATAAAACCCAGTTTTATTTGAAGTATAAGAAATGTAATCCATGGGAAGAAAACGAGACTCAGACAAAAGAACAGCAGCAGGGTTGCAGCTAGCAGGGTTGTCAAAATTAGCCTCCTTAAATGAGTATTTTTTTTCCCATTATTGGAGTTAGTTTCAATCCTCTTGTAGAAACAGTTATGAGAGATGTTAGTTAAAAAGAACTTTCTGAACTTCAGACATTGTTTTGTTTGAACTTATGATGACGACAGATGCATTATTTACATCAACTCGATGGCTATGCAAAGCTTTTTTCTGGCAGAAATAGCATACAGCAGCAGACCTATGGTATACATCATGCGTGGGTTGATCCTCTAATCGGAATACCGTTCGTTTTTTCTAAACCCACATTTTATTTTAGTGTTCTGACAGTGCTGTTTAAATTAAACATTTTTGTCTACGACAACGCCTTAATATTTTAGAGTTACTGGTGTTTGTCACCCTTAATTTTTCATTACTTAGTTTTTTATTTACGTAGGTTAAATGCTCAGAGTTGGTTCTTAGTCGAATTAGTATTTAGCTAGTTCACTGTGTTGTCAGTAAAATCCTGGAAGCGTTTGATAAATCCTTCTTCTACAAAAGATTTCACCTGCAGGGTGAATCTTATATCATCAGCAAAAAGCTTTAGTGTTTTATGCCTGGGAGTATAGATTCAAAAATTAGGGTCACTATCCTTTGGCAATTCATTGTATTACGTTCTGGTAGCAAACATAGAATGTTCTAAATTGAAGGTTTCCTATTTACTAGGACAAAATAAGGATTTTGAACTGTGGTGATGCCAATTTGGGTATTTTTTGCCAGTCAAGTTCCCTTATGAAAGCAAAGACTTTGGTAATAGTACTCATGTTTATCAAAACAAAGATTTAATTGTCATGAATTAAATCCTGGTTGTTACCTTTTTTGTAACGACCAATATTTAAAAAAGCAGGTATTTTATCTAAAGGTCTGTGTATTCAGCCCACTCTTCCACTCTACATTCCTCTAGTTTTAGACTATGACTGCTTAAACCTCCGACAACGAACATTATACCAGTAGCGCGATGGTGGCACTACCATATTGGCAATAAGAAATCTCCAATACGAGTTTAACTCCAGCGATAATCGGTACATTAGATCAAGTAGGTAACATTTCTGATATTTGTAGACGCTTTCGTTTTGTAGCAGTTCGTTTCATGACTTGTTCTGTTTCTATCGGTTCAGCCCAAGCTAATTATGGTCCCAAAACCAGACATTATAATCTTCCTGCCCTTAACCTAATTTGTTTGGGGTCGGCGCAGTATATCTTCTTTTTCCATTTACTCCTATTAGTCATCGTTCACATTTATCTCTATCATGTCTTGTCTCACGCAGTCCATGCATCTTTTCTTAGATCGTCGTCTTCCTCTCCACTCCTCTACATTCATACTCATCACTCTTCTAGTCACATGCATCTCTTCTCTTCTCATCACATGTCCATACCAACTCAAACGGTTCTATTTTAATTTATCAGTAAGCGGTGCTACTTTTAGGCTTGCTCTAATTTACACATTCCTTATTTTATCCATCCTCGTTACTCCACACATCCATCTCAACATTCTCATCTCCGCCACATGCAATCTTCTCTCATCCTTCTTCTTCATGGCCCAGTATTCCGATCCATACATGAAGACGGGTCATATCGGGGTATTCGCGGGTCACAAGTGGTTGATGTGATCTGTCGCCATTTCCACCATCCAGCCTTAATCCGATGTACAACGTCCAAGACCATGGAAGGCGATGAGTTCTCGTGGGCATCTTGACCAACCTCTTTAACCGCATACTCGAGACCGGCGAGATCCCTGCCCAATGGAGATTGAGTGTTATTACCCCAGTTTTCAAGGGCAAGGGATCGGTGTAGGAGTGTGGCAGTTATCGAGGTATAAAGGTCATGTCCCACACCATGAAGCTCTACGAGCGGATAGTCGACTCTTGGATCCGACAGAAGTGCACTGTCTCTGGGTGTCAATATGGACCCTTTAGCCCTAAGGATCGTTATGGTGAAATACAGGACGAAGAATACGCCTCTGCATTTTCTATTCCTAGATTTGCAGAAGGCCTTTGACTGTGATCCTCGCATGATGATCTGGTGGGCGCTGCGGCCCAAATAGCCCTTCCCTGTTACCGTTGGAGTCCACCAGTTCTTGTTCAGCGTAATATTGGATGCACTGTATGTAGCCATCAGAGATGCACGCGAGCAGCCTCCGTGGCTGCTCATGTACGCTGATGATATTGCGCTGGCGGACTCGGATAAGGGGCGACTGGTCCAACGCGTAGGTACACACGTGGAAGAAGTCACTTGAGAACGGCGGCATGCAACTGAATGTGGCGAAGACAGAGTACTTGGCTCGCAATACCACAGATCCCACACCTGTCTGCGTAGACGGTCATATGGTTGAGCGGACAGACCAGTTTAAGTACCTGGGATCTGTGCTTCACGCGTCCGGCGACTCGACGGATTACGACGTCAAGTCACGCATTTCAGCGGCTTGAGCCAAGTGGCATGAGGTGACTGGTGTCATTTGCGACCCCAAAATGCCGGTTAAACTAAAGGGACGGGTCTATAAAACCATCATTAGATCTGTTCTATTGTATGGTAGTGAGGCGTGGCCGGTGCTTGAGTGACATAAGCAGGAACTGCGTGTCACGGAGACGAAGATGTTGCGCTGGATGTCTGGAGTGACGCAAAACTCTCGCGTCCGGGGCAGCCTTCATGTCCGAGATATTACGGTGACGTCTTACGGAAACTCGCTAGTTACGTGGGGAACAAATGTCTTGCCATGGCGCCTCCGTCAGGTCGTGGCAGACTGGGTAGACCTAAGAAATGCTGGCTTGACGTCGTAAAGGGTGATATGCGGGCAAATGGCCTCAATAACCGGGATGCCGAAGATCGTGCGAAGTGGAGGCTAGGAAAGCGAACCCCGGGCTCCCGAGAGGGATGCAACCGGGAACATCGCTCGGATGATGATGATGACAACGTCCAAGACCAGTCGCCAGAAAGAAATCAAGGAAAAAACGGGTAGACTCTGTCGAGGACGCAGCCTCAGTGTAATTCATAAAACGTTTTATTTTACGTCAAATTAACACGATTCTTAACAGATATATCTTATTCAAAGTCATTGTTAGAAGGTTAGATTAGCTACGTCTTCTTTCTATGCACTCTTTACACGCTATAACACATTTATGACGTTACAACGTTCGTTGCATTTAATCTTTACAAGTAATTAAACCCCTACTCTTCTGACCGATTTAAAAGATTTATCACGTCAAAAAGCTTGTTCTAGCGTCTTGACTTATGCTCACGGCAAGGATCCGAGAATCAAAATAATTGTTTACCCTCCGAAAAGGCTTGCTGCGTCAAATAACATACATCTCAGCCTTTCAGATAACGTACATAGCAACATCAACCTGTTCTTTAACTATAAACGTCCTTAATCCGTTCCTGTTCGTATGTTCAGATAGGAGTCACACAATAAAGCTACTGTTACGACCTTTCAAACTATGTTATACATCTCGACAACAATATTTTTTACTAAAAACATCCTAGATCTGTGCCTGTTTGGATTTCAGAGTTAGTCCGTCACAATACAATTAAGCTATTAACAGTATTTTTCAAATCAAATCATCTCGATCTCAACTTTTTAATGTTTTTAAGTATTAAAAACGTTTTAGATCCGTCCCTGTTCATATTTCAGGACCAGTGTTATACAATATAATAGTGCTGCTGTCAAGAGCTTTCAAATGACGTACATCTCGACCAAAACGGAAATATTTTTTTTCAAAAACTAAAAACGTCCTAGATCCGTCCCTATTCGAGTTACAGGGTTGGTGTCATACAATAAAATAAAGCTACTGTCATGACCTTTCAAATGACATATAACTTGAATCTATACAATAGGTGGGCCACTATGCCCATTCTCTTTTAACACGCTTCTCAGATAAGTACCTACTTATTACCTAATCTTATTATTAACTAATCTCAATGTAATTAATATTTAGCTGTTTCAGGTGTATTTATGTGGTGTGTTTGTTCGAATAAATTATTATTTTAATTTTTTTATTTGTTAATTATTTCGAAACTAAGGGATCTTAAGAAAGGTTTCCCGTAGCTACAGCGGTTCTGAAACCTGCTCTTATTAACACATCCTGTATAAAGTTCAATAATAATGTAGACATAATTAAGAGTCAAATTAAAAACATCGGCAACCCTAACCATTTTACTTTTAAAATATTTAAATCATTTATGTAGAAAAGTTAAGAACTTAAGTAATTGACGTTTGAGTACTTTTTTAATTTTAATAGGTAGGTACTTACTTACCATTAAAAATACGTTCTGTCGAAGCTATCGAAGTGTGAAAATTTATTATAAACTCTTTTTAAATAATGTTAATGCCTAAGTGAATAAAAATTTTCGTATTAAAAAACTCATAGACTTATTTATAAAGTAAACAATGAAAGTAAATGACAACCTAGGTAAATCGACTTAGGATTAAAATAAAACTTTTTTAATAAATAATCTTTTTATCACAGTTGCTCATAAAGTGGATCTTATTAAACCGCTTTTGGGCTCATAATGCAACGTATTATACACGCGTACGATAAAAAAAAATCCAACTAGTGCTAAAATAATACGTTATCCCGATATGTCAAATACGTATCTTACTGCTAATGACTTAAAGTAGATGAAACATTCTTAAGGACATCGTTCAAATCGTACCCAAAACTTAAGGTGCCGGCCAGAAAAAAAAATGTTTCTATCTTGTAGAGAATAACATTTTAAACAATGTTTACTAAGGCAACAAAGAGCTACGATCAACCATCCTTGAGTTATTTTACATTGAAAACCCAAAAAATTGCATTTTGTAGAGATCCGTTTGACCACTTATAAGATATTACTACAGAAAAAATATAAAAATAAGTAGTAAATATTATATTATATTGTTGTAAATTGTATATTGTACTAAAACTTGAATATATTTGAAATTGGTGTTAAAAAAAAATTTAGTAGTAAATGGATAAGCTTTGTCTGTTTTTATTATATTTATATAAATTGGTATATCCAATAACCCTTTCAGAAGTTTTAGTGGGATCTTAAAAGTGGTCAAACGGATCTCTATAAAATGCATTTTTGGGTTTTCAATGTAAAATAACTCAACGATTTTTGATCGTAGCTCTTTGTTGCCTTGGTAAAACATTGTTTAAAATGGTATTCTCTACAAGATAGAAACAATTTTTATTACTGGCCGGCATTTTTTTTGTGGGAATTTTTTGTTAGAAATATGAATGATCTCCTTTATCTGGGTTATACTGTTTTGATGTATAGAAAAAGGTACCATCCAAAGAGTTTTTAAGCCTTGCTGGCTTAAAACTCTTTGTTGGTACCTTTTTTCTTCTTTTCAAAAGGTTGTCTCTAAAGTCTGATAACGAACGATAATATTACGTGATGACGTCTTTGAAAATAATTAAAAATTGTTTTTAAAAAAAGTTTTGTTTTTATTTTGTTTTTTCTTTAGGTACATAAATGTATTTTTTCCTTACCATTATAGGTATTCTGTTTTTAACCGCCGACGCAAAAACAAATGAAAAAAACCCTAAAAAAATATTGTATGTCAGACGCTGTATAGGTTAAAAGTTTTTTGCCTAGCCTTTCGGAAGTGTAATTAACAAAAAATAGTAAACATAACCTAAAATTCTTAAAAACTTTTTATTATTAAAATTTTAACAAGTCTTTTTTTTTATTCGCAACTGTGATAAAAAACGTCGTACGATACACGTGTGAATTGATCATTTCATCTCGGCTTTTGCCACGCTCGCGTTCCGCTCGCGCGTCATAAACCGCCTCTATGGAATGATCAACTTTCCACACTTGTATCGCAATGTACTATTGATGTTTGCGTAATAAAATACTTTAATAAAAGTTCAAACTGTGTAACTTTAAAAAACTTGAACCTTTGAAATTAAGTTAATTTGGTAGTCGATAGATATTCCATACAACGCGATGACGAATGAGTAAGAGTAGGTCTCTTATGAAAACCGTACACTTCGAAGGTCAGACAAAACTGTGTCTTAAAAGCATCGTCAAAGATAAATAAATTCGTACTTCATAGGGTCTCCTACTTCACTATCAAAGAGATCAATTTTAGATAAAAATTTGCAAACAGAAAGAAAGAAAACAACAACCAAAACATATACTAAAACTAAGGAACTATTGCACGAGAACTATTTATTTTCCCTTGAGAATTAAATACACTTCAAACATAAGTATACTTATAGAAAAAAAAGTCATTAAACTGGCAAAGTTGAATGAAAATTTTTGTATGGAAGGTGTCTTTCATGTTTTATCTATATAGTTCAGGCACATGAGTAGGAATAATCTACTCATGTGGTTCAGGTGTATGTCATTTGAAAGGTCATGACAGCAGCTTTATTTTACTGTCTGACACTAAGCCTGAAATCTTCCAGGTTTGATGTCAAAATAAAGCTAACAGTGTCACGAACTATCAAGCTTCACGCTGGATGCGTGAGGCCTTTTTCATGAGCACTGCTAAGAAGAGGAACTCTCTGCCCGCGTCGCTATTCCCTCAAAACTACAACCTTAGAGTCTTTAAACCTTAGACCTTTTGTCGGTCCGCTGCAATATGCTTGCTCGTAGGTTTGCACGGTGTAGTAAACAAGTAAAGGTGACACTCTTTAGAGCATACTGCCAGTCCTTTTATACTTGCAGCCTATGGGTGAGTTATACGCAGTTGGCATACAGAGCTCTCCGAGTCCATTATAACAATGCATTCAGGGTGTTAGTGGGGGAGCCCAGATACTGTAGTCAGTCAGCCATGTTTGCAGAGGCAGGAGTCGATGGCTTTGACGCAATTATCAGAAAGCGCTGCGCTTCACTGCTTAGGCGAGTGAGGGGCTCCGATAATGTCATTCTGAGTGCACTGTGTGACAGGTGGGACTCCACGATACTGGGGCACTGGCTGCATTTCCATGCCACTCCTAAGAGGAGAGTCAGATTGTGGTGATGGTTGGGGAAGGTTGGTAGTCATGTAATTTCTTTATAATTTAATTTTAATTTTATAATTTAATATATTATTATTATAAGTACCGATGGAATGTAATTTCTGAAATAAATGATTTATTATTATTATTATTTAAATCTAGAATAGGTATTTTCTGGACGAGCATAGATACATCCCGAAAGAGCAGGTTTCGATAATCGATATACTATTGTTATTAACAATGGTTCAACCTGATATGTTAATCAAATATAAATTCTTCATTTTAAAAATACCTAATTGGATATCGGAGTCTGAGTTGAAGACTTTATGAATGTAATTTGATCCTTTTATTAAAGACGGCATGATTCTTGATAAGATTTTTACAAATAAGATTTTGTGTTATGTTAATTAAGACGTTTATCTACTGAAATTATTTTATTATAGGTACTTATTAACAATTCTTCTTCTTATTAGATACTTCACTACATAGTATAAAATAAAGTCACTTTTCGCCGTTCCTATGTCCCTATTTCCCTTTGTATGCTTAGATCTTTAAAACTACGCAACGGATTTTGATGCGGTTTTTTTTATTAGATAGATGATTCAAGAGGAATACAACACAATTTAAACAAAACACATTATTATTATTATTATTGTTTGTTAATGTCCTGATTTATTATGGAGCCTCGGACCTTGAAAGGCGTGCATGGAACAGAAACCAACATGTAAAAGCCCTTTAGAATAACAAGTTTAAAGTGCAAAGTATGATTGGAAACAGGCGATTATACCTGTCTGCACTATAAAATGCAGGCAAGGACAACCTCCCGTTTGGATTGAACTATTGATAAACTATAGGGGAATACTAGTTAGGCTACTGCGACGAAATGATAGATTTTAAAGATAGAGATTAACAAATAATTTCAGTAATTGCAGAGTGAAATCAAAATTTATTTATTTATTTTGATTACTCAAATAAAAAAATAATCCGAACCATTAAAAAAAATTATGTTATTTACAAAACAATAGCCTTCTTATATACCTACTAATCATGGGAAACTATGGAACTTCGGCGCCTGCTGTAAATATGTCCAACAAACGCGTAAAATTAGCAAGCGGAGACTCGTCAACTCTCAGACAGTATTAGTAAAAACGGTTGTCTGTAAAGTCGGTTTATGGACCATAATTGTACGTTATAACATCATAAGAAAACGAAGAACAGTTGAGTTTTTTTTGTTACCCCTTTTTTTACATTTTTTCTCTTTTATATATTACTAGCGACCCGCCCCGGCTTCGCACGGCTATATTATGCATGTATTATACATATAAACCTTTCTCTTGAATCACTTTATCAATTAAAAAAAACCGCATCAAAATCCGTTGCGTAGTTTTAAAGATTTAAGCATACAAAGGGATATAGGGACGACAGAGAAAGCGACTTTGTTTTATACTATGTAGTGATGAACAAATATAAGACTTATTTTTTTTTCTATATATAAGTCTCTGTTTCCTAAGTTACTATGACGCGTCTAGTCATATTACCATAACGCATGACGTCACTCAGTATTACCGTGACACTTTTGTGTGAATGCAGGTGTTCTACCAATTTACTAGACGTTAACAAGTAATTAGATAAAAAAAAAGTACCCACCTCTAGTGGAATAACGAAGAACGTAACTATCATATCAGCAACAACGAGATGGGTCATCAACAATATGACTCTTGACTTTCGTCTCCTCGACCGCATCAGCGCTGTGAACACTGCAACATTCCCCACTGCTCCCAACACTAATAACGCACTGTAAACTCCAACCACTAGGCCATGTCCGTCAGGGGAGATGACGTCAGTGGCAGCAGCAACGTCAGCGTCAGCAGGGTCCGTTATATTTACACTGACTTCCATGCTGAAGTAGTCCCAGAACTGAGGTTTGTCTATAGTTATTGTTGGGTCTGTATTTTGGAACATTACTTTGAAGGTGTTTTTTTTCTGTAGAATTTGTTTTAAATGAAGTTTGTTGAATGTTTTATGTTAACTTAATCAAAACTTCCGGGAAAAAAAACTTTTTTGTCGGTTTTTTTAATGATTTAAAAACACTTATAAGTATAAATAGTTCTGTTCGGAATTAAAATTGAAGACTTTAAATTAAATTGTCCATAATTCAGAAAACACTTTGAAATTAGAAAAGTTTTCCGTGATTTAATAACAAAAGCACTTTTTTATTTCAAATAAATATGTTAATTACACATAAAAAATATCAAAATTTATCCATCAAAGTGAAAGTTTAATGTACAAAGTTAATGTTTAAAACATTTTTTTTATGTTGTTTAATTTAAAAATTACGCGTAATATTTCCGGCTGCAAACTGTAGCGAGTGGCTACGAGCGTGCGCTTATCGTAGCACCGTAGCACTTAATGACGTAGCGGCAAAGTTTCGTTGAGGTTTGAGCATTTTAACTCCCGAATGCCGAACGTCCCTTTGTTTCTTTTTCTGTCTGTATAATGTAACATCGCAAAGTCCTAAAACGAATGATAAAAAAATATAAAAAAATACATTCAATAATTTGAATGTATTTTTTTATATTTTTTTATCATGAAAATGAAAAAAAAAATCATGTCTTAAAAAACTTCATTTTTAAGACGTTTCGATGTGATCTCATGTAAATGAATCCAAATAAATAAAGAATTTCGACTTCAACTTTGACTTAACTAAGTATAATAAGTAAAATTTAAGAATAATTTGTATGTCAGTATAATTTATTAATTAACTCATTATTAATTAATTTGATTGTTATTGTACGTTTCTTAAATAGGTTTATTTAAATAAAATATATAAATAAATATTGCAGGACATTTCACACATCGCCATCTAGCCCCAAGCTAAGTAAGTACACTTGTGTTATGGATGCTAGACAACGGATATACTACTAATATCTTTCTTTTGTAAATATCATCATCACTACATAGTACACTAATTACGCAACGGATTTTGATGCTTTTTTTTAATAGATAGAGTGATTCAAGAGGAAGGTTTATATGTATAATACATGCATAATATAGCTGTGCGAAGCCGGAGCGGGTCGCTAGTATACTTATAATACATAGAAACAACCAGACCACAGACAAATATCTGAGGATAAATACTTGTCAGAGGCGGGAATCGAACCCGCAACCCTGTGTTTGGCAGTCCGGCATGGTGATCATTGTGCCAACTGGGTTGCAACTGGGTTGGGATACATGTATATTTAAAGATAGAGGTAAAATTAGATTAAAATTTTAGGTAAAGGTTAAATTAAATTCATATTTTCTTTTTCTTTTTTTCTTTCTATAACCACTATGAAATTATTTAGTATTAAGTTTGGTTTTAGATGTCGTAAGAGTTCTAAAAATAACCAAAGGGACAATCACCTAATTGTTCAATCGACTTCGAATATTTACGTAATTGGGTTCATAATATAAATTATAGTTTACTGTGAAATGCTATTGATTTAACGCTAAGGCTTCATCTTCAAAACTGAAACTTTAATAGAAAGTTCTATAATTTACCTTTGATTTGGAAATTTTGGGAAATTTGACCTCAAAATTAGTAAATTGGACCGATAAAGTTTGTACCTAGTTACTAAGTATTCCGTGTTTGAGGAAAATCAATATCTTTTCTAATATTATAAAAAGGCCATTAAAATTTATTAATCAGATAAATCATTAGTTTAAAGACAAATAATCACAAATAATACAATACTTTTTACATAATTTAATTCAAATAAACCGCCCCTGACCGCACCCGGTGCAAAGGAGCCGAGAATACTGGCCGCGTTAAAGGTAAGATTTAAATGTTTGTTTGTTTGCATTGAATAGGCTCTAAAACTACTTAATCGATTTTGATGAAACTTGGTATAGGGATATACTAATTCATTGACAGTAACATAGGCTACTTTTTATCCCGATATTCTCACGCGGAATCGGGAGTTACGCGGGTGAAACCGCGGGAACCTGCTCGTTTATAATAAAAAAATATAAATATCTCTACGGTCTGCATTTTCTTTGCCGACTGTACCTCTGACATAACTAGAACTATGACTATCACATTGCATGGCGTCAGTCTGAGATATGAGAATCTCTTGCAACTTGAGGTCTTAAAGATGGTAGGTATAATATGTCATAAATATTTCATCGACACCCACACGCTACTCGGTATCTACTGCTGTTCTTAAGTTACATGCCGCGTAGAAAGATAGATAAATAAATATTGCAGGACATTCCACACATCGCCATCTAGCCCCAAACTAAGTAGCTAGCCTTGTGTTATGGGTGCTAGACAACGGATATACTACTTATATACTTTTCGTGTGTAAATATTTACTTATAATACATAGAAACAACCAGACCACAGACAAATATCTAAGAATAAATACTCGTATAAGGCGGGAATCGAACTCGCGACCCTGTGTTTGGCATGGTGACCATTGTGCCAACTGGGTCGTCAAATATATAGATCCAAATTAATGTAATAGATCCAAAAGCTTTTTTTAAAAAAATAATCGGATAAAAATCGGCATACTGGTAGTTTAAAAAAGGAATTAAAAAAGGATATAGAATACTTTTGATCCCGACATTACCGCGGGATCGGGACTTACACAGGTAAAACCGCGAGGCACAGCTTATTTTTAAGTAAAACATGACTGCCTTATTATTATAATTCTGATTATAAGTAGGTATGTATAAATAAATACAATGTGCGAGTGTATCCACGATAAAAGGGAAAATTCTCTGAATGACTACAGGTAGTTACGTAGATAATAAAAACCGGCCAAGTGCGAGTCGGACACTAAGGACTAACTAGTATACACTAAGTATCTACCATTATATTCTGTTTTTGGAACGAACGTTGCTTATCGCGCGTTGCGAAAGGGGGCTAATGGAAATAATTAAAAGCAAAAGTTGTAACGACACTTTTTGCTCTCTCACGTAAGCCTCTCTCTCTCGCTGTCTCTCATAGAAAGCAAGCCAGTTATTTTCGTTTCGTTTCGCATTGAACAGTATGGTGTCGCGACGATTAATTAAAAAAAAAAAATTACAATTCTTTCACTAATTCATCGAAATGAAGTTCGTTTTTTTGTAGTGGCAACAGAAATACATCATCTGTGAAAATTTCAACTGTCTAGCTATCACGGTTCATGAGATACAGCCTGGTGACAGACAGACAGTAGAGTCTTAGGGCGCGTTCACATATACGTACGTTTTTACAGGATCCTTTTTAACGGATCCGTCGCTACTGGAGATAGTATTCACACAGCATATAAAGGATCCTTTTAACGGATCCGTCGCTACTATCCAATATGGATCCGATAAACGGATCAGTATACCTACTGGATCCGAAATACTGTATTATGTGTGAACTGGCTCATACAACTACATACGCTAGTAACACATACGTTTAAACGGACCTGTAAAACGGATTGCTGCTTATTTTGTCGGATCGGTATTTTCTACTGGATCCGGAATACTGTATTATGTGTGAACTCGCTCATACAACTACATACGCTAATAACATACACGTTTTAACGGACCTGTAAAACGGACGTTATATGTGAACGCACCCTTAGTAATAGGGTCCCGTTTTCACCCTTTTGGGTACGGAACCCTATAAAGAAATAAATCCAATATGAATATAAGTAGGTAATCATCAAAGAATCTTATCAATAGTTTTAATTACCAACAATCATTATCACACTGAAATTCTGAAAGCAATCTTATCTATTCCGTTTACGATTAAAATCGAAGTTATACTTTATCGCGTACTTCACAAAACGTCACTCGATTAATACACAAAACA
This sequence comes from Idaea aversata, assembly GCA_907269075.1. Taxonomy (NCBI): domain Eukaryota; kingdom Metazoa; phylum Arthropoda; class Insecta; order Lepidoptera; family Geometridae; genus Idaea; species Idaea aversata. Next base: position 11,935,904 of record OU026097.1, on the reverse strand, counting down.
AAATGTCCCTTTTATTCTAATTAGTCAAAGTGTTGTGATTATGTGTGACAAATTGTATTTCTAAGTCTTAAATAACAGTGAAATAAAAACAGTGACTGTAAAACTTTTAAGACACGCTGTTTTATGGTTTTTGATAGGAGATAGTTTTTAAATAGTGGGAAAATATCCAGAAGAAGTAAGTAACTAAATTGCTGTTGTGATTTCTTGCGCAATAAACCAAGATCATTAAATATTGCAGGACATTTCACATATCGCCATTTTGCCCTAATAACTAGACTTGTGGTATGGGTGCTAGACAACGAATATACCACCTAAATACTTTTATTTTGTAAATATATAAGTACTTACTTATAGTTGTTCGGACTGCCTCGTTACTGCAGCGCGTCGGCAATGTTCGCGGATGCACGCGAACCGACGATTTCAGTGCAATAATGCGTAAGCGCTGTGAATCTTTAATGCGGAGAGTGCGCGCCAGTCAGAACAGCATTCTGCAGACGGTCGTCGATAGTTGGGACAGCCCTTTATTGCGTCGTTGGGTGCAATTGCACATTACATAACCCACGATGCCTACGTATCCGACCTATAAATTAAAACACCTACCACCTAAATATATTATTAAGTACTAACCTTAAAATTTAAGTTTTACTAACAAAATTATGGACTATGTCTGAAATAAATAAATTATTATTATTATTATATAATACATAGACACGACTCCCGCATCCGGGGCAGCCTTCATGTCCGAGACATTGCAGATAAATTGCAAGAATGTCGCCTACGCTGGTACGGCCACGTCTTGCGAAAACCGGCTAGTTACGTGGGGAACAAATGTCTTGCCATGGCGCCTCCGCCGGGCCGTGGCAGACTGGGTAGACCCAAGAAGTGCTGGCTTGACGTCGTAAAGGGTGATATGCGTGCAAATGGCCTTACTAACCAGGATGCCGAAGATCGTGCGAAGTGGAGGCGTAAAAGTAGGAAAGCGGACCCCGGGCTCCTGAGAGGGATGCAACCGGGAACATCGCTCGGATGATGATGATGATGATGACATAGACACGACTAGACTACAGACATCTAAGGATAAATACTTGCCTGAGGCGGATATCAAACCCGCAACCCTGTGTTTGGCAGTCCGGCATGGTGACCATTGTGCCAACTGGGTCGTCATCATTGCATGAGACATGAAGTTTCATCATTACATAGTATAAAATTAAGTCACTTTCCGCTGTCTGTCCCTATGTATGCTTAGATCTTTAAAACTACGCAACGGACTTTGATGCAGTTATTTTTAATAGATAGAGTGATTCAAGAGGAAGGTTCATATTTATAATACATGCATAATATTGCCGTGCGAAGCCGAATCGGGTCGCTAGTAATAAATATACGCTGAAACCGAATTCAATCACATGATCACAAGTAAATAGGCCTTTCTAATCTAGACGAATTTATACCGTCATCAAATTTAATCCATGGTATTCAGAGCGCTCGCGCTGGTATAGTTATGATGGTGGCCTCTTGTCTGGCTTAAACCCTCTCAGTTGACCATGTTCAGAGAAAATAAGGCGATATCCAATTAAATTCACTGCAAAAGTCCACCTAGCTAGTACCAATACCTGCCTAATATCCTATGAGTAAGACGAAATATTAAGATGTTCAAACAAGCCTTGATCGAATGGCGCACTTAGGTGAAACAACATTTGAATGAATGAACTGTAGGCAAAATAAACCATTAATTTTCTGCTAAACTTTATACAGGGTTATTGGAAATTATACTAGCAAGCCGTTAAGGGCTACTTTTGTGCACCTTAACTAACAACTTTTGTTATAAAACTTTTGGAAATTCAAACATTTTTTCGAAAATTTTGAGGTCAGATTTACCTGAAAATCAGCTGTTCCTTACACGGAGAGGTCTTTTTACTTGTTAGAATTTTACTTGTTTTTTAATTTTTATCTACTGTTCTTAGTCTGAATGACGTTTGTTTGTCAAAAATCAGCTGTTTTTCGAATTTACCTACATAACCTCAAAATTTTCATTTTTTTTTCGAATTTCCAAAAGTCGTGGAACAAAAGTTATTTGTTTAGGTGCACAGAAGTAGCCCTCAACGGCTTGCTGGTATAATTTCCAATCACCCTGTATAGTTGAGCAATTTAGTTGAGCAGTGGAGAAGTTGCGAAAATGTCATTAGGTGAAATGAAGTATCGGTGTAATATAATTTGGTTTAATGGAGCTTAGTTCAATTATTTAACTTTACAATGGCCCAAATGAAGAGGCTATGCGGAAACAGCACCGTAAAACTACACGAAGGTGATTTGTCATTAGTGAAAATATAACAAGTGCAAACGGGTTTCGGTATGGCGTTGTGAATACCTTTTTGCAATCCATGGATATTTTTACACTTTAATGTCCACTTTATTCCTTGATTCGCAAACAGGATTTTTTACAACCCCTCTTTCCACAGCCACTGTAAAGATCCATTGTAACTTGTCAATGAAAACATCAAAACACATACGAGTATTTAAAAGGATATGGATTGAACTCTTCCGAGAATGAATAAATAGTCCGTCAAAAGTGGGTTTTAAAGGGGACCTTTCGTTCCTTTTACCACCTTTTAGGCTTTTAGCAACACAAAAAGAGCTGTGAAAGTGCGTTGCTATGATCTATTAAGAGTGCATTGCATAATATAAATATAAAGTACTACCACGTAAAACTGTAATCTACAATCGGGTGATTAAGAGGGATGAAGAGTGCATTGCATATAATATAAAGTGCTACCATGTAAAAAGCTGTTACCTCAATTGGGTAAGCAGTTATTGCCTTTAGGTACTACCACGTAAAAACTGTAACCTACAACCGGGTGATTAAGAGGGATGAAGAGTGCATTGCATATAATATAAAGTGCTACCATGTAAAAAGCTGTTACCTCAATTGGGTAAGCAGTTATTGCCTTTAGGTACTTCCACGTAAAAACTGTAACCTACAACCGGGTGATTAAGAGGGATGAAGAGTGCATTGCATATTATAATATAAAGTGCTACCACGTAAAAAGCTGTAACCTCAATTGGGTAAGCAGTTATTGCCTTTAAGTACTACCACGTAAAAACTGTAACCTACAACCGGGTGATTAAGAGGGATGAAGAGTGCAATGCATATAATATAAAGTGCTACCATGTAAAAAGCTGTTACCTCAATTGGGTAAGCAGTTATTGCCTTTAGGTGCTACCACGTAAAAAGCTGTAACCTCAATTGGGTAAGCAGTTATTGCCTTTAGGTACTACCACGTAAAAAGCTGTTACCTCAATTGGGTAAGCAGTTATTGCCTTTTCAGTCCACATAGCATAATATTATTGGCCTTTACTTTTAATCTCAATGATTAATACAGCACCAGATTTTTAACTTTATGCGCTATATAACATTGCTCTTACGGTGATTAAAAACACAGTGATGAAACCTTTGACCAAAACAATTGTGTTGGTCAAAGGTTGGAACCCGCGACTCAGTTGGTTCTGGGCAAGCATAATCCATCCAATATATATCCCAGGCACTACAAAACGCCTTGAATATCATAGCATATATTTGTTCAGAATATCACTAAGATTAAGAGAAAACCTAGGTTGTAAAATAAAACAAATTATTTGCTTGCTAACTAATATATTCAATAACTATTTAAGTAACTACATTAGATGGTTTTTAAAAGTATTATTAGGAAAATTTCTTATGGATACGATTCGGAAGAAAAATTGCACTAGTTTGGCGAACCGAACTACTGGGAACCTATGTTTTTTATTTTGTACATTTTAGATAGCAAAGTCAGATGCTGTCGAAACGAAGCTACCTCGGTTAATGTGATCTCCGTAACTCAGTTGTAAGAGTAATGGCAAAGCGTGCAAATACCATCGGATAGAAATTTCTGGAAAATACTTTATTTGAAGTTCTAGGTACATGTTTATTAATAGAGTAAAATGAGTCATCGATTCGAGTCCAAGCAGACTACAGATTTCATATCTGCAATTGGAATTGGCTTCTTCAATGAGTATTCTATAAACTCACAAATGTTTGTTTAAACCTTTTGCAATATTCATTTTTCCGAAAAAAAAAAAACATATTTCATCAATATTTGAATTGTTGCACAAAACAGTTGACGTCACGGCACTAACTTTGAAGGCTTTAAGAAGACGGCTTTAACAATGAAGGTAATAGATGTGGGTGCCTGTGACGTCACAAGCGTAAAAATAGCCAAAAAATATTGTAGGTATACCATTTCCAACATATTTTATTGTCAAGTGCCGAATTCTGTAGTCTTTAAGCTGAGTTTTTTTTTTATTATCCTTTTCGTGTGGGCATTCCTCCTGCTCCTTTAGCTTCTCTCTTCTTTCTCTGGTCTTCAGACTCTTGGAATGGAGTTGTATCTTCGAAATCGTAGTCGGGTGTTTCAGTCTTTATTTCCGGTTTATCCTGAAGATAATTTTTAGGAATTTTAGAAGTTAATGTTTTGCAAATAACACAAATAAGAATCATTAAAACCACATTACCCTCCCTTGAGTTTCGTAAAAACTATATAATTGATAGTTTGTAAAATTCACTACTGACTGTATTCCCACTATGCAATTAAAAATTACAAAACTAATTTAAGTCTATAGGAGAGCTCTATTTTATGGGAAGGTCGTTATTACATTTTACATTTAAATCCACTGAGAGAAACTAAATTATCAACAAAAAACTGCGGCCTCAGGATAATGCGCTCCGCAACTATTATAATATTTAATAACAAAGTAAAAGTAAGGTATACATACTTTTCCTTCAAACATTTTCAAAGCGTTCCTGTCGATCTCCGGAAGACTTTCAGCTTGTTCAAAGCCAAAGAACGCAGTTAAACAGACTAAAGACAACAAATAAAATAAAGACTTCATCTTTAACTAGAACACTGTTCCGACAGCGCCTGTCAAGGGCTTATTTATACCCTTTATACCACGTTATTTGCATGTTACAAGAAAATAAGCAACTTTAGGAAACAATAGAGCAAAACTACTTAAACTACTTCCTTGGAGATTCACGTTGATGATAGGTAGTAAAAAAATGTAACTGAGCAGATAAGATATCTTAATTGTCTTGTTATTAATTGTATGGGACTTGTGCCGTCAAAAAAACAATGAAACAGTGCAATGATTGAGTTAAACGTATGCAATTATTTACAGCTCATATCCGTTGACTTGTACATCAAACATAAAAAGCGTTTAGGACCTTAAACATGATTAACCAGCTGTCAACCTTCTGTTTATTGATATTTAATTTAATTTTAGATTATCCGTTAAATGTAATTAGCTATAATTCAGTTTTTGTTTATTGCACAATGTCATGCAATCCGTCCTTCCATATGGACTTGCACAATAAAAGTAAATTGATTTACAACCCTAAAGACCTATAGTTTGTCAGATAAACCATTAAATTGATGAAATTTATTGGATAAAATATTAATTATTACAAAAAACAAGTTAAGCACTTAAATCTAAACATACAATTAAACCACACACACAAAAATAGAAAAAAAAAAACCCAACCCTAATCAAATAGACACCTCCCCAACGTTCCCGGTGCGAAGCTGGACAATATGCAGGCAGCGTTACCCCGCTGAACCGCTATCGACAGCCTTTGCACCAGGAACGCCCCGGAACGCGGATCAACCCTAAAAAGATTAACTATCTGTCAAAATGTGAAATTGATTAAATAATATTAACCTCGTTTTAATTGAAATAGACTTCAATTTCAAATTTAAGCATAAAATATGTATTTATTTGAGTTTGTTTAAGTATAAATAAGTAAATAATATGTCGCTTTAAATAATTATTATGAGAGCGCTAAGTTTAATTTAATTTATCACTTCTTTTTATCTCTTCTTCTTATTTTTATTTTTATCCGCCCTCATCTAAATACTTGAATTTTAAATAAAAGCCATTGACACAAGAAGGGCGCTGACATTTAATAGTTTTAATAAATTCATAAAGATTCGTAGGTTTTTTAATAAAACAAATAAAAACCATCATCCGGCTAAACATCAGCGCAAAATGACGAATTCTTGTGGACCTATTTTTTCTCGTGTAAACTAATATCTCGAAAAGACCTTTCAGTTTGTTAGAAAAATAATTAAAGTTTCGGATTAAATTTTGACAGCGTGAATGTGCGTAAGTTTTTTTATTTTCATCTCTAAGATAGTTAGTATCTTCTAAAGGTCGATTTTTAATTCAAATAGGTATAGATGACTAAAATATTATATTTTATATAAGTTTTTACTTGCGAATTTGTCCGCGTAATGGTAAAATTTTCAAAAATCCTTTCATGGCGGATGCCTACGTCAGCACAGCCACATGATAAAACTGCTATCTGTAGCTAAGTATGACAAATATTCCAATCCAACAATCCACCAATTTTCAGCTGTGCGATGATATATATGTCAGGGCAGGACTCTGAATTTCATATTTTTACAAAAAAATAAATAAAGAAAACAAAATGTGATATTATGCGATTCTCAGACCTAAAGAATATACACAAAAAAAAACATACAAAACGGGTCAACCGTTTAGGTGGAGTTTGGCAACTAACACAGCGAGCGACACGAAAATTTTATAAATAAAGGGATTTATGATTTTGTTTTGATAATGATTTTAAAATCAATTACACAATCACATTACTTAGGTAGGTACGCACCTAAAAAAAATAATCCTTTGATTGAACCTTTATCCATTAAAATTCCATTTCAATCGATGGGAATCAACTGTTATCCTAAGGTTAAAAATTCAATTTTTATTTTAATTGTGGTTAGCACATTTTAATCTCATTTTAAAAATTTCTTTGACATTTTCTTTTCACAGAACAGAGATGAAAATTTAAAAGGTCTTTTGAATTGAACTCATCTAATACCAATATTTTAAATCGAAAGGTTTGTGAGTGTTTTTTATATGTTTTTTCTCAAAAGTAGGTAGGTATGTAAAAGTACCTACCTATGTAAAAGTTTACAGTGCCGCTTTGTTTTTCTTGTTCCTAATAATTAATTACTAAAGGAAATGTGAACCTTGGCTGATTTTTTTAAATTAATGATCGCTATAGCATTGTTTATGAAGAAAATAAGGCACGTAAATTCACGTAAATATGTCAACAACACAACCGGTGAACTCACGCTCTCGAAATTCCTTCTTTGTTATTTACTAGCAGCACTCTGCGGTTTTACTAGCGTAACTCCCGATCCAGTGGGAATATCGGAATATAAATTTGTTGTTATTCCCAATGAATCAATGCATCGTCATATCAAATAGTAAATTCTTTTCTATAATATATATCTAAAATATAATAATATTATAAGTTTAGATAGTTATATAGATTACTAGCGACCCGACCCGGCTTCGCACGGCTATATTATGAATGTATTATACATATTATAAACCTTCCTCTTCAATCACTCTATCGATTAAAAAAAACCGCATCAAAATCCGCAGCGTAGCTTTAAAGATTTAAGCATACATAGGGATATAGGGACAGAGAAAGCGACTTTGTTTTATACTATGTAGTGATACACATTATTTTGAATGTTTTTTTTAAATCTTAGTCAAAGTAAAATTTTTTTGTTCTTTAGATCATTTATACGTCTTAAAAACCAAATAATGTGACGTTGTACGGTTTTGGACAAGTATTGCTTTTATATATTTTGTGAACGTCGTGGCGTCTATCTGTTTGTCACCGATCGATCAATCTTCTTGTCAACGGCCAATCTCCTTCGTTAATTTCTCTATTCACTGGACATTGGCCGAATTGCAACGCAATATGGGCAGAGTCGCATAGTCGCCATTAATCAAGTTTTAAATTAAACATTATTATTAATGACAAATTAACATTATAATTGTACTAATAATATCAATTTGTCATTATTAAATGTTTTTGTACGCTTCTTGGAAAGTTATTTACAGCCAGGAAAGTTTGTAAAATTATGCCTTTATGAAGTATAAATTTATCAAATGCAAATAATTATAATATTTATAATCTAAATAAATTTCCCAGGTAGAGTGCCCAAAAGGCGTTGGCCAATGTAACAAACAGCCCTTTGGTCACCTGAAGCTAATATTAAACCAACTGAGAATTTTAAAATATTTTTTATCACAGTTGCTTATAAAGTGGATCTTATTAAACCGCTTTTAGGCTCATAATGCAAAGTATTATACACGCGTGCGATAAATTTTTTTTTAACTAGTGCTAAAATAATACGCTATCCCGATAAGTCAAAAATACGTATCTCATTGCTAATGACATATTAAGTAGATAAAACATTCTTAATTTATCTGGGTACTGTTTTGATATATAGAAAAAAGGTACCATCAAAGAGTTTTTAAGCCTTGCTGGCTTAAAACTCTTTGTTGGTACCTTTTTTCTTCTTTTCAAAAGGTTGTCTCTAGAGTCTGATAACAAACGATAATTTTACGTGATAACATCTTTAAAAATAATTAAAAATTGAGTTTTGTTTTCATTTTGTTGTTTCTTTAGATACCTATATATATTTTTTCTTACCATTATAATCTGTTTTAACCGCCGACGCAAAAACAAATGATAAAAACCCTATAAATATTGTATGTCAGACGAGGTTGTATAGGTTAAAAGTCTTTTGCCTAGCCTTTCGGGAGTGTAATTAACAAAAAATAGTAAACATAACCTAAAATTCTTAAAAACTTTTAATTATTTTAACAAGTCTTTTTTTATTCGCAACTGTGATAAAAAACGTCGTACGATACAGGTGTGGATTGATAATTCCATCTCGGCTTTTGCCACGATCGCGTTCCGCTCGCGCGTCATTAACCGCCTCTATGGAATGATCAACTTTCCACACTTGTATCGCAATGTACTATAAATAAACAAGTGAATTAAATTCCTTCATAAATCAACTTTGTTTACTAGAGAAAGTTATTTGCTAAGTAAATGTTGATGTGCCGTAGTTTATTAACATTTTCCATTGCTTTCAGGTAAGCAAACAATTGAAAAATGATACCGCACGTAAATGAAAGCAAGGAGGAGTTCGAAGATGTCGACTTAACGTTTCCTAAGGAAAACAAGAGTAAGTATTTTAATCTAAGATACTTCTGCAGTGTGTAACAAATATGCTGTACTTAAAATTCACCAAATTATGGGTAAATTCGAGTTATTATCCCAAACTTGAAAACGTTGTTAATTTTTTTTTTTTTTTGGTATGTCTGGGGGGTTCCGTACCTCAAAAGGTAAAAAGGGAACTCTGATGGGAGACAGACGGACAAGAGAGTAATCTTTTACTCTCTTGTCCGTCTGTCTCTCCTTGTGGCACGAACGGGTGATGGACATAGAAAGTTGAAATATAAAATTATACCATATATTGAGGTCTATAAAGTCCTTTCCTATTAGGTGTATAAAAATCAAGGGCCTAAATCAACACGATATTTTTATAATGGGGGAATTTAAGACCACTGTGAAGCTGTACATTTCCATACAAAAAGCGGTATACATCACTTAAGTCTAACTAAAAGGTACAAAGAAGGCTTAAAGCCAGGTTTACAATAAACAATTGTAATTATCTAGACAACTTCACGGATATTTTCAGTCAGGAATAAATGAACCAAACCGACTAATATTGGAGTGTAAGAATGCAGGCAAGCGAAACCAGTGGTAAAAGTTATAGACAAAACTATAATGTAAACATATTTATTTGATATTGCATCGCACCTGCACTGATATGAAGATGTGCCAAGGGCAAGGTTGCACAGGAATCAATATTGTATTAGAAGGCCATGTGACTTAGTATGTACCTAGTTTAATTAGTATAAAAACCCTCCGTATTTACTCAATAAATATTCAGTAAACACCATACCTTTAACGTGTTAATATCTCGTCCCTCAGTATGATATAAGTAAGTCGATTATATGAAAACTTAATTTGGTCGTGTAACGGAGCCTTAAACTATATTAATTTCCGATCTTAGCTTAATACCTCTGCTCAAGGTTCTCCTATGTTAACATCTAGCCGCAGACAACTAAGGGACTAACCTCACAGTTTAATTTAGTTCAAAGTCTGAAATAGGACATTACCCAGCATATGTAGCTAGCAAGACTATAATGCTGGCCGAGGCAGAGGGATGCGGGGTTCGATTCCCGCCGCACGCAAATAAGTATTTATGCTATAGATATTTGATTCTGGTCTGGGTGTCTGTATATTTGTTATGTATATATTTACAAAAAAGAATGTGTATTCTATCCGTTTTTTAGCACCCATAACACAAGCCTAGTTCCTTAACTAAGGGCTAGATGACGCTGTGTGGATTGTACTGCAATATTTAATTATTTTATTTATATTACATAGTTCAATCATAGCCTCAATCAATCATATCAGTTACATCAATTTTATCTAAACGCATATCTCATAGGGTGGTATTTTCAATCGTCTGTTGTTTTCGTTTCGATCGTCTTTCGCAGGGTTTGTGGCTTCGACCCACACGCCCCTGTACTTCAATGAGTAGAGGTCAAATAATACGTGTTTTAATACGCTCCATCCTCAAAACGTGATACCTAATGTCTTTGAAAAAAAATTAAAAATTGAGTTTTGTTTTTATTTTGTTTTTTCTTTAGGTACTTACATAAATATATTTTTTATCACAGTTGCTCATAAAGTGGATCTTATTAAACCGCTTTTAGGCTCATAATGCAACGTATTATACACGATAAAAAAAAAACCAACTAGTGCTAAAATAATACGTAATCCCGATAAGTCAAATACGTATCTTACTGCTAATGACATATTAGGTAGATGCATGGTAGATGAAACATTCTTAATTTATCAGGGTTATACTGTTTTGATGTATAGAAAAAAGGTACCATCAAAAAGTTTTTAAGCCTTGCTGGCTTAAACCTCTTTGGTCGTACCTTTTTTCTTCTTTTCAAAAGGTTGTCTCTAAAATCTGATAACGAACGATAATTTTACGTGATTACGTCTTTGAAAATAATTAAAAATTGAGTTTTGTTTTTATTTTGTTTTTTCTTTAGGTACATAAATATTTTTTTTCCTTACCATTATTATTCTGTTTTTAACCGCCGACGCAAAAACAAATGAAAAAAACCTTAGAAATATATTGTATGTCAGACGAGGCTGTATAGGTTAAAAGTCTTTTGCGTAGCCTTTCGGGAGTGTAATTAACAAAAAATAGTGAACATAACCTAAAATTCTTAAAAACTTTTAATTATTTTAACAAGTCTCTTCTTCTTCTTTTTTTTTATTCGCAACTGTGATAAAAAAACGTCGTACGATACAGGTGTGGAAAGCTGATCATTCCATGTACTGTACTATTTTACTTACCATTATATTCTGTTTTTACTATTATTATTATATACTATTAACCAAATTATCATTTGTAACAGAAGAAACAATTGTCTTTTGATTCATAGAACCACGTCGCCACACTCTTGACGCTAAGCCAAAACCTAACTGACATAAACTTCGTTATCGTCTCAGGTTATCGTATCAATATTAGAATGAAATGATTAAAAGCATAGGTGCAGGTGCATCTTGTAGGTAAAACCAATCAATTATTAAAAAATATATAGCAATTACGAGTTGCGATAACTATCGACACATAAAATTACACACGATAATTAGACCTTTAGTAAGAACTGTTTGAATATGAATGTGAATGCAATTCGTAGGCTTTTTTGGGTTGGACAGTGTTTTACAAACACGTCGTTGTTTTTTTCATATGACAAACCATTATTTATTTACAAGCTCGTAGCCTTGCCAATATCGTAAGCAGTACAGTAAAAAGGGTTTTAGATAATCCACCCGGAACGGTTAAGATGTGACTTGAATAAGATTAACGGATTTGTGTCGTACCCATCTTTGTGCAGGCAAAGGCTTTATTACAGATGGTCAGTGAATTATAAGAACGGTCTGTTATATACCTACAGTATGTAACAGAACCTTGTTGTACTACACGCTTAGGGACCTTAAAAAATAAATAAAAATAATTGTTTTTTATAGAAAACTAGCTGCCCTACGCGGTTTCACCCGCGTAACTCCCGATCCCGTGGGAATATCGGGATGTAAGCTATCCTATCTCTCAAGTTGGATCGAACTGCACATGGTGTGCGAATTTTATTATAATCGGTTAAGTGGTTTAGGAGTCCATTGAGGACAAACATTGTGACACGAGATTTATATATATTAAGATTACCCTACTTAGGGAATCTCTAAAATGTGACAAAACCATTATTTACCTAGGGGTTCGCTGCCAATAAAAGTATTAAGAACCTACACTGTCTTACTGCAGGGCAAAGGTCTCTCTACCTTTCTTCCATTGATCACGATCTGTCGTCATTGCACACCAATCATTCCTGATAGGAGTCAAAATCATCTCGCCATCATCGCCTTGGTCTGTCGCGTGGTTGTATCCCTATGGGTGACCATTCTGTTGTTATTTTGGCCTATCATTCATCTGACATGTGGCAAACATGTACCGCCCAGTCGTATTTTAGCGTAGTAGCTTTCTGGGAGACGTCAACAATGCGAGTTCTAAATCGCAGGTTCGTGTTTCTGAAACTCCCAGCATGCTGCGCTCCATACCTCTCTGACATAATATGAAGACGGGAAGGATGTACATGTCCATGAGATTACGCTTTAAATATATTGGTAGTCGTCATAGGCTACTTTGGAAAATCTAAAATAGATAATATTACAATTCATAAACTTTACTTTCCTACCTAAACTTAAAAATATTTTCATTACAGGTATCAAATGGCACCGGCAACTCCTATTAAACAAGCCAATAAAAACAACATTTGCTATAATATTAGTGGCAGTAGTTTCTCCGGTACTTCTATACCAGTTCCTCTACTTTACATCAGCTGATTTGGAAGCACCAGATGGCTTCTCTTTAGGCTCCTGTCTCGTCTCTAGATCCTCAAGACTTCCCTGTGGTCTTGGAAATATAACTGAAGGAGAATGCCATTCTGATTGCTGTTACGATTTTAGTTCTGACCAGTGCTTCCACAGATATCCTTCAAGATTTTCTTTTATAAGTGATCGGGTATGGACCGAGGATATAGTTCTGAAGCCTCGTCGAGCAACAGTACCTTTTAATTCTCAAGATAGTTTAACAAGTTTGCGACTCTCTGTAGACGAGATTTCATCAACGCATTTGACTCTAACATATTACGATTCGAGAAATGAATCCTTAACAGGCAGAAGGATTTTTGAGAAAGATTACGAATATATAATAGAAGCGCCGGAGTTGAATATCGTAGTAAATTCATCTGGTCAGATTATATTTGATACTATAAGAGGGCCTTTGATAGCTTCTGAGGATATTTGGGAAATAGCTTTTAAACTTACAGAAGGAAGTTTATATGGGTTTGGAGAAATACCTATAAGAGAAGGGATGACTAAAGTCATTTATAACCGTAAAGGAGATTTAAATTCAATGCCCTTAATATTTGCACAGGGCAATGATTCATATCATGGACTTTTGATCGATGTTCCTCAACCAACAGAGATATCTTTTCGGACAGATCATAGAATTGTTATCAGAAGTATTAATAATTACGGATTGAAATTTCATTTATTCGTCGGACCTAAACCTGTGGATATAATGCAAGATGTAATGAAGCTGATGAATTATGAAAATAATTTGGAGTATTGGATGTTGGGAAGTCATTTTTGCAGGTAAGCCATAACATACAATAATCTATACTTACTTATAAATAAAATAGAGAGTTAAGTTTCACCGAAATGTATGTATTAGGAAAATGGGGAATTGAGGAAATTAAGTGTAAAATTAAAAAAAAATTATAAAGAAAAATTCGTCCTGATAATAATATTATATTACAAAATGTCACACGTGGATAAACTATTAGGAACTAATAGCCAACACGGTTCATCGCAATCTGATCACTACATAGTATAAAACAAAGTAGTTTTCTCTGTCCCTATATCCCTATGTCCATAGGGAAGATTTAAGCATACAAAGGGATATAGATCCCTTTGTATGCTTAAATCTTTAAAACTACCCAACGGATTTTGATGCGGTTTTTTTAAATAGATAGAGTGATTCAAGAGGAAGGTTTTATGTATAATACATGCATAATATAGCGGTGTGAAGCTGGGGCGGGTCGCTAGTAATAAATAAAGTAATGGATGGGACGACTTGCCTATCGGTCTAGTAGATTAATTTAGATATATGTAAGTGGTTATTGTGAAACTAGTGATGAAACCATGAATTCTGGTAGTTAACAAGCACTAGTAGGTAAGGTTTAAAAAAATGGCGATGTAAAATTAGCGAAATTTAAAAAAAAAGTACTCTACGAACTCTAAAGAACGCACGGTTGTTCATTGTCTCAGTCAAACCGGAAATATACATAATACGGTACGTTTGATCATAGCGTTCAACATTAAGTAGGTAGGTTTTAAAATTTGACTGGTCTCCTACCGGGAGACCAATGGGTTCCTATATAGGTGCCGAATCTACGACTTTTATTCCAAGGGACGAATATGAGGAGACCAGTGGGTATCGACCAGTCTAATTAATTTTCAATTTATCTAACTTGTTTTATCTTAAAATAATCACGAGTCCAAAAAAATTTCAAGCTCCAGTTATTTGACAAATAGATATAAGAAAACAGATTCAATTTACAAAAGAAATTTACTAATTTATATTTCTCACTTCAAATAGTTTACGCTCAACAATTCCAAAATTCACAAAAATACCTAAGTACTAATTTCAAATAATATTGTTTATAAATAAATGTTTTGATAAATACTTAATTGGGTAGTCTTTGAACTTAAAAATGCTGTCCTTTATGAGTTCATTCCTTTATCTCAAGGGTACGAAGGTAACGAAGCTCTCATCAAAATGAAATTTGAAGTTTAATTGCATTGTATTATCTTACACTAAAATGATTATTTTCACTACTGAAATTAATACAAAACGAATAACTTACCCGTTTTTAATCTAAACTAAAATGGATCTTATTAGGTGGAGATATTCAGTATCCCGTTATTAAACTTTAGGGAGAAGTACAATAAATAATCCCCGACCAAAAGAAATCTATTAAACCTGTATATCAAGTTTTGTCTAGATAGATCGGTTGTAAAATACCAACACACTGACCGAGGAAAGCAAATTTCAGACTTGAAGCAGAGACGCTTCGCTCACTCGGTCAATAAAACAATACATTGTCCAACGCTGTCAATAAATGTCACATACAAGACAGAGACAAAGCATTCCTTAAATAAAATAAGTTCGAGATCCGTGTAAAATGCTCTGAAGGCATTCTGAAGACCAATTCTCGTAAATAACATTGTTCAAATAATTGAATTGCAATACAATGGTCATCGCAACCCTGTGTTTGGCAGTCCGGCGTGTTTGGCAGTCCGGGGTTCGATTCCCGCCTCAGACAAGTATTTATGCTTAGATATTTGTCTGTGGTCTGGTTGTTTCTATGTATTATAAGTATATATTTACAAAATAAAAATATATACCTAAGTAGTATATCCATTGTCTAGCACCCATAACACAAGTCTAGTTACTTAGCTTGGGGCTAGATGCCGATGTGTGGAATGTCCTGCAATATTTATTTATGTATTACTAGCGACCCGCCCCGGCTTCGCACGGCTATATTTTGCATGTATTATCTCTACATATAATAAATTCGAAGTTTTGGAAGTAAGCGTTCTACGTCCATAATGATCTTAGCACTATAGAATTCGCTAACCTTATATAGCTCCGGTAGAAAAAAATCTTGCATGCGCGATTCAGGTTTTCTTAAATTTATAAAGTCACAAATTAATTTAATATTCTTTTTGTTACGCTGAAAAATTTTGTAGACTTATGTATTTTAAGAATACATATAGCAATGTCCACATTTTATAACTAAAAAATATAGTAATTAATTTAATAAGATATTTTTTTAAAATTTCAAGTAACTAGCGCCATCTCTTCGTTTTCGCGAAACTACCATTCATCTCAGAAAATGTTGATTTTATTTGTTTACCTTTGTTTGTGCAGTCTAATTTCGGGAACTAGGAAACAGATTTTAACATAATCTTCACGAATGTGTTCAGAAAATATCAGAAGAGGTTTAGGTATTTCAAGTAGATTTATGTTACTAATTAAAATTTGATATTTCTTGGCGTAAAAAATAAACCATAATATTTTTGCATGAAAACGTACAGAACGTAGGGATGATGTCAAAATAATTGTCATTTCGACATATAGAAAGAAGCATCTTTTTTATCTTCTTTTTTATTTAAAATTATGGCTTGGCATTTTCGTGCATAAAGCCAGTGTTGAGTTTTACGGTCAAAGAAAATTAAATCTATTGCATGAGCGTTTTTCGAATTTAGAACATTACTACGCTCCAGCAATGAAGCGGCGTGCTGGGATTATTATATACTTAAATACTCTTTGATTGGATCTCTTTTAACGAAGTATAGGCACATGAGTAGGAAATAGGATGGAAATAGGTACCAAAGTCTCTTTGCTTAGTACGAAATGCGTTCTCGTGGCTTTATAGCTATAGATGCGTTTGCCTTTCAGCACGGATGATATAAATAAAAAAAATACGGCAAAGCTAAAAATTTGCCTTTATTTGTTATTTTTACTGATTTATAAAACTAGCTGCGCCCCGCGGTTTCACCCGCGTAAGTCACAATCTCGTGGGAATATCGGGATAAAAGGGACCTATATTGATGTGAAACATCTATAGCCGCACCTAAAACCGATTTCTGCCGTGGCGACGCACAGTGGGTCGAAACTGCAAATGATGGACATAGGGCTGTTTTTCGATGCAGATCGTTAGAGCTCACTATAGCCGCACGTAAAACCGATATCTGGCGTGGCGACGCATGCCGTGGCGACGCACAGTGGGTCGAAACTGCAAATGATGGACATAGGGCTGTTTTTCGATGCAGATCGTTAAAGCTCACTATAGCCGCACGTAAAACCGATTTCTGGCGTGGCGACGCATGCCGTGGCGACGCACAGTGGGTCGAAACTGTAAATGATGAACATGGGGCTGTTTTTCGGTGCAGATCGTTAGAGCTCACTATAGCCGCACGTAAAACCGATTTTTGGCGTGGCGAAGCATGCCGTGGCGACGCACAGTGGGTCGAAACTGAAAATGATTGACATAGGGCTGTTTTTCGATGCAGATCGTTAGAGCTCACTATAGCCGCACGTAAAACCGATTTCTGGCGTGGCGACGCATGCCGTGGCGACGCACAGTGGGTCGAAACTGCAAATGATGAACATAGGGCTGTTTTTCGATGCAGATCGTTAGAGCTCACTATAGCCGCACGTAAAACCGATTTTTGGCGTGGCGAAGCATGCCGTGGCGACGCACAGTGGGTCGAAACTGCAAATGATGAACATAGGGCTGTTTTTCGATGCAGATCGTTAGAGCTCACTATAGCCGCACGTTAAACAGATTTCTGGCGTGGCGACGCATGTCGTGGCACGCACGCGTCGCCACGCTATATGATGGTATATATATACATGTCTATATGCAGTAGTGTGTACGGTGTGCACACCGTAATCGACTGTGCGATTCTATCACAATCTGTTCTTTTCTGCATATTAATTTTACAAAATAATGTTTTAAATTCCATCTAGCATTTCCTGAGATCAGAGCGTTCAATCAAACAAACAATGGAAGCCTTAAAGATGAATAATTTTCCCCGTATTTTCCACATTTCCCATTGATTCTTCGCTCCTATTGGTCGCAGTATGTGATGTTATATAGCCTAACTAAAGCCTTCCTCGATAAATCCATGACCAAAAGAATTTTTAAATTCGAACCAGTACTTTCTGAGATTAGCGCGTTCAAACAAACAAACAAACTCTTCAGCGGAAAACCTGCTTCCAGCGAAGTTAAAACAAAGCTACATGAAAGTATCTAAATATATAAAAATCCCAATTTAACATTGATCACGGCATCATGCGTGAATGGCTGGAGCAATTTCGCTAATTCTTTTTTTGTTGTGTTTGTTTTTGTCAAGAGAAGGTTCTTATGAAAGAAAAAAATTTGAAAGTTGCGCATAAAATTATTACGCGGGTGAAACCGCGGGGCGCAGCTAGTACATAATATAAACCTTCCTCTTGAATCACTTTATCTAAAAAAAAAACCGCATCAAATTCCGTTGGGAAGTTTTAAAGATTTAAGCATACAAAGTGATAGGTACATAGGGACAGAGAAAGCGACTTTATTTTATACTACCTATGTAGTGATGTAGTGATAGTGATAGTGATTCCTGTTACATTTCGATTACAAAACATACCCTCAAAGTAGCTCAAAATACCCTCAAAGTCAGCTTTTAGTATTCTTGAGAAAAATTTTTTTTTTATCGAAATGCAATCGGATTGATTTACTTACTACAATGGATATTTTGCTCTTTTTGGCATAGTCGTTCGAATCTAAAAGAGCAGTGAAAATGTTATCAGACAAAATTGAGAACACAACACGTATTTCCGTGTAGAAAATTGTCTGATTTGGGCTCCATAAATGGACTCCGTAAAACGCCTTTGTAGTACCAATCTGATACACAATATTCTTTTGTTATTTCCTACTATTTGTTATTCCAGGGTTTCGCCTATGTACTTGCATACTAAATAATAATTACTTAGTTTTTTTGGTAATTGAGGAAAAACACAACACTGATGATCTCTGTGGCGCAGCGGGAGAGCTCACGTCTGCAAAGGATGCGGGTTCGATTCCCGCTGTCAAACAAATATTAGTGTACAAATATTTATTTCTGACTTATTCCCAAGGGAGATACTGTTGTATGAAACTCCCAAGGGAATAAAGTGATTTGAATTTGGAACATTGA
Organism: Idaea aversata; assembly: GCA_907269075.1. Taxonomy (NCBI): domain Eukaryota; kingdom Metazoa; phylum Arthropoda; class Insecta; order Lepidoptera; family Geometridae; genus Idaea; species Idaea aversata. The sequence continues at coordinate 11,917,039 of OU026097.1, read as the reverse complement.
AATTCGTGTGAAAACTCTTGGTTTTAATTTTGAAGGTCTCAGCAAATAGGTTTTATTTAGAATAAGTAATTTGATTGGTCTACAAAAATCTAGCAGGCCACGATTAATGTTTTTTATTTTGATTGTTACGTTAGGTCTAAGCAAATAGGTTTTGCCTATAATACCTACCAAATATTTACCATCATGCTACCATCTCATTGCAATTGTCCCATTTTTTTAAAGTGGATTTTTTTCAAGTAGGGAACTGGCCACCACAAGAATTTAAAAAAAAACTCGACTGACGGTATGAAAAGTAGAGTATGCGCCTCGGGATAAAGCATGTCTTCGTCTTGGGCGACTTAAACCCCTCGCTTCACTCAGGACTCTACATAACTCCCTCGCTTCGCTCAGGAAATAACTTTAAACTCCCTCGCTCCGCTCGGGAGTTAACCCGAGGGTCCCTCGTTGCACTCGGGGTTCAATATGTCACCCACAACATAAGACATTGCTTTATGCCCTTAATGCATAATCTACTATTATTTACAAAACAAAAAGTACGCACATTATTTATATATTTGTATTGTAATGTTAGAAAGTAAGTTTTTTATTTACTTCATCCGATTTATTAGGTATAAGAATATTCGTATCGTTTGATGTGTTATTAAATTCAATATCAAAGCAAATTATAATATGAAGTTATTTCTTATTCTCAATTTGTTTATGTTACATGTTTAATAAAACAAAAATCAAACAGAATTGAACGCTAAAACGTATTTTACCGTTTAAATGCTGAAAATAACAAAGAGGTTAAACTTATTCATGGAGTGGGCAATATGACGATTTTAATACTTAGGGCCAATTGTAGCAAAATTTTAATACGAGATAGGTATATTAAATTTTTAGATTTTATTAAATTGTCAATTCATTTTGACATAATTTGTGTAGCTTGCGTGAGATTGTTCTTATACATTTATTTAGCTAAATACTAAATACGCGCTAAATGCATTTAACGGGTAGGTAGATAGTAAGTTATCTGAAATTAAATTCTATTTCAATTATCACAATGTTATGCCTAGCTATAAAATTACTTTAGATATATGTTTTTAATTAATTAATCGATGTAATTTGATATTGAATACGAATAAAATGCTTGCCAAGAGGTTAATATTATTTAATCAGTCTAACACTTTGACAGTTTGTTTAAGGTATTAAGCGTATTTAATTTTTGTTTTGTACCTAAGTGAGCCTATATTATCTAGGTTTAGTAAAATCAAAATTTTTGCAATGCTGCAAGTGGTTAAACTTTTTTTTCGCAAAAAGTTTTTTTTTATTGTTGTCTACTTCTCGTAAAATAGATAAACACTTTATTTGTACAACACACAAAACATTAAAAATAACAAATATGACGAGAAAGCTTATTATCTACGAAATTGTACAAACAGGCGACCTTATCGCTTAAATCGATTTCTTTCAGGCAACCTTAGGATGGAGAAGGTCTGTTTAGCTTAGCTGGTAGGTCGTGTGGTGTAAGAAACACATATATTAATAAATACCTACGTAAAATAGATATTATAAACGAAATACTTAAACATAGGTAGCATAACATACACATAATTATATTAAATAATAATATAATACAATGCATATACCTAGCAATACTATTCATGATGAGAATATTAACAAATATTTTATATAATAAAATAATACATAAAAATATATAAGTATATGTATGATAAAATTAAAATAAATAAGATAAATATAATTGAAAGTCTTTGGAAAATATTTTTTAATAAATAAGTAGGTATGTGAGAATCAAATCTTTGAAGTACCTACTTAGTATAATGCTCGTACAGATGAAATAATGAAGACAGCTCTGACGAATACCCAAGAACTTATTTAACATTTTATTAGGTACTTAAATAAAACCCGTTCCAAAATTAGACGAATAAAAAAAAACACTTAACGAATTTGAATTATTATCATGAAGCAAGAAAAAGTTTTCCGCGCCCTGATGGAGTAGTAATCAAAACATACTATGGGTGCCGGCTGAGATACAATTTTGTAGCTCACACACACATTCACACTTTTCCTTCAAATAGTCGTTCATGGCGTGTGACATGGACATCACCTCTGTCATAAAATATTACAAATAAAATATTACATTAACAAAATGGGCAGTGAAATTATGCAGAAACCATGCCGCAAGCAAAAGTACAAAGCTTTCTGGTATCACATTTTTCTGGTAAGTAATAAACCGCTTGGTTTTTACAATTTTCGTGGTCAAATTTTTAGTAGAAAATATTGTTGTTGATTTTTAGTGATGTGAAGTAGTCGATAAAAAATAATATAGAATCGAATCGTCAGCTTATTATTTTTTTTTTTCATTTAATCGCAGTTTTCTAAAAGATTCTAAGAACTGTAAGATTTTGTGCTTCAGAGTCAGACAGACCATACTGAAGGAAGTATTGGTGTTTTATTAATTTCAGCATTAGCTCTATATATAAATAATATATTTTCCTACTTACAGGTTCATGAACAAAAAGTGCTTCCCTCAGATTACGAACTCAACTAAATATTATGTCAATATTAATGATGATTTACGAGAAAAAACAGCTGGTCAAAAGCTATTCTAAACGTAATGTAAATAGTTAAAATATAAATTAAAATATTGTTTTAAAATTGGTGATGTATTTTTATTTCTATAATTAGTTCTCTACTAGCTGTGCCCCCGACTTCGTTCACGTGGACTGCAGGATATTTCATCATCAACACTATCGACATTTAGTCGTCCATTGCTGGATATAGGCTTCTCCAATACCCAAAAGACACGAATTCAAAAGACATTACACCATACAAATGACTGAAGGACAACGTGACTATCCGCAACCCAGTGAAATGTGGATATACACACCGACGGCTCAAAAACGGACACGGGCACTGGATCAGGGGTCTTCTCGGAGGACCTAAACATAAATCTAAGCGTAACTCTAGACCCCCACAACTCAATCTTCCAAGCTTGGTTACGCTGGATCGCGATGTCTCGGGCCATGACATCAGAATCCTGTCCGATAGCGCGGCGGTGTTATACATGCACTGAACAGTAAAACTATAAGTTCAGCCCTGATTTACGAATGTTACGAGACACTCAACAGACTAGGAGAACACAATAGACTGACCTTACAATGGGTAAAGGGACACAGCGGCTCAAGGGGAAACGACGCTGCGGACGAGCTGGCAAAAAGAGGAGTGGAAGCGGTCAGTTACTGGCCTCAACCCTCCGTCCCAATCCCCTCAAACCAACTCAAAGCCTAGATCCGCAACCACGCTAAAATGCGACACCGTGACCTCTGGACCACGACGGAAAGCTGTAGGCAGGCCAAACTAGCACTCCCCGACATAAACAACAGACTTAAACTTAAACCGCCCTCAAATGCGCTTGGTTACAATCGCCTTGACCGGTCCCGGCGCTTTCAACAAGCACTTCCATAACCTGGATATAACGGACAGCCCACTATGCAGAGCGTGCATAGAGGCTGAGAGGCTGAGAGGAGGACTGCATGGTATTGACAGATATTAGACTCAGGACTATAGGTGACGTTAAAAGCCTTCCAAAAATGTTTGAGAAGCCACATCTAGTGGCAAAATTTATGGAAGAGCTGGGCTGGTTCTCCCCCTGACAAGTGGAACCTCACGCAAAAGGGACCTAACTAGAAAGGTCTGATTGCGGAAAACAGCCCGTATACAAGTACAAGTAGGCTTCTCCAATAGCACGCCACTGAACTTGGTCCCCCGCTCTGCACCTCCAACAGCTACTAGTCACTTTGCGAAAGTCGTCACTCCAAGTATTTGGAGGACTTTCTACGCTACATTTGCTAAGGTATGATCTCCACTTAAAATTTGACATGATCTATGCAATTTAGGTACCTAAGTATATTTAAGTAATTCCGATAGGTGATAGATTTCATCCTCACCACCTGGATGTCTGATCTTGAACTAAAATAAATACCCCTGAACAATAAAATATAAGTAAATAATCGATAAATATACGATATAATACCTATACGATACGTTACGCTTCATACCACATCACATCACTATTTTCAAATTCAGCAACCATGAAGTTCCTTGTTTTTTACATGCCAATAAAGACAAATAAATGTCGTACTTTATTGATATTTTGTTTTTAATTGGTTATGTCATAACATGAATGTCTCATCTTTTTCTAACGTAACGTATATGAAAATGTGTGATAGAGATAAAAGACAAACCCTGTCTCCCGCTTCCACCTACCCTCCCACCCCTCTGAGCGGCCGCATAGGTTTCGATACAAAATAGGCATGATTATTACTCCATCTGGGCGGGGAATTTTTTTTTCCTCCATGATTATTATACTCTGACTAGACTAAGGAGAAACATCTTAAGTGAAGGTATAATAAAAAACATCAGGACAGGGGAAGCTAAATAAAAGCTTGTAAAAAGGAGACAATTTTCCTATCTCAAAATTCTCCAATTCCCAATTCCTATGTAAATAAATGAATTACCAAAACGCGGCATTTGTTGCCTGAAATAAATGGTAAGTAAATAAATAAATAAAACGCACTTATACGCACACATACTATCATCACTACATAGTATAAAATAAAGTCACTTTTCGCCGTCCCTATGTCCCTATGTCCCTGTGTATGCTTAGATCTTTAAAACTACGCAACGGATTTTGATGCGGTTTTTTTTAATAGATAGAGTGATTCAAGAGGAAGGTTTATACATAATATAGCCGTGCGAAGTCGGGGCGGGTCGCTTGTTATGAATAAACTTGAAACACAATGCCGCAATTTATATGGAAAACGTGCAATCCTCAAGTAATTAACGTAACGTTGGAGGCCTTCCTCCAAGCAACGTGTTTAAAACATGACAAATAAATTTAGAGAGGGTTCTCTTAATTTCATATAAACAGAATAATTCCTTGTTTACGAGTACAAATAACAAAGAAGGAAATGTTATAATTTTCATTTGTAAAGGTTTTTTTGGGATATTGGAACGAAGTTCCATGCAGGTTGGCGAGAAAAAATGTTACGCGTTACGAAAACATGAAACGAATATCCGTTAGAGAAACTAATCTAAGAGCCACCTGCCATTTTAATTAAAAACTAAATATTTCGTAAAAGTAGGAAAAACTACGTAAGGTACGTTTGATGGAATGCCTAAACAACTCCTGCAGGCCTATTCTCTATCCAGTTTCTAACTATACTAAAACGCCAACTGGTAAAAGTTTCCATTTCAGAACTGTCAAAAGCCATGTTTTGCATTCTGTATTGAAAGTTTCTAACTGAGATGACGTCATCTTCACCCAGTTGTTATGATAGCCACTATCACGTGACCTTCATACACTTTGACAGGTGTTTTTGTATCGATATTTTCAAAAAGGCATTCTCTAAGGCTTAAGTTGTAAACCTTAAAACGTCAAATGACATTACAAAACTTCTAACTGAGGTTTTTCATAGCAACTGCTCGGGACCAGTTGCTTAGAGTCCGTTTACAAAAAAAGTTCCTCAGACAGAGACTGTAATCGCCAGACAATAGCCTAAAATTCAATTTAATTTAATTACTGTATCAGTTTTCACGTGTTTACCGGAATAGTATTGGAGCGAATACAGAAATCCCCTTTTTTATAACACAAGTTTTAACCTTAGTTCCATTTTTTGGCAAGGTTTTTTTTGGCAATTTTTTGGCAACATTTGTGGTGTGGACTATAAGTTTTTTAGTATTTTTACAAAAGAAAAGTAGGTACATAAGTAGTATATCCGTTGTCTAGCACCCTTAACACAAGTCTAGTTACTTAGCTTGGGGCTAGATGGCGATGTGTGAAATGTCCTGCAATATTTATTTATTTTTCGAAATAAAATCACGGAACAAGGAGATTAGGTTAGGAATAAAACACTCTTTGGTTAGGACCTTCTTACTTCTTACCTTCTAAATCAATGTTGACAACAGAGTATATTCTACAAAAAACGAAATATAACCCGACAGAAAAAATGTTCTCTTAAATTGTGGTACGGTGAAGACCAAAGGTGTTTTTCAACTTAGTCGCATAACGTCGATGACAATTGAACCCTACACTATGGCAACTGGTCTGAAACGTCGACTCAAGCTGACATCCACCCTATAGAGAATAGCCCTAGTAGGGCTATTCTCTAGCCCTACTAGGGCTATTCTCTATCCAGTGGCTGTTCGATATAGCCACCGCCTTCAGTTACCAACTCGGCTCTAGTTGAAAACTATGGAACGTCTGAAATGCGATTCTCTAATGGGTGGATGTCAGCTTGAGTCGACGTTTCAGACCAGTTGCCATAGTGTAGGGTTCAATTGTTTGTGTGTCATAGTTTTCAACTAAAGCCGAGTTGGTAACTGAAGGCGGTGGCTATACCGAACAGCCACTGGATAGAGAATAGCCCTAGTAGGGCTATTCTCTAGCCCTACTAGGGCTATTCTCTATCCAGTGGCTGTTCGGTATAGCCACCGCCTTCAGTTACCAACTCGGCTCTAGTTGAAAACTATGGAACGTCTGAAATGCGATTCTCTAATGGGTGGATGTCAGCTTGAGTCGACGTTTCAGACCAGTTGCCATAGTGTAGGGTTCAATTGTTATCGACGTTATGCGACTAAGTTGAAAAACACCTTTGGTCTTCACCGTACCACAATTTAAGAGAACATTTTTTCTGTCGGGTTATATTTCGTTTTTTGTAGAATATACTCTGTTGTCAACATTGATTTAGAAGGTAAGAAGTAAGAAGGTCCTAACCAAAGAGTGTTTTATTCCTAACCTAATCTCCTTGTTCCGTGATTTTATTTCGAAAAATAAATAAATATTGCAGGACATTTCACACATCGCCATCTAGCCCCAAGCTAAGTAACTAGACTTGTGTTAAGGGTGCTAGACAACGGATATACTACTTATGTACCTACTTTTCTTTTGTAAGAATACTATAAAACTTATAGTCCACACCACAAATGTAGCTCCTTGCCAAAAAATGGAACTAAGGTTAAAACTTGTGTTATAAAAAAGGGGATTTCTGTATTCGCTCCAATACTATTCCGGTAAACACGTGAAAACTGATACAGTAATTAAATTAAATTGAATTTTAGGCTATTGTCTGGCGATTACAGTCTCTGTCTGAGGAACTTTTTTTGTAAACGGACTCTAAGCAACTGGTCCCGAGCAGTTGCTATGAAAAACCTCAGTTAGAAGTTTTGTAATGTCATTTGACGTTTTAAGGTTTACAACTTAAGCCTTAGAGAATGCCTTTTTGAAAATATCGATACAAAAACACCTGTCAAAGTGTATGAAGGTCACGTGATAGTGGCTATCATAACAACTGGGTGAAGATGACGTCATCTCAGTTAGAAACTTTCAATACAGAATGCAAAACATGGCTTTTGACAGTTCTGAAATGGAAACTTTTACCAGTTGGCGTTTTAGTATAGTTAGAAACTGGATAGAGAATAGGCCTGCAGGTAGGATTACTGTTTTTTCTATTTTCATTCTATTTGTTCTCCACAGTGAATCATCAGAAGAAACTCCTGATATGAACACCTTCATTCAAGAGGCTTCGAGATTTTATATGCCGGTCGACAGCCATTGCGTCACGCCTATCGCTTTTACAAATGAGTGTGAGAACGATCTGGATTCAATAATAGTACAGGGAGCAAGCGAATTACGTAATGCTGGCAAGCGTTTCGTAACACATATTTCTCCTCATGTAAGTTTAACCTTCATGTAAGTTTGTTATCCTTTCATGTAAGTTTGTTATCCTTTCATTAAATTTGTTATCTTTTCATGTAAGTTTTTTATCGTTTCATGGAAGTTACGATCCAGAAGGTTCTGGGTTCGATTCATGCCCTGGGCGTAGTTGTATGTTTGTATGAGCTACATATACCTGCTTATTTGTTTCTCTAGATATTACCAGTTTGTATTTACAAGGTTAAAATCGTATATTTGTTCTATCCGTTATCTACTCAACCTGAGGGCTAAGTAAAGCTAAAGGTAGGTCTTTGCCTGACTGTGTTTCTATGGGCCCCAAAGAGGACCATCAGCTGGCTTCTACATAATGGTGGGCGGCGTCCGTATCCCTGTCCAGAAAACCCTTAAATATTTGGGGCTGGTTCTGGACAGTTAATGGACGTTTGGTCCCCATTTTGCCATGATGGAACCAAAACTGGTAAAAACTGCGGGAGCTCTGGGGCAGCTGCTTCCAAATCTGGGTGGCCCTAGCACCTCATGCAGGCGCCTGTACACCGGGGTCGTCCGATCGATGGCACTATATGGTGCTCCGGTGTGGGCCGACTCCCTAAAGGACCAAACCATCGCCATACTGCGAAAGTCGCAGAAGGCGATGGCCGTCAGGGTAGTACGCGGATACCGCACCATATCGGGCGACGCCGCGTGTGTTTTAGCGGGTACGCTTCCCTGGGACTTGGATGCGCGGGCCCTTGCGTCGCTGTATCAGTGGCGCAAGGAGGCGCGAGAACGAGGTGATCGACCGGCTTCCAGGGAGGTGGAAGCCAAGAGAGCGCAGCTGCAACTGTCGATGGTGGCTGAGTGGGAGCAGAGGTTGGATCGAGCTGTTTTCGGTAGGGTGACGATAGACGCGATCAGGCCGGTGCACGTAGAAAAGGAATTTCATGTTACATACGTTAGTTAACGTGAGCGTATTTTAGAAGTATTTCTCGAAGCTAGCTCGAGTATTCTGGAATCTTGACACCTATTACGGCTTGGCAATGTACGGATTTTATAGGTACAATCAACGGTCAAAAATATCTGCTCACCGTAACGTTTACAATCCTGTGCAGCACTATTTGAACATTATAACAACGTAACCTGTGGATCGAACCTACGTCTCGGTTGGTGTAGCGGGCGGGAGCTTATACCTCTCGGCCAACCTAAAGACATAGCTAACATGTTGAAAATAATAATCACACTGAGTACTTTTAATTCAAGTATTAATGTTTGTGTGTAACGTCTATTAGAAGAAGGTCGTAAGTCCAATACTTGTTGATAGTATTATTGTAGCAAACTGATCATTTACTTATGACCTATACTGTACCTACTGGTTATTTCAAATGTCTAGGTATCTACGTCTATCTAGTTACGAATTTTTGGGATACATATCCGTCGTACTCTAAACCACCACTCAGCGGATCATTAGTTATATACAATCACTTTGTTAAGTTAATCAATGGTTGTAAATGAAAATACAAAAGTAACATTTTACGATTTACGACGAAAATTTGACAAAGCGTTGATTAATTAGAATGCTAAGTAGCGTTTCCAAATATGTGGCACAATGTCTTATTTATAATTAACCTTGGGGGTTGTTTATACATACATACATATTGCAGAACATTTCACACATCGCCATCTAGCCCCAAGCTAAGTAACTAGACTTGTGTTATGGGTGCTAGACAACGGATTTACTACTTATATACTTTTTTTTAAATACATACTTATAATACATAGAAACAAGCAGACCACAGACAAATATCTAAGCATTTAATAAATACTTGTCTGAGGCGGGAATCGAACCCGCAACCCTGTATTTGGCAGTCCGGCATGGTGACCATTATGGTAAAGGATTGATGATGTCATTTTAGTACAAACAAGTGAGTGATCTTATATGGGTTCCTTTTTACCTTTTGAGCCTACAGAACCCTGAAAAGGACTAAAAGAGTTCTTGATACACGGCCAATCGGGATTCGAAACACTTTTATAGGAAATTTTTTTTATAGGCAATCAATTACAATGTCTAGCCGTTGTGTGACAATTATTTTAGCTACCAAGCTAGGATCTGCATGACTATAACTACGCGCTCATTATCATATTATGACGATCTCGAGCGAAATAGAGCTTCACAAAATAGCGTTTATTTTTGAAATTATAAATGGAAACCACACAAAATAGATTAGCTACCTACCTATATAAAGATACCAAAGCCACTAATGATGTTTGTTTGTTGATAATTTGTTACAATTCTGTGGGCTACAGAATTTGTCAGACTTAATTCTCAGAAAAACAGCCTTTGATGATCAATTTAGACTTGTGATTACATAAACTTTTTAAACTCACACGATTTGTATTCATAGTAATTATTTTCCCGGGTCTTAATCGCGTATTTTTTGTTTTTTATTTCTCTTACCTCGACGTTTCGACTATGTTACAATAGTCATGGTCGCGAGGAGACTGGAGCAGCGGCGAGCGTTGTCCTCTCATGTTGATAGTTGAGGGTAGTAACCGAGGGTAGGTCGAGTACCGACACTCGATTTTATGAAAAATAATTTATTCTAATTAATAATTAATTAATACTTATTTTTTTTTTTTTTTTTATGAATGAATGATTTTATGATTTGATGTTTTTTTTTTGTGATTACATGATTCTCTTTTCCTAAACAAAGTAGGATTTCTCATGAATCTCATTCCATTCCAGATTTTCTACGAAGACCCCTTCGTAAACGAAAATTTCACCGAACAAGAAAACGTAACAACCCATTTACCTGAAGATCCAACATGTTTACACGATTTCAAAGAATTTGCTCATTTATTCCTACTAGATTCAAATTCGAGTTCCTTTTATGAGGGGTTGGTAAATGAAAAAACTGTTTTATATCCAGTTTATGGAAGCGTAAGTGGTGAACTTGTGGATCTTTTGTGGAATTATACAGCGGGATATGATGGTGTTGTTTTAGAGAATACTTGGCCTATTGATGAGACTGACAAGAGTGTCAATGAAACACATTCGTATCTGGCTTATTTTAGTGATGTAAGTATAAAGTATAGAAGTTAACAGTGTTTAAAGATAACCCCTATAATCTTTTCCCTTTTAGCTACATTTAGGTACCCACGAACCATACCAAAAAAAGCCCGCGATAAAAGGTATGCCATAGCTTAAAAATATATTGGAAAATACGGGGAACTTTTCTGCATGTTTTTTTGGGTAAACTTAATTTAGGAAAATCGTCCATTTTGTTTGGAATTTGGGTGATTTTTCAAAATCCAAGGCCAAGGCACAAATTTTAAAAATTTCAGTGAATTAGTGTAATTCTTCCGATCTTTATTTCATAAAGTATATTTTTGTTTTCATCGATAAATATTTTTTAGTAATTTCCTTGGAGATATATTGTAGTTTTTTTATACACTTTAATATACCATTACGTACAAGTAATAATTATAAGCAAAAACAATATTAAAAGAGCAATACCCATTTACGGTTACAATGCATGATCATTATGTACGTAGGTACATGTCCATCAATCCAGGCAGATTATAATAAAACTTTTCACTAGTTCCCAGACTGGTTTGCAGTAAGATATTACGTCACTTATTAAAATCCCTGGTTGAATATTCTTAAAGGGACATTACTTTAAATATTTTCTTTATAACAAAAATACCTACTTATTTGAAAGAAAACTCGTTTTAAAAAGAGTCTCAAAAGATCGGACAATATTTTACAACGTTCCAACAATAAATCACGTTATGATGATTATTTTTAAAAACATTTCCTTTACAGAACTTAGAAAACGCTTTTCACTCTACACCACAATGGAATGCTACGATTAATGGTGAAAGGTATTTTTACAATGCAAACCGGTACGGAAACTACTTTGCCGAAGCAATTCAAAGAGTAAAATCTGTACCTACATGGGCTTCGAGTCAATGGATGGATAACAATATCTATGTTAATAGGCAAAATATTGATACGTCATGGACTAATTTGAATAGCGAGTTAATACAGGCCGCTTTGGGAGGCATTTCTGGTCATTGGCTCTGGTCTACTCCGATCTGTGGGGATACTGACAACTTTGACGTGGAAAATCACTCCAGTTTATGCTTAAAGTGGTATTTAGCAGCAACTTATTTGCCCATAATTAAAATTTACTCAAGAGAGTCTTCCAGAGAACCGGACGCTTTCTCAGCTACTTTCAGAACCCTTATGATCAATGCCTTGAGAACCAGAATGAGTTTGGCACCATACTTTTATACAACTCTGCAAGAAGGCCCATTGTTAAGACCCATGTTTTACCAATTTCCCGAGGTAGAGGCATTGGAAAATATGACGTCACAGTTCAGTGTAGGTGAGAGTCTGATAATTGTGCCAAATCTACACCCGAGGCAAAGTGTGGTACACTTTTGGAAGCCACCAGGTATCTGGTTTGAGATGTGGAGTGGTTTGGAAATAGAGGGCAAGGAACTTGAAGCTGTGACAGTGGCAACTACCGAGTTTGACTTCGCGACCTTTATAATGGGAGGTTCTATTATTGTTATGCAAAAAGTAAGTGATATACCTACCTACATAATAAATATCCTATCCTAATAATTATAAATACAAAAGTTTGTGTGCGTTATTTTTTTATTTTTAAAACAGCTAGACGGATTTGGATGATTAGAAGGGAAAGAGCCAAAAATCCCGAAATACAAATACCTAGGTTTTTGTACCGAAATTATCATGGGAACGCGATCTATATGGGTGCTATTCGCGGGGCGCAGCATATACAAAAAATTCCGGCAACAAATCTTACAAAGAAATTAGGGCGCGAAAGTGCGAGCAATTTATCTTCCAAATTCAACGAAGTAGATTTAGTAGAGTTAATATCATATAGGAAAACCGACGTTAAAATATTTCTTTATTTTAGGACGTGAAACTAACGGCTGAGAAAACACGTTCCGAATCGAATCTTTCATTGAAAATTGCACTGAGCTGTTACAGAACTAACAACACGAGAATAATGAAAAGCGAAAATTTCACACATTGCACGGCAGACGGGACTCTTTTTATGGATATAAATAAAACACTTCAATTTACAGCTACAGCTGAAGAATTGAAGATAACTTTAGTAGGGGATTTCGGAGCATTTTGTAATGGGATTAATACCACATGGTCTAATCAGATAGATGAGATCGATGTCTACGGATTAGATGACGAGTTTAATAACTATGATCACAAGAGGAATGTCAAGACTTCGATACATTTGTGCGATTTTGACGAAAACAACGAAATTATGTTTAATTTTCTTGAGTAAAATTTATAGAGAACAATGTTTTTCATTTATTCCATAGAGATAATCCTCATCATAATATCGCCACAAGACGTCCACTGTCGAACATAAGTCTCCCTCAAAGATATCTCAACGACCTCAATGAAGTCGTCCATCCATCTAGTCGGAGGCAGTCCCGGCTGCGCTTTCCGATATAGAGATAGTATTTTAATGAAATAATTAGAAACATTAGTAATTGAGCAAGTATATAGGTATTTTAAGTAGAGTTTATTCTCATACCTAACAGTCATTATGAAATACCTACTCAATAACTGTGGGTTAATGATGCAATGATTTCCTTAGGTCTGTACGACCCCCTTATCACAAGCAAAATGTAAATAAAATATCTTATAGCAACACACATTAAATTTGCGTTCGTTTTAAATATGAATTAGTTACATTAATTATTATTTATTTATATTTATATTAAGATATATCTTTCATCTACCTATATCATCTATTTTATAAGATAATGAACATATAAACTAGGTAAGTAAGTATAAGATGCCATAGGTATTAGACATAAGAATAATAGTACCTATTTTCATAGAACTAAGTAGGTAGAGCAGCAAATTCATTGTTTAGAGTAAGTAAATATAATCGAAATAAATAAATTTATATAAACCTTAATTATTTTTTAAAGAGTCAGCGAGTCGTAGGATATTCCTATAGTATGTATAAATATGGTGGGTCAATAATGTAATTTAGATTAAAATTACATAATTGTCATACAAATATCTAATTGCTGTCCAAATTTAAACATCGGTAGGAACTCGCTATAAAGATAAATGACGGTATAGTTCCACTGGGGGATACAAACAGATTATTTACTTTACTGACCTCGGCATGAACTTAGATAGCGACGTATAAAACAAACACCAAACAACTTATTACGCTACTGAACTTGGAGGAGACAACAAACCTTCACTCCGCAAATAATTCTAATGAAAGTTAACGAAAACCAAGACATTTCCGAAGAAAAAGAAACAAACTTTCTAAATCCAAACGCCAGGATGCCGAACATTAAAGTTTTCACGGGAAGTTCTCACAAAGACATCGCGCAGTTAATCGTCGGAAGACTCGGTCTTAGTTTAGGGAAAGCAACAACTAAGACGTTTAGCAACAAAGAAACTAATGTCGAAATCGGAGAATCAGTTCGAGGTGAGGACGTATACATTGTTCAGAGTGGCTGCGGTGAAATCAATGATAACCTCATGGAACTTTTTATCATGATAAATGCTTGCAAAATCGCTTCAGCTTCCCGAGTCACCGCTGTCATACCGTGTTTCCCTTACTCCAGGCAAGATAAGAAGGAGAAAAGCCGTGCTCCCATAACTGCTAAACTTCTAGCAAATTTAGTTTCTGTAGCTGGTGCAGATCACGTCATAACTATTGACTTACACGCGTCTCAAATTCAAGGATTCTTCAACATCCCTGTTGACAATTTATACGCGGAGCCAACTATTACGAAATGGATTAAAGACTCCATTCCTGATTGGAAGAGTTGTGTGATGGTATCACCAGATGCAGGTGGTGTTAAACGCATGACTGCTATCGCTGACAGACTGGATATAGACTTCGCTATCATTCATAAGGAAAGACAGCGAGCTAACGAAGGTGATTCTACAGTTCTAGTAGGCGATGTGAGGAACAGAATAGCAATAATGGTCGACGATTTAGCTGATACTTGTGACACTATAGTCAAAGGAGCTGAGTCGCTAAGAGAGAAGGGAGCAAGCAAAATCTATGCAATTTGCACTCACGGAATCTTCGCCGGTAATGCTATTGAGAAGATAAATGGTTCCTGTTTGGAGAAACTTGTTGTGACGAATACGATTCCGCAGGAGAGGAACATGAAATTATGTCCTAAACTAGAAACGATTGATATTTCAGTGATGTTAGCGGAGGCGATCAGGCGTACTCATTATGCTGAATCGGTATCTTATTTATTTACTAATGTGCCTTATTAACTATGGTAATGAGAAAAAAAAATATAACAATTGGTTTTCTGTATAATGGCTGCTTATTAAAGTATAACTGTGTTTTACTTGAGTTTAGTCTTGTTATTCTGCTGTCAATAATTATTAGAGCACACGCATACATTATCTTATGATAATATTATCATTATGAAGGGAGATGGGGGAGAACTTTGCCCAGCAGTGGGATACTTGGGGTTAAAGATAAAAATATTATCATTGAGCTTTTGGTGTATTGGTGGTCACTACCACTATCTCACCCGATGGTAAGTGACGATGCGGTCTAAGATGTTTTTTTTTTTTAAACAATATAGGCTTGCATTTGTATTGCATTTGTATTTGCATTTGCATTGTAGCACGCTTGACTAGAGGATACCTAAATGTTTGTCACTTGAAGAAACCCAAATACTTAGCTATGAAAAACTCTCTTATTTCTTCTTCTTCAGCACACCAAAAGTCGCAATTTAACCAATCACTGGAAGTGCTGTGGAAGTTCAGGTTTACTTAGTGATTGTGCCAACAACTCTTTAATTTATAGGACGGTCTAAGGGTAAGTTTCTATTGACGCGGAGCTAGGCGGAGTGGAGAGAAGCGGACCATGAACTGGCCAATCAACAGTGCTCGCTGATACGGAGCAGAGATTCCAAGCACTGTGATTGGCCAATTCACGGACGCTCCTCTCCACTCCGTGTCAGTGGAAACACACCCTTATACTTTGTGACGTAAATGTACACGCACAATACCTTCCAAAATAAACTTTTTGGTTTTAATTCAAAATGAAATTGTATGTAGGTAGGTACCTACCCATATGATAAAATTCCAGTCTAAAGAATTTAATTAAAAAATGTAATAAAAACATACAAACGACCCAACGTAAATCTTTTATTAAAACAGTTAAGTAACTATATCCCTGTGGTTTCACTCGCGTACTAAGTAATAGTATTATCCCAAAATAGTGAGATATTTTTTTTTAAAATAATAAGAAATTAATAGCCTTAGTTAATAGAGGCGAGGATCCCAGACTTCTTCGCCGTTATGAGAAATCGTGCCTCGTCCTTCTGGAGTCGGCTCCTTGGATCGGAAAATGGCATTCTGGTGGCTGTCTCTAGCAATGTGACCTGTCCCTTATTTGGGCATTGGAACAGTCTGCACATGCAGGCAAAAAAAAATGAAAAATATATTGACCAGAATTTTAATTTTATATTTAATTGTCATTTTATTAATGTTTTTATTTTATTTTGATTTTGATTTTTTACTTGTCACTTGTAAGTGTTTCTAGGATGTGTGATATGGGTTGTTTGCCTGTGATATGGGTTGTTTGCCTGTCTTGTTTGCCCTTGGCTGCATTCTATAGTGCAGACAGGGATAATCGCCGGTTTGATGCCCACATCATACTTTGCTATTAAACTTGGGATTTTATTTTATGTCATCTTTGTTATTTTGAAGGGCCTCCAACTGTTGGCTTCGGCTCTACTACGCCCCGTGATATGGAACATAAATAATAGCCATTATATAATATCCAAGATTCACTCTTCACATTGACAAAATCGATCCATTTCGTTCAATTTATTTGCATTCACATGGTAGGTAGGTACAATAGATGTTACAATAGGCAAACAAGTTCAGATATGAGACCTGGCAATATACAATATTCAGATCCAATATTCATTCGCATTCAGTTTTATTATGTAGGCAACTTAGCTACGAGGCATGGCAAAGTCAAAGTACAAAGTAAATCCTGTCACAGAATAGATGAGCAAGTTCAGATGCAGTAAGAAGGTAAGTTTAACCCCCATTAGTTTCTTGTGGCTTCTTCTTTTTGGACATACATAAGCAAGCATACAATATAAGCACATTTGTGTGACCTTCCCAAGCCACACATGTGCTGAGCCTATTAACTTAAGCCAAAGTGATTTAACCAGAAGCGCGAAAAAAATCGTGAAAATCTTTAAAAACTCGTAATTTTTTTGAGCTTGAGAATTTGTTCAGTTAAACATCTTTCAGAGTAAAAATGCACGCCCCACCAATCTGAACTTACCAATAATATTATAAAGCAGTATCTAGTCCACTACCATCCCATCACAATAGCTCAAGTAGTTTTGTCCTGTAGATTATCAATAGTTTCATCCAAACCGGAGGTTGTCCTTGGTTGCACTTTATAGTGTAGACAGGGATAATCGCCGGTTTAGAATCCACCCCATTGTTTGCTATTATACTTGTTATTGTAAAGGGCCTCTACGTGTTGGCTTCGGCTCCACGCACGCCTTCCAAAGGTCCGGGGCTCCATAGCCCCGTGATACAGGACTTATAAAGCTGAAGAGTTTATTTGTTTGTTTGAACGCGCTAATCTCAGGAACTACTGGTTCGAATTGAAAAAATATTTTTGTGTTAGATGGTTCATTTATCGAGGAAGGCTATATAGGCTTTTCATTTCGATATTCCCACGGGATCGGGACTTACGCGTGTGAAACCGCGGAGCGCAGCTAGTGTCTCTAAGTATATAATATATTTCAACATGGGGAGGCGTGTATTTTTAACCGACTTCAAAAAAAGAGTTACCTATATTTTTAGACTGAAATATCTCTTAAATTAAACGATAAGGCCACCCATTTGGGAAACGTATAATGATTTTATCTTTTTAATTTAGTAGTAGGTATAATCATTTTCTATGTTTTGTGCAAATACATTGTTTATCTATTTATCTCTACTCTACCCGATGTTAATGTTATCCAATAGGTACTGCCATCTAGTGATTAATCATTGAACTAGGTAGCAAAACAAGTGAATGACGTAATATCACTATACCATAAACAACACCGGTTTATGTTGACCCGAGACGGTCGTTCGAGCGCTAGAGCGTATCATAATTATCTACCTACTTGGAATTAAAAGTGTACTTTGCACTTTATAGATAATTTAGTTTAGATCTATTTTTCTTCAATATAGGTGCATAAACAAATTATCTACAATCAAGTTAATTTTTAGTAATAAATAACCTAAAAATCTGTGTGTGTGTAAAAATCCAGGAACCGAAACCGTAAATGTAAGTTTATTTTTTTCATTTTATTACTTATGTTATTGTTGAATAATGTTTACCCAACAAGCCGAAGCCAAAAACGAGGGATGTTTTGATTGTGTTATATAGATAATTCGTTTTGTGGATTTTGTTTTTATGAATGAACAAGGCTTTAAAACTATTAAACCGATTTTGACCATTGAATAGTACCTAAGAGTAGTTAGGAATAACATACCTACCATCAACAACTTTAAGGCGTAGACGGGAGAGTATCACCTGGGACTTGGATACCGTACCAATGCACTACGGCGTAGTGCATTATTAGGTAGGTATTTAAATTGTATGGTAAAATTAAAAAACGCCCTTAGCGGACGTATCTACCTACTATCTACCTAGTTAATACGAAGCTTCAACTTTCCATGCAATTTTCTCGTTTACGCTAACGTGATCTTGTAGCGCGTTTGCTTTACGAATAAACTCGTTACGGGTTCTGGGAGACTGTTACTTACATGGTTTGGGAGTGAGGCTCCTTTTGGCCAAAACCGTGGGATGGGTCGTTTTTTTTGCCGGCCAGTGTATTCAAAAACTACCTACTTCTTATACTTATTTTTTTAAGGATAAATGCATTTCCAAAATTTTGGCCGCATTTAAACCGACCGTCCACCGAAAACTAAACTATAATATAATAGTTCAATTTAGGTCGCAGTTTTTCAGCTTCGCTGGCATAGTTTGAGGTGGACGCACGGCTCAACAATGCGAGCTAAGCTAAACTCACTCCCCCTTATTCCAAAACGAGGTTTAAGAATAGTCCGAGATATGGATTTAAACCTTAGATTTAGACACAGATTTACTCGTGAACTATAGTGTAAACACTATCCATAAATAATCTATGGGGATACGATTTAGACGATAATTCCATATTATAATCTACTAGCTGCCCTACGCGGTTTCACCCGCGTAACTTCCGATCCCGTGGGAATATCGGGATAAATTAAGATGTAAGCTATCCTATCTCTCAAGTTGGATCGAACTGCACATGGTGTGCGAATTTTATTATAATCGGTTAAGTGGTTTAGGAGTCCATTGAGGACAAACATTGTGACACGAGATTTATATATATTAAGATAGATAGGGATAGTGTTTAGACTATAGTTCAAGAGTAAATCGGTGTTTAGATCTAAGGTTTAAATCCACATCTCGGACTATTCTTAAAACTCCTTTTGGAATAAGGGGGACTAGTTTAGTTGGGGGTGGACAAACGGCTTTAAACTCGCGACTTCTAGGTGCAATAAACCACTATACGCTACGCGGCCAAACCGTGGTCGAATTCTGGACATGCATTCTACCAAATTATGGTTCGTTAGCGACATCATCTACGTCAATTAATCTATGGAACTCACCAGTTTGCAGAAATGTCTTCAAAGCCTATACTGTACATGAAAGAGGAAAGCCCTCCATCGCGGGCTGTGATGATGGTCATCGATCTGCTTGGCCTCGATGTGGAGTATAGAACCCTGAATCCTGTGTTAAGGGAACAAGATGCACCGGAGTTTGCAAAGGTTAAAGACTAAGTATTTCTATACTAATCATTACATACTGATACTATAAAACAAAGTCACTTTCCGCTGTCTCTAGTGCTCTATCCCTATGTATGCTTAGATCTTTAAAACTAGGAAACGGATTTTGATGCGGTTTTTTTTTTAATAGATAGAGTGATTCATGGGGAAGTTTGATTATGTATAATACATGCATAATATAGCCGTGCGAAGCAGGTGCGGGTCACTAGTATTATTGTAAAGAGGAAAGATTAGGTAGGTACCTACTTATTTTGTTTGTAATGAATGGGCTCTGAAAGTACTGCACCGATTTTGATGAATCTTGGTATGAGGATACATTTATTCATTGGGAGTAACAAAGACTACTTTTTATCCCGATATTCCCACGATCGGTAATACGCGGGTGAAACCGCGGAGCGCTGCTAGTTGATAGTTAAGGGCAGAGTCTACTGGTAGATCTTGAAAACTCGTAATACTCACACCTTCTCCACAGAAAAATCCAATGCGGACGATTCCTTTCTACGTAGAAGGCAAATTTTCATTGGGCGACAGGTAAGAAGTTGGCTTTATTTTTAGCAAACGGCACTAGGTTATACAAATTTGGGAACAGGTAACTAGATAAGGTAAGAATAATTTAACCCTGCCTGTATCTGAATTCGGGGACAAGCAGTTAGGTATTTGGGGACAGGAATCGGGGACAGGCATGCAGGAATGACCCCTTCTTCTACCACTACTTTTTTGTCTGTCTGACGTAGGTAATGGCAATCAATTTCAACGTATAAAATCGGGCAGTACGAATACCTACTAAAGTGGATGGATTTTTTTACCACCGACACGACAACGAAGAAAAATACTATTACTTACTGACTTCATTTAGTGCAGCAGAAGTTTGTCTGCGAACATTTAACACAATAAAGTAAAATTCGCGAATCTGAAGAAAGGCATTGAACAAAATCGCATAGAGCGATTTTGTTCAATACCTTTGTAAGTAGGTACTTACCTATAGTACCATAATCATACCATAGTAAGTACCTCTTACCTATAGGTACGGTTGACAGCATAATTGCAGATCCACCGTAGAGTTCTAAAATTAACTATTATTGGAATGTTTTCATTCTAATAATATTTAATTTTTCTAATAACTTTAACTAAAGCAGGTGCCTAGAATCTTGCTTGTATTGAAAACATTCATGTTTTGGAGCTCTACGGTGGGTCTGCAATTATACAGCCGACCGTACATAGGTCAACTATAGAAAGGAATTCAAATAGCAGTAGGTAGGTATCTGACAAGCACGTCGTATCGTCTCAGATTTCCTTTGTGCGCAAAGGGAACTAAGGTAACGCACCGACAGGTAATGAAACAGCTGCTCGCCAGTGTACCCAGTAGTTCTACATTAAATCGAAGCCTTTTGTATAACACTTCGACTTAAGCTTTGTGTATTTAGGGTTCCGTAAGCAAAGGGTAAAAACTGGATCCTTTACTAGACTCCACTGTCTGTCAGTCTGATGTCAGTGATAGCTAGACAGACGATTGAAATTTTCACAGATGATGTATTTCTGTTGCCGCTATAAACTAAAAACAATATAATGGTACGGAACCCTTTGTGCGCTAGTCCGACTCGCACTTACCTACATCTAAGTAGTTTTTATCACTACATTTACGAATCAGCGACAATCACAACTAGTTACAAATTGCATCGTGCGAGCTTCGTACAGTCGTAGGTACCATATACATACACGTTAAAGCTACATGGTAGGTAAGCGGATTGGGGGTGTTAGGTTTTATTTTCGTTACGGAATTTCTTGATTCGGTCGCCGCGCTCAAAGCCCGCGATAAAAGCTATGCAATAGCTTGAAACTTTGTTACGAACGTGGCTGAAGCGGTATAAAACAAAGTCGCTTGCCGCTGTCTGTCGGTCCCTATATGTTTGCTTAGATCTTTAAAAGAAAATAAAATAGGTACCTCCTATATAAAACAAAACTACCACACGTAAGAAGTCACGGGCAACAGCTAATATTGTATATAACTTAAAAATGGTGTTTACAATAAAGATCTATCTAAACTAAAGCTACCAATTTACTTTTCAGCCACGCAATAATAATTTACCTCATCGAAAAATATTCCAAACCGCAACACAGCGCCCTCTACCCTTCAGACAAGACAAAACGAGCGCTAATCCTCCAGAGATTGTTCTTCGATTGCGGCGTCCTTTTTCCGAGATTAAGAGCTGTTATGGTAAGAGGATTTATTTTGTTAAGGAAAGTGAAATAGAAAATACATTTTGTAATATTTTCTCATTTCATTTTATGGTCTTACTAGTGCTTTTGACTAATAGAGTTCCTAAGAAAATGTTTCTTTTTAAGGAATGCCTTTTCTGCAACCGATTTTAGATTCTAACATATTTTTGAAGTCAGTATAAACGAACGGTATTATTGCTGACGTATTCGCAGACCAAAGGAGTCCGTTACACACTAGCTCTTACCAACTAATTATTTCATATCAGATGCCTACGTCATACAAAGAACGCAACCTCCAAGTTTCAGGTCTCTACGATCAGCGGTTTAGGCTCTCGGTTTAGGTTAATCCATCAGTTTCTTTCTTTCAACTTTAATCTATGCTATTTAGGGCATACTGTTGTACCACAGTGTAGTACCTAGGGCATTTAGATGTAGTATGCTTTCCCGCCTATGCCACCCCCTTAGTCGACCGTGTCCTGAGGAAAGAACTACGTCTTAAGCCATCGGAACCTTTAGATAAAATTTTAACGATTCCCCTAAAACAGAACGTATCACGAACACGAACACGAACGCATTTTTGATATTCAAAGCAGATAAGTACCTACTTTTATCAATGACCAAGAGTGCTCCACGGTTACACCCGCATAAATCCCGATCCCGTGGGAATATCAGGATCAAAGTAGCCTATGATACTCCAGTTGAATCAATGTATCCTCATACCAAGTTTCATCAAAATCGGTCCAGTAGTTTCGGAGCATAGTCAATGCAAACAAAGAATCAAATCTTTCCTCTTTATAATATTGGTATAGAGTAACAATTTATGCTTATAATATGTATTAATAATTCTTATTAACATTATATTTTACAGTACCCAACTTACGCTGCGAGATTACCTGAACTGACAAAAAATATGATTAAAAACATAGAAGACGCGTATGGGACACTTGAAAGTTACCTTTCTGAGAACACTTACTTCGTTGGCGATGATATGACGATTGCTGACTTGAGTATTTTGAGCACTATATCGACTTTAGATGGGTTGAATCCTGTTGATGAAAAGAGGTAAGAATTTGCGGCTTTACCACTTAACGGAGGACGGGGAAAATGTTTATTTAGAAGAGTTTTTGTATCATTTTAAATGGGGTTGATTATGTACTTATTCGCCTTTTTCTTTAAAGTAGGTATAGTTTCAAATTGGTCGACATTTTTATTGTTTCGGTTTTTAACCGACTTCAAAAAAAGGAGGAGGTTCTCAATTCGGATGTATGTATGTTTTTTATCTCTATAAGTACACATTTTTTATCACGTGGCTAGTGGTGATTGGCATATATGGAGACATACTGGATTCCATGTGCCTTGATATAATCGTGCTACTTAGAAGTGACGAAAAAAAAGCTTAAAAAATTCAATGACCACTTCAAAATTTAAATTTTTAAGGGACACTTCTGAATTCTTCAGGGAAATTCAAATATCTATCTTCAGACTTCAAAATTGTCTCGTTTTTTAACGAACACGTAAAAATTGCAGTCATGGCCGTAAGGAACTTTGGCCCGGCCGTGGCCAAAGGCAAATCTCATTTATATAGCGCCATCTGTCAAGTAATCAGGAACTACTTTAGAAAAAACCCTAATTGCCTCGATACATGGCTGCATCATCTCAAGACCAGTTAAAGTTCGCGAAATTAAATAAAATAACATAAATCTTTATGTACCAGAGACAACCGTAACTATAGAGCTCGTCTTCTATCGAGCATAAACAAAATTTGTCATTTAAGTATCACCATTCACCACCGTATAATGTTTCAACAATCACTCATTGCAATTTTACGTTGTTACAGGTATCCAAAACTAAAAAGTTGGTTAGAAAAAATTAACAAAAAAGGCGTGTGCATAAGAATAAATCAACCAGGAAGCGAAAACCAAATCGCGGGACTAAAAGCGTTCATGGAAAACACAAAACATAACCTTAATTCTAAACTTTGATGAAACAAGAGACATTTTTCTAAAGATTTATTCCAATCAAAGATATGGCAATTAGGTAATTAACATATTGGGATGTATAATTTACAATAATATATTCTAATGGGAGACAATAAACTAGTAATAGAATTCAGTTAGGGCTCATTCACACAAAGGATCGGTATTTACAAGACCGGTTTTAACCGATACGTTTATAAAGTTACATATTAAAAGAAAATGATGGAACTGGAATGCTTACAAAATGGATTTTACTGGTCAAAAGACATTTTAGATTTTTCATTTAGTAGCTTAGCAAATGGTGGTGCCGACTACCGAAGCGTAATGAAGAAGTTTATCTAACTTAGCCTCTTTTCTCCCCTTAAAATTGATCGATTACGGTGTTCTTTTCGTAGTCATTATTTAAATTATGAACTAGCTATTTCTTCTTATTAAAAGTTAAAATTATACTTCTTATAAAATAATAAAACATGTAAGCGAAGAATGAAGAATTAACTATTTAAGCGATTGATATCAATAACATATCGTTTTGTTGCAATTTAAGGGATGAAAACCGGTAAGTATACTTTTTGTGTTATCAATGAAAGGTAAATCTGTTTTTTTTTATCGACTGAGACTTAAGTTTTTATTTCATACGCCTTTACAGGCAGGTTGCGGCTGGTCTATACGATATGACCCAAAATGTATGAAAATGATGATATTCTTATTCTACTGGAAGATATTGTTGCAGGACCATTTATAACGGATCCGTCGATTAATATAACTTATAGGCTTGTTTATTGAACATGCTCTTACTGCTACAAAACGCCATCACCGAATAGAAACTTATCCGATAAATCGGACCGGTAAAACGGACATGTGTGAATGAGCCTTTAGATCTACATTAGGCCGACGCAACGCATACGTACCGTTTAAATGTATGGAAAGTTGAGTTTCAAATAAAATGTATGGGTCCAGGGGTCTTATCTAATAAAAATTACAATTTTAATTTACCTCGATATATTTTTTTCAAATACTGTACAAGTTGCTGCAAGTTTTCGAATAGGCACTGCTTAAAAGTTGCAAATATTTATTATACCTCTTACATTCTGTGTTTTGGGAACAAAAATAAATGCTTTATTTATCTATCTATGTATTCATTAGTGTCGTATTTTTTAAGCGTCGATTACTTAATTTTAAAAAATATATATTCTTCTTCATTATTTTGAATTGTCGTACAAAAACAATGACGTCATCGTTCACGCTTTGACAGCTCACTGCATGAAAGTTTAGGTTGTGACGTTCATGTCTTGTAATCACAGCTTTTAAACGGGCAAATTGCAAAAATAAAATATTCGCAATATATATTGAATGCAAAAACATATTATACTATTATTGCTAACCTATCAGCCACCATTTCCAACATATTACATACCTAATCGTCACAACTAGAAACAACGGAATTATACCACTTTTCTCGACTAATGTGTCGACTTGTAACTTTATTTAAATAGGGCCCAGGCCACATATTATTCCCCTATACTACGTATTACGGTTCAATTCGTGTGCATATAAGAGGCAACCCTCCCAACTATAATAATAGTCTGGCAACTTCGTGCCGAACCCTCCTTGGGACGTTACAGACGTTGGCGGGGACGAGGTATTGAAGATATCAGCGGGTAGCGGGTGGTGTAGTGGGCGTCAACTGTGACAGTCTCGGCCGCGCACTCGAAGCGGCAACACGTGCTGTCAAATCTATGACACTTTTATATCGTAAGATATATCCGGGCACACTTCTCCCGTGTGTATCGTGTCAATTACCTCAACCCCGCCACCATCTGTCACCCCGCAGGACGGTCGCGCACGACGTTGCCAAACTATAGATTGCATCAGCATAAACCGACTACCCCCAAACATCGTGTTACATAAACTTTTTAAACTCACACGATTTGTATTCATAGTAATTATTTTCCCGGGTCTTAATCGCGTATTTTTTGTTTTTTATTTCTCTTACCTCGACGTTTCGACTATGTTACAATAGTCATGGTCGCGAGGAGACATGGTCATGGTCATGGTCTCCTCGCGACCATGACTATTGTAACATAGTCGAAACGTCGAGGTAAGAGAAATAAAAAACAAAAAATACGCGATTAAGACCCGGGAAAATAATTACTATCGTGTTACATGTTATTATTTTGAAGAAAGACTCCCAGTGAAGAGCGACCACGCAAAATGGTATACTTATTTTGTCTAAATAACATTAAAGTTTATTACGCCTAGATGATTTTACAGCGACATCAATGGCGCCTCATCAATGCAATCGAATCGAGCCGCAATATGTATTAGACATTGTATAGCATATTTATTCATGTGACACGGCACCAACGTGACTCTAATGTAGCTCTTACTTCCCGTATGTCCATGGTAAATAACAAAACAGCGTCATAATCACAGGTTTTCGTTTTATTTCCGACAACTAAATAGAAATGCAATGAATTTACACTTCTGTAACATTCTAAGGGATAACTTTTAAGAGGAAAGGGTACCGGGGGCTTTCTCCATACAAACTATTACAAACGTAGTCGACACTAGAGCAAATATTTTTGGTGCATAAAACTTATAACTACCATGACCATGCCCCTATTTTTTGTTTTTTTTTTAATTTTTTAATAATAATTTCTATGATAATTAGAAAATGAAAAAAACCAAAACATAGGGTCATGGCAGCTATAGGTTTAATGGCAAAAAAATATTTGGACTAGTGTCATTATCCAGGGAGGAAACAGTCGACTACGTTTGTATGGAGAGCGCGCAGGTACCCTTTCACCTTAATGAGACGAAAATTAATGATTACAAAAAACGTTTACACATTTAAACATTTTCTATAAAGTCTTGTAGTCTTCATAACGCCCGAACTAAACCTTGAACATTTATAGCAAGGCCGATTTACATTTTAATAAGATGAGTAGCGAGTTTAGTGATATTACAACTGCTCAACCAATGGGCAATTATCGTCAAAATTGCTCAGCCAATGGGCAACTAGCATCAAATTGCTCTGCCATTAGCAACAAGCATCAAATTTCTCAGCCAATAAGCGAGAAACTAGCGTCAAATTGCTCAGCCAATGGGCAATTAGCGTCAAGTTTTTCAGCCAATGAGCGAGAAACAAGCGTCAAATTGCTCAGCAAATGGGCAAATAACGTCAAACTGTTCAGAAAATGGGCAAATAACGTCAAATTGCTCAGGAAATGGGCAACTAGCACCAAATTACTCATCCAATTGGTAACTTGAATTAAATTGCTTAAATGGAAAATGGTATCAAATTACTCTGCCGAATAGGAACCGAGAAATCACTAAACTCGCAACTAAACTTATAAAAGTATAAAATCTGCAATTAACGATAAAGTACACATGCAATACTCGAAATTCCGTTCACATAACAATGTCCATCAGTCATACTTAGCACAATAACACATACTAAAGTGAACTGTGATCAAACGAACCGTTCAACCAAACAAACCAATCAATGGAGAGAAGTAAACCACGCTATATTAACAGCCACTTTTCATTTTAACGTTGGTAATATTGGGCGTTATTTTAGCACGTTAGTCTTAATTTTAACATTAGTTGTGGAGATCGCCATTAGCCATCTTCTTTGGGCGGTGTGAACCAGCCTGAAACAATATATTATACAATTATTATATGCCAGATTTTGATATACAGTAGAGCCTCGATATTCCGAACTACCAAAAAAATAACCCCTGTTCGGACTCACGGAGCGTTCGGATTATAGTATGTTAAAAAAAAAAAAAATATATTGCAGGACATTCCACACATCGCCATCTAGCCCCAAGCTAAGTAACTAGACTTGTGTTATGGGTGCTAGACAACGGATATACTACTTATATACTTTTCTTTTGTAAATATATACTTAACTAGCTGCGCTCCGCGGTTTCACCCGCGTAACTTCCGATCCCGTGGGAATATCGGGATAAATTAAGATGTATGCTATCCTATCTCTCAAGTTGGATCGAACTGCACATGGTGTGCGAATTTTATTATAATCGGTTAAGTGGTTTAGGAGTCCATTGAGGACAAACATTGTGACACGAGATTTATATATATTAAGAATACATACAGACACCCAGACCAAAGACAAATATCTAAGCATAAATAATTGTCTGAGGCGGGAATCGAACCCGCAACCCTGTGCAAAAATGCAAGTAAGTATGTATATTTTGACAGAATATATTTATTGAGGTTATTATAACGTACATATTTAAACAACAGAATACGTTACTTATTCATGAAGTCATCAATTTTAGTTTGGCGGATTTTATTTATTGACCAAAAAAAGGCTTTATCCCTTAAATTACGCAGCATCATCTTTACGGATAAGGAAAAGTCATCAGCCCAATCCAAACCAAGTCAGCAGTTCGGATTACAGCGGCGTTCGGATTAGCCTGAGTACGGATTATCGAGGCTCTACTGTATTAAGATTTACCCACGGATTCGACCTAATGACCCACATAAAAATAACAATCTAAGTATAATTGAAAGTTATGAAATAGATTTTATATTATTTTTAAACTGCTATGGGTATTTTGTACTACTAGTTTAAGAAAATAAAGTGTTGATTACTAATCTGCACTGTACGTATAGTGCAGGTAAAGTTAATGCAGCGGCCCAACCTCACTGCGACATCCATGGCTACTTTGACTACCCTAGCCATAGTCGCCATATAGACTAGCCACTAACTACTGTCTGTTACATAAAACAAGTGCGTCCTTCCTCTTTGGCGACTCGTTAGGCGCAAGACACACAGAAGAGGCGAGGTGCGGGCGCGGCGCGGGCTCGTACAGACGATTAAAAACCGTAAGTTTGTTATGACAGAGTCTATATTTGTATACTGCGCAAGCGGTACCCGCGCCTCGCCCGCGCCGATTCATACAAAATGTGCCGTATACAAATATAGACTCTATCGCAATGATCTTACGGTTTTTAATCGTCTGTACGAGCCTACGCTGCACCCGAACCTCGCCTCTTCTGTTTGTTCCGCGCCTTAGATACTGAGTGAGAGAGGTGCAGCTTACACGTATACATTTTAATGGCTACTGTGGCTACGTGGCCAGGACGCCAGAGTATCTTCAGAAAGTGCCCCGTAGGTCGTGGCTACGCTTTCAAATTGGCAACAGTGTGGCATACATTTCAATACGAATTAGTTGGGAGGAGATGTAAGGCCCTTGTTTGAGATGACAACACTAACAATGAAACTCTAATGCCACAGTTCCTAACCTGGGAGTAATTACCCCCGCGGGAGTAAAACTGCTATCATGGGGGAGGAAAACACCTGATAGTAGATAACAATGATTTCATGGTTTGACGCTATTGCAGCGCGATAAAGTAGAATAGAAAAACATTTATTTTAAAAAGAAAAAGAACAGGGTTGGCTTGTGTCCGAAGGTTCAATATGTCCATAGTTTTATTAAAATCGGTTCAGTAGTTCCAGAAATTAAATAAACAAATATTCACACATACTTTTGAAAGATTTTGTTCGTTTGGTGAGATAGGACCCTATCTTATCTTGTATATCGAGGGCTGACAAATAGCCAGCAACACTTCGACCCATTGGGATCTTTTGTATTTACCCCTACCTTAATGTTTCTTACTCTTTAAAGAAGTGGTCGATTAACGCGGTGATCCCACTGAGAGAAAGAAACCTATATTCCTCCGGTTTGGGATACGCATTCCCAAGGAGGCTCAAGCGCTTCGGTGCTAAGACGTCGCATTCACACAATATGTGCTCCATAGTTTCCCTGACATCACCGCAGGCTCTGCAGTAATTATTTGAAGTTACCTTCATTTTTAAAAGCATGTCATTGGTTCCGTAATGTCCTGTCAAGGCACCAACCACAGCTCGTGCTTTGCTTCTACCGTTGTTCAATATAAATTTAAAAGCCCCTCTGGTGCTGCTACCTATGAATTTCTTCGAATGTAGTAGCCCTTGACTGATTTCCTACTCTTGTGAGTGTTTCTTATCAGCGTTATCCTTTATGGCCTTTAGGCCCTAAGTGCCCTAATACTTAACCTACGCATATTACCCGACTACGGCGAAGCCAAAAGGGAAGGTTTTGTTTTTGATCCGTAGGTATGTATGTATGTTCTTCCACCTAACTTTAAAACTACTTATTATAATTTTTTTACGTTGTCACAACACTTACCATTCTTTTCATGTATTTGCACGAGACATTTGAAGCTCTGTTGCGCGCGTGCTAGACTGTATTGTGTTTGTGATACGACTTTAGTAGCTCCGAACTGTATGCGAGCCTTGCCCTTGACGAGTGTCGCCGCTATCTGCATGATGACGGCTTCCACTGTGTAGGCGGAGGACCAGCCCTGCTTCGTGAGGAGTTCCATGCATATCGCGCCGCCAACGAGGACGTAGCCGCCTGGAATATTATTATAGGGTGTTTTAGAGGTGTAAATAAATACTATCCTACTTCTTCTCGTATAGTGGTGTGGCCCACCTATTGTTAGAGTTTTCAGGTCGTCGGTCAGTTTCCTTAAGAGGAAACAGTCGACTACGTTTGGCTCTCCATACAAACGTAGTCAACTGTTTTCTCCCTGGATAATAAATAATGAAACCAGGAAACAGTCGACTACGTTTTTATGGAGAGCGCGCCGGTACCCTTTTACCTTAAGGCCTCTTACTTGACCTAACGACTGCTACTAGAGGTAGCAACCGGGACCAACGGCTTAACGTGCCTTCTGAAGCACGGAGGGACGTTAAGCCTACTAATATTATAAATGTGACAGTTTGTGTGTGTATGTCTCTTTGTTTCTCCTTCACGTAAAAACTCGGCATTTAGATAGCTGAAAACATGGGCGTACCCACAGTGGGGCAAGGTGGGGCATTTGCCCCACCGCCACCCTGACCGGAGCTTATAATAAAAAACTTAGATTTTTAATATAAGTAACAAATATAAATATTCCTTATGTTACTTTCAAAATTAAAATTACCGCGTAAAACAATGCAATATGCATGAATCGAGCTCGCATGCATAGAGGTCGCTTGTGTTGTGTGTGATAAAAGGTCGAAGGGCCCCTCTTAAGTAGAGGGCGTAGTGGTGTCAGATAGCTTATGGTTCGTGGGGTGGCGACTGGATGGCCACGGTGTCAGTTTTTCGGTCACACATCAAAAGAAGTGGGCCAGCGATGGCGGTATGCATCTGCACGTGGCCCATTCCTCAGTGAGTCCTCGAAAATTGGTACGTGGTGTATAGATATTTTATTGCCGCAACGGCTGCTTCCACCTCCTTCTTCAATTTACAACTGAACGTGGCCATCGTGTAGTTGCGTTTTAACCATCGCATTGCCATCACGGTGGTTTAGTGCTGGGCCATCATGTAGAGATTAATTAGCCAAAAACCCCCACGATATTATTAAAATAAATACAGTAAATAAAAACATTTATAATTTTGTACTACTTATCGAGTTTTTTTACTTTTATTTGCTTCTGCCCCACCCTTTACAAAACTCTGGGCACGCCCATGGCTGAAGACCTGGATTAACACATAGGCTACTTCTTCCCGGAACGTTAGCGGAACGCGATGACGTCACTTTTTTTTGTGAGTGCTGCCGGTGTTCATCAATTTAAGACGTTATCACGTTAATAATGTGTAGTTTCTTACCTGATATAATAGGATAGACGACACGTACAAAAGGCGGTTCGAAAGGATAAGTTTCTTTGAACATAATGTTTAGTAGAATAGAATCTTTCCCTTCCTTCTCTTTGAGGAGTAGCAGGTCATTGTGCAGGGGACTGTCCGGGTCGACTGATCGGAGTCTGATGTTCCATTCGTATAGAGAATCGTTTACTAACTCTGTTGATGGAAAATATTTATTAAAATTTGATTAGCGAGTGTGACTTATTGGGCTAGGTTAAGGGATGATTTTCCTTAGACCGGGCCGAGTCCGGAGCAGAGCACGTCCGCGCTGCGCGTTTATATTACACTGGGTTATCAGCCGCCGAGGGGATGGGGCGGTTCCGTGTACACGACCCGGCGTGGTCTAATGAGAATCATCCCTACATGTGGAATTAGTTGAATTATTTCAAGTCAAGATCAAATTTAAAAAAAACCTTAAGGATCTTGTGTATTTTTGTATCTAAACCAGAATTATATTCACATTGTTTCTTAGTATTTCATAACAAAAAATGGGAAAATCTGCCAATGTAAATTTGTACGTATTTATCAGTTGGAGCATGAGGACATAAAAGTATGCTTGCTTGACCCAGATGAAGAACCTTGGTGCAGCACGGGTCCATAGCCGTATCTAACGTTAATAGGATGTAACTTTCTCAATAACTTTTCTTCTTCAGCAGCATGTGTTAGCCCACTGCAGTGCAATGCGTCTCTAAAGTCGGACCACCTGCCTGGTGGTCTGCCCAAACTTCTCTTGCCGATTCTTCATTTGTTCGACTGCAGCTTTGCTCCACCTTTCGCCTCTTCTTCTACACAAATCAGGGTCACACCCATTTCAACTTCGCGACGGGGTACCATACGTCTACCGATATTCACTTTCTCAATACTCACCAAGTTCCTTCATAAGTCGGTCTGTGGACTAAAGGCCATCAGAAACACTGCCAGTCTTGTATTTAATTGACTGAGCTAAGCGTTAAATACTTTTCTATTACTTACCAATGGAATACATATTGTTCTTGAACGAATGCGATCGGTAAATGTCCCGGAGTTCCTTCATAAGCCTGTCTGTGGCCTGGAGGCTGCCGGAGACACTACCTGATAGATAGTCCTGCCTTTGATTCTGTCGGAGCCGCTCTAAGGTTGCTAAGTGTTCTGTTTCCATATCGTCCTGGAACGTAAGGATAAAGTTATAAGTTCCACTGGACTAAGAGGAAAGGCAGAAAACAATAAATCTATACAGATCTGTTCACTCACGAAGGCGCGCCCCTCCAGGGTAAATTTACTCGGTGTGCATTAATATGAGTGTCGCACGTGCTAACAAGATGTCTTAATATGTGTGTGAAGACTATCAGTAGAGACAGCATACAACAGAGATAGAATTATATACAGATTATGTTTACAACAACATTCATAAGGTGTGGAAGGGCGCGCCTTTGTGAGTGAACAGATCTATACAGTTGTAGTAAAAACGTGGCGGTGTACGAAACATCCTACAATATTAACGTCAATCATACCTTGTTGCTTCGTCCAGCATCGTCAACCATTTCAAGTGGCAAGTCATCTTCACCCTCAGATTCGTCTTCCTCCGCGGCCATTTCTTCATCTTCCTCGGTGCCTGATTCAGCACCGTTTGACGTCACACTTGGTAATCTTTACGGACAAGGAATAAAACTGTATTAAATCTGACGTAATTTAAATATAACGGTTCCTAAGCTGGGGGTAATTACCCCCGAGGGGGTAAAGCTGCAATTCTAAAGGGGTAATAAGCTGAATACAGATAACGAAGCTTTCATAATTTGGACGTTGCAATGCGATGGCGGTTATAATATCTAGCTAATGTAATAACCAATATTTTTATATACAAAAAGTCAATTATGCCCACCGTTACTAAGAGCGGTGTTAGCCTAGTGACAACTACTTCTTTAATTCCGATGATCGTAGGTTCGAATCTCGGTCAGATATGCATTAAAGCATTTCTTATGAAAAAATTATGTGTGCTAATTGACATTGCTCTTACGGTGAAGAAAAACATCGTGATAAAACCCGCGGCTTAGTTGGCTCCAAAGAACTATCGACAAGTCCTTTCCTTTGGATAAGGTCGACTAAGCTGAGAGGATAGTATAAATGCTGGGAAAGCCTACTCCATCAACACGCAAAAAAGATGCAACTAAAGAGGTGTAGTTGCGGAAAACAGCCTGTATACAAGTACAATTATTAGAATGTTTTAACTTAAGTAAGGTCTTAAAGTAAAGAGGGGTGTTGGTAAATCAGTTTCGCTGTAACTCTTGGACCCGATTCAACTGATTTCGTTTTAACAACGGGAAAACTAACCACCACCTCCATAAATGGGAACTAAGGGAGTCACCACAGTGCGATTGCGGAGCACCCTAACAAACCCTTTCCCATGTGGTAAACGAATGCCAGCTTTGCCGTTTTCCCGGTGGAATGTCGAAAGTTCATAAATTTACAACTGCCGGGGCAAGCTGGCTGAAAAACTTTGATATAGAGGTTGGATCCACGCAGGTGTATGATAAGTTTCGCTTTCAGCCGCCTGAATTCATAGGGGTGACAAGTTTAAAAGTTTAGAAACCACTGATAAAGTGTAAACTATGAGTAGTGATAGTACCTTTGTTGTGGTGCAGGGTGCACGGGTAACGACAGCGAGTCGAGATCCGGCGGTTCCGGTACACCGTGTAACTTGCACAGCTCCCTCAGCAATATACCCACCTGAAACAATTACTACTCATTACAACAACATATATCGTATTTTAAATTTACTGCCTTCAGAAGTCGATATCTTCGGCTGTACAGCGTCGAAAATCACAGAAGCGCTTAGCTTGATTGAAATTCAAAATTATTTAGAAAAAATAATATATAGTTGTTAGGTTTTTAGATGAATTCTTAAGGCTGCCTATGCTTCCAAACGCAACGCGCCAGAAATACCCATCGCTTACAACTAACATTGTTGATTGTAACGAAATTATTTTGTTTTTCTTAAAAGTATTTTAGGGTAATTTTTAGGCGAAAATTCCTTGTCATTTCAAAGCTAGACTAGTTTTAATTCTTAATTTTAGGATAGCTTCAAAACGATAGAATTTTTTTAGCTCAAAGTCACACCAAAATGTCGGTAAAAATCTCAGCACTTTTGAGAAAAACAAAACACATTCGTAACAATCAACAATTTTCACTAACGAAGGCGGCCGGACCTAATTTTTAGTTATAACATCGATTTGGTTTAAACTGGTTATGGTGTTCTAATTTAGTCTTCATAAATAAATAAACATGTACTAATTGGGTTTTTAAAGAGAAAAAGTGCGAGTAGGGCTTGCGCACAAAGGGTCCCGCGCCCGTACCAAAATGGTACGGGCGCGGGACCCTTTGTGCCCTTTGTATGGGATTATTTTTTTTACTTATTTTTTTTCTATTTTTGTTAGAGCGGCAACAGAAAACATCTGTGAAAATTTCAACTGTCTAACTATCACGGTTCATCAGACGAGATACAGCCTGGTAACAGACCTACAGACAGTGGAGTCTTAGTAGAAGGGTCCCATTTTTTTTATCCTTTGGGCACGGAACATTTACTTTAGAAGTCTTATCAAAAAAAACAAGCCCATAACTCTCAAAAAGCAAATAAACCTTAAATTGACTTCAACATAATCAGGTCAAAAGTTATGTAGAGAGAGGGCGCTGGATTTGTGTCGGGTTTATGATCCCTTTGGGAACAGCTGACTGTTGATTGCAATTTATGTTGCTTGGGGTTGGTTTGATATTGATGTGGAATATGGTATAGGTATAGTTACAACGCGTATAGCTTTCATCCGCGACTTCGTTCGCATAGGGGTTGAATTTAGCGAAATTATTTCTTAGGGACTTTCCATTATAAAATCACGAAATATCACAAGGGGGGAGGGGGTTGTAGTAATATATCACGTGTGTTTATTTTTTCGGCAAACGCGCGATACTTAATCGAAAAGCGGCGAAAAAATGTATTTAATAGAATATAATAATTTAATAGATGTAGGTACAAAAAATACACGTCATATAGGGGGGAGGGGTAGTGTTAAACCTCACGTATCACCGCGGGGGGAGATTAAAAATTGCCAAAAAAAACCATCACAGACGGCCCCTTAGTAGCCTAATCCGTTTGAGTTGTTAAATTACCAAGCATATATTGTGCAGTAAGGCGTACTATGATACTTCGTCATTTCTTTCCCATTATTTGCTTTCATTGTATATGTATAATAGATCTTACAGAGGCATAATAGTTCACATATGAGCCCTGTCGGGCATCGCAATTTTTGTGTGGCAACAGCCGAGGTTTCGGGGGTCATCTTCGAATTGAAAAATTGATTTTGTGAATGTTGGATAGTCTATTTGTAGAGAAAGGTTAAAGGCTACTTTTTATTTTGATATTCCCGGGGCGCGGCTAGTGTTTTGGATGAGTGTGATTGAATGAGTAATGAAAATACAATGATCATTTAAATATTTATAATTTGGGGAAATCAAAATTATAGTATAGTAATTTCAATTCTGTATTAGTCATAATTATTCTAAGGAAATTATAACAGATTGACTAAAGTATTTTAAAGGTAAAATTCTAATGAATTTATGAATCTAAACTTCTATAAATTTTTAACGCTTTGTCCTGACTGACTGACTGACGGATCAACGCACAGCCTAAACCGCTGATCATAGAGAGAGACCTGAAAATCGGAGGGTGCGTTCTTTGTATGACGTAGGCATCCGATATGAAAGGAAATTCTACCCCGTAGGGTGTGAAAAAGGGGGTAAAGTTTGTATGGGATTGGGACAACATGATTCCTTGGTCCATTTTCGACTTTTACGCGGACGACGTCGCGGGCAAAACCTAATGGATTAATTAATAAGATTTTGCAAAACATCGCATGAATACTGCCGAAAAGTTATTTTTTGAAGTTTAAAAATAATGAAATTACTCAAAGGATTTACATAAATGCGCTTAAATTAACATAAATGTACAATCATTGTTAAAATAAATCATTGAATGCTGGCATTCTGTAAGATAAATGTTACTTGCGGAGCTTGTTTGTACATCCTTGTGATAAGGACCAGACTAATTGGGTCCTTGTAGATTTCATTATGATTTTTAACCTCTCACTTATAGGTGTACTAGCTTTTGCCCGCGATATCGTCCGCGTAGATGTCGAAAATTAGAAATAGATTGGACCAAGGAATCACGTTGTATCATACAAACTTTGCCCCCCTTTTTCAGCCCCTAAATAGTAGAATTTCGGAAAATTATTTCTTGTCGGATGCCTACGTCATGCAAAGAACACACCCTCCAAGTTTCAGGTGTCTATCAGATCAGCGGTTTAGGCTGTGCGTTGATCCGTCAGTAAGTCAGGACAAAGGATTTTATATGTATAGAGTAGCTGCGCGTATGCATGTTTATTACTCCTTCACGCAAAAACTACTGGACCGATTTAGATGAAACTTGGTAACATATAGATAGCTGGACACCTGGATTAACACATGGCTACTTTTTATCCCGATATTCCCACGGGATCGGGTGTTACGCGGGTAAAACCGCGGAGCGCTGTCAGTATATGATATACAAGTTTGTCTGTGTGTTTTGAAAGTAGATGGTACATTACATACCTGATTTATAACATGATTGTCCCTTCCCTGAGTGTTGCTCAGAATCTGCACAGCATTTGTCACAATAGGATCCTCACTGTCTGCGAACCATACTGGCGGTGTGGTCGGGTATGTCTCCTGTACAAAAATTTAAATTTCTAAACTTAGTAAGTATTAAAAAAAAACACCTAAAATTATGAAATCTACCACAATTTTTTTTTAAGTCACCTCTAAGAACACTTGGACTAATGAGACGAATCTATTAATACCTTTATTAAAGAAATCTATCAAGTGGTTTGGTTGGAAGATATGAGGGAATAAAGAAGAATATTACAAACTAACATTCATAAAAAAATACAAAGACAGGCGCGAAAAACATAACACTTTCCTTGCAGTCGTGTAAAAAGTAAGTACTACATGAAATGCCTTAGTTGTTAAAGAATTAAGAAAGATAATATGGGACTCCCATCTTCAAACGATTGCCGTGCAACAATGGGGATTTTTCAATATGAAAATTAAATTGGGTTATAATATTCAGTCAGTCCAGAATCCATAGTCTATGAGAAATGAAAATGTTTCTGTTTCTAAACGCGATAAAACTATGTGTGTACCTTATTCATCATAATGTTTGTTCGTTCAAAGTACCACTATGAAAATGTATGTTTGTTTAAAATTTGTAACCAAAGCAGTATTAAGTCAATAAAGCTATTGATTACAATTGCACAAGGTTTTCGAATGAATCTAGTCAATGTGGTCTAATATTATAAACTAGCAGTGTTCTGCCGTTTTACACGTGGGAATATTGGGATAAAAAGTAGCCTATACTACTGCAAATGATCAATGAATATATCATTTCAAGTTTCATCAAAATCGGTCCAGTTTTCTTTACGAAATGTGAAAACTTGTTTGGTTTTTTTTAAATAGATAGAGTGATTCAAGAGGAGTGTTTATAATATGTATACTAGCACGGCTATATTATGCATGTATTATACACATAAACCTTCCTCTTGAATCACTCTATCTATTTAAAAAAACCGCATCAAAATCCGTTGCGTAGTTTTAAAGATCTAAGCATACAAAGGGACATAGGGACAGAGAAAGCGACTTTGTTTTATACTATGTAGTGATTACATGCATAATATAGCCGTGCGAAGCCGGAGCGGGTCGCTAGTTATATTAGAAATGTGAAAGTAATTCTGTCTGTCAGACGTTTTTACGTCCTAAAAGAACATGAGGTTATGTTTTATCCAATTCCCGGACTTACTATGACCGCAAGACACAGTTAGTTTACTTTTTATCCTGAAACTAGCGACCCGCTCCGGCTTCGCACGGCTGTTATATGCATGTATTATACATATAAACCTTCCTCTTGAATCACTTTATCTATTAAAAAAAACCGCATCAAAATCCGTTGCGTAGTTTTAAAGATCTAAGCATACAAAGGGAATAGGGACGGCAAAAAGTGACTTTATTTTATACTATGTAGTGATAGGAGGTAGTTAAATTTTCCAAATCCTTAGTAGATGCATACGTCATAATAACTGTTTGCCAAATTTTAGCCCAGTCTATTGGATAAACCTTCCTCTTGAATCACTTTATCTATTAAAAAAAACCGCATGAAAATCCGTTGCGTAGTTTTAAAGATCTAAGCATACAAAGGGAATAGGGACGGCAAAAAGTGACTTTATTTTATACTATGTAGTGATAGGAGGTAGTTAAATTTTCCAAATCCTTAGTAGATGCATACGTCATAATAACTGTTTGCCAAATTTTAGCCCAGTCTATTGGATAGAGCAGTGACTGCATACTAGTCAGTCTGGAATTCAAATTTTATATTTAAGTATAGATTTTTATTTTATAAAACTGCAGGCCAAAATCACAGGTCACGTCTATTTACACCACAATTTATTCATTGTAGGCTGTTAAGTTTACATTCATTAATGTAAATGACTATTTATTAACAATTATTATTCATAAGTTCATGAATAATATTGATATTTACTGTTTATTCATATTTAACTGAAAAATATTCATTAGAATTTGCATTCAAAGAATGTTAATTTTAAGTATCCGAATGGATATAATGAAGGCTTTGAATTTTGGTACAAGTAACAAGTTTTTTTTTGTTGCTGTTATTGCAATTATTTGTTTTTTTTTTTTCATTTATATATGCCATTGGCTCATCTAGCCATAATCAGATCAGTTTCCTGACTGGGTGAAAGAAGATGTCATCACATTAGATGAACCCCTGCTAGCCTAGCATGAAGACCAAAACACGATACGATAAAGCGATATAACTACATCAACTCTCAAAATATGATAGATAAAGCCGCCATGTTGAATTTTTATCATATTTTTAATCGCAATTTATAATAAAAATTCAACACGGCGGCTTTATCTATCATATTTTGAGAGTTGATGTAGTTATATCGCGTGATATCGCTTTATCGTATCGTGTTTTGGTCTTCATGCTAGGCAGGCAGATGTTTTCACTCATAAGAGGAAAGACTCTCTCTCCATACAAACATAGTTGACTGCTTCCTCCCTGAACAATGACACTAGCACAAATATTTAATTGTATAAAACCTATAACTGCTATGACTATGCCTTATTGGTTTGTCTTAGTTTTTTTCATATTCTAATTATGATAGAAAGTAAAAAAATAAGACATAGGCCATAGCAGTTATAAGTTTTATGCTACAAAAATATTTGCTCTAGTGTCATTATTCAGGGAGGAAACAGTCTACTACGTTTGTATGGAGAGAGAGCCAGGTACCTTTCCTCGTAAGTGTGCAACAGAACTAGGCAACCTAATTTCCCCATCTCCATTCTTTTGTCATATGAACAGGCAAACTGATACTGATATGCAACACCGATTCATGGTGGATATCCCAGACACCCACTCTAAACCTTTGCTTCTTCAATCCTTATCGATACAGCAAGGGAATGGACTCAGTTGCCTGCGCCTGTCTTTCCTGACGTGTACGATTTGGGTAATATTAATTGGCACAAATTTTCCATAAGAAAAACCCATTGGTGACTAGCCTGAATTTGACCTTCAATTAATGAAAGTGAACCCACGACCTTCAGAATGAAAACAGACGTATCTATCTACCACTAAGTCTGATTAATACTTCCGTCTCCGGTACCCAAGAGATGAGAAAAGAAGTAGAGGTCGTCAAATCAAGAGATGGGAGGATGACATTAAACAGACGGTCGGCCCTTTCTGGTCCAGAGAGCGGAAGGAGTTGGAGGAGGCCTATGCCAAAAGGCACACCGAACTTAGAGATTTTCTAAAATATATAAGCTAGTTCAGACATCAATAATTGTACAACCTAAGTTGGGAATAAAAGGCTTATATTATTATTATTACTTCCATCACAATCTGTAATGCTGATCCAAGCCTAGTGCCAAAAGACAAAATGCAATGTGCACTGCCTTCCATGTGCATTTTGTGTTTTGGTACTAGGCTCGGAACTAAAAACTAAATATTAATACTTCCATTACAGATATTGAGTTCCGAATTCCATCAAGCAACGCCGGATTCCATCAACAATTTCATCACAATGTTTCCAAGAACTTCAATAAAAGAGCAATATTAATTAGCGCATATTTATCCTTAAATTTAATGAAAGTTATGGTATCTGTCAGAGCAAGACCATTCTCATAATAGACTATTTTAATCAATTAGTATGGACATAGTTGCTTTACAATGTATTTATTTACATAAACTGATAACAACTGTTTATCAATAGTAGGTATATTGGCCCTACAGAGTAATAGGTAAACAACAAAGTTTATTACATAGGTCAGAATCAATACTTATATAAACTAGGTAAGTACCCAAATATAAGTAGGTACCTACCTACCTTCACACTTTGTTCTATGAGTGTTGATAAAGTAATATTTAGGTTCTTACCTATCTAACTTTTATTATGGTTCTGATGAAATACATTTACAAGCACCCAAGGAAAAAGTTCTAAAGAATTCTGTAGGTCTATAGGTACCATAATAAAAACTTTGTTTAGAAGTTATGCGGCATAACTTAGCCTTATGTCACAGTATATTGAGTAAGTCACTGGCACCATAATTTGGGATCAAAATTTTACTATAGTAAAAATTCTTTGTAGTTTTATCTCTTGTTGGGTCCAACAATTGACAACAAAAAGTAGGTAGGTAGGAAGGATGACTAAGAGCCTTTGTCCCAAAAAAGCGAGCCAGTGTACCGTTATGCAAACAAAACAGATGTTACACTGTAGAATAGCTGTATTTAATGGTTCACGAATGCAGTCGAGTGTCAAGATGGGACTGCAATGATCGATAAATTCGTCACGGCATCCCGCGATCAATGTTCGAAAGTAACTCCCAGTTTCAAGCCATTCCTACTTAAAATTTAACAGTACAACAGCTGTACTCACAGTCTGTTCGTAGATTCATACTTAGAAAACATGAAAACGTGCTATACACAGCAAGGAAATGTATTCAACTTCCGCAAACCATTGTTGACAGCCCTGCCCTCATAAACAACGACCCTTTGTCCCGATAAACAGTTAATCAATAATACACATACACATTATTACTTACTCAGAAGATAGGGAATCATTTGAATTGGTTAACTTACCGTAATATTTGCGTGTATTTCGTATTTCTTTCCATTTCTGCCAACGAATCTGCAGGTCAGTTCGTCGACACTAGCTGACATTATCTGAAACCGTTCATGGTTTTTTGGAAACACTTGCTCTAGGGTCTTTATTTCTAACTTTAACGTATTTAAACAAGCCATTAGTGTTTCTATGCACTAATTCAAATCTAAATATTTGTTAAACACAACAAAATACATCAGTTTTAATTTTAAGTTCACTCTCCGACCAAGCAAAATGGCGGACCGCAATGGCGGACGGGACGGAACCAAAAATCAAAGACAAAAACAGATAAACTACCATAGAGAACTTATATTTTTATTTTTGCCGCAAAAAAATTAAAATATGACGCTGTTCTCGTGTTTTGTTTCTACTTTCTAATGTGATATCATGTTCTTGTTGACACAAAAACGCCACACTGATATTTCGTTAGAAGTCTCTAAAAAGTTGATAAGACAGAGCATCAGAAAAAAAAAGAAACAATGTGGAAGAAGGCGCATAGGAAGGACGTGCAAAGCCATTATTAAATAAATGTAGAAGAACTGTCATTGTCTGTAGTTTTTAAACGTCAAATGTCACTATTATTTTGACATTTGAATTGAGTTGCCAGTTATCACATTTCATCAAATATTTTGTAACTTTTTTCTGGGATACTTTAAAAAAACTTGTGTGAGATAGCATTCTATTCTATGAGTTATTCCAAAATGAAACACAATAACATACTAACATAACTTAAATACACACAAAATAATTAAACAAACTCACACACAATGCGCTTTTTACGTCCAGTGTACATTATTACAAAAAAAGCTTCAGCCTAAACCGCGTTTATTTAGTTTTTTAATAAATAGGGAATGTTTGTTTTTGTGTGTTGTAGTTTAGGCTGTGAATTTTCGATTTTTTAATCCCGTACAGAAGTAGGTCCCTTTTTCTCATTCCCAATAAAATTATTACTTATCTTACACGGCTCTGGCAACACTTACAAGACAACAAATCCAAAATAAACATTGTCAATGCCTGTGGTAAATGCAGTCCTATATTTTTAATACAAAAATTATCATTTCTGAAGTAATTCAAAATGGGTAGAAGTCCGGATTCTTCAAGACATTTGAAACGCAGACGCTCACCTTACTCCGATAGAGATAGACGGAAACAAAGAAGAACAAGCCCCATCCCATCCTCCTCCAATTTCTGCTCCAAAGAATTCAGTTTTCTCGATTTTAAACGAGATTTGAATAAAATAATCCTGTACAGCAACGAAAGCAATACTGTTGCCAACAATTTGGATGATTTTTGGGTATTTTTGAAGAAGTATGAAGCCACTTTGAAGAAAGTTGGTAAACCCCTTGTTGAAGTAAAAAGTGATTCAAAATCAAGTAATAACTTTAGTAAATTCGATTGTATTAACTTCGCCACGCGTATAAAATACGTAGATATCGTTAGAGACGATAGTGAAGGTCGTAAACTTGATAAAAACCTTTTTGAAGCGTTCCTGAACATAGTTTCCGTGTATATTGATTTTAAGAATAAAGAGAAGTTTGATAAGCTGAAGAAGTTAAGGCAGGCTCAGAGGGATTTACCAGTTGCTAAGTATAGGTAAATGTTTGAACATTATTTAATTTTAGGACTAATAATTTGTAATACATATGAAAACCCCCAAATGACAATGAAAAGAAACCTCTATATAATTTTGAATTCCCGTAGACTTTGCTAAGAATACCCAAACATAGCTAACCAACAGACCATTCAGCTTCCAGATAAAAAAATAAACTATGGACCATAAACACAAAAAGACATAGGAAACAAACTTAAAACACCTCCATCTAAACATTACTTTTTCAGAAATGAAATAGTATCCGCTGTTCAAAACGAGAGAGTGGTGGTGGTAGCTGGCGACACTGGTTGCGGTAAATCCACACAAGTACCACAGTATTTGCATGAAGCTGGGTTTCAAAACATTGGTAAGAATGTATAAGATTAATCCCCCTATGCTCTC
Organism: Idaea aversata; assembly: GCA_907269075.1. Lineage (NCBI taxonomy): Eukaryota > Metazoa > Arthropoda > Insecta > Lepidoptera > Geometridae > Idaea > Idaea aversata. The sequence goes on along the minus strand of OU026097.1, from coordinate 11,873,281 downwards.
TCAAGGAAGCTACTTACCTGTTTAATTTCAAAGAAAAAAGAAATAAGAGAAAATCAAAGAAACAAAAGACTATAAAAAAATCATGTTTTTGTTTTGATTGTCTTTTGTTTCTTTTATCCCTGGAGTAGGTGAACCTCCAATCTAATTTTAAATTAGCTCTTATCTATCCCCCTGAACAAGAGAGTGAAAAACTCTTAACAGCTCTCCTAGGGATTCTGCCAGGGATTGTTATACTGATTTTTTCTGACACTGATCTCCTTCCAAAGAGGTAGATACCATTTTAATCTGTTAAAATTTCTTTTAGCATGCACTCAACCAAGAAGAATCGCCTGTGTATCGCTATCGAAACGAGTGGCTTATGAAATGCTAACTCAATTTGAAAGCAAAGTCGGCTACCAAATAAGATTTGAGAAGAGTAAAACATCTGATACTAAGATTTGTTTTATAACTGAAGGCCTTCTGTTGAGACAGGTCAGTATACTAGCAGCGCTCCGCGGTTTCACCCGCGTAACTCCTGATCCCGTGGGAATAAATATCGAAATATAAAATAGCCTTCCTAGATAAATGGACTATCTAACACAAAAATAATGGACAGTGGATTTTTCAATTCGAACCAGTAGTTCCTCAGATTAACGCGTTCAAACAAACAAACTCTTCAGCTTTATAATATTACTAGCTGCGCTCCGCGGTTTCACCCGCGTAAGTCCCGATCCCGTGGGAATATCAAAATAAATAGTAGCCTATAGCCTTCTTCGAGAAATGGACTTAAAAATATTTTTTCAATTTGAACCAGTAGTTCCTGAGATTAGCGCGTTCAAACAAACAAACTCTTTAGCTATAATAATAAATAAATAATATCAAATAATAAATAATCTCTTCATAATAGCTTGACGCAAATGAGAAAAAATTTAAAATTATGAGAACGAAACATTTTATGAATTCAACATTTTAGCAAATTACAGTACAGAGTACATTTTCTTAAAGCATTTCTTTTTGAATTAAAAAAAAAATCTAGGGTCTAGACATAGATAGAATATTACATACTTACCGAGTTTATCTCAATAATCATTGGTTCAGTGGTTTTTGCATGAATTAGTAAGATATTTATTTTATTATGAATTTAATTTCAGATGTCATCAGAAAACCTACCTAATTATGATGTCATAATTCTGGACGAAATCCACGAAAGGCATCTTATGGGTGACTTTTTGTTAGGAGTCCTGAAGTGTCTGATTCACTCCCGTACTGATATAAAATTGGTATTAATGTCTGCCACTATCAATATTAAATTGTTTGAAGATTATTTCTCTGCCGAATCTGTTGTTGTTATTCAAGTAAGTATGATGAAAAAACTAACTTCTATATTATTAGTAGAATGAACATTTTTTAGAATGATATTTATTTTGCGGGCAGTTTCAACCTGTTAGATTAGTGTTACAGATGCGTGCGCATCTTAAAATTTTACTCTCGCAGCTTCAACCTTTTATAACTTTTTAGTTACGCAGCTTCAACATGTGACTTTTGTGTTACAGATGCGTGCGCATCTTACAATTTCACTCGCAGCTTCAACCTTTTATCACTTTTGAGTTACGCAGCTTCAACATGTGACTTTTGTGTTACAGATGCGTGCGCATCTTAAAATTTTACTCGCAGCTTCAACCTTTTATTACTTTTGAGTTACGCAGCTTCAACATGTGACTTTTGTGTTACAGATGCGTGCGCATCTTAAAATTTCACTCGCAGCTTCAACCTTTTATCACTTTTGAGTTACGCAGCTTCAACATGTGACTTTTGTGTTACAGATGCGTGCGCATCTTAAAATTTCACTCGCAGCTTCAACCTTTTATCACTTTTGAGTTACGCAGCTTCAACATGTGACTTTTGTGTTACAGATGCGTGCGCATCTTAAAATTTCACTCGCAGCTTCAACCTTTTATCACTTTTGAGTTACGCAGCTTCAACATGTGACTTTTGTGTTACAGATGCGTGCGCATCTTAAAATTTTACTCGCAGCTTCAACCTTTTATTACTTTTGAGTTACGCAGCTTCAACATGTGACTTTTGTGTTACAGATGCGTGCGCATCTTACAATTTCACTCTCACCATTTTTTCATAACGCGCCTAAAGAAGTATAACTTCAAAAGTTATCACATATGACCAGTAGATAAGAAATATTTGTTCACTATCAGGGTTTATATTTTCAGGTACCAGGAAGATTGTACCCAATTGAATTGAATTATAAACCACCGTTTATAGATGAGAAACCAAGTAGAGATGACAAGTTAGATCCTCAGCCTTATGTTCAAATTATGCAGTTGATAGATAGCAAATATCCGAGTAAGTACCCACATCATTATCATCAATCATTACACATTGTCTTTTATTTCTTGTCCTGACAATAACGAACACAAAACAAAGAAGTTTTCAATTTGGTGCAGTCGTTTGGAAGTTACGAGTATACGCGTATTCATTTTATACTTAGATAGATTACTAGCTGTCCCGGCAAACGTTGTTTTGCCATATGCAAAAAAAAAAGGAAATAGTACATTGCGATACAAGTGTGGAAAGTTGATCATTCCATAGAGGCGGTTTATGACGCGCGAGCGGAACGCGAGCGTGGCAAAAGCCGAGATGGAATGATCAATTCACACGTGTATCGTACGACGTTTTTTATCACAGTTGTGAATAAAAAAAAAGACTTGTTAAAATTTTAATAATAAAAAGTTTTTAAGAATTTTAGGTTATGTTTACTATTTTTTGTTAATTACACTCCCGAAAGGCTAGGCAAAAGACTTTTAACCTATACAGCGTCTGACATACAATATTTTTTTAGGGTTTTTTTCATTTGTTTTTGCGTCGGCGGTTAAAAACAGAATATATTAGTTCCGGGTTTCATTAAAAACAGAATATATAAAAAAAATATATTTATGTACCTAAAGAAAAACCAAAATAAAAACAAAACTCAATTTTTAATTATTTTCAAAGACGTCATCACGTAATATTATCGTTCGCAGACTTTAGAGACAACCTTTTGAAAAGAAGAAAAAAGGTACCAACAAAGAGTTTTAAGCCAGCAAGGCTTAAAAACTCTTTGGATGGTACCTTTTTCTATACATCAAAACAGTATAACCCAGATAAAGGAGATCATTCATGTTTCTAACAAAAAATACCCACTAAAAAAAATGCCGGCCAGTAATAAAAATTATTTGTATCTTGTAGATAATAACATTTTAAACAATGTTTACTAAGGCAACAAAGAGCTACGATCAAAAATCGTTGAGTTATTTTACATTGAAAACCCAAAAAATGCATTTTATAGGGATCCGTTTGACCACTTTTAAGATCCCACTATAACTTCTGAAAGGGTTATTGGATATACCTATGTATATTAATATAATAAAAACAGACAAAACTTATCCATTTACTACTTATTTTTATATTTTTTCTGTAGTAATATCATAGAAGTGGTCAAACGGATCTCTACAAAATGCATTTTTTTGGGTTTTCAATGTAAAATAACTCAACGATGGTTCATCGTAGCTCTTTGATGCCTTATTAAACATTATTTAAAATGTTATTCTCTACAAGATAGAAACATTTTTTTTGTGGCCGGCACGTTAATTTTTGGGTACGATTTGAACGATGTCCTTAAGAATGTTTCATCTACTATATGTCATTAGCAGTAAGATACGTATTTGACATATCGGGATGACGTATTATTTTCCAACACTAGTTGGATTTTTTTTTATCGCACGCGTGTATTACGTTGCATTATGAGCCTAAAAGCGGTTTAATAAGATCCACTTTATGAGCAACTGTGATAAAAAATAATATAGATGTAGCTCGATTCTCAGATCTAACGAATATACACAAAAAATTTCATACAAATCGGTTCAGCCGTCGGAGGAGTTTGGCAACTAACACCGCGACACGAGAATTTTATATACAGGGTGGATTTTTACGTGGGCCTAGGGCTAAGAGATAGCGAAAAATGCTGAAAGGAGTTGCGTGCCCGATTTTGACAAAAATTATAACTGCATCATTAGATTTTTTTTTAAAGTCATTACCTTAGCCAAGAATTTATTCTGTTGATTTTGCAAAAAAATAATCATAATAATTTTTATACTAATCGATAATGTTGCTGATAGAGATCAATTCTTGGAAACACACATAGTAGGTACTTATGGCAAATCAAAGTAAATAGCCAATTTTTGTACTTTTCTGTAATTTGTAAGTTGTAGAAAACCACAAACAGACGGAAAAGAAAGTGATCTTATAGGGTTCTTTTTTTACCTTTGGACACACGGAACCCTATAAAAAAGAACACCCTGTATAGATATTGATAGATTATTACAATTTATCCTGTATTTAACAGAGGACGAGAGAGGCGATCTGTTAGTGTTCATGTCTGGAGTGCAAGAGATAACGGCTATATGCGACGCGGCGCAGCAGTACGCTGACAAAACTAACAACTGGATTGTTTTACCTTTACACAGTGGTCTGTCGCTCGCTGAACAGGATAAAGTAAGACTAGACTAGACACTAGACTGGGACCACACTGTGGCACTGTGGCACTGTACCGCGGTAATCAAAAGTATCTTGTCTTTCTCTATGGTCGTTTATGGGAAAGACCACTATGCCGATTTTCATTCAAATCGATCAGCAGCACTAAGCGTTTTGCATCGTCATTCCTTATTCGTACTGCAAGGGAATTAAATTAGTTGCCTACGTCTGTCTTTCCTGACGTGTGATAGTGGTGAAACGCTGATCTATTGTAAAAAATAAATCACTAAATAGTATAAAACAAAGTCGCTTCCCGCTGTCTGTCCCTATGTATGCTTAGATCTTCAAAACTACGCAACGGATTTTGATGCGGTTTTTTTTTAATAGATAGAGTGATTCAAGAGGAAGTCGCGGGCAACAGCTAGTAAATATATAAATATACTTACTTACCCTTTTCCTAACTTTTAGGTATTCGATTACCCGCCAGAAGGCGTTAGAAAATGTATAGTATCAACAAATATAGCAGAGACATCTGTTACCATAGACGGAATAAGATTCGTCGTTGATTCTGGCAAGGTGAGATTAAATATTATAAACTAGTTTCATGAGGATTTATATTTACTTTAAAGGTATTTTGATCTTCTTTAAATAATAGGTCTACAACAGCTGACCTATTTATTTTTAAAACTTTACTATAAATGTAATAAAAATAAAGTATAATTTATATTATTGAAATGTTTTAGGTAAAAGAAATGAGTTACGATTCTACCACAAAAATGCAGAGGTTAAAAGAGTTTTGGATTTCAAAAGCGAGCGCTGATCAAAGGAAAGGTCGTGCTGGAAGAACTGGTAAGATTGTGCATCAGGAATTTTATGAAAGTTCGCGATATATTAAAGTGATTTTTTAATGGTTTTTTTAAGGTCATTCCCTAATGCTAAAAGGAAACGCGTGCCCGATTTTGACAAAACTAAAACTGCATCATTCGTTTTTTGGAAAAGTCATTACCCTGCCTAATCAAACCTGTTATTTCCCAAAAAAAATATCACCCTATATTTTTATATCAATCGATAGTGTTGCTGAAAGAGATGAATTCCTGGAAACAAACATAGTAAGGCAAATAGCTCAGTAGACCAAAGGCCCATTTAAAAAACAACCCTACACTGTGTTTTGGCAACTATACTAGCAAGCCGTTGAGGGCTACTTCTGTGCATCTTAACGACTTTTGTTCTACGACTTTTGTCAGAACCTAATAAGTACAGTATGTGTCATAAGTAAATGATCAGTTTGTTACAATAATACTATCAACAAGTATTAGAGTTACGACCTTCTTCTAATAGACGTTACACACAAACTTAAATACTTTAGTTAAAAGTACTCAGTGTGATTATTATTTTCAACATAGCTCACAGCTATGTCTTTAGTTGGCCGAGAGGTATAAACCGCCACCCGCTACACCAACCGACGTGAGTTCGATCCACAGGTTACGTTGTTATAATGTTCAAATAGTGCTGCACAGGATTGTCAACGTTACAGTGGGCAGAGACTTTTGACCGTGGATTGAACATAAAATATCCTAAAAAAATATTTTGTATTTCTAGAACTGTCTCGCCATTTCCTATGTCTATGCGGCACAGAGAGCGCGCGGCGTGGGCGCGGGTGAGCGCGACATCCCGCCCGCGTTTTACTATACGTACTATGATTGATTCTGTGACCTATGTCGAGTTGAGTATTATTTGAACTAATGGATTTAATTTATCATTGTTGTTTTTTTTATATAATGAATTTCCAAAAGTGTAGAGTAAAAGTTGATCGTTAAGGTGCACAGAAGTAGCCCTCAACGTCTTGCTGATATAGTTAACAAAAACCTTATAACACGTTCCCAATCACCCAGGTCCTGGCGTATGTTACCGCGTATACTCGGACACACAATACGCTGACATGGAACCGTACAGCACACCGGAAGTGTCCCGAGTACCGCTCGCTTCTCTCCTTCTGCTAATGAGTTCGCTTGGAGTTAATGACGTCAGAAGGTTTCCGTTTCTAGACGCACCGCCTGAGGAGGGCGTCGAAAACGCTATACTGGAGTTGAAGCAACATGTAAGTTATTTAATACTAGCAGTGCTCTGCGGTTTTTTCCCTCGCACACCCGATCCCGTGGGAATATCGGGAAAAAAGCCTACCTATGTTATTCTCAATGAATTAATGTATCCTCATACCAAGTTTCATCAAAATCGGTCCAGTAGTTTCGGAGCCTATTCGTTACAAACAAGTTAACAAAAATCTTTCCTGTTTTTAATACTATAGTGTAGTGTAGATTACTAAATTCTATGCAAATAGTTTTTAAATAGAACTATAGTAAGAGTTACAAAAAACAAAAACTATAAATGTATTATATCCGTTGTCTAGCACCCATAACACAAACCCAGTTGTTTAGCTTGGGGCTAGATGACGCTGTGTAAAATATTCTACAATATTTATTCTTATTATTTATACTAATCAAAGTTATATATTTAATATGACAGGGTGCCCTAACATCGAACGAGAAGCTAACATCCTTAGGACGAGCCCTATCCAACTTGCCAGTAGAAGTTGCCTTAGCTAAGGCCCTTGTCATCGGTGCGTCGACCCTGCCTCCACATAAACGAGACTCAGCACTTGCCCTCACTGCTGCGTTGGGTATTAGATCCATTTATACTACGAGAGCGCATCGGGATTTCGAATGTGAGGTAATTATTTTTATCATCCCCGCTAGTAGGATAGGATATCTATTCTTTCTTATCTTACACTAGGTGCGCGCTACAGTTTCACCCGCGTAAGTCCCGATCCCGTGGAAATATCAAAATGAAAAATAACCTATAGCCTTCCTCGATAAATGTGCTATCTAACACAAAAATATTTTTTCAATTCGAACCAGTAGTTCCTGAGATTAGCGCGTTGATACAAACAAACTCTTCAGCTTTATAATATTAGTATAGATTGCAATATCCTATTGCATTTAGATTACAAAAAATATAATATAATTTATTTTGAGGTGATGAATGAACTGACTGTATAATTGCACATTCTGGCGCCTGCATACAAGGCCCGTACCGTGCTGCATAGTGGGAGATATGGTCCAATATTAGCTGTTCCCTTCCTGTAATTTCTGACTCAGTTTATGAATAGTTCAACGTTATGTGCCTAATTTGGGAGCTAGATAGCGCTGTGTGAAATATAGAAAGAAAGAAAGCATTTATTGAGTAAGTACAAACTCAATAAGGAAGAAATGAACATGACAAAAGAAAAAAGAAAGAATAAAAACCCGGATGGGTCGACTTTAGCATTAAACTGCAGCGAAGCATGGTCGGCTGCAGCGCGCTGGTCTTCCGGCCAGACCCATACAATAAGTAATGGCAAAACATCAAACAAATATTAGTTGTAAGGAGGATAGGTTCTTAAAGTTCCTATAATATATGTAATGTCGTCCGATGCTGAAAAAAAAGGAAAAAAACACGTGACTTTAAATGTTTATATCTTTTTTCCACATCTATTATACAAAATAATATCAAATTCATTGTAAGGTTACAGTGAAATTGATATTTTTTGATATAAAAAAATGATAAAATTCTACGTTTTTATAGGTATAAAAACGGATAATTTTATCATATTTTTTTTATTTGTGTATATGCTCCAATGTTGCCATGACATAATTTGTTCCAGAACTCTCGAAAACCCGACGAATCAGACCACGGCGATCCATTAACCCTACTATCTTTATACTGTGCGTGGTTGACTATAAAGGCAGAGAGCCGCGGTGGGAAGGCGTGGTGCAAGCGGCGCGGGATCGAAGAACAGAGGCTCTATGAGTTGACCAAACTGGCTGCTCAGTTGAGGAGTTTACTACAGGTTAAGTTTTAAACCGTAGACAGAGAATAAATATAGACAAGCTACCAGCGTATACAGTGTGAGATAGCGAATATTCAACATACCCATAAGTATATAGTTGTCAAATTGCCACTTAACAGTAATTAACCATCACTGCACAAGTGCACACTAATTAGTACTCCTTTTTAATATCATAAAGGTCACAAGTAACACAAATTATAGTTCAACAGGATAAGAAAACAAAACTTTGATAGATACCAAACGCTTGTTTGCCACCAACGACATTGGTGGTAAACAAAAAATATATCTTCTGTATATCATATATTTATAATTTAATGACTATTTTTCTCTTTGAAACTGTACACTTTAATTACCTTCCGTTATATTACTTCCTTTCCCTAGAGATCTGTCGGCAGAAAACTCTTCACAGGGTTAGACTCATCTCAGTATTAAGTTTATAATGTATTTCTATTTTGTTTGTTTCTTGTGTACTGAATATATTAAATAAATAAATAAAAAAAAAGGATACGCAAGTAGAGACAAAAACTTATACTTCGTCTTGCTCCCACTTACTCATTTGACGTTTAATCCTTCTCGCTCTAGTAATTATTATTATTTTAGCAGCGGGTCTGTATTTATTCTCTGTCTACGTTTTAAACCAGCATCATAGACAATTTATTATCGGAGATAGACTGCTACACTTGAATAAGAAAAGTCACACAAGAACGCTATATTTCTAGATGGCGCCACCGTTATTTTTCCCTTTCCGTTATTTAGAATTAGTTTTATATTTTTTATTAAAATAATGTTCAGCTCGTGTTACCGTCATACCAAAAACGCCTTATTTTTAGATGTTGCTACCGCTATTTATATACTTTACATCTAGATGGCGCCACCGCCGCAATTTTTACCTGATACTTTACGTAATTAGAATGAGTTTCAAAATATTGTCTTGTTTTAGGCATAAATAATGTTTAGCACAAAAAATAATATTAAAGGTGGAATACTAATTTTAATTTGAGAAAAATAGCTTCTAAAAAATAAAGACGAGATAGTGGACCTTTTTGTTTTATTTTGTGGAGCGCGATATTATCCCGTTTTAAATAACTCTGTGAAAATAAAGTTTAAGTTTTCTAATTCTTTATTACAGCGCCATCTATGCACCACATTTTCAAAAGTTTGTAGATTTAATTAGTTTTAAAACAGATGGCGTTACTTAAATGCACGTACGCTATTTTTTACAGGCGGTGTTTGTCTATATCTGGTAATGATTAGTCATTTGTTAGTATTTAATTAACTTACTATGTTATTTTTAATTTGTTTCGGCAGGATAACAATTTAATGGAAACAGTAGAACCAGAGTCGATGTCTTCAGCAGAAAGAGCAGTACGTCATGGACAGCTGAAACAATTGAAAGATATGCGAAGGTATAGTAACTTTTTACATTATTATTATTTTCCTACGTAAAAGGTTTATTCGAGGTTTCTGGTTACTAGTAAAAATACTTTAATTAAGTAACGATATTAAATATTAAATTGGTACGCATTATTTTTTTAAACCCAGTAATTATGGTGGTTATAAAGTTAGTAAATTAACGACCGTTTCGGAATTAGTTTAGAGAAAATGCGAATTTCCCCTTATGATATCCTGATTGGGGACGTACTACGGGTCATTTTTACTAGCGCCAAAAGCGCATTTGCTGAGAGCAAATGTTGATGCATTTGGTCTCACTTGGAGAATGACCAAATGTTGATGCATTTAGTCTCACTTGGAGAATGACCAAATGTTGATGCATTTGGTCTCACTTGGAGAATGACCAAATGTTGATGCATTTGGTCTCACTTGGAGAATGACCAAATGTTGATGCATTTGGGGTCACTTGGAGAATGACCAAATGTTGATGCATTTGGGGTCACTTGGAGAATGACCAAATGTTGATGCATTTGGTCTGACTTGGAGAATGACCAAATGTTGATGCATTTGGTCTCACTTGGAAAATGGCCCTATTCGTATTTGGTCCTGTTCACATTGGGTCCCATTTGCATTTGGTCCTAATCGCTAATGGTCAAAAGGTTAGGTTTCACAAGAATCGCAAGTCATTATTTGCCTATTTCCACACACGGAAATTCCGATAAAGTTAGAATTAGGTTTGTGCATGCTAATTTTAATAAGTAACTTACACTTTGGTACTAATGCCATCTGGTATTTTATTTTTTCATTATTACAGACAATATAAACAAAAGGCAGCCGAAGAATCAAAACGCAAGAAACGTCTCAAGATAGATTCCTACGAAATAGTCGACGAAACAAAAGACCAAGAAGATAATTCACTTGATATAAGAGACATTGAATTTAGGCTGACGAATGACGCAAATAGAATACAATCACTGATATCCGGGGCTAGTGCATCGAGTGGACGGGACTTGGCTATGTTGAAGGTGATTTTATCGTTCATTCATTCGGTTCATTCAATTAAAATTGTGAATTAAGCTTAAGCTTAAATTAAGAAAGCTTATGGATTACCGTAACACAATAAATACTATCGAATCGGGGAAGTTGATTAAGTTGGAAAATATGTATTTCCATATTGATTAAGTCGGAAATATTTCCAATTTCCAGAAAACAAGCACTTACTAATGCATGTTACCAATGTTGTTTTGTGAATAGGTAAGGTAAAACTTAAAAATTGATAAAAATGAGATCAGTTTGCCTTCGCCGATAAACTGTTGTTGCAGGCCCCTCCTCAGGGAGAAGGTGTTTGTATTAAAGCATTTCTATTATTTAATTTATTAAATTTTCATTCTTTCGTTCTTTCATTCATCAAGCACGCACGAGTGAACGATGAGTAAAGTTTTAAAACGATTTCAAAAAAAGAAGGACGTTCCTAATATTCTAAGTATTTCATCGACACGAAAACCTTAGAATAAACCTAAATTAAGTTGTTTTTTTTTACGTTATAATTAAACATTAACTCATTCGTTCATTCATTCCAATTAAAGTTGATTTATACAGTTTGTTGATTTCGTCAAAGTATAATTTTTTATATCTTTATTTTTAGATTGTGTTATGCCGGGCGCTGTATCCGCAAGTTGCTGTTGCAGACGAATTTAATCATTGCAAGGTAGAAGATTAAGTTACTTTTAGCTTATTTTATTAAATTACAAACACATATACAGATATTTAGTCACGTATCCGCTTGGTTATATGCACTTGTACGGGGTGTTTTTCCTCATCTTGACTTGGTCTAGGTGGGTCCTTTTTGCGTGAGAATGGAATAGGCTTTCTCATCACCTTTACTACTCTATCAGCTTAGTCGACCGTGTCCAAAGGAAAGAGCCTTTTAACACATATTCTGTTGCCAACTAAGCCACGGGTTTAAACACGATGTTTTCATTCACCGTAACAGCAATGTTAATAAACACGGTCGGCCGGGAATTGAACCCATGACCTACGGGATAAAAGTCAAGGTATCTACCACTAGGCCAACACCGCTCTACCAAGCCAAGCGTCTGTAGCGACACTTAGCGTCGCCACCAGCAGATGGCGCCACTGAGCCGTCCTAGATCGCGCAAGCGAAGTTTTTCTCAAGTATAAGTTCATTAAAATTCCAACGTACGCGGCTTACCGGGTATAACACCTGCCCGGTGGAAGATCTTCCCTTTGGAGGTACGGTCGACAGCATAATTACAGACCCACCGTAGAGTCATAACGGCTGTTATAAGAATGTTTTCAACACAAGCAAGATTCTAGGCACCTGCTTTAGTTAAAGTTTAAAATCTTTAAACTTATAAAATCTAACAAAAATTATTAGAATGAAAACGTTCCAATAGTAGTAATTTTAGAACTCAAGGTGGGTCTGCAATTATGCTACCGATCGTACATACCACCAAGTACCTTCAAACGTCTCTTGCAACTTGAGACGTAGTTTAAATGTACTTGACTTGATGAACTTGACTTGACCATGCCGTTGGTCACCATGCCGGACTGCCAAACATAGGGTTGCGGGTTCGATTCCCGCCTCGGACAAGTATTTATGCTTAGTTATTTGTCTGTGGTCTGGTTGTTTCTATGTATTATAAGCATATATTTACAAAAGAAAAGTATATAAGTAGTATATATCCGTCGTCTAGCACCCATAACACAAGTCTAGTTACTTAGTTTGGGGCTAGATGGCGATGTGTGGAATGTCCTGCAATATTTATTTATTATTATTTATTTTACTTACTTGCGCTGGCTCAGCGATCCGAAGTGGATCTTGGCCTCCGACACCAGAAGACACCATTGCAGCCTATTCTGCGCCACTTGTTGCCACTCGGCTGCATGAAGGGCTTGCAGGTCTTGCTGGACTTGGTCTATCCAGCGATACCTAGGTCTACCAACGGGCGGGACGAGTGGTAGATTGAATTTAATACGAGTTATCTTTATATTATACTTTTAAATTTATTTTATTATACCTAATTGTTTTTTTCTTCTTTCCAGTCAGTATCAGAACAACTATTCCATACATGGAGCAAGCCGTTCGTGTTTCTCCATCCAACATCATATTTCGGCAAGAATCCTAGAACGTTACAACTAACTGAACAAGATATGCACTCATGCGCACACTATATGGGAAAATTGACATTGTCGCATGCACATCAAATATTATGTTATTTGTAAGTATAAATTCACACGCATTGGGTTAACATATAAATAAAAAAAATAAAAAAAATTGCAGGACATTCTACACATCGCCATCTAGCTCCAAGCTAAGTAACTAGACTTGTGTTATGGGTGCTAGACAATGGATATACTACTAAAGTCCTTATATACTTTTCTTTTGTAAATATATACTTATAATACAAACAACCAGACTACAGACAAATATCTAAGCATAAATACTTGTCTGAGGTGGGATTCGAACCCGCAACCCTGTTTTTGTCAGTCCGGCATAGTGACCCAGTGGTCACTATGCCGGACTGACAAAAACAGGGCCAACTGGGTTGTTAATATGTACTACTATAGAATAGTAAAGTGCGCAGAGTTTTTGTTTGAGTGAACCCTTAATTAAGTGAATGGAGTTTTGGCGGGAACGAGCCAACAACATGTCGTGCTGCAGTTTTATTTACACGAAACTTAGTTGTAAATCGAGTTAAATTGTATAATTCTGGTGGAAAGTTATCTAATTTAGTTCCTTGAAAGTGCACAAGTGTAGTGAAAGTAAAAATCAGTGTCAAACATGGACTTTTCTCGTTGCCTCCAAAATCTCCTACAAGGTTAATAAACTTTTTACACCCCCTACAAGGTTATAGTAAAGTAGCCACCGCTTTAGTATGACCCCTGACTTGACAAACTGTGACTTGACGACTTGACCATCTTGAACACTTTGAGCCCGATTTCTGTAAATCGGGCCATAACTTGATGCAAAATATTACTTGATACTGGCTATATGCACAAACCGTGCGAAGCCATAACTGAAAAAAAATAAAAAAATTAAGTGAATGATGATGACATTGCAAACGATATACAAGCAGGATAACGTCTAAATTCCAGCAAATGTCATTTTGAACTATTAATATCAAATTGTATAAGTATGTAGACCGGGCGTTCGGACATATTTTTTTTTCAAACTAAGATTTAACTCAAACTTCATGATTTTTTCATTTTTTAACCTGAACTTTCATCTTTCCCTGTGTAAAAAAATGTATGGTCACCCTAGTGGCAAATAAAAACACAATGGCACAATGGTCACCATGCCGGACTGTCAAACACAATTCATTTCAATTCTATTCAATTTAATCAATTCAATTCATTTATTTGCTTTATTTTTTTGCATTTACATTTGCTTTTTTTTTTAAAAAAAACAGGGTTGTGGATTCGATTTACGCCTCAGACAAGTATTTATGCTTAGATATTTGTCTGTGGTCTGGTTGTTTCTATGTATTATAAGTATATATTTACAAAAGAAAAGTATATAAGTAGTATATCTGTTGTCTAGCACCCATAGCACAAGTTTAGTTACTTAACTTGGGGCTAGATGGCGATGTGTGGATTGTCCTGCAATATTTATTTATTTATTATTATATTGTTATTAAATTAATGAATTATATTATGAAATCAATTAATAATTTCAGATCGCTTCTAGAAACAACAAAACCTTACATAGTGAACTCAATGAGAATGCCGGCTGCACAAACTTTAATGTTATTAGCTCATTCGATAGATACCAATATTGGATTTAGTAGGTGAGTTCTACTTTTCTAAGTATGGCTTCATACACGACTTTGCATACAGTTATTTACCTGATCTATTAATTACTTACCTAATATAAATATTATAAAGCTGAAGAGTTTGTTTGTTTTTTTGAACGCGCTAATCTCAGGAACTAAGTACTGGTTCGAACTGAAAACATATTTTTGTGTTGGATGACTATTCAACATAAAAATATGTTTTCATTGGACTCAATGGACTCATTTATCGAGGAAGGCTACTTTTTATTTTGATATTCCCACGGGATCTGGAATTACGCGGGTGAAACTGCGGAGCGCAGCTAGTATATTTAATTGTATTCATAATGTAATATATTTTATCCAACAGAATAGTATGTGATTCTTGGCTGTTATTAGAGTTCCCATACCCTGAAGATGGTATGAACTTATTGCTCAAAGCAACGAAACTTAGACAAAGATGGGATGCACTTATCAATAGACGTCTTGCAGGTAAATCTATAGATATAAAATGCTTTGTCCTGATTTACTGGCTGACGGATTAACGCACAGCCTAAACCGCTGATCGTAGAGACCTGAAACTTGGAGGGTGTGATTTTTGTATAACGTAGGCATCCGATAAGAAATGATTTTCCGAAATTCTACTCCTATGGGGCTGAAAAGCTGGGCAAGTTTGTATGGGGCAACGAGATTACTTGGTCCAATCTACTTCAAATGCATAAACCTTCTCTCGACTTCTACGCGGGCCAAGTCACGGGCATAAGTTGTAAATAAATAAATATCGTAGCTAAAGAACTAGGCTTGTGCTATGGTGACTAGATGACGTATAGAATACTTTACTGAGTTATTAAGAAAGCAGGTTAGGGGTAACTTCTGTGCACCCTAACAGCCAACTTGTGTTCTACGACTTTTGGAAATTAAAACATTTTGAGGTTAAGTTAATTCGAATATAATTAAGTTATTTAAATACTTATTTTAAATTTATGAAAACTAACAAGATTTTTTTTTCCAGACGCAAATCCAAACAAATCAGTAGAAAACGAATTATCGAAACAGAAGTTCAGTAAAAACTACGATGAATTGCAATACGAACTGTCCTGTGATATATCTACTTTTATGAACTGTCGAGTATATTACGCAATCAAGAGGTAAATATGTCTTTTATTTAGTTTTCACGAATTGTACTCAGTAAAAAGATTAGATTGTGGCACAAAGGGGGAAAACATGTTTTTCACCCGAGTAACAAATAATGTCAATTTAATTTAATGACACTTTCGTTTCTTGGTGGCTATTTGTTTTCTACAAACTTAATAGAAAAGTGTTTAACAAAGCTATAGTTTATATATGTTTAACAAATAGATGATGTGATGTGATGCTATAAATGATTTATCTATCTACTAGCGACCCGCCCCGGCTTCGCACTGCTATATTATGCATGTATTATACATATAAACCTTCCTCTTGAATCACTATATCTATTTTAAAAAACCGCATCAAAATCCGTTGCGTAGTTTTAAAGATTTAAGCATACATGGGGATATAGGGACAGAGAAAGCGACTTTGTTTTATACTATGTAGTGATAGTGATATATCTATCTAGATAGTACTTTAAGTTGCTTTTGGATAAGTGAACTCACTGCGCTAAATGCGGCCCTATGATTGGTCAGTGTTGTGCTGCTCTCTTAACTCTAGCAAATCAGCGGCTTATTTGCGGCTCTATGCGTTCGCGCGCACTATGCAATCTCATAGGGTTAATTGTGAATACGGGTGTAAGACATTATACTTTATATAATTTTAGGGTTCTTGATTCTGAAAATATAGACGTTTTAAAAACACTTATT
Organism: Idaea aversata; assembly: GCA_907269075.1. Classification (NCBI taxonomy): domain Eukaryota; kingdom Metazoa; phylum Arthropoda; class Insecta; order Lepidoptera; family Geometridae; genus Idaea; species Idaea aversata. The sequence goes on along the minus strand of OU026097.1, from coordinate 11,856,866 downwards.
TTGGTTTTTATTGCGCAACAAAAATTAATTTTTTTGTTGTTTAAATTTTAGATTGTTGCCCGGCGATTTGAAGGTGATTTACTGTGGGAGTGATGAGGTGCATCCAACAATAGATCCTAATCCATTTGAAGAAGGTTTCGAATGCCGTGCCAGTGAAAAGAAGGGTGGAGTTTTTGTTACTGATAATATTGTTTTTAATTGGTAAGCTATCTTAACATAAAATCGAATAAATATTGCAGGACTTTGCATAATAATTATTAGTTACTAGCATCACCTCGCAGTTTCCCCCGCGTAACTCCTGATCCCGTGAGAAAATCGGGATATAAAATCGATATCGTCGATATCTAAAGACATTTAAAATTAAGTGATTTTAACTTAGTATATTATTTATAAAAAAAAGACTAAGTCATATTTTGTGGTTTTTTTTTTAATAACAACCAGAATCACTTATTTTTGAATGTTTTGATGTCCCTTATAATCCTGCATACTTAAAACACACGAAAAAAACAACCTAATTTTTCAAAACTCCTATGAAAGGCAGGCTTAAAATTCCGCCCAGTGTGGGGCGCGGGTCGGCATAAGCTAACGCACTTACCGCGGTAAGGCCCCTGTTCTCTGCTATGGTTCTTTTCTTTACCTTTTGAGGTACGGAACCCTAAAATTGAATAATAATATAAATAATAAATACGTCATTATTTTAAAATCTATTATTTAACTTTGACGACCCAGTTGGCACAATGGTCACCATGCCGGACTGCAAGACACAGGGTTGTGGGTTCGATTCCCGCCTCAGACATGTATTTATGCGAACATATTTGTCTGTGGTCTGGTTGTTTCTATGTATTATAAGTATATATTACAAAAGAAAAGTATATAAGTAGTATATCCGTTGTCTAGCACCCATAACACAAGTCTAGTTACTTAGCTTGGGACTAGATGGCGATGTGTGGAATGTCCTGCTATATTTATTTATTTATAATGTATGTATTTTTCCAGCGTTGTCGACACCGAATGGAGCTACAATATATATGAAGAAACATATTCCCAACCATATACATGTCCAAACTGCGACATAACTGTCTGTCTATCACCCATAGAACGGTTACAACACAAACATTTCACTTGTTCCGCTAAAGAAGTTAAAAAGGAAGTCGAAACTAAACCGACGAGGGAAAATAAACCTAATGCTAAAGAGTATAAGTGCGATAATTGTAAGGAGACTTTGTATATGACTCCGATTGAGATTTTAAGGCATAAGAAAAGTTGTATCACTTCACTACATAGTATAAAATAAAGTCACTTTTCGCCGTCCCTATGTCCCTATTTCCCTTTGTATGCTTAGTTCTTTAAAACTACGCAACGGATTTTGATGCGGTTTTTTGAAGTGAAAACTTCTTATGGCGCGTTGGGCACTTTTGTGGGTGAGCATTTTCAACCGATCTCGCGACAGATTTTGACGCGACAGATGAGATTTTATTTGTGTTAGTCTTTTTGTTTAACTTATACTGCCATCTATTACACAAATTGAGAAACTTAGTTTCTAGAAAGACCGCTATTCGAATGTAGATGGCGCTGATTTAAATTTTTTACTGCCATCTAGCGAATAAAAAATAAACTATATTTGTTTAAGTGAGTGCTAATTGATGGCAGTAGCAGATCGTTTCAAGAAATATTCTATGAGAAATAACAAGTTTATTGTTTAATAGATAGAGTGATTCAAGCAAGGTTTATATATATGTATAATACACGCATAGTATAGCCGTGCGAAGTCGGAGCGGGTCGCTAGTAACTAACTAAAAAGTATTTAATATGATTTGTATGAAGTTTTATTTACTTACTTAAAGTGGGGCCCGATACTACCATTTACATTAAAAAATCGGCCAAGTGCGAGTCGGCCTCGCCCATGAAGGGTTCCGTACGATGTTGTATCAATATTTTTTTTTCTGTTTTAGTACCTATTTGTTAAAGCGGCAACAGAAATACATCATCTGTGAAAATTTCAACTGTCTAGCTATCACGGTTCATAAGATACAGCCTGGTGACAGACAGACAGTGAAGTATTAGTAATATAGTCCCGTTTTTCCCCTTTGGAAACGGAACCCTAAAAAAAATATCGTAGGACTATTCACACAGCGCCATCTAACCCCAAGCTGTGTAACTAGGCTTGTGTTATGGTTGCTAGACAACGGATAGACTACGTAGACACTTTTTTTTGTAGTTACTACCTAAAAATAAAATTGAAAAAAAGTACATGAAAGTACGTTTTAACGTACTAAAATAAAATAATTGATTAAATAAAATAAATAAATATAAATATTGCAGGACTAAGCTAAGTAAGTAACTAGACTTGTATTATGGGTGCTAAACAACGGATATAATACTTATATACTTTTCTTTTGTAAATATTTACTTATAATACATAGTTACAACCAGACCACAGACAAATATCTAAGCATAAATACTTGTCTGAGGCGGGAATCGAACCCGCAACCCTGTGTTTTGCCGGCATGGTGACCATTGTGCCAACTGGGTCGTCATTGTGCAATTAGGAGTAACATAAATATGTTTTCCTTCTTTATTAAAGTTATTAGTAAGTTATTAAGTAGGTACTTATTATACATAGAAATACCCAGACCAAAACAAATAAGTACTTAGTGGCGGGAATCGAACCCGCAACCTTTTACGTCGCAGCGGGTGGTCGCCCTCCGAATTCCGAAACCCACAAATTCGAATTTCGGGATTTTGATCCCGAATATACCGCGGGAACGGGTGAAACTGCGGGGCGCAGTTAGTAATTGATAATTACTTACCGTTCATCGGTAGGTGTTTTTTTTGCGCGACTATTAATCTCAATCGCAGTCTTTTATGCACAGTCTGCACATTACCCTTAATTTATTTAGGTAAATAAGGGTTAAAAAAAAGGGTAACTAGCGACCCGCTCCGGCTTCGCACGGCTATATTATGCATGTATTATACATATAAATCTTCCTCTTGAATCACACTATCTATTTTAAAAAAAACCGCATCAAAATCCGTTGCGTAGTTTTAAAGATCTAAGCATACAAAGGGAAATAGGGACATAGAGACGGCGAAAAGTGACTTTATTTTATACTATGTAGTGATAAACAACATGAGCTTAAATGACGACCCATTTGGCACAATGGTCACCATACCGGACTGCCAAACACAGGGTTGCGGGTTCGATTCCCGCCTCAGATAAGTATTTGTGCTTAGATATTTGTCTGTGGTCTGGTTGTTTCTATGTATTATAAGTATATATTTACAAAAGAAAAGTATACAAGTAGCATATCCGTTGTTTAGCACCCATAACACAAGTCTAGTTACTTAGCTTGGGGGCTAGATGGCGATGTGTGGAATGTCCTGCAATATTAAAATATTAATTCGGAGTTTATACTCTATGGTGAGATAACTTAAAACAAATAAGTTAGGTAAAGTATGTAGTTTTAAGTTTACAGCAAAATTTCTAAGCAATATTGTTGCTCATTCAATTTTAATAGAATTCTCTACCATTATGGTCCTGATATTTAATGCGCAAATAGGTGCCAAAAGCAAAATACCTTTCGCCTATGGAACTAAAATTGTTAATTATTGCATGGAAACTTGTTGTGTGTAGGTACTGTCTGTAGATGAGGTTTTACTACATATTGGTATATTTTAAAGACGAGGATTAAAAAACGTACAAAAATAGGCGCAAAAAACATAAGTAACTATTTCTTTGCAGTCGGTTAAAAAAACAAACAGACTTAGGTTTTTTTTCGGGATATGCCTACATGGAGAGGGATAGAGGGCGGTGCTGGCTATACCTCGGTTTTCATTCCGAAGATTCCGTAGGTTCGGATCCCGGCCGACCGTGCCCTTTAGATTTTTCTTATGAAAAATGTATCTGCTCTAGTTGACATTGCTCATCCTGATGAAAACCGCGGCCTAGTTTGCTCAGGAAGTATTGCTAAGTAATTTTCTTCTGGACTAGGTCGACTAAGCCGAGAGGGTATATAGGTGCTGGGTATGCCTACTCCATTCTCAAAAAGGACCCAACTAACAAGGTCTTGTTGCGGAAACCGAAGTGAATTGTATAATAATAATTCTGGTGGAATGTTATCCAATTTTGGGTCCGTGAAAGTGCACAAGTGAAAGTAAAAATCATGGACTTTTCTCGTTGCCTCCAAAATCTTCTACAAAGCTATGGTAAAGTAACTACCGCTTTACTATAACTATAAAAATAGAATATACTTAATTTATTGTGCTATCTGTGTACTTACATAAAGATCTTACAAATAAATGGTTCCAACCATTCGTCCATAGTTCCAACACTCATTTCGAGCATAGATAATTATTAAAAACATGCTTAAAACTTAGATCACTAATCATTATACTAAGTTGGTACAGGTACATATTAATAGATAATATTATTGTATCTTTGACTATCTTGAAACACTTTGAGCCCGATTCCTGAAAATCGGGCCATAATTTCAGCAAAACAATTACTTTATACTGGCTTTAAACACAAGCTGACCGAAGCCATAATTGATAAAAAAGAAACATCTGTACCTACACACAAAAAAAAGTTAGTGGCGACAGGTATTTTGCGTTTGGAGTTTGGTCCATCATCTTTACTACCTACTTTAGCATCTTTCTATTTACTTTAACAAATATGTCATTTATTAGTTATAAAATGAAATTTATGTTCTCTAGTAACGAACTTTGTTGAAACAAGTAAAAAAGTAAAGTCAGCTTATTATGAGGCTTACAATCGTCTCTGTCTGACTGCATAGAAAGAAGCGAGATGCAAGATAGTGTGCAATTCGGATGGTAAAGATAAAATATAATCGAAATAGTAGCTACTAAGTAGACAATAACCAAACGATACTGAGGTAGCTGCGGGTAAACAGGGCCACACGCCACCTTAATTATTAAAAACTCAATCGGCTGGTGGATAAAATTGACAAGGATCTGGAGCCTTATTCTGCTATTTTGCATTAATGGATTAACCATTGTCATTATATCAAGACTCTATTGGTATTATAATATCGAGATTGTGACCTTTTTTGGTATTCTGCTAAAGTTTAAATAACATCGCAATAGAATCGCTATGGAGTCTCAATGGAATGGTAATAGATACGTTGCACTTGTTGCCTAGCAACGTGGTATTGTTGCTAAGCGATATACCGTTTTGACAACTATCGAGATTCCATCGAGCCACGATTCTAGAGCAGAATACCAAAGTGAGTCAGTGGTGTGTCAGTGGTGTTTCGATAGAATAGTTAACAATAGAAGAATACCAATTTAACAAGTAATGTCATATTTTTGACATAAAATGTCTATTACGATTCCATCGACACTCTATTGAAACACGATTGTGTTAGCAGACTTAGGCCCCTGGACTTGTTCGGTACCTACTAGTGCTGAGACGGTGAGGCGGCGGGCGGTTAGCTAAACATTTCTTTGCTGGTGAATGATGTTTATTATTTAATAGGTTTTTTGTTTTGTTTAATTTCTTTCTTATTTACGTTTTTTAATGACTTGTAGGAGGTAGGTATATTCGAAGGAGAACGCTCGATCACTCCTTATCTTATTAGATTATTCTGTTTTTTTTTAGTGAGATCCTGTAATTGGCTTTCTATTGTTATACTGATGTTGTTAAATTCTTATAATAGCTGTTGAATTTCCAAATAAATAAACTAAATAATTCGTACTTAATAGTTTAACATTCTACAAGCCCTCATAACCCGCAGGTACCTTATTCTTACATTAAAAATATGTTGCAAATATTGTTTTTGCAAAATTAATTTACGATTGTTTGTCTGTTTGTTTACAACACGAAACTCGGTGGCCACGATTACAATCACCAGACATTTTGTTGACAAACTGCTATTAGTTTTACTGGGAATGCATAATAAAGCATCATTTGATGCGTCTTCCAAGCAAAAACAATGACGTCTTCGACAGTTTAGAATAACGAAGAAAGTGTTTTTTTTTAATTTTAATTTAAAAAGTAATAGGAAGAGCAAGAAATAATCCTCAAATTTTAAAGAAGCTAGAAAATAATTTCTTTGTTTTAGCTAATAAGCAGTAAGTAGTTAGTTACCTATTTTTAATTTATGAGCAATATTCTTTAATTAGTAATAATGCTTATTATTTTCAGGAACAATTCCACGAGAAGAATAAGAAATTAATTTTCTAGTTTCTAATAGAAAATGATTATTTTTTTATTTAAAACTAAGTAGGTACTTATTTTTCTGTGTACCAACTTAGTTGAAACCAATTTATAGACAAAAACGTAGTAAGTTCGATTAAGAATAAGTAGGTAACTACTCCTGCTAAACAGCATTAGGTACAATAAACATTAACACGCTTTTATTTTTAAGAAAAATGTTCTACTAGAAGAACAAGAAATTATAATTTTTTGCTTCAAAAACCCGTTGTGTATAGGGAGGTACAGTCACATTACCAATTACCTGAACCCCACGTGACCTAGAGCTCACTTGCATACATCTGTAAAGTTGTAAAGTAGGTAAGTAATTTTACCTGATTCTGGTTTTTTTAAAACAATATACATCCGAGCGATGTTCATCATCATCATCCGAGCGATGTTCTCGGTTGCATCCCTCTCAGAGTCCGCTTTCCTACTTTAACGCCTCCACTTCGCACGATCTTCGGCATCCTGGTTTGTAAGGCCATTTGCATGCATGTCACCCAACAACAATAAATTTAAACAATATAGGTACCTACCTACTATACACAGTATAATAAAAAAAATCTGTAAAAATACTACATTTTTACAGACGTGCGGGTGAGCTCTGGGTCCCGTGGGGTTCAGCTAATTGGTATTCCGACTATACTTAGGTACATTCGCATATTTGTAAAAAACGTAGTAGGTAGGTATTTACCTATTTTGTTTTTTTTATATTATATTTTATAGTACCTATATTGTTTAAATATATGCGAGTGAGCTCTAGGTCACGTGGGGTTCAGCTAATTGGTAATGTGACTGTACTTAGTTGAAACCAATCTAAAGACAAAAACGTGGTGGCCACAATACCAAGGTGTCCATACTTTAGAGCCGCGACGTATCCCGCGTTAGATCGCTCACGATCCGCGAGAAATCGAGATAGGTTCAACCTATTTATTACTCTATTCGACAATACGTTTCGACTGCCGTGCGACTGGCCACGACAATTCGAATAACGATAATAATCGATTTTAAAACTTAGATTTGTTGTGTTTTTACAATAAAATTTGCGGCGCTCCGCGGTTTCCCCCACGTAACTCCCGATCCCGTGGGAATATCGTATTAAAATGCAACTTATGGTGTTCTCAATGAATCAATGTGTCCTCTTACCAAGTTTCATCTAAATCGGTCCAGTAGTTTCGGAGCCTATTCGTCACAAACAAAAAAAAAAGTACTAACCAAGGTATTCTATACACGTTGTTTAGTCACCACAACGCAAGCCTAGAAGCTTAGCTCGAAGCTTGATGGCGCTGTATACAATATCCAGCGATAATAAGTTATTAATAAGGAATTAATCGTGTTTTGTGTAATGTAATTTATAAGGGATTAATCGCGTTTTGTGTAAAAACCTGACGTTTCGGAAACTTTGCAGTTTCCATAGTCACAGTCACAGCTATGACCTTAGAGGTGGTACTGGACTTATGGCTCTCGACTGTCCGTCATCTAAACATTTCACCCAAAACAAGCTTAATAATAAGTCAAGAGATTAAAAGTTAGTTGTTCGTGATGGGCGGCCGACATTGTACGCGGCCATAGAGATTCAAAATACCTAGGTAGAGAGAGAATATGAAAATAAAATGTAAATAACAATCGAATTGAGAACTTCCTCCTTTTTTTGAAGTCTGTAAAAAATCTGAATATCAACCGTGTCTCAAAGAAAAGGATTAACCCACCTCGTCTCATAGATAGATAGATAAATAAAATTGTGTATTGTAAACACTATTTTTAAATTACCTACATCACTTCACTATCACTACATAGTATAAAATAAAATCACTTTTCGCCGTCCCTATTTCCCTTTGTATGCTTAGATCTTTAAAACTACGCAACGGATTTTGATGCGGTTTTTTAAATAGATAGAGTGATTCAAGAGGAAGGTTTATATGTATAAAACATGCATAATATAGCCGTGCGAAGCCGGGGCGGGGCACTAGTCTTCTTAATATAAAAAAGAATCGCTGAATGTGTTGCTAAGCGAAAATCTCAAGAACGACTCTGGACCGATTTTTTTATTGTTGTGTACCTATGTTATTGTCAGGAGAAGGTTCTTATGAAAGAAAAAATTAAGAAACTTACGTAGAAAATTATTACGCGAGTGAAACCGCGGGGCGCAGCTATCGCTATCACTACATATTATAAAACAAAGTCGCTTTCTCTGTCCCTATATCTATATGTGGTTATTGGTTAAATCTTTAAAACTACGCAACGGATTTTGATGCGTTTTTTTTTAAATAGATAGAGTGATTCAAGAGGAAGGTTAATATGTATAATACATGCATAATATAGCCGTGCGAAGCCAAGGCGGGTCGCTGGTTTAAATATAATAAAAAACAAATCTTAGGTCTAAGTGTTACAAAGGGCGGCTTTATCGCTCAAAGCGATCATGGGTGTCGTACAAGGCCCCTTGGGAACCTTCGTTTAGTATCTGTGAGTAAAAACGCAATGTGCCGGAATCGCGCTATGCCTAGACCAAACGAGAGGTGTATTTAGACTTAGATTGAGTTTTAGGTGAAAAGCGAGATAGGCCTTACTAGTGAGATTATGCCTCGTATCGCATCGTAGCTCCCATACTGATGATGGTGTTATGTGTTGTTGCTTAAATCAAAGTTGGTGTTATGCGTAGTTGGTATTTTGCTTAAGTATAATAATATCAAAGTTGGTGTTATGAGTAGTTGGTATTTTGCTTAAGTATATCAAAGTTGATGTAATGCGTAGTTGGTATTTTGCTTAGGTAAGTATATCAAAGTTGGTGTTATGCGTTGTTGGTATTTTGCGAGGTATGCGTTTTGCGTAAAGGTGGTGTTACAAACAAATAGGCCTCCAAAGGGTGGTGGAGCGAGGAGAAGCGAGGATGGCGGCGCTCGCTTTTACGAACGTAGGACAACTAACTGACAACTCGCCGCCGCCCCCGTGTCACCCGCTCCCGTTTATTTTTAAAAATCCAAAAGGTTATATACATATAAAAACAAGGTTGTAAAAGATTACAAAGCGTCACTTTGTTACAAACAAATAGGCCTCCAAAGGGTGGTGGAGCGAGGAGAAGCGAGGATGGCGGCGCTCGCTTTTACGAACGTAGGACAACTAACTGACAACTCGCGCCGCCGCCCCCGTGTCACCCGCTCCCGTTTATTTTTAAAAATCCAAAAGGTTATATATACATATAAAACAAGGTTGTAAAAGATTACAAAGCGTCGCCTACAGGTGGTGTTTCCCGTATGTGATGTTATGCGTCTAAAGGTACTGATGAGACCATTTTGATTTCGTTTTTTTTTATTTGGGGACTTGTAAGTTTATTAGTAGGTAGATAGGTACAACTTACATTCAAATCTGAATCAAACTTTTGGAAGGTAAAAGTTCAGTCAGATAATACGGGAAAGTATAGTCCTACTTCAGATGCTCTGTCTATATAACTATTGGTACTTTATTTCTCTTTGCACGCGTCTCATCCAGAACGCAAATTGAAAACTCTCGTGACTTCAATTTATAGTAGCTTGTATAGAGATAAAATACCTATTCTTTAATAAAGAATACATTAGATCCTTTTAATTATAAATAAATAAATATTGCAGGACAATGTACACAGTGCCATCTAGCCCCAATCTAAGCAACTAGGCTTGTGTTATAGGACTGAGATATCAGATGGCACTGTTTTAAGTGTAAAAAATTAATTAATATTTTATTTATTTATTTAGTAACTCATTATTGTATGTCTGGGATGGACAAACTATTGATACCTACTCTTATATTATGTCATCTTAGAAAAATTACGGTTTTTCAATAAATATTCTTAATTTTTGATTCCTTTGTGAGATGTCCTGCAACATTAAAATTTAAGTATTTTATTATATCAGATCTACACCGGACAACAGTAACTAATTTTTATCGAAATAATTTGTGCTTACGATTAAAAAATTGCTCCATCTAGCACATACCACGGTAACATTTGAAGAAAAAAAAAAGTTTTTGTACTATAATTATGATTAAAGTGTCTAAACGTCAGCTCTATTCTTTGTAATATTAATCTTTCTTGCACAGGTCCTTACTAACGTTTAATTTGATACCATTTCAAGTACCTACCTAATTGTCAAGTAAGAGACACCTGAATTATGAATGCAAAAGAAAATTCTGTTTTCTATGTTCTTTCCTCATGTGTTGTACAAATAAAGAATGTGTTCTTTTTCTGATGAACTCTATCTCTATAAGTTTATGTACTTATTATATCTCTAGTAGCTTTAGACTTAACTTTCGAAGTACCTACTCAACTGAAGTAGGTAAAGATTGACTGTCAGGTTTGTCACGAATCGTAAAGGAACAGGTGGCATGACTTCGGCGAAGACGGGAAGTAGGTAGGTATTGCCATTTTTAAGGTCAGAGCACACCGGCAGACGGTTGTGGCATGGTATTTTATTTAGTAAACTGAACTTAAAAGTAATAAATAATGACGAGCCAGGCACAATGGTCATTATGCCGGACTGCCAAACACAGGGTTGCGGGGCATGGCATTTTATTTAGTAGGTACCTACTAGCTGTCCCGGAAAACGTTATTTTGCCTTATAAATATAAAAAAGTAGATGTTTTTTTCAGTTTTTCAGACCCACTGAAAACACATACTTATTACAAAATTTCATCACAATCGGTCAAGCTGTTTCGGAGGAGTAAAACTACAACTCGGAAACTGTGACACAAGATTTTTATTCAAGTTCAAATTGGGAAGAATGTTTTTTTTTGTTGTCATACAAAAAACATATTATCCTAATACTTACTTACATTTAATTTAACCTACTGAATTAATATTTCACAATGCCTTACCAAAAATGCTTCTGTAAAAAAACAACGCTTAGGTTTAAAATCTCGAACAAAAACACGCAACGCCATTTAGGTACATTTGATAAATTATAGAAAAAATTGTTGAAAATTCAGAAGGTATTTACAAATTGATTAGCATAATCATAGTTTATTTGATCGATTTGATATAGCACGCGCGAATATTCCCACGGAATATAAAATTGACGCTTAAGGCCAAACAATATGGCACGCGAATTTTGAACAATATTTTTATACCTACAGGAAAATCTGCTGTTTTAGGGTTCTGTACCCAAAGGGTAAAAACGGGACCCTTTTACAAAGATTCCACTGTCCGTCTGTTAACAGGCTTTATCTCATGAACCGAGATAGTGAAACAGTCACAATTTTCACAGATTAAGTAGGTAGGTACTTATATCTATTTACTTTACCGCTATAACAACAAATACTGCAGACTTGCACTTGGCCGATTAAAAAAAAAACACCTTAAGAGGAAAGGGTACCGGGGGCGTTTTCCATACAAACTATTACAAACGTAGTCGACTGTTTTCTCCCTGGATTATGACACTAGAGCAAATATTTTTGGTGCTTAAAACTTATAACTGCCATGACCATGCCCCTAATTTTTGTTTTTTATTATTTTTTAATTTTTTTAATTTTAATTTCTTTGATAATTAGAAAATGAAAAAAAAAACAAAACATAGGGGCATAGTCATGGCAGTTATAGGTTTTATGGCACAAAAATACACGCAGAGAAAAATCTTGTTAAACATACGAGAAATCTCGTAAGTGCAACCAGAACTTCTGTTTGGATCCGTGACAGCAGTACCCACTAGTTGTCTTTACCAAATATTTTTTATTGAGGACCAACTAGAAATTATTGTACACACTAGTAGTCTACTAGTATACACGGAGAAACAATCTAGTTACGTTTACTAGGTTATTGTAAATGTAACTAGATATTTTTGTAGTGTATAAAATATTCTAGTTCCGATAATTGCGTTTGATATATAAATCAATTATAATAATCCTAGAAAGCAAAAAGGGATATTAAAGTTCGACTACATTGTTTCGTAGACTACGCGTCTGTACGCTCTACGAGAAATGCAGCACTTATGGCTATAGTGGAGTATAGCCACATATCGCTTTAAGTGAGGAGTCCGTAATCCGTACGTAAAATCAAAATTGTCGTAAGGTAATTTGATAAAACACAACGATAGCGCGATCTAAAATTACTACTGGCGCCATCTAGTTGCGACTCATGAAACTAATTAAATAAGTAGGTACACATAATTTTCACAAAAATGTAGTATTGTAGTTTTGACAATAATTTTGTTGTATAAATAAATGAACACAGTGTTAAATTAACATGATATTCATCTATGACAACATAATTATTTTGTCACAATAACAATTTGTTTTAGTTATTTTCAGAAACAAACAGAATAGTAAGGATAATTATAGATTCTTGTAGTAATTAAAACAATGTTGTTGTGGTTACAGGCAACTTCGTAGTGCATTACTAACATAACGATCATTAATCAGAACACTTTACTTCGTTAACTGTACATTTTATTCTACTAAACAATACAAATCATTTCGTTTTTGAAGCAAGAATTATTGTTTGAAATACAAAATTATTGTAGCTTTGATTTAAAATATTTTTCTAGTGTACCATATTAAACATTTAGTGAGGTTTAAAATAAAATCGCAGAGATTACAAGAATACAGTATTTCAGACTAAAATTATCGTGAAAAAATGTAACTACACAGTTTTGTACTTCTGGTTGACTCCGATTTCTCTGCGTGTATTTGTGCTAGTGTCATTATCCAGGGAGGAAACAGTCGACTACGTTTGTATGGAGAGACCGCAGGTACCCTTTCACAGGTTGTGTCAAATTCATTAAGTATAGTATAATATCAATCTTGTGGTTTTTGAAATAATATTTAATTTTGGATGACCTACCCGTTAAATACATTTAGCTTAAAAGCTAAATTTGTTTAAGCACAATGACACAAGTCGCTCTGTTTAGTTGAGTAGTTTGACTACGAGGAAATTTATTCCTTTTGGACAAACTAGGTTTACCAGAAAGTTTGATCAGCGGGAACGTACCGTTTTAAACAGTAATCCAAACTCAATAATCAAACAAAATCATAAAGAATGACCTGTACTTAACTAATGATTTAACAGCTGATTTTAAAGTAGATAGGTCTACATAACTTCAACTATTTCGAAAAGTTAGAGGCTTTTAACTCTTAAAAGCCTAAACGAGACATCTAGAACAACACGCTGACTAGGGTGTTTTTTTTACATATGATAATGTAAAAAAAACACCCTTTCGTAATAATACCCTCGCTGAAACTCAAAATTTTCAAAAAGTTCGAATTTTGAAAAGTCGTAAAACAATTTTTTTTGCCATAAACCCACGCAAAAACGCGCTATAAAAGTGATTAAAAACCCAATACTTCCTCATTGATCAACAATTCGATACGGTATCTGAAACCGACAGTACCTACCAAGTAACGAAGTGTTGGACAGTCACGCGGAAAACAGATAGCTTTATGATTGTGATTGTAAAACTATTGTTTTTGTATTGGGTTTCGATTTGTGGTTTTGAACTCGATAGGTTATTAATCTTGGATGGTCAGTGTTATTTTGCCGTGTGCCGTTTTCGATAGAGAAAGACGAAGACCATGCTACGTAGGTACCAGTATCTACATTAACAAAACAAACAAACATAAGTACACAAAAATACACAATTAGGTAGGTACACGTAAATTTTTACCCTCCTTCAACTCCTCCAGTCGATAAGTAGATACAGTAGAGTAGACAACGATACAAATAAGGAAATATTTTAGAGATTATAGTTAAGCGAATAGTAACTACATAATATAATTATACTTACATAATATTTTTATTTGCAAATGTCTTATTTTGCAAAAAAATACCATTATTTGTCTGTTCATCACCAGACACAAAACGTGACAGCCACGTCTGTGACGTCATAGAGACCGCACATGCAGTAGAACCTATGACCTCAAAGAAGACTCATCACCTGTAACCCGAAAATGCATATAAACACTCAGGTCCTCAAAGGCAGCTCATCACCTGTAACAAGAAAACGCATATCAGCACCCAGGTCCTCAAATGCGACTCGAAAATGTATATTAGCACCCAGGTCCTCAAAGGTTGTGACTCATCACCTGTAACCTAAAATGTATACCTACCTAAGGTCTTCAAAGGCGACTCCGTTCAAATTATCGTTTTGGTATTCCCTAATCACCTGTGAATTTTAGATAAACACCTAGGTCTATAAAGGCGACCCGTCGCTTAAATCCTTAAAAATATTTGCACCTAGGTCCCCAAAGGCGACTCGATTCAAATTATCGTTTTGGTATCCAATAATCACTCGTAGTCCCACATAAAGTTAATCTAAGTCTCGGTGCACGCTTGCAACTCGGTGGCGGTCGACAGTTCGTGCGATTTGTCCTCTCAGATCGTATCGTGGCTCGTAATTCGGCCGACACTGCCATGCGTGTTACAACACGGAAAGATTGCACTTTGTTAAGTTAGGTGCACAGTGGGAGCTTTGGGAAAATAGAATTTTGAGTTAATTCTAAATACGTTAATTAAGTTATCGCCTTAACGCCTGAACTATTCCGAACAAATCCGTCAAATTCGCTACAGACTCGTGGTAACAGAGGAAATTTTTCAGCTAACTTAGGTTATTTAGCTTACTTATAGATCCAGAAAACAGTAGCATAGCTTGTTGCATCTATAAGTAGATACTAGGTATATACCTACACGTGCTATCTACCTATACCACAGAATATATTGTAGTACAAGTACCTAAGTACTTAAATATAAAGGAAAAGAGTAAATCTGTAACAAGATTTAATTTGATCATATTTTGTTTTGTTTTTCTTAGGGCGTGTTCAGATCACACGCATCGACCACGCGCCAACCACACGCATCACACGCGTTGACCACGCGTTGACCACGCGTTGAGCACGCTTTGAACTTTGTTCTATATATAATTTAAGTCTTATGACAACTCAATAGATCTCAAATTGCATTTCTGCAAGAGGGCGCGAGGCGGGCGCGAGGCAGGCGCGGTGCGGGCGCGTGGCGTAGGTACGCGTGGCGGGCAAGGGGCGGGCGAGTGGCGTGAGCGGGTGGACTTGGATAAATGCAATTTGAGATCTATTGATATGTCATAAGACTCAAATTATATATAGAACAAATTTCAACGCGTGTTCTACGCGTGTGAAGTGCGTGGCGGGCGCGTGGTCGACGTAGTGTCATCCGAACACGCCCTTATTACGGTGCCACGGTGGTTGACGATCTGTCTGGCTATAGGTACCTACCTAATCTATGCACAATTCGTGCAAAACCTTTGCTATTAATTCTACTTATAACTCTGAGTTATAACTATGTTTTAACTAAACCTTTGCTATTAATTCTAGTTATAACTCTGAGTTATAACTATGTTTTAACTAAACCTTTGCTATTAATTCTAGTTATAACTCTGAGTTATAACTATGTTTTAACTAAACCTTTGCTATTAATTCTAGTTATAACTCTGAGTTATAACTATGTTTTAACTAAACCTTTGCTATTAATTCTAGTTATAACTCTGAGTTATAACTATGTTTTAACTATAACTAGCACCGCCCGTGAATTAAGAAGTCCGACGTTTGCCCATGGCGCGGCAGCTTTAGTCACAAAAAGCTATCAAATTATTTTTTAACTAGCAGCGGTCTGCAGTTCCGCCTGCTTTAGTCCTTTGGAAATCTGGAGATAAAAAGTAGCCTATGTTACTTCCAAAGAAACAATGTATTTCATACAAAATTTCATAAAAATAGGTTTCTTAGCTTTAAGCCCTATGCGTTACAAACAAAAAATCTTTCCTCGTTAAATATTACCTGCAGTTTAGAAAAATGATTTTATTTTTAAGAACAAAATACTCATCGAATTATTTTCGAATGCATGTCGATAAACGTCCTCATTTCAATATTGGCTTGTGCTCCCGTGAGTTACTCGAATCGAAAAATATTTAGCATACTTTCATGAACAATTCAGTAGCCATTGAATCGCTCAGATTAGCAATTGCAATCAATCCAGAGTGAAAGTTCTCACGGAATTCTAAAGACACCCTATGGCAATGAATTCCACATTACATTTTTGAAATTCAAATATTTTGTGCGTGCTTTAAGTTTAGTATAAAATATTTTGACATTCTTTTGAAAGTGAATAATTTCTATTTGCACGCAGACAATCAGTCAAATGGCAAATCAACACAAATTTTGAAAGAAATGCGAAAGATATTTAAGCATTTATTACATTGAATCGGTTTAAAAACTAAGTTCGGTTGTGTTTCTTCAGAACGCGCCCACCAATGAGAAAAAAGAAACAAGAAACTCATTGGATTCTTATTCTTTTTTTTGTGATCATGCCCACAAAGGATAAAATTACAAATATTTTTGAAGGTATTTGAAATAAAGCAATGTTTATGGGTTTATATCGTTAAGGTAAGGCGACATCTTAACGGACAATTTATATCTTCTTTATAAAAAATTTGAACTTGTTATTTAGAGTTTGACCCATGGAGGAAGGAATTGACTATACCTGCCTGATGGTAGGTGACGATGCGGTCTAAGATGTAGGTAGCACGCTTTCCCAGAAAATAGGTACATTTAACTCGCAAAATTGAAGACCACCAAATTGTACCTACACTCTGATCTTCCACATAAATTCCCGATTCAAAACAATCCCGTAACCTTAAAAACAATGTAACAGTCCACAATATTCAAGGTAACCCAGCTAAATGCATCACCGCCTTACAAGCCGAAGCAGTAAGATAGCTACGCTGTTCGTGCCCGATGCCTCTGCAGATAACAATTGCTTTGTTTCACTGTAAAACTCGAAAATTAACATCATTTGCCAACGCCCGATCGCGGGAATGATATAGACGCTAGCGTATATCGGTCTAAGTTGTTAACTTTATTTAATACTTGCAGATCTCGTGGGAATATCTATACATAGCCTGCCTAAACCGCTGAACGTAGAGACCTGAAACTTAGAGGGTGTGTTCTTTTTATGACGTAAGCATCCGTCATGAAAGGATTTTCCGAAATTCTGCCCCTTAGGGGGTGAAAAATGGGGGTAAAAATTGTATGGGACAACGTGATTCTTTGATCCAATCTACTTCAAATTTTGTATTAACATTCTTTCGACTTCTTTGCGTATGAAATCGCGGGAAAAAGCTAGTATTTAAATAAAAGCCTACAGCTCCTCAGATTTTATGATAGATTTACTTATGTATAGATTTTTTTTCTGTACTTGTATCCTATATCACGGGGCTATATCACGAAGCCCCGGACCTTTGGAAGGCGTGCGTATAGAGCCAACACGTAGAGGCCCTTTACAGTAACAACTTTTAAAGCAAAATAGTATGTGGATACCAAATCGGCGATTATCCGATTCTGCAATATCATCCTTGTCTGCACTATAAATGCAGCCAAGGACAACCTCCAGTTTGGATAGAACTAGAGGAGAAAACTAGGGCTATTGTGATGGGATGGTGTACTGAATACTAGGGAACTATGGGTACTATGACGACTGCTTTAACAATGTCCAACTAAATAGTAAAAATGACTCGCCAAGTTATGTCGTGTGCTTGTCTAATACACCCTTCAGGCTTCTGCGCATGGACACCTACCTAAAGTTGGCTTACGGACGATAATTTTACGTGATAACGTCATAAGAAAACGATGAAAAAATTGAGATAGATACTTATCTTTGTTATTCCTTTTTTATTTTTTTTACTTTATATAAGTCTTATATTCGTCACTCGTCACCATAACACAAGATGAGCGATATTATTCGCGTCATGTTACCGGAACATTACGCATGACGTCACACATCAGGAACGGGACGCATGACGTCCCACAATATTACCATGACACTTTTGTGTGAATGCGTTTGTTTCATCCATTTATTAGACGATATCACGTCAAAACATTATGTTCTTAAAATCTTATGACTCAGACCAAGTTTCAGCAATAATATGGCGTTTAGTTTTAATAGTAGAGATATTAGGATTTGATGTAATTCCCATTATTGCCCTGTCTCGTTGTTTTATCTTTAAATTAAAATTATTACGTACGAAATTACACTTCGAACAGCAACGCTGTTGTACCCAATACTTAAGACTTAGATAGTGTGTAGAGAAGGCTTGAAAAAACTCTTGCCTAATAATGCCTGGTTTACACAGTGTGAGCTAGCATACGAGTCAGCCTGCCGAGTAGCTGCACTGCAGTAACTCGCACTGTTTGGACGTCACTTACGAGTAACTCGCTTGTGCGAGTTGGACAGTAGGTACTTAGCTCGCAACTGAGTTACTTAAACATTTTTTGTTTTCACTCGCATGCTCACCCACGAGCTACTCGTTCAATATGACTTAGCTCGGACGTCGCTCGCATCGTATTCAGCAGTAGCTCGCCAGTGCGAGCGAGACAGTCGTCTTGAGCGGAACCAGTCCTTCGTGCTGCGCCTACGTACAGTGTTTATTTAAGACTGGGCAGCAGCTAGTGTAGACAGCAAAGACGAGCCGAGCTACTCACGTACGAGTAGCTGTCTACTGTCTGGTCAGCAGCTCGCAGCGTCTGAACTAGGCTTAAGAACGCGATTGGTGGCTTTAACGTTTTCGGAGCGTTTGATTTTCGACTCGGCTTACACTTTAAATTATTATTGGCCATTCTTTTTCTTCTACATATCTTCTATAAAAATGAATCGCTAAATGTGTTATCTCGAGAACAGCTTAACCAATTTCGTTAATTCTTTTTTTATTGTTTGTTACTGTCAGGACAAAGGTTCTGAGAGCAAAAATTAAAAAAAATGTGTAGAAAAACATTACGCTTGTGAAACCGCGGGGCGCAGCTATAGTTAAAAATAAATGAAAACTTCTAGACAGTTCAACACCTAACGTCACCTAGAAAAAACCCGGCCAAGTGCGAGACGACCTCTGTGGCGCGTCGGGCGAACACCCGACTGCGACGCAGAAGGTTGCGGGTTCGATTCCCGCCGGGAACAAGTATTTATGCTGACCATAAATTTTTGTTTCTGGTTCTGGGTGTTTCCTATATGTATAATATGTAGGTATATATTTACAAAAAAAAAGTATATAAGTAGTTTATCCGTTATCTGGCACCCATAACACAAGCATTAAGTTGCTTAGCTTGGGGCTGGATGGCGATGTGTAATATGTCCTGAAATATTTATTTATTTATAAACTCCCGCACGAAGGTTTCTATACCATTATATTCTGTTTTTAGTACTTGTTGTGATTGCTGAAACAGAAATCATCACCATGTCAGTAAAAAGGTTCCGCCCGTTTTTACCCTTTGGGTACGGAACCTTAATTAAGCGTAGGTACCTACGTCACACAATGCGTATAATTCGTAAAGTTAACCATCAGAATTAGTATTCACAGAAGCATCACAATGATCAAAGCACCATGAAATCTTTTGTTACTTTTACGATTGCGTTAGCGCCACTGACCAATTCAAAAATTATCTAAAATGTCTCTTAAGTTTTACAGAACAACGTCTAAAATCCTTAAACTTTATTTTCCTGAACACTGGGAGGTCCACTTGTCATATCTTGTCATACCTACATTTTATTATCCAATGTCCACTTCGATGAATTTTGCAAAATAGATAATTGCATTATGTTTTCTTGCTTACAAAATATTATTTGTGTTTCTTGATTTACAATAGATTTTAAAGATACTAGTGTTACAGGAGCACAATCGTCAAATAAAATATCATATTCGTTTATGCTTTTATTCTCTTCAAGTCACGTAAACAGGTAAATTTTCTATTGCGGCTACTATTCTTCTTTTACTGTGATATGTAAAGATGCGGTCTATCGAGATAGAGATCAAGATAGAGATTTGGTGAGGTAGGGGTCAAACGCTGACCTATACCATAAAAAATATATTTATACAAATTAGAGGTATTATTTTGCGCACTAACTTTATATAAGTTTCTACTTTAAAAAAATGTTACTGACATTGTTTTAATAGACGGATTGTAAATAATCATTTTAAAATTACAAAATGCCAGGACATTCACTCGAAGAGATGCACTTAGCACCCTTGTTGTCATTCTCCCTAACCAGGCCATCCTCGCAGAAACACCCTTCAACACAAACATCCTCGCAACTATTTCCCTCGTTCTTATTATCGCAGGTTAGTTCACATGCAGTTCCACATGTAGAGTATTTTTCGTCTTTAGGGCATGATGGGTGCTCTTCTTGACACTCACTCGGAGGGACGCACTTAGCACCCTTATTATCATCCTCTCTAACAAGGCCATCTTCGCAGAAACACCCTTCAACACAAACATCCTCACAATCAAAGTCATCGTTCATATTATCGCAGGTTAGTTCACATGCAGTTCCACATGTGGAGTATTTTTCGCCATCAGGGCATGATTTTTGTCCATTATCACATTCGTTCGAAGGGATACATTTAGAACCTTTGTTGTTATTTTGTCTAACCAGGCCATCCTCGCAGAAACACCCTTCAACACAAACATCCTCGCAATCAAATTCATCGTTAATATTCTGGCAAGAGCGTTCACACGAAGTTCCACATGTAGAATGCTCTTCTCCTTCAGGACATGATGGGCAAGCTGTAAAAAATATGACGATTAGTAAGAGAAAATGGTCCAGTTGGTCGCATGAGACACTACATTATTTATTTGATTACCCCCATTCACACATAATCAAAAAATATTTATTTCTGATCTTATTCTATGAAATAGAAAGCAGCACAAAAAAATCTAATACTATTCTAGTTGAAGTTCAGAGAACTTGAACTGAAGATTTTGATGTTAAATTTATGGTTCACGCTTAACGGCTGCCTCTACTCTCAACGGAGACGATATTTTGTGATAACAATAATCCTACTTATATACTTAACTATTTTTGAAAAAAAGTCGTGTTTTTTAGAAAATTTTGAATTGATCTCATATTATGTGGTTTTTGCGTGACTATTAATATACATAGACCCATATTTACAACCACGACTTTTAGCATAATAATTATAGTTTTATGTAGATGAATAGCTTACAAAATAAGACAAATTGCACTAAGCAACTTACCATTGACTGCATTAAAAAATGTAGTTAAAAATAGAAACAACAAAACTGAAAAATATTTTGACATATCGACTAAATTAGTAGGTAATTAGTATGTAGGTATCTAGTATTGAAAAACAAATCAAACTAATCTGATTTGTTTTTTCAAAACATTATTTATACTTAAGATAACGTTCTAGGGAAAATACTCATTATCATCAACAGTGAGGATGACGTATACTTTTAATTATACATTATCACTAATCTATCTTCTTCTATAAGTACATATAAAATGCTTTGTCCTGAATTACTGACTGACTGACGGATCAACGCACAGCCTAAACCGCAGATCGTAGAAACCTGAAACTTGGAGGGTGTGTTCATTGTACTACGTAGGCATCAGATAAGAAAGGATTTTCCGAAATTCTATCCCTTAGAGAGTGAAAAAGGGGGGTTTAAGTGTAGATAGATAGATAAATTCTTTATTGTAAACACCATTTTCAAATAACATTAAATAAAAACAAAGCTTAAGTCTAAGTGTTACAAAGGGCGACCTTATCGCTCAAAGCGATCTCTTCCAGGCAACCTTTGGATGGACAAGAAGTTGAGGAAGGTGAAGGGTAGGGTGTTCAAATTTAGGAAAATTAACTAAGATGCAAATAACAACAACAACATGATAATAAATACATACTTAACTACATACTAATAAATATTCCACATAAATAAACAACGACAACGTGATTCCTTATCCAATCTACTTGAAATTTTAGACTTGTACGCAGACGAAATCGCAGGCAAAATAATCTAGTCTATATATAAAAATTCAAAGACCTGACTGACTGAAATATCAACGCACAGTTCAAACTAATGAACAGATAGGGCTATTCAGGTCATAGATGGCTACTATGCCGTAGACATTTGCTCAGAAAGGCTTTTGGAAAATTCAACCCCTACGCGGATGAAGTCGCGGATGAAAGCTAGTGTAGGTATATACATAGGTACGTAGATTAGGAAGAAAGTATTGTAAACGGAATAAAAGTTGCAATGGTCATTGATATCATCACTACCTACATAATATAAAACAAAGTCCTCCGCCACGTCTGTCTGTCTGTTCGCTAAATACTCAAAAACAACTGCACCGATTTTTATGCTGTTTTTATCATGGGATAGAGTGGTTCTCGAGGAAGGTCTCGTACGCATGGTAAACAAAACTACCACGCGTTTGAAGTCGCAAGCAACAGCTATTAAGATTAAATTAAGATCGTTACATGCAAAGCACAAAATTCTTCTGGTATCTGACCCTATTCCTTTCACGTATCAATGGTTCTGTATGAGTTCCTAAGTTATATAAGTAGCTATCTTCAAATAGAACTCTGAAACTGCAGTTTAACAAGCGGTTTCTCAAAACCTCATCAGATTTAATGCGTATTTGAAAGAACAGGCCTTAGCTTCGGTTCCTAAATTAGTCTTGTACGGTTCGCAATAAAACGGTGCAAGTTTTTTCTGACATATTCCTCCGCCAGGACGGTTTTTCGGTCTAGTGTTGGTGGATATTATTATATTATTATGTACCTACTTAATTATTTGTAGAAATTAAACGATTTGTATTTTTACTTAGTGGGCCTTTGCGGAGACGCAAGACAATCACATTACCGGTAAAATAAAATAACTAATATAAATTTCGGATTAGATTTAGTAAAGTATATTTGAACTTTCAATTGTTAAATAAAGGCTATTATTATTATTTTTTTTTCCTAAATACTCATGTAACCAGAAGAGTACAGAACTTAAAAAACAATTGTCGTAAAGCGAAAAGAAAGCCAAAGAAGTGAAGAAGAGTGTGAAGAAAAGAAGGGAGTGGTCGGTCAAGGAAGGTTTTATTAAGTGAACGCAGACTTGACGGAAAATATGATGACATTCTGTGCCACCCCATATAGTGAGAGAATCTGGATATTTTTAAGTACCTATTACATAGGTTAAGCTTGTTCACTTTTCTTTAGATATTCGGTCTAACTATGGGATCTTCTGCTTGGGGCTTCCTTCTAACAGCTGGCAGGGTCATGTATTCGTCGTTGTGCTTCAAATTCTATAATTATTATTTTTGTCTTGTAGGTACGCTAGCAACTTAGTAGGCAAACTAAAAAAAAAACGTTTTTATCTCCTTAATAAACATTAGATAAAGCTTAATCTTCAGTAAGTAGGCATCGATGTTAATCTAGAAAATATTGAAAACCAATACCGATTGTTTTGCTAACCGTACCGAGCAATTAACGGCAAAGTACAGTCCGCGCCAATAGCGGCAACTCTCGATACGCAAATTGCCCTACGGCTGTTTACAGAGCTCCCTCCCTCGAGGACAATTACCCGGTTCCCATGGTAGGTACTATATTCGGGTTGTATCGTAATTTATGCTTCAACTTCGCTAATTATTAGGGTAAGGAAATCATTCTATTGATTCGTTTACCGGCAAAAACTGTCTCATCTAACAGCTAAATTACAAAGTATTTGAATGTGCTTAGTACCTTCGATTTATTTGACTTCGATAGAGACAACTCGCGTGCGCCTAAGAAAAGAGTTGTCGCAAATTGGGAATTAAAATACGTAGAATGGACAAAATAATCAGCGAAATGGGTGAAACCTTTCACGCGTGATGCCGTGACAAAGGAAAATAGGGATTCATTTGGTTCACGATTAACCGTCCCCCTGACTATCCCCCTACGGAAAACGGTCCCACTGTCAAGAACTTTTTCACGATAAGCGTTAATTTAAAATAAATTTTCAAGGTCTGACGGACCTTTTTTATACCTAAAGATTTTTTTTTTTATGCTAGCTGTTGCCCGCTACTTCTTACGCGTGGTAGTTTTTTTTTTGTACCAAAACCTTTCTCTGGAATCACTCTATCTATTAAGAAAAACCGCATCAAAATCCGCTGCGTAGTTTTAAAGATCTAAGCATACATAGGGACAGACAGCGGAAAGCGACCATGTAATGATAATGATGGAGGTGACATCAATGTGAGATGTGCTATGAGTGATGTGCGATATATCTTTAAAATAACCGTAGGCGTACCTAAAATCTCATAATTTTATCATTTTCTTGTTGCTTGAATGTGTCTAGACGTTTTATGCCTAAATTTCGTAAATAAATGAAAAAAAACTCAAATTGTTGAGTTAAACGTAAAATCAGTGTAAATTACATAATCACTTAGTGGCAGTGTTCGTTAATAACAAGTTTTTGGTTCCCACGGTACGGCATATCCTTTGTTTACGCTGTTTTAAAGAGACGAAGAGGTGGCAACAATTCATATACTTAGTGACTAATTTTGCCCATCCTAACGTACGGTGCTCAAACTTGGTCTTTGACTGGTCGTCAGAGGTCCGCACTCGGGGTATGCCAAAGGGCGATGGAACGAAGTATTCTCGGGGTCAGACTTACTGACCGAATTCGGAATACCGAAATACGTTCCAAAACCCAAGTAGTCGATGTCACCCAAAAAGCTGCCACACTGAAGTGGAATTGGGCCGGCCATATCTGCCGTATGCCGGAAGAACTTTGGGCCAAATTAACAACTTTTTGGACACCCACCAACGGGAAAAGACTACCTGGCAGACCCCGTCGAAGGTGGCGAGACGATATCGACAGGTTTATGACAGATTGGCAATCCGTCGCACAAGATCGCGATCAGTGGAGGGGGAGTAGAGAGGCCTTTGCCCTGCAGTGGGACACTACAGGCTCATAATAATAGTGACTAATGAGACTTTGGCCACGTGGTTGGACTGCAAATTATAACAATTTTAATAAAGAATATTACAAACAAACATACAAAGGTAGGTGAGCATGCTCTTTCTTGATCTGATCTTCGCTTCCCATCAGTTAAGGTGTGGTCAAATGCAAGCTTATTTTGCGTAAATAAACAGACGCGAAAACAAAAGAAACGAAATCAAAATCGGTTCACACACACAAAAACACGTCAAACTTATTAACACCCCGTCGTTTTTGCGTCGGGGGTTAATAAGAAAGAAACATTTTATTTGGACGATGATATGACACAAGACGTTTCAGAAAAGTAGAGTGACAAATAAACATAAAAGAACACTGAGTACCTACAGGCGCAAAAGTATTAAAAAAAACATAACTCTTTGTTGGGTAAAAAGTAGGTATTAAGAATAAAAAAAAGAATATTTCGTAGTTACGTATACTTAATTTCACCTGCGTAAATCCCGATCTCGTTTGAATATCGAAACAAAAAAAAAAAAAAATAATTTACAATTTTCATGGTTAATGAAAATTAGCAAATTACTTCACAATCCGGTACTTGACAGTTGTAACAATAAAATATTAATTTGTTGAAAATGTAGATTATGCTAATAGGTTAACAATAACCATAAAATAATTTATTTGCATTAAAATACAGTTGCTAATGTTTTTTTTTATTTTTTTTAATAAATATACGATTATTTGTTTGTTGATCACAGTGATCACAAGACAGGCAACGCGACCGCCACGCTTGTGACGTCACAGGCCGCACCTGCACTTTATTTTACCGGAAAAAATCAAAACTACATGAAGTGAGCCTTCGAAGCTAGTCGACTGTTTTCGTGCTACAATTCAGATTAATAAATGTAAGTTAATTATTTAAAACTTTTTCGGAAAAAATTATACTTACTTACTTGTAAAACGATTTATAATAAACATACATGCAACTTTTAAAATACTTAAGTAACGGGAAAAATGACAAGGATCGAATTAGAAGGGTATTTTTTGTTTTGTTGCTTGATTTTTAGGTTCAATTACTCCCCACTAATGGCTACGTCGAGCATTTGAGGGAACAAAAACGATATTTTTTTAAAATAAGTTTCAGTAAATATCCAATTAGAGACAATATATAAAGGGGTTGAAATGTTTTTGGCATAGTACGTAAACATCCACCCATTATTTAGTTACGCCACCTTTTAAATTTATGATAATGTATAGAGAACAAACAACAAATGCCAAATGTAACAAAATCTCGCAAAATGTTTTTTATTAATTTTGTTAGGCTAAGTAAATATTGTTAAGTTTTATATTAATGTTTTTTATACATTACGGTGACCACTATGCCAGTCTCTATAATTATACTAGCAGCGCTCCGCGGTTTCACCCGCGACTCTCACGATCCCGCGGGAATATCGAAAAAAAAGTAGTCTTCCTCAATAAATGGACTATCCAACATAAACATATTTTTTTAATTCGAACCAGTAGTTCCTGTGATTAGCGCATTCAAACAAACAAACTCTTCAGCTTTATAATATTATTAGTAGGTATAGATTTTATTAGACGGACTATATTTTGGACAAACAGTGCCACAGGTTGAAAAGTGGCCATGCCAAAAAAGATTTTGGCGACTACTCTATGCCAGTCTATACTTATATGTTACAACTTTTCTTCATCGAACTATTTGTAAAAAAAAAAATCCAACGTCAAAAAATAAACCCCAAATATTTATATTTTTTGCCCTTTTATTTTGGCACGAGATCCTGCTAATAGTAAAAAATACAGTAATTTAACTAATTCGTTAATGATATTATATTTGGGATGATATGATATAGTCCCATAAACCACGGAACTAAATTGGACCAATTTCGTAGAGACACCATGAATTTGAAGTTGCCGGGATATTTTTTCATTTAATTTTTCTTAGTGTTTACACGTTTCCGTACGTACGCGTTTAGGTCGGTGACAGAATGTCAGACCCACCGTAGAGTTCTAAAATACCTGTTATTATAATAACGTTAGTCTAATAAAGTAAGGACTTGAAAGACTTAAAAAACTTCCGATTTGGAGCTCTACAATTGGTTTGCCATTTTGTCTGTCAGTACATACATACAGAATACGTTCTGTTATAGTTTGTTCTTTTTGTTTGTTATGTACTTTTTTGAGGAAAAGTTTTTACTCTATTTCTTTCTTTCCCTTTTCCTCTATATGGGCTTATTGGAGTTAAAAATTATAATTACAGCTGATTTAATTAAAAATAAGTAATTACTAAGTAAGTAATAAAATAATAATAATTAGACGTTTTTATACCACTGCTAGGGTAAGACGCCTTCCTTTCGTCCCTCCAGACACCCCGGTCAATAGCGATATCTGTCCAATTTTTTGAATAGGCGTCAAGTTTGTTTGGAAGGACATCATAATAATATAAACCTCAACCTCATCATCACTATCACTACATAGTCACTACATAGTATAAAACAAAGTCGCTTTTTATTAACCGACTTCAAAAAAGGAGGAGGTTCTCAATTCGTCTGTATGTTTTTTTTTTTTTTTTTTTTGTGTGTATGTTACGCGATCATTCGAAGACGGCTCAACCGATTGAGATGATTCTTTTTGTGTTCGAAAAGTGATACCTCAGGGGTGGTCCCATAAAAATTTGGTGAGGATCTGATGAGAATCTTCGGAGTGATGAACAGAATTGCACCTCGAGAGTGCAGCAAATTGCTCAGTTTTCGATTTCCACCAGTAGATTTGGCCCATAAACGAATAGTTACCGATAAATGGAATATCTGAAACCACCTTCTCATCAGAAAACTCTTCAATCAGTTACGATTACAGGTTACAATTTGAAGATTTTAGTCGAATTTAGTCGCCGGACTGGGTTTGAATGAATGTTAATAGAGAACCCTATCTTAAATGAAGTTCTGATGAGGATCTTCGAAGTGATGAACAGAAATGCACCTCGAGAGTGCAGCAAATTGCTCATTTTTCGACTTCCATCAGTAGAATTGGCCCATAAACGAATAGTTACCGATAAATGGAATATCTGAAACCACCTTCTCATCAGAAAACTCTTCAATCGGTTACGATTACAGGTTACAATTTGAAGAATTTAGTCGAATTTAGTCGCGGGACTAGGTTTGAATTAATGTTGATAGAGAACCCTATCTTAAATGAAGTTCTGATGAGGATCTTCGAAGTGATGAACAGAATTGCACCTCGAGAGTGCAGCAAATTGCTCATTTTTCGATTTCCACCAGTAGAATTGGCCCATAAACTAATAGTTACCGATAAATGGAATATCTGAAACCACCTTCTCATCAGAAAACTCTTCAATCGGTTACGATTATAGGTTACAATTTGAATAAAATATTCGCTTTTGCCTCGCCGGACTGGGTTTGAATGAATTTTGATAGAAAACCCTATCCTAAATGAAGATCTGATGAGGATCTTCGGAGTGATGAACAGATCTGCACAGCGAGATTCAACAAATTGCTCAGGTTTCCATTTCCACTAATAGAAGTGGCCCATACACAAAAAGGATGAATGGGGCATCCGAAAACACCTTATTACCAAACTCTTCAATGGGTTACGATTAGGTACAGGTTGCAATTTGAAGAAACAGTCGCTTTCGCCTCATGGAGTAGAATTTTCAGTGACAGTGGCACTAAAAATGGTTAAATAAAAAATAAATAAAAATTTAAAAAACCGACTTCAAAAAAACCTGAAAAGAAAAACTAACAAAACCTGAAAAAAAAAAAAACCAAAAAGTGAAAAATAATCCATTTCGGGTCACTAAGACAGCAGATATGTAACTTAAACATAAGTACTTACTTGGAAGTCGGACTGGGTGACACCATGTTTTCTTTATACCTCTCAACATTCAATCTAACCCAGTCAGACTTCCAAGTAAGTACTTATGTTTAAGTTATCTGCTGTCTTAGTGACCCGAAATGGATTATTTTTCACTTTTTGGTTTTTTTTTTTCAGGTTTTGTTAGTTTTTCTTTTCAGGTTTTTTTGAAGTCGGTTTTTTAAATTTTTATTTATTTTTTTCTGTCCCTATTTCCCTTTGACCGCTTAAATCTTTAAAACTACGCAACGGATTTTGATGCGGTTTTTTTTAATAGATAGAGTGATTCAAGAGGAAGGTTTATATGTATAATACATGCATAATATAGCCGTGCGAAGCCGGGGCGGGTCGCTAGTATAAAATAAAGTCACTTTTCGCCGTCCCTATGTCCCTAGTATGCTTAGATCTTTTAAACTACGCAACGGATTTTAATGCGGTTTTTTTATTAGATAGAGTGATTAAAGAGGAAGGTTTTTAGATATAATACATGCATAATATAGCCGTGCGAATCCGGGGCGGGTCGCTAGTAATACTATAAACGGTGTTACTGTTCATAATAATAAAATAAGCTTATAGACCTGTTTCAAAATTTACAAAAAGGTAGCAAATACGTACAAAATGTTGGGCATAGTTTAGTATGAATATCTCGAGTTTTCTGCTGCAGAACTGTTACAGAAATCATAAAATCAAGTCTACAATACAGAATAATACTTAATCGACCAACCGAACAAAAGTTTTAATTAATTAAATTTCCTAAAAATCTCCACAAAATTATAAAATTATCATTAATTTCAATTTTTTTGTTTTATTGTTTTTCTCGACATTTATTTGAAATTACTTGTAAGGTTTTTCTTTAGAAAATAAATTAAGCAGATGCAAAAAATACGTTAAATTTTAAGTTAAATAATTCATAATTAAAACGTATTAATGTCATACAAAACACAGTTAGTTATATTTGCCCCCCGAAATCTTACGATACTGATTGTACGCGCCCTGTACGTCGCGCGATACTACATACTTATACATATAGACATCTCAGGGGTACGACATGAGGTGAAGAGAGGGAGGCGGCGCCGAGCCTCCGCGTCGAGCTACGACACACGCCAACCGACCGTATATCGTGCGCCCGCGTCGCCTATCTCACGAACTTTATATATACGTGTAATATCAACTGTCTCGCATCTTCGGAAATAAAACAAATTAAGAAAAATCACCTGCATTTTTCAATGTCCCGCTTGGACATTGTGGCGACCGTACCATTCGAATATTGTGGCAACCTGAACATTTGAAACAGTGCCGTATACATCAAGCAAATCGTATTAAAGTCCATCGACGTGGTGACGCGGCATACCTACTTACACATATCGGACTATTTGGACGCCTGGAATTTCGTACATAAAGGGAAGTGCTGCTCCTGGGGCCTGCTGAGAACGTCTGGAGGTCAATCCCAAGGGAAGTAAGCCTTAATCCTGTTTTATCCGTTCTAATTCCCGTGTTCCGATCCCTACTGTGTCATATTTTATGGTCGGCTAAACTAGCTTTTCAAGTGTCAAGCATTTATCATTATTTACATAGTGCACATAAATAGTAAGTCGTAATATTCCTTAAAATTACGCACACTGTGCTTATTTTTCATTTCATTCACCTATATACCTACGCTACGAGTAACTATTGCCAATTGCCTACCCAGCGTATTCTTATTGTATTACATAAAATTAAAAGTGCAATTCATCTTTTTCCTACTTAAACTTCTATTGCTTAAAGCAGTTGTTTACTATAAAAAACAACAGTCTTTCTTCATTTTCTTCATTACAAATCATTATAATTCAAAGGTTATCATCACATATTCCATTACTGCAGCTTACAAAGCTTTAATGATTTATTACTTTTCTATCTAAAAATTGTTGACTCAATTATAATTACCTACCTATTATTGCTTAAATAAATAAACCTTCTAGAACGTAAGTAAATAAAAGGTACCTATATTATGTTCTTTGTTAGTAAACTAATATAATACTTTTGTGATTTAATAGGTATTTAAGCTACCTATTGATTATTCTCTGCGCAATAACAAGCCTGTACGTAAGGTAAGGGGTGCGAGGCTGCGCTCGCGCAGTAGGTAGTTGACGCGCGCTTCGCCCGCTTTGTGCGCGCGGACGCAGCTTGCTGGCTCGTGCTGTGTGCTCGGCGAGAGCAATCTTGAGTCGCGCCGTACCAACACTGATTTACACTGTGTCTACGTACAGCTAAACGTAAGTCTTATTTAATTCATTATTTGTTTGCGCTAGTAAGTATTTATTTAATTTTGTTGGGTTCATTATTTGTTTTTTTTTCTTTTATTAATTAAGTATATCATTGTGGTTCATTGAAGGTGTGTCTTTCAGGCAATTTGTTATGTTTCGTAATAAGCAGGCTCAGCAGACTGAACAAAATAATAACTGTACTGAAAAACTAAAAATTAATTAATTGTGATGGCGTCTTTTAATAATAATATTTTAAAACTAGTTTCATTTAATTGTAAAAATGTAAAGCGATCCTTTCAATGTGTTAGAAACCTGTGTAAAAATGTAGATCTAATAGCCTTACAGGAAACATGGTTGTTGCCGAATGATATACCGTTGCTCGGAGAAATTGATAAGGAGTTTAGTTATACTGGTAAATCTTCGATAGATGTAGCTAGCTCGTTATTGTTGGGAAGACCCTATGGAGGTGTGGCTTTATTATGGCGCAATAGTGTTTTTAAAATGGTATCTGTTATACAGTGTCAGAGTGATCGTTTGGTTGCGATTAAAATTTCCTTAGCAGATAAGGATATATTGGTATTTTCAATATATATGCCTACAGATAAGTCAGAAAACTTACCAGATTTCAGTAGCTGTCTTGCTGAGGTGGTCTCAATCATTGATGGCTGTGGTATTGAAACTGTATTTATGCTGGGTGATTTTAATGCGCAGCCGGGCCAGCTCTTTGGTAATGAAATGATTAGCTATTGTAATAATCAACAATGGGTGTGTGCAGACTATAGGGTGCTGGGTGAAGGGTCGGGCACGTACACGTTTGTGAGCGAGTCTCATGGGACTAGGAGTTGGCTTGATCATTGCCTAGTTACGGAGGCAGGATGGAGTACGGTTGTCGATGCGCGGGTGCTTCACGGCGTGTACTGGTCTGACCATTTACCGTTACTAGTTGAGTGCAATATAGAGTGTGTTGTATCTAAAAATAAATTAAATGAAAAAACACCGAATAAGGTTCTATGGGGAGTAAGAAATAAAGAACAAATTGAAAGCTATGAAGCGATCTGTAACAGAAAATTGAAATTAATAGACTTTCCTGATGAATTTAGACTATGTGCTGACTCAATGTGTAATGATATTAGCCACCGAAATATTTTAAATAAGTTATATAATGATATAATCTGTGCGCTGTCCAGTGCTTCTATAGAGAGTTGTCAAGTAAGACAGTTAAGGAAAGGAAATTATATTGCAGGCTGGAACAAATTTGTAAAGGATTCTCACCGGGAGGCTGGGCTTCGTTTTCGGACTTGGGTATTAAATGGAAAACCGCGCGCGGGTCAAATTTATGAGGAAATGACTGAGAGTAGAAAATGTTTTAAGAAAAATCTAAAATTTTGCCAAAATAATCAAGAAAGAATTCGTTTGGATAATTTAGCTTCAAACCATGAAATTAAAAACTTTAAACAGTTCTGGAAACAGTGTAAGAAAATGAACCCTAGGCCCAGTGTCCCGGTTAGTATTCAGGGTAGGGTAGATGCGGCTGACATCGCGAATATGTTCTGTGATCATTTCAGGGTTAAGTCGCCTATACCTGTAAAGAGTAGGATGCCCCATGAGACCGTTATGACTTGTGAAAAACCGATCCTGGTTTCTGCTAAGGATGTATCGTTAGTACTGAAGGACATGAGTAGAGGCAAGTCTCCGGGTCATGACGGTCTAAGTGTGGAGCATCTGAGGAATGCGGGACCTCACCTTTGTCGTGTGTTGGCGTTGCTGTTGTCTCTATGTTGTAGTCATGGTTACTTGCCGGGCGATCTTGTTAAGACTATTGTGGTGCCCATCATTAAAAACAAGACAGGGGATGTCAGCAGCGTTGATAACTACAGACCGATTGCGTTAGCTAATATAGTGGCCAAGGTATTTGATGGTGTGTTGAATAACCAATTACTAAAGTACATATCGCTAGATGACGGTCAATTTGGTTTTAGGCCGGGGCTGTCTACAGAGAGTGCTATTTTGGTTCTTAAACACACTGTCAGGTATTATACAGATCGCAAAACTCCAGTTTATGCTGCCTTTTTAGACCTCTCGAAGGCATTTGATTTGGTGTCATATGACAAGCTTTGGACAAAGCTGAGGGAGAAGGGTGTCCCGGAAGGTATAATCACAATGTTTAAGGTTTGGTATGATAACCAGTCTAATCATGTAAAATGGGCGGGTACTCTTTCGAAAGCTTACAAGCTTGAGTGTGGGGTTAGGCAAGGTGGTCTTAGCTCTTGTACCTTATTTAATTTGTATATGGATGCGCTGATTTGTGGGCTCAACAACACCAATGTAGGCTGTTCCATAGGTAATCAAACTGTTAATAATATTAGTTACGCTGATGACATGGTGTTGTTGAGCCCATCGATCAGTGCTTTAAGAAAAATGGTGGGTGTTTGTGAATCGTATGCCGGGGTGCATGGACTGAGATACAACGTTCAGAAGAGTGAGCTACTAGTTTTCAGGGCAGGACGAAAATGTCCTCAAAATATACCACCCGTCACTTTGAATGGAGTCGCTCTGAAACGTGTCACTCAGTTCAAGTACCTAGGTCATGTGGTTGACGAACACCTATCAGATAAATTGGATGTTGAGCGGGAGCGCAGGGCCTTGACAGTGCGAAGTAATATGTTGGCCCGCAAGTTTGGTAAATGTTCGATGGCAGTAAAAATAAGTTTGTTTAAGGCCTACTGCCAATCGTTCTACACCTGCTCTTTGTGGACTAACTACACGCTGCGCGCTGTGAAGACCCTGCAGGTCCAGTACAACAATGCTTTCAGGTTGCTGATGGGGCTGCCTCGCTTCTGCAGTGCATCATTGATGTTTGCAGAAGCTCACGTGGACGGCTATAATGCCATTATTAGAAAGAGAGCGGCATCAATGATGGCTAGAGTGAGGAGCAGCGATAATCGGCACCTGAAGGCATTGGTGGAAAAAATTGATAGTCCCATATGGGGGCATTGGATTCAGGTCCATATTAAATAATTATTGATTTCACCTCTGTTCTTTTACTAACATAGTTTGTAAGCTCTTTGTATACTAACACATGGACAAGTAGTCTGATAATAAATGAATTATTATTATTATTATTATTATGTTTCCATCAAACCCTCAGCCTTTTGTGGGGAAGGACCTTCGGGCTTCTAGGTCGGAAACCGCTAACGATCCCAAATGCATAGATGATTTGCCTAAATTATTAAAACGCAGAAGCATAATAAAAGGTCAATTAACTCGATTTACAGACTACACAAATAACATTAAGCAATTAGATATTGGTGCGATTACCTCTGCTAAGTGTAAGGAGTTAGAGTTAAAAATAAGTAAGGTACAACTTTTAATGCAGGAATATGAGGAAACACAATCGGAAATAGACATTCTCCACGCTGATGTTGATATTCAGGTTAAAGAACGTGAGCTTATCGAGAACCAATTTATTGCTGGACTAGCTATTTGTCAGGACATTCTGGAGACGGCTACCGTGTACAAACAGGGCATGGTACAAGGTTCGGTTAAAGAAAATTCCCTGGATGCAGTTAGCTGTCAATCTAAAATGTTCAATAGCATTAAGTTACCTACGATTAAGCTACCTACGTTCGATGGTAATTATTTACAATGGCTGGAGTTTAAAGATACTTTCGAGTCTATGATTAATTCTAATGAGAACATTCCTGATATTAATAAGTTCCACTACCTACGTGCTGCATTGGAGGGTAGCGCTTCTGTTGTAATTAAGTCTATTGAATTTAGCTCTCAAAACTATAAGGTAGCGTGGGGACTTTTGTGCCAGAGGTATCATAATAAGAATATTTTAATAAATAATCATTTAAAAACGCTATTGAGTATCGAACCGCTGGCACGGGAGTCCTTCAAGGCATTACGTTTTATTGTCGATCACGTGTCCAAACATTTGCGAGCATTAGATAGTCTCGGTCAACCCACTGACAAGTGGGACTCATTAGTTATATACATAGTGGCTAGTAAGCTAGATATCAACACTAGTAAACGATGGGAGGAGTACAAGTGTGAACACACGAACCTACCCACTATAACCGAATTCTTCACGTTTTTGCGCGGTCGGGCCGATGTACTCGAGACAGCTTTTAGTAACCGTAGCGACACTAAGACCGACCCAAAATTTAAACCAAGGCAAAACCCTGCCACCAATCAGAGCTTTGTTGTGTCCGTTGATAAAACTCAAAATGTGGGTAGTTGTAAAATATGCGACAACAAAGGCCATCCGGTTTACAGATGCGCCAAGTTCAAGGCGATGAGTGTACCAGATAGGTTTGCAGAGGTAAACAAGTTACATTTGTGTAACACTTGTCTATGTACAGGTCACGCAACTTCCAAGTGTAAGTTGAAGGGCGGATGTCGCGTTTGTAGGAAGAGACACAATACTCTTTTACACACCGCGGACGATACTCGGCTTTCTAGCTCAGCTCCTGACGGCACTCAACCTTCTAGTTCACTCTCTTTGTCGCTATCCGCAGGCGCTGCGGGCCAAGTGTTGCTATGTACAGCCTTAGTTCAAGTAGTTACTGAAAAGGGTATATACACCGCTCGCACACTACTAGATACCGGTAGTCAATCCTCTTTGATGACAGAGAAATTTAAATCTAAGCTAGGGTTGTCATGTGACTCAGAACCGATTAATATAGTAGGAGTTAACAACGCTGCTTGTAATATAACTGAAGTTTGTCGTCTCAAATTAAAATCACGCGTTAACGATTTTATGATTAATGTTCAATTACTGATAATTCCGCATATAACTAATATGTTGCCTAATTCTGAAGTCAATTGCCGTAACTTGCAGATACCCGATACCATTGAACTTGCCGACCCTACATTTTCCTGCCCGTCACAGATTGACATTTTGTTGGGCGCGGATGTCTACTGGCATATCATTGGTTCTAACATTGTTAAGCTCGGTCCCAATAAACCAGTACTACAGAGTTCTCAATTGGGATGGTTGGTTGCTGGCCCCGTCGTAGGCTGCCAGTCGAACCCGAACCCTAGAACCCACTGTAACTTTACCCAAGAAATTCGTGAGTCCCTCGAAAAGTTCTGGGAAATCGATGACTTGCCTCAAGGCAAAACGCACTCACCAGAAGAACAGCTGTGTGAGTCGCACTTTAGGGAAACCGCAACCCGCTTACCGTCTGGTCGATTTTCGGTATCTATGCCATTAAAGTCAGATCCTGCAATTGCATTAGGTAAAACGTTTTATGTAGCCAAGAAGTGTTTTCTGAATTTAGAAAAGAAACTCGAAAGACAGCCTAACCTTAAACAAAGATATAGGGAGTTTCTTCAGGAATATGCTCAATTGGGTCATCTCACTAAAGTTGAACCCCCGCAATTCGGGTACTACATGCCACACCATGCAGTACTAAAAGAAAATCACGATACTACCAAATTACGTGTTGTATTTAACGCATCGTTTAAAACTTCGACGGGTAAGTCACTGAACGATATTCAAATGGTAGGCCCGGTGGTACAAAGTGACCTTATGTCGATTTTACTGCGCTTTCGTCAGCACAAGTTCGTGTTGATCGCAGACATTGAGAAATTTTACCGTCAATTAGAAATAGTCAGAGAACAGCGCCATCTACAACTGGTACTGTGGCGCGACGAGCCTGACCAACCGCTAGACGTTTTACAGCTGAATACAGTCACATACGGCACGGCAAGCGCCCCATTTTTGAGTACTAGGTGTTTGCTGCAATTAGCCATTGAATGCCCAGATGACGTCATAGCTGATGTCATCAAACACGACTTTTACGTAGATGATCTTAATACGGGCTGTGACTCTGCTGAAGGTCTAGAACATATTATGAAGGGGGTAGTTCGGGTGTTAGAATCCGCTTGCTTACCGCTACGTAAGTTTAGGACCAATTGCCCTCAGCTATCATTACTCGAATCAGATACTTTAAAGTCGTTAGATTTATTTAAAGAGTCTAGTGTGTTAGGATTTAATTACTCACCTAAACGTGACACGCTTCAGTTTTCCGCGGACTTAGAGCCCGCCAGAGAAATAACTAAGAGAACCGTAATCTCCACTACTTCTAAAATATTTGACCCGTTAGGTTTACTATCGGCATGCATTATAGTAGCCAAAATTTTATTACAACAGTTGTGGTTGACCAAACTAGATTGGGATGAGGCAGTTCCAGCAGATATTGCCCGAGACTGGAAGAAGTTACTTAACGAATTTGCTGTATTATTCGATATCCAAGTCCCGCGATTAGTTATTTGTGACTCGCCTACTAATATTGAACTGCATTGTTTTGTCGATGCCTCTCAACATGCCTACGCAGCATGCGTTTACCTTCGGTCTCAAAACTCCTCCAATCTAGTGTCAGTTAAGCTACTATGCGCCAAAGCCAGAGTAGCTCCTACAAAACCAGTCACGATTCCGCGCCTGGAATTGTGCGGTGCACTTTTAGGTGCACGCTTGTCTTCAAAGGTCTTGCAGTCATTAAGGTGTACCATTTCACACAAATTCATCTGGACCGACTCGACCGTGGTTCTGGGTTGGTTGAAGACACCGTCGAAGGATTTGAAGGCCTTTGTATGTAATCGAGTCAATGAAGTAAATGAGCTGACACCAGGTTTTACTTTTTATCATGTACCTACGGATGAAAATCCCGCCGACTTGGCATCCAGAGGCATTAGTCCCAACCAGTTACGATCTTCATCCCTTTGGTGGGAAGGACCTTCGTACCTCAAGTCGGAACCCGGTCATTGGCCCAAACAGACTCATACTTGTAATAATACCCCACTTCCAGAGATAAAGGTCCCTAAGAGTTCGCTCAAATGTAATGTCACCAGTGTCATAAACGATAATTTCATTACAAGGTTCTCAAACTTTAACAAATTAAAACGGACATTCGCATATGTTCTCCGGTTCATTAATAATTGTAAGCCTAATAGTAGTAAGTTAGTTGGACCTATTAACGCTGGTGAAATGAATAATTCCTTGACAGTTTTAGTTCGGTTTAGTCAAGCTGAGTCATTCGCTCAAGAAATTGAGTGTGTCTCAAGCAAGACACCGCTCCATCGAAAATCCAAACTGCTACCTCTCACTCCGTTCTTAGACTCTGACGGAGTGCTTAGAGTAGGTGGTCGAATTCAAAATTCGGAATTCGATTTTGATAAAAAGCACCCCAGGATTTTAGATGCTAAACATCACCTGACCAGACTTATTATGGTTCATGAACATATACGCTTATTTCATGCTGGTCCCCAATCGCTTCTCGCATCTGTTCGTGAGCAGTTCTGGCCTA
Organism: Idaea aversata; assembly: GCA_907269075.1. Taxonomy (NCBI): domain Eukaryota; kingdom Metazoa; phylum Arthropoda; class Insecta; order Lepidoptera; family Geometridae; genus Idaea; species Idaea aversata. The sequence goes on along the minus strand of OU026097.1, from coordinate 11,818,503 downwards.
TCGGGGGTAGAAACTTAGCTCGTAGCGTTCCCAAAAAATGCACAATTTGTGTGCGTCTGCGAGGATCGACTGTGCAGCCCATAATGGGTAATTTACCCTCCGAGAGAAATACTCCCACCTTCGCATTTTACACGTGTGGAGTCGATATGGCTGGTCCGTTTATGATATCTAGTCGTAAGGGTAAAGGTAATCGCATAACTAAATGCTATTTGTGTTTGTTTGTCTGTCTTACTTCTAAGGCAGTGCATTTGGAATTGGTTAGCGACTTAAGTACCGAATCTTTTATATTATCATTGCGTCGGTTTATAGCAAGAAGGGGTAAACCCTCCGTCATTTATTGCGATAATGGCACAAATTTCAAAGGCGCAAATAATGAATTAAATAAACTTCTAAAGTCGAGCCGTCAGTCTGTGTCCGAATTCGCGTGCAATGAAGGCATACAATTTAAATTTAGTCCCGCTTACGCACCTAATTTCGGAGGTATATGGGAAGCGGGTGTAAAATCCGCCAAGCACCATTTACGACGTGTCATAGGTAACGCTTCCTTGACATTTGAGGAGCTAGCCACGTTGTTCATACAAATTGAGGCCATCCTCAATTCACGTCCACTCTCCCCCTTGTCATCAGATCCCTCAGACCCATCTCCCTTAACTCCAGGGCACTTCCTGATTGGTCGACCATTGACGTCACTACCGCACATACCTATCGACGAGAAGCGGCCCAATAGGTACCGATATATAGAAAAGCTGAGGCAACATTTTTGGGAGAGATGGCGTAAAGAATTCATCGCAGAGCTGCAGCAGCGCGCGAAGTGGAAAACACATCAACAGGAACTCCACGTCGGGGACCTGGTCTTGCTTAAAGATGACAATACACCTCCACTTCAATGGCGCCTCGCTCGAGTCAAACAATTATATCCCGGAGCTGATGGTGTTGCTCGCGTGGCGGACGTAACCACAAGCACTGGAGTCTTCAGAAGGGCAATTAACAAAATGTGCCCTCTACCCACATCGATGAAAGATGACTGTTGAAAGCCGCCGTTTGTTGCTGCTTTCAAGGCCCCGGAAGATGTACGCGCCCTGTACGTCGCGCGATACTACATACTTATACATATAGACATCTCAGGGGTACGACATGAGGTGAAGAGAGGGAGGCGGCGCCGAGCCTCCGCGTCGAGCTACGACACACGCCAACCGACCGTATATCGTGCGCCCGCGTCGCCTATCTCACGAACTTTATATATACGTGTAATATCAACTGTCTCGCATCTTCGGAAATAAAACAAATTAAGAAAAATCACCTGCATTTTTCAATGTCCCGCTTGGACACTGATTTTTACTTTTTTGTTTGCTCAGAACTTTAACAAGACCTATCTTGATGGTGTTTATCACACACCTATGCCAAATCAGCAAAGAATAACCTGAAGTCTCATAAAACTCTATCTAGCCCTACCGTGGTATCTACGATTGGATATTTAAAACCAAGTTTAGATTTATCAGTACCTAATTATGAAATATAAAATAAATGATAGATTGTATTCAGAAAATCAAATTGGAGCGCCTTGTCTGATATCAATAAATAGGGCTTGTTGCTACATCTTATTTAGACGTAGAATAGAATAGAATAGAAAAACATTTATTTGGACAAGCACACGACAAAAACATATAGAAACATATAACGACATATAACGTAGAGTTTCTATTACATAGTATTATTCCAGCTCGATTTTATAAGACCCTGAACATTAGCTGAAGTTTATCTTTACTTAAGTACCTAGAGCATCTACTTACCAATACGATTTAAACGAGTCCAATGCCTATCATGAGTTCCTGTGGATTCCTTCCAACTTTGTCATCAGCTCAGTTTCATGGTACCATATTATTGTCACCGAAGTTTTGCTACCTCTTTTGTTACTGCACTCAGACATTTGTTTGAATTTTAGTTTTGATGCTTTTACATAATATCCTATCTCCGTAACCCTTTACTGATTTTGATCATGTTCAAAATTAATTAATATTCTATTCTAGTAGCGTTTCTATGATTCTTGGCAGTTGAACTGCCAAGAATTATAGAAACGCTACTCAAAATATCGCAAACAAACATACTTCTAAACCTCTTAATAAATATACTAACGCCTGATCATTTTGACACATTATTTATTTACGAGTATATTATAATATTTTCATTTAATACGTAATATTATTAATTTGTTGTATGCTTATTTTTTAATACATTAAAAAAATATAGAAAATATCTATCTAAGAGGGCTTAACCTACCAACGGATTAGTTCCGCGCTGAGTGATTTAATAAGAACGTGTGCATTTAGCAAAATAATCTTAATTACTTTAGTTTTAATCTAAAAAATATCTAAACATGGGTATTGGGTAAGTAGGAATTTAACGCTTCGAATAAAGTAATTGATGGAACTGATATTTATTGACACGTACCTATAAGTTTTTAGTAAAAAATAATGTTTTTTACAAAACATCTTGAAAGAAAATAAATGAATAAAATTAATGTATGACATATCTAAATGAAAATGAAAAAATCGATCAAAACTGTTCTTTTTCTCTGTAATATAAGTACCAGCCGAAACCTGCAGTTAAGCCCCAAATAAGAAATATATTTCTACCCATACACCTATTACATCTAGGGAAAAAGTAGCTTTACGTATCAGAATATTATATAGCCCACACTAATTTTAAATACTTTCTATCAGTTAAACAGTTATTCCGTAATCGGGTCTAGTATTCCGTAGAAAAACATTAATTTAATGTCACAATTTTAACTCATCGCCCATCATCTCATCTCATCTCATAATGGGCCACTCTAGTTACTCTGTTTAAGTTTGATTTTTTATTATTATGTTTTGTAATTATTTTTATGTGTACTGTGCAATAAAGCGTTCTATCTCTATCTATCTGTCATCATCATATCAGCCACAGGACGTCTACTGATTGATTTCCCAAATGTCCATATTTGTTCTAAAATCATGTTCGCCCCAGTAAGCAGATCAGTATTTTTCGTAACAGTTATCCAATATATTATTATGATTGGTGCCACTTAAAATACATTCTTATTATTTTATTTATCAAACTAGCTTTTGCCGACTTAGTCCCATCGGCCCCGCTGGCTCTGCCCCGCCAGCGGGGCAGATGGGAAAAAGTGTTGCATCGGCCCCGCTGAACGCAGACGCGGACGCTAGCGGGGCCGATGAAACAAATTAAGTTTCATTTGCCGTCGGCGTTCAGCGGGGACGATGGCACAAATTAAGTTTTTACCATTGCCACTCGAAAAAGGGCATTTTATTCATCGATAACAGTGAATAAAACGCTCTTTTACTCACTGAGTGAATAAAATCATTTTGTATTTGGAACATGCACGGATATAAGAAATAATATGGACTTATAAAAAAAACGTACTGAAATTAGTGCTGAAAGAACGTACTGGCTGGATGGAATATTAAATTTAAAGAAAAGTATACCGCCAATTTAGATTTTTTTCTATCTAATAAAGTGGTTGTATAATGTCATTAAAAAATCGAATAACATAAATAATATAATAAAATTATTTGTTCCAGTGACGAAAATGAGACACTGACTACGGAATAATTTCGAAATAAAGCTGCAATTATAGTAGATAATTTGTTGCGCCGTCTCGGGAGCACGACAATGGGAGTATGACATGGGTATTCCATGCCAATTCAATTAAATAGAATAAAAGTTAAAAATATTATATACAATTAAAAATTTTCTTCTTTATCTGTTATCGTATTTGTTTTAAGTTATTGAAACATCTAATAACATAAATATTTTAAAATGAGTTCTTCCAGTGACGAAAGTGAAACACAATCTCTTGAACCATTTCTAAATTTATTTTCTCGCAGTCAATGGTAAAAAGTAGAGTACACAACTCGTGAAAAAAATAATTTATCTCGGTCCTTGTATCCCTTGCTCCGCTCAGGATTCTAATCTAGAATCCTTCGCTGCTCTCGGGATCCAACTTAGTCCTTCGAATTAAATTACCTTTTTTTTCACTTGTTGTATAATCTACTATTTTGCCATCCTCCCGGTATTGCATGTAACGGCGAGGATGGGTAGGTACAGATCAAGTTACAAATAGAGGCAATCAATACTTAGGTTGACGAATGTCTGTAATTATAATGGTTTGTATGTTTATCAGTTTTTATTGAGGGCTCAAAATACATAATATTTTAATAATAAAAAAATACACATAACAAGAACATCACATTAACCAAGGCTGGCCATTAAGGCTGTTACCTGAAATTAACGATTATTTATTTATTTTATTAACATTTTTAAGTTTCTATTTTTAGGTCCATCTTAAGAAACTTAAAAAACTTTTTGGTCCAACGCCAAACCTTAACTCAAGTCAAAACGCGTCTATAGTTATTGACAGCGCGAAGTCAAATCTATGACAACCGTGTAAACGTGAAATTACTAATTATTGTGTCGCAGTAAAGTAAAGCGAAGTTCGGAGATAGTCACTCTTTAGCAATTCTCAAAAAAATTCTGAATCCTGATTTTATGTGTCCCATAAATTGACTTTTGTTTTTTACGTAATATAAACATAATTTTGTTCAAGGTAACAATAACATAAATAAAAGGACTGAATTATTGTTTATAATCCAGCTCTAATTCTTGTAAAAGTTAGATCATTTATGAAAAAAATATTAAAAGTTATAACTTTGAGTGTGCAAATGTATGGAGTGTGATGTGTCCCATTAAGCAGTGTATGACTATCTATAAGAATATTCAAGAAAATATTGAGTTTGCATTTAACTTTTTGGTACTATCTTAGACTTACTCCCATCGGCCCCGCTTGCTCTAATAAAAAATAAGAAACTAGTTCTTAAGTAATGTCCTTGTTTTGTGTTTTTTTTTGTTTTGTTGATTATTTAAATAGTATAACTTGATCTTGAAATTTGTAAATGGACCAATAACCAGTAGACATTTTCTCGAAACACTGAGATAGTTTGTAGTTTAAGTAAAGTTTGTAATGTTAATGTTTTCTCTCGTTGATTTTTCGTCAAATACTGTATTTTTTATGTGATGTTGTTTACCTAAAATATTATATTCATCTTATAAAACTGTCAGCAGTTTAGGCATTAATGTTCATTAATGAAGACTGATTAATGTAATTTGTGTGACTATAATCTATGATTATGAAAATTACAAAATGTTAATGTGATGTTCTTGTTATGTGTATTTTTTTATTATTAAAATATTATGTATTTTGAGCCCTCAATAAAAACTGATTAACATACAAACCATTTTAACTACAGACATTCGGCAACCTAAGTATTGATTGCCTCTATTTGTAACTTGATCTGTACCTACCCATCCTCGCCGTTACATGCAATACCGGGACGATGGCAAAAACTTAATTTGCGCCATCGTCTCCGCTGAACGCCGACGCCGACGCTAGTGGGGCCGATGATTCTCTTTTTCCCATCTACTAGCGGGCACGATGGAAGTAAGTCCTATACCGGGGCAAATGAAACTTAATTTGTTTCATCGGCCCCGCTAGCGTCCGCGTCTGCGTTCAGCGGGGCCGATGCAACACTTTTTCCCATCTGCCCCGCTGGCGGGGCAGAGCCAGCGGGGCCGATGGGACTAAGTCCTTTTGCCAGTGACTAGTGTCCGCATAAGGTAAAAAAATAATTCTAAAATCCTTTCCAAGAGGATTTTATGTATATAGATAAGATGGTAAAATTATACATTACTAGCTGCCCTACGCGGTTTCACCCGCGTAACTCCCGATCCCGTGGGAATATCGGGATGTAAGCTATCCTATCTCTCAAGTTGGATCGAACTGCACATGGTGTGCGAATTTTATTATAATCGGTTAAGTGGTTTAGGAGTCCATTGAGGACAAACATTGTGACACGAGATTTATATATATTAAGAAGATTAGCTAGATGGGTAAGCAATTAGTAAAACTATTTATGATTGGAACCCACCTAATATCTACCAATTTTACTACTGGGAATATTTTTGTTAAGAAGGACCTAAAAGCCTGCCCTGTATATCAAAACGACACAAGATAAAAATGGGCTATTATTGAGGTGATACAATATCAAAATGATCTTGTAGCCAATGATCGTGCTTTCTATAAAAACATCTTCAAAAGAATCTTCTAACGTTACTACTATACGAATGATGATGAAATTTCTTTTACTTGTTTCAGTTACAACCGACATTAAGAAAAGGATTCAAATCATCTTGTTTATTTATGCAATCAATAAAGATAAGTTCGCTTCAAAGATGAATCATCATCAATGACTAAGTATTATCTTACCTGAATTCACATATGATTCAATGATTATTCAGAGCGATGATAAGCGACATAGCATCAAAGTAAACATTAACTCCAAGGACGAATCTAACTCTAATCATGATTATATTTTTAACACTGTTAATTGCTTGCACAATACTGACCTATATTTACATGAAGAAATCATTATCCTACTGGGAAATAAGAAATATTTCTGGACCGAAACCGGTTATATTTTTCGGTAATTTATTAAAAAGTGCACTAAGAAAAGTTAGTGTAATAGATGTATACAAAGAAATATATGACAAATATCCTAATAGTAAAGTAGTGGGTATATTTGCAATGATGGCACCTGTACTGTTGATTCGTGATTTAGAAGTTATAAAGCAAATCCTTGTAAAAGATTTCGAAAATTTTCCGGAAAGAGGTATTGAGTTTAGCAAAGAAGGACTGGGAGAGAATTTGGTTCATTGCAATAAAAAAACATGGAAACTTTTGAAAAGTCCAATATCGTCTTTTTTTACTACTAAGGAGATGATTAAAATGATTCCTGTAATGTTAAATGAGGGAAAAAAGCTTGGCAAATATGTTTCTGATAAAATTAAAGAAAATCCGATACAAGAAATTCATGATTTGTTTCGAAAGTATACAATGAGTGTAACTATGGCAGTTTTCTTTAATATTGGCATTGATACGTTCACCGATAATCAATTATTCTCTGAGTTGGATAAGTCTATTTTCAAACTAACTTACTACCACGAACTGCTTATATTAATGCCTGAAATAATGAAAAACCACAAAATGTCTATTTTTGGTAAAACCGCTATTAAATTTAGTCATAAAATTCTAGAAGAAATCCAAAGAAATAATGCTTCTGATCATAATAATAGGTACAAAAATCTATTATTGACTTTAAATAATGAAAGAAAAACAGTATCTTTCAAAAAACAAGAAGCTGATGAAATACTGAATTACGAAGAAAAAGAAACATTGATAGCAGCACAAGCTTTTGTATTATTTGCTGCTGGTTACGAAAATACTGCAAATTGTTTATCTTTTGCTTTATACAATTTAGCCAAAAACATTGAGATGCAGGAAAAAGTGATGGAAGAAGTAGACGATGTTAGGTCGCAGTTTGGGGATGAAATAACTTTTGATGTACTATCACAAATGTGTTACTTGGAAAAAGTTTTTAAAGAAACATTAAGAATTAACCCTATAACAGCAGTTTTACAGAGAAAAGCATTAAAGGACTATATAATCCCTGTATAATCCTAACTATATAACTATATAATCCACACAGATATCAAAATAGAGAAAGGAATGACAGTTTTGATTTCACCTATAACCATTCACAGAGATGCCAAATATTATCCAGATCCTAACAAATTTGATCCTGAAAGATTTTCAGTTGAAAATTCAAGAGAACGACATACATATGCTTATTTGCCATTTGGTGCGGGTCCACGATCTTGCATTGGTAAGTCTAATCAAGGTACTTTAAATTGCTGAGCTAAATAGACGTCGGCGGCGGGAACCGAACCCGCAATATTTTCTATCATCGGTAGATGTGTGCCCACCACGCTACAGTGGCGTACCAGACAAGGTACGAAACTAAAACTCAATCTAACTTCAAATATAGTTGGGAAATAATACTTGATTAGTAAGTTTCAATCTCAAAAAATGTCTATATTTATCTCATAAATCCGCGACGTCCATGCTAGGTAAAAACCAATTTTAGCATTTTTATTTGGAATCGCGTATTATTTATTATATTGAATTTCGTAGAAGTATCCCACTATCATATTATTCCTTTTTCCAATAAAAGTATATTACTGATTAGATATTGTTCGTTTCATCATAATTTTTTTACGTCTCTTTTAGATTTTGAGATTAGGTTCATTCCCGAATTGAATTTATTTGAAGTGTTCACGAGTAGGTACCTACTCCTTTTTAAGCACATAGTTATTTCAACCCATTTTATCTTAATGGAGGTCAAAGACCTCCCTCCCCTCTTTCCACTGTTCCCTGTCTAGTGCCAGTTGGGTTCAGTCCCTGCCACTTGAACTTAATTATGAGCTCATTATGACTTTCTTTTATTATTTCAGGAATTAGGTTTTCAATAATATTGTTCAAGATAACACTATTCAAAATATTTTCACACTTTACCGTACGAACAACGAAAAAAAGGTCTAGAGATGAATTTGACCCTCATCGATTTGTGATAGCAATGAAAGAAGGAATTCATCTTCAATTTGTTTCTAGAAAAATGGCATTATAAGGAACAAAATAAGTAAGTAAAAGCATTATAAATATATTAATCTTTCTGAAAAATTCCTTCAAATTAGATAGTGGATAAAATTTTACAATATTGATCGATCGATTTTATAAATCTGGGCATAATCGTATAAGAAGCGTCTCGGTGCTTGTAATTTCAGATCGTATCTTATCATGCAATAATTAGAAATCAATGTGTTATAATATAAAAAAAGGCTTCATATTTTATCAGTCATTTCTGTAAATATATACTGCAAGCCCGCAGTTTGCTGTCCTATATTTAATTATATTGCATCACTTATAACATTGCTAATCTGATTTTGAAATTTAAAACAAATAAAGGGTCAGCAGTGAAGTCACATTAGTTAGTGTTAAGTTTGAGTGTATTGGGTATAGTTCTGATAAAAATGGAGACACTAATTTTGATAGCAGCGGTAATGTATCTCTTACACTATTTTTGTACCCGAAATTATAATTATTGGGTCAACAAAAATGTGAAGGGTCCAAAACCAATACCTTTCTTCGGCAATATAAAGGACAGTGCGCTCAGAAAAAAGAATATTGGTGTCATTTACAAAGATATTTACGATCAGTATCCTGATGAAAAAGTTATTGGATTCTATCGAATGACGGCTCCAAGTTTGATAGTACGTGAGTTAGACGTAGTTAAAGATATTCTAATTAAAGAATTTGATGTGTTCCCGGAAAGAGGAGTCGCGTTCAGCAAAAATGGTTTGGGAGATAATTTGTTCCATTGTAATGTTAAAACTTGGAGTACTCTAAGAAAAAGGTTGACTCCAGCATTTTCTTCGACAAAGCTGAAAAATTTGTATCCTCTGTTTGATAGTCATGGTGATAAACTAGTAAACTATCTAGAAACTGTCATTGCTGGTAATACGGAACAGGAATTATATCAGCATACGCAGAAATATACAATGTCTACTGTTATGGCTGCAGTCTTGGGTCTTGATGTGGAGCTTTACAATAATAAAAATGGATTTATTCAAAGAGCTGGACATTTTATATTTAAGTCAACATACGCTGCGGAAGCCGATATGCTGTTTCCCAATATATTGAAAAATACCGATTTGTCACTTTATAATAATGATGTAAACAGATTTTGTTACGAAGTCGTGAAATTAGCAGTGGAACAGAGAAAAAAAAATCCTTTAGCTGCAAATAATTTAATGGATATGATGATGAATATGATGGGAGACAAAATCAATATAATAAAGAGACATGGCAATGAAGAAGACGGATATTTAGAAATCTCAAAGCATGTTATAGCCGGCCAGGTATTCATATTATTCGCTGCTGGATTCGGAAACAATGCTCTCAGTCTTTCTTACGCTCTATTTCAATTAGCTAAAAACCCTGAATGCCAGGAAAAACTACAAAAAGAAATTAACCAAGTGCTAACTAAATACGATGGCAAGTTAACATATGACGCTTTAAAAGAGATGACGTATCTGGAGAAATTGTTTTCTGAAATTCTAAGAATGAATCCTTTGACGAATGCTATACCTAGATGTTCTAAACTGGATTACAAAGTACCAGGAACTGATGTAGTGATAGAAAAAGGAACTTCAGTGATTATATCTCCCTACGCGATACATAGAGATGAACGATTGTATCCGAACCCTGATCAGTTTGATCCGGAAAGATTTTCTCAAGAGAATGTCAATGGGAGACATCCGTATGCGTATATTCCTTTTGGATTTGGACCGAGATCGTGTTTAGGTAATTTTTTAAATGCTGTTATTTAAATTGCAACGTATGTACCTATGTTAGTTTGTTTAGGTCAAATCTTGTTCTGAAGTAAAGCTTTGAAGTTACTACGGATTCAATTATTTTAACCAATACAACCTATCTAGCTAGGTAGGTACCTAATTAAACAGTCAGAAAACAAATGTAGGTACGTATATACTTGTTTCTTATGTTCATATTATTTGTCGACAGGTAAAAGAATGGCACAAATTCAATTCGGCGTTGCTCTCGTCAAAATTCTATCCAAATTCACCGTGACACCTTCAGAAAAGACGAAAAAAATCGAAAACTACGATCCGATGCGTACTTTAATAGCTACTAAAGGTGGTATCTATGTTAATCTTATTCCTAAACAGAAACTCTAATAGAAGAGTTAGTTGATAAACGAACGAAATTATTGATAGTTGCACGAAATACCTAATTTTGATCTTAGTCTTTTACTTAAATAGAAAATTGGAAAATGTTATCTGAATAGTTGTAGATCATAGTAAGTACTTAAAATCATATTAGGATTTGGTTGCATTTTATCACGATATTTAATGACGTCTATTCTTGTGATGCTTTCATGAAATATATAGGTACTTGGATGACCAATACCAGTGTAAAAAGAATTATCTGAAAAGTTAGTGATATAGTAGATAATAATATAAAAAATCTACAGTAGAATACAAAAAATCATAAAGTAGGATTCCTATAGCCTGTAATAAAATAAGCTTAGATTTAGTATTTATTAGAATTATTAATAATGTAGTTTGTATACCTAAAATTACCTCTAAGACTTACCTGCTTGATTGTATTATTAAAGTATATCAAATTGAATACCTTTTTTGTATATTGTAGATTTTCTGTTGGTTTTACTCCAGTGCGGTGTGTGTAGTGCAAAACTCGAAACAAACGTTCAAGTGTTTTTGTTCATTTAATAACAAAACACTAGTATGCCTAACAATAAAGACTTACTAGTGTTTTGGGTCAGATGAATCCTATATTATCCTAAATAATATTAATATAAAGTATAAAGTATGTGAGTGATTATGTTGATTTCTTACCATTTCACGTTATTAAGAACTACCGAAGCTATTTTAATGAAACATGTTACGAGAGTATTGCGTAAGTATACATGTATTCCGTCGTACCCCTACTGCTTAGGGAACACTGATGGGGTTTTAGTGGTTAAATCTCTGCCTGCCATCCCCAAGCCGGATACACCCACATGCTTTCGCGGCCCTCCTCAGGGTAGCAGGTATCATCCCGATTATGCATTTAAGATATGTCTTTAAATAAAACACAGGCTTCGCGGGTAAAACTGCGGGCATAGCTGCTGCTACTAAGGTAATAAGCAAGAATGTAGTATTTCATGAAGCTTATGGAAAGATATCTGCGCTTGCGCATCAACACGTACATCGCTATCGGCCAATCGCAGGCAAGGGCGGGACCGTTGAGTTTGAAAAAAGAACGTCGCATACGCATCGTAACGATCTATCTCGAGGTTAATTGGTACTTGTCATCGTGTATGAAGTTCAAGGTAAAGTTAGGTGACTATAATAAGGGTTTGAAGTAATTTGTGATTGATCTCTCGCTATAAGACGAAGGTAAGAAAAGTAAAGTTACTTTACTTTGAGGGCGGTGTTGGCCCAGTGGTAGATACCTCCACTGTCATTCTGAAGGTCGTGGGTTTGAATCCCGGACGGCTATACGTACACTAATGGATTTTTCTTTCAAAAAACGTTGCTCTTACGGTGAAGGAAAACATCGTGATGTAACCAGCGACTTAGTTGACTCCAGCCGTATTGACGAGATTTTTTCTTCGGTCATGGTCGATTAAGCTGAGAGGGTAGTAAAGGTGCTGAACATAGTTCACTTCCATCTTCACGCAAAAAGGATGCAACGAAAGAGGTTTATAGTTGCGAAGAACAGCCCGTATACAATTAACTACGAGGTATGTCCTGAGGACTTTTTTTCAGAGGGGTTAGAAGCAGTAAGACGCGTAGCCTTGCTTTCTTGGAATAAGTAGATCCAAGCCGTATTATTTGCAATGTGTTCTCTTACCGTAAGAGCATGTCATCAACATTAGGATTCGAACCCACGACCTTCCGATTAAAAGGAGAGTTATCTCCCGCTAAGCCAACACTGCTAATATCTAAAGTTTTCCATTATAATTATAGCTATCATCAAGATGATTGATTAGTATTTTACGATGTTTACAAATTTTTATTATAAGTAGAGTCAAAAGTAATTTGTATTAATATAATTTAAGGAAGTAGGTTAGGTTAGGTATATTTCATTTAATAAAATATCAAGGACCAAAAATTATACAAATAGAATCATGGTAAATCTCAGACACAGGCATTTCGAATAGTTCAAATTATGAGCAAGTGCAAACACTTCAAAATTTTTACACTCACGTATATTTTCTCTACTCAATGATTTGAGAGAGAGCATTCTATACAAAATAATTTTTGATCACCCCATACTACAGAGATAGTATTGTTTTTAACTGACTTCAAAAAAGGAGGAGGTTCTCAATTAGTTTGTATGTATTTTCTTTTTTTTTATGGATGTTTGCGCATAATCTTCTTTGTTTATCAACCGATTTTGATGAATCTTTTTCTGTTGGAAAGGGTTCTACCTCAAGGGTGGTCCCATAAAATTTTTAAGCTATCTATCTCGGATCACGGATTGGCAGATTCCAGTCTTCAAATTTCATGGGAAATACTAAATACAGTACGTTTGATCAAGGGCGTCAATGACTTGTGGTAGAGCCTCTAGTATTTTACGAATAGGCTTAAGAAAAATACCCACAATTAGTTGTATGGCCGGCCTATATTCTATTGTATTCAACTACAAAAGATCTTCAAACAAGCACCTTCATTTAATGCGTGTCTTTACCATTATGGGCAAAAACAGGCTGCAGACTTTTCGATTGGACGATACTTGGCCATCGCTTAGCAATTTCTTTAATTTTTCTTTTTTAGTTTATCGTTTTTAGTGCATCATCAATTTGTATTTATTAGCTTTGGAGTGTATTTTACCGTAAATGTAAAAAATGTAAAACGAGTAATTTGTTGCTCTCTCAAAGCTAAATTCTGTTGATTACTCCGAAGATACTCGTCAAATCCTTGCCAAATTTTGGGACCACCCTTGAGGTACTCCAACAAAAACAGACAGACAGACAGACAAGAAAGTGATCTTTTAGGGGTTCCTTTTTTTACCTTTTGAGGTACTACGAAAGTTTATAAACAAGGAAGTTAAGCCCGAACAGCCTACCTATTATAATTTAATCGTTTTTTTTGAAGACTGTTAATTAGCATTCCTGATTCGTACTGCAAGAGTGCGGTACCTACTGCGTAGGTACCTATCACTTCTTAAAAAAATCGCAACTGAATGTGTGAAACGCGATGAAATAAATAGGGGGTTGAATTTAGAGGGGTAGAAAAAGTGCGTTTCAAGTTAGAATGAAAAGACAAAAGATCGGCTAGAAGAGCGAGAGATAGCTAGATAGGGCGTGGGTAAATATAATTAAACGAAGGAAGTTTAATACATATATTTGCCCACATAAGATTTGCACTGCCTGGCATTGTGGCAAGTAGTAAAAAACACTAATCGGCACTCTCCTCGTTCGTCAATCCGGTGTACGTGTGACGGCATTTTGACGTCTGGGTCGCTGATCACGTTCCAGGCTTCAGGTCCCATCCGGCCCGAAGAATCGGTAGCTCCGGAGTGTGAGCAGGTGGTGACAAGGGTCCACGTGGACGGCGCTCAGAAGTGAGAGTACCGTAAGAAGTCCTGGAAAGAACGTGATGCAGCTATATGAACAGTGGAAAAATCCAGCTGTTCTGCCAATGCCGTCAGGGTGGAGACAGAGACAAGGGAGAGCCGAGTAGAAATAATAATTTGCAGTCGTAAAAAAAGGCAGAGGCAGATCAGCTTTACACAAAATAAAGTAGAATAGAAGGGAAACTGTTGGAAACTCACCATTATTATAATGAACTTCTTACAAGATATTTATAAGAAAAAACAGCATGTCCACGCCGCGCCGGCTCGCGGCGGGCGTGGGACGCAGAGACGTAGGTAATGTAGTTAGTGACAATTAAATTATAATGTCCAAAAGAAAGAGCAAATGACCAGCTGACCTTTATCAAAGAGAATTTAAATACTACCTTTATATATGGCCTTGGGGTTCTCACTGAGGGAGCCACCACCCTAACAGAGCTTCATTGATTGGCTATCAGGATCGCCGTTTATTGGCTACTGATTCTACAATTTGATGCCATTAGTAAAAAATATTTCACAAAATAAGTTGCCATAAAAATTATTAATGGTCCAGGCTAATAACCGGCCAATAAAAACGTAAACAAAACGGAAAGAGATATTCGACACTGACAGGAAGATTATTTTGAATTTTTGTAAGGTTATCTGTCACTGTCATGTCGTAATGACAAATGTTTGTTTACAAAATAATTTAATAAAAAGTTAGAGAATAATTAATAGAATTTAGAAGTTAATTAGTTAAAATAATGAAGTTAATGAAAATTAAATTAGTCGAGAAAAAGCAATTGTGACATGTGCGAAAATAGGCTGCATTACAAGCTGTCTTACAGGCAACCTTAGGATGGAGAAAATTTTAAGAAACTTAATAAAGGGTTTTGTTATTTTGTCTTCTGCGAGATCGGCCGATCGAAAATACATTAGTCTGCGTTTGACTAAAAGCCTTAAGGTATATAGAAAAACATAGGAACCTATTTGTAACAAGACAAAATGAACTCTTGACATTTTTCTTATAGTTAGTCGTAGTCACGCACAAAAATCATTAGTCAAAATTGATTCCGTCATGTAATGACAATGGAGATGAGATACATATTAATATAAGATAAGATAAGTTATATTATGCCTAAAGTAGAATTAAATGAGGCGCATGGCCTAGCGCTCCCTGATTGAGTTCGGTCGTGCGGGGTAAGCAACGCTTCGCTCCGTCATTACTTCGATGGGTGAACGATTAATTTTATTCGACTGTCTAATGTGGTACGCGTATCGTAGCTTTGAAATTTATGATATTTTATAAAGCTTGTTAAAATATTTTTGGATATTATTTTTTAATTTTCCACATAGCAGGCACTTTATTAGATTTTGTTTGTATTTATGTCTATAAACATTGACTTAGAATTAAAAGTAACTAAAATAAGTCGGTTTACGGATGACAATTTTACGTGACTTCATAAGAATAGATTGACCTTGTCAATAACAGAACGTGAGCGATGACGTCACACTTTTTTGTGAATGCCGGTATTCATCGATTTATAAGACGCTATCACTTCGATAAAAATAAAAATATTTGCCGTTTACTATGCCAGAATTTTACATTCCATATTAGATAACTTTATTTGTACGACCCAGTAAGTTAATCTTCTTCGTTTCGATAGCACAAATTAAAGAAACAATTGATGAGGTAGGGTCAGATCCGTCCACACCAATGTGCTGCCAGGTCTATGGCGTTGTTATTAGCTTGAGTTAATATTATACCTAACTAGCGACCCGCACCGGTTTCGCACGGCTATATTATGCATGTATTATACATATAAACCTTCCTCTTGAATCACTCTATATCTATTAAACACACCGCATCAAAATCCGTTGCGTAAGCATACAAAGGGAAATAGGGACATAGGGACGGCGAAAAGTGACTTTATTTTATACTATGTAGTGATGATTAATTAAGTAAGTACCCAGGTATGCACAAAATAAATCTAAAGTCATCTAAATATAGAAAGATTCGACGCGGGTGGGCAACTGGGAACTGGGCAACTGGTAGTTATCAATTATACTACATTAACACATGGGTCGGAAAGCTTTAATGTACACAGTAATATTGCCACAAGATACCACGCCACCACAATATGTCTTGAGATTCATAAATAACTAGCTGTGCTCCGCGGTTTCACCCGCGTAACTCCCGATCCAGTAAGAATATCAGGATAAAAAGTATCCTGTAGCCTTCATTGATAAATGGACTACCCAACACAAAAATAATTTTTCAATTCGAACCAGTAGGTAGTTCCTGAGATTAGCGCGTTCAAACAAACAAACAAACAAACAAACTCTTCAGCAATATAATATTAAAAAGCCATCAAAGATGAACAATTTTCCCCGTTTTTTCTACATTTCCCACTGATTCTTCGCTCCCATTGATCGTAGCGTGATGCTTTATAGCCTAGCCTTTCTCGATAAATGAACTATCCACTTTTTTTAAACTTTTCAGCTTCATAATATTAGTATAGATAGATAGATATTTTCAAAAGAAAAAAAATTAACCATAACACTAGCCTAGTTGCTTAGCTTGGAGCTAGATGGCGCTGAGTAAAGTGTCCCTTATTTATTTATGTAACTTTCTGGTAATAAGTTACAAATAACCAATACCTCGCCATCACCGCCTCCCTCGTTAGCGTTCGAATTTTAAATTTCATCTCGAGTCATTTGCCGTTGCGTTGGCGCTGTTCGGGACACATGACGTCATTAGTCAACTGATTTATTGCGATGTCGTATCTTGATACTTGCTGTTAGATGACGAAATTGGCGCTTACTAGTTTTTATAGGAAAATAAAGTTGCGAAACGGCACTAGTTGATAGATCAAATGATCAAAAAGAAAATGTTTCATAACCTAAGACTACACTAAACGTTTCTTTTTCACTTATTAAGCTATTGCATAGCTTTTATCCCGGGCTTTGAGTGCGGCGACCGAATCAAGAAATTCCGTAACGAAAATATTTTTTAAGTTTAATTTACTGTTCTTAGTCTGAATATCCTTTGTTTGAAAAAATCAGCTGTTTTTCGAATTTACTTAACCTCCATTTTTTTTTTCGAATGTTCAAAAGTCGTAGTACAAAAGTTGTTTGTTAAGGTGCACAGAAGTAGCCCTCAACGGCTTGCTAGTATAATTACCAACAACCCTGTAACTGAACCGAATTGCACTGAAAGTTGGTATGCTAGAAGATAGACTTTTTTTACTGATATTCCCACGGAACTGGAAATTACGCGAACGAAGCAAAAGTGTATTTTTTAAATATATTTTATACTAAACAATAACTCACCAATCCATCATCTTAATACGTATTTCTAAATATTATGCATAAAAAAGCTATTCTGTTTATTACTATCTCTAAACATATCTCAAACTCTACACAACTTGAAAACTATATTTTATATTTTCTTTTATTTTCACCCTTTTTCAATTAATGTTTAATAAATCACACAATTTATATACACAACATAACTGAAGGAGTTAGTCTGCTAGTTTAGTTACTGAATTGTTGCAACCGACAAAATAACTGCTCATAGTATCTGGTCCCATTTCCGTGTTAAAATTTGCTAAAGTATCAAATAACTTTGTTGAACTACACAAGTCTCGGCGCAGTCACTGTGTCGCTGGAGGTGGCGACATGACGAATGGCCGCGCTCGAAACCGTTCCAAATTTAAAATCTGCCGCGTAACGTTCTCCTAATAGCATTGTTTGTTGAAGATAAAGGGGTTCGGACACTGGCAAGTCAGTTGACGTCAAATTAAATATGAATGTATCAAGCGAAGCAAAATCTCACTGGTTTCATTTAACAGTTTAAATTACTTTAAAATGAGTTTTAATTTGACGTCACGTGACTTGCCTGTGTTCGAACCCGTTTAACCCCTTTTACATTATTTACAAAAAGCCAGCAAGCACAATTTATTCTTACTTGAACTAATTTTTTACTGTAACAAACAAAACGGCTCTAAACGTTTCGTTCGCCAACAATCAATAATACATTATCATAAACTATCTAGTTAAATGTTGCAAACGACGAAAGTACGTTTGACATTTCCTACATTATGATGTGATAGCCGCTTTTTCACGTACGTAGCGTCAGGCTTGAGGCTTGATGATTGACCGTCTCCGGTACACTTAACCGCGTAAACCTGCCAGTGACTTTAGCAATTTTCACGCATCGGCTGAATGAGCGATTTTCTTTTGCTTTACATTAGTTTTAATGGCGCTGAAAATTTTTAAGTGTTTGCTTGAGATTTACAGACTTTGTAATCTCGAGATTATTTATAGAAATAATACAACCCAAAGCACAATTTTAGTACTCGACAATGGGTCTACAATTCTGATGGATTAAAATTGCCGCATGTCCGACCAGGTGTGGGCAAAACCATCACGGACTGGGTCCCGGCAGGCAACCCTGCGGCAGGCCCAGAAGATGGCGAGACAAGTTGGACTTACGTCGAAGGGACTGGACCCAGCTGGCACTAGACAGGGAACAATGGAAAGAGGGGGGGAGGCCTTTGCCTTGCAGTGGGACGGTATAGGCTAAAAATTAAAAAAAACTGTGCGTGTACTTATGAACGCGCGTGAGAAGTTAAACGTCCGTCTGTCTGTCCGTGCGTCCGTCCGTCTGATATTTATTTTGCGGGCAGCTTCAACAACTTTAGTGTTAAAATTTCACTTAAAATTTCACTCTCGCAGCTTCGACCTGTTTTACTTTTGGGTTACGCAGCTGCAACATGTGATTTTTGTGTTACAGATGCGCGCGCGCATATAAAATTTCACTCATCATTATGGTTCTGTCCTCAAAAGGTAAAAAAAGGAACCCTTATAAGATCACTTCCTTGTCCGTCTGTCTGTCTGTATGCTTTTTTCATACCGCGCCTAAAGACATAATATACCTAAGTTCAAAAATAAAATAAAAAATTGTTGACGATGTATAAATATTTTAGATTATTCGTAGGTCTAAGATGTAGGTAAGTACTATGTTTTCCCTCACAGCGGGGTATAAATCTTCTATTAACCATAGACCTACCTTGTAAACAGACAGACAGATTAAGAGTTCACGCTAGATGCACTCGAATTAACAGTCTGATGTTTTGATTAAGTTTATCTCTTTGATAGGAGTTGCGTAAAATCATGCAAATATAAATAGACTGCAAAGAAAAATAATTACGTTAAAGTTATTACACCTACTTAGTAAAACACAGATAGCTAGAAGTAAAAGTTGCACAAACGGGCGGCCTTATAGCTAAAAGCGATATTTCCAGGCAACTTTCGAATGGATATAGTGGCTGTTGATATACCTAATCTTTTGACAAAAGAAAATTTGCAGCTAGATGTCGCTGTATATGCAATATCAGCATTGGTACTGCGTGCAATATTTTTTTTATTTCGAATCCACTATAATTAGATATACCTACTTCCCAGTTAAGCCAAACAAAAACCATTTTCTCCACAAAAAAATCCAAAATCAAAGCTTGATAGTTACAATGGCCTTATCGCTCAAAGCGATCTCTTCCTGGAACCAAGTCTAACAAGCACAGACGTAACGTTATTTTTTCGTAGCCCCTTTTTAACCCAAGTTAGAATTTCGTATTTTTCTGCTCTATACACAAAAACCATTTCCTCCACAAAAAATACCAAAATCAAAGCTTGATAGTTACAAAGGATGGCCTTATCGCTCAAAGCGATCTCTTCTAGGCAACCTGGAACAGAGTCAAAAAAGCACAGACGTAACCTTATTTTTTCGTAGCCCTTTTTTAACCCCCATTAGAATTTCGTATTTTTCTGCTCCATAGGTACTTACATAGAAGAAAACAGAATATTAGCTACGTCACCATTATTCCATTTGTAACCAAATCATTGTGGTGACGTTTGTAAGTGACGTTTACTGGACATTACCGACCCTTGCAAGGAGGGGTGCAAAATTAGTACCTACATTCATTCTTACAGTCAGATTATTAGTAAGTATAGAGTTGACTCATAGGTACTCTAGTTGCCTGGAAGAGATCGCTTTGAACGATAAGGCTGCCTTGTGTGGCACACACTCTCGCATGCAAGCCTGAGATTGTGCTTAAATAAACTTAGCTAAATTCTAGCTAAATGGTATTTAACGGGTAATCTAAAATTACATTATCTAGCTGTTCTGGCCATATACAAAAAAATAGATGTAGTTCGATGCTCAACCCTAACGAATATATCTACACAAAAAAATCATACAAATCGGTTCAGCCGTTTCGAAGGAGTTTGGTAAGTAACTAACACCGCGACACAAGAATTTTATATACTATACTGGGTGTCCCGGCAAACATTGTTTTGCTATTTACAAAAAAAAAGAAAAAAAAATATAGATGTTGTTCGATTCTCAGACCTAACGAATATACACAAAAAAAATCATAAGTACTTTGGAGGAGTTTGGTAACAGCTAACACCGCGACACGATAAGGATTTATGAATAAATATGTTAATAGGTAAGTAACAAAGGTTGATATTCAGTTCAATCATGTTTAAGGTCCAATTGAAGACCCGGGGTCCCATTCGAAGCCTCGAGGTCTTACTGCACTGCGCTCATCTATGGGAAAACTAACAAACTGTACTGGTACCAAATACATTTTTTATGAATTATATCTATTACAAGCGCCTTGTAAAACTAAAATGCAATGATGACGAACCGCCCAACTAAGAAAATGCTAGTATTTATGATCCATTCATTAATTAAATACGACGACCTAGTCGGCACATAGTGGAATCGCATTGACGCCCTTGAGATGTGGTGCTGGAGAAAGATGCTCCGCATTCCGTGGAGAGCATTTCGTATATTGCGGGAACTCAAAATTTCCTCGCAGCTGTCACCCGAGTGCCTTCGCAGAGTCCTTGAATACTTCGGTCACTTTCGAAGGAAAGATGGTAACAACCTTGAGAGGCTTATCTTGACCGGTAAAGTGGATGGGAAAAAAATATATACAAAAACTAAAATTAAATACAACATTAAATAGAAATAAACATATAATACACAAACTTCAATGAATACCTGACCTAAAAACTTCGAAGTTTACAATACAACTTGTATTGTAAATAAATATATAAGCAAATAAAGTAAATACCTACATTTTATGTAAGTATCTACTTATCGTTTAGTTATTATCACGGCAACCGTAATAAAATCCCGGGTCTCACGCAGTCACTGAATAAAATATCCACAAATATAAGCCAGAATAGGGATCCTTTTATTCCTTTGAAAAATGCACTAATCATTTGTACCTTCCGTGCATAAACTAGCAAACAACCTGGCAAACTGATATGCGTCACTGATTTTTGGAGGTAGTTAGTGGTATGTATCTCCAAAGGGAAGATCTTCCACCGGGCAGGTGTTATACCCGGTAGGCCGCGGCCCAACGATGTTTCGTTGGAACTTGTATATGAGCTTATCTTCAGAAAAACTTCGCTTGCGCGATCTAGGATCTCCGATCGGCTTAGTGGCGCCATCTGTTGGTGGTGATGTGAAGCGTCGCCACAGATTCATGGTGGAAATCATACACACTCGCATAAAGCGTTTTGTTTCGTTATTCTTTATTCGTACAGCAAAGGAATGGAATCAATTTTCCTAGGCATGGTGCATTGTCTTTTTGGATGGTAATGCCGATCCGTTGGCCAAGGTATAGCAGCCGGCCTTATGGTCATCTGGAAACGAGGATAATTTATAATTTAGAATCTATACCTTCGAATTTTAGAAGAAAATCTAGAGGTGATCCGAACTGACACCCTTCTTATCGTAATTTATAATTTAGAATCTATACCTTCGAATTTTAGAAGAAAATCTAGAGGTGATCCGAACTGACACCCTTCTTATCGTGTTAGAGATTCAGCTATTGTCTGACCCTCAGCTTGCAACAGCGACGGCAGCATCATCAGTGCTGGTTTTAGGACACATTGGACAATGGACATTGGAGAAGCTGCTTCTAAAACTACTAACATAGTTGACCATGATCACAATGCTCTTCTGAAGTGAGCCCATCGACTCATATTTTATCTGCACCGGTCTATTTGGTTCCAAAATCAGTTAAGTGACTCTCAAAGACTGAAGATTACGACCGAGTGATTTTCACTCTTTTAGGTTCACAGAATTAGTTGGAATGGGATATTTTATCTCAAACAAACTTGATCATTGATCAGTCGTTTTTACCCCTCAAGAAGTCGAACTTCCAAAATTCCTTTCTTAGTGCGCGCCTACTTTCTAAAAGGAAAACCCAGGCGAAGTTTTAGACTCTTGAGTTTCAGAGACTTTGTGACTAATATTCTATAGGGTATGTACTTATTATATTAGAGTCAGAACTCTCGTTCAAAACTACTTTTACTCAGAAAAACAGTAAGTTGACCGAAGGGTTGGTGGGAGGTCGATGGAAAAGTAATTTTCCCCGATTACGAGTTATGATTGTAACATAATTATTTTTGATTAAATAGTCTGAATAAATTAGCTTGAAGAGTTCGCTATGCTTTATTTGTTCGTTCAGAATTGCGAATCTTGAGCAACCCCTATGGAATAAAGGCACTTTCACAACTACCCTTCAGTTTGTTTATATCGTAACATTTGCATTCCATTTCATTTGGAGCCGACCCTTGGACATTTTTATTAGTATTTTAGTGTCTTTTTATTTTTATTATTTGAAGGGTTGAGGGTAGTTTGTTTTTTGGGTTTACGAGAGTTGAAGTGGTTGGTAGGGGGTTTTGGAGACCTGTAGTTATACCACGTTGTGTTGGAATGATGCCTGAAATTTTTGGAAGCTTTTTGCAGCAATGCCAATTATTACTCTCTACATGTCAATTATTAGTCACATCTACAGTTTTTTTCAATTAATCTATACTGTTCCACTGTTGGACAAGGGTCTCTTTTACACCTTTACCAGCATCACCCACAATCTTAGGAGTCAAATAATTAATAAAAATTATTCCTCTCTATCAGGGGCCCTACCGCGGTAAGTGCGTCGGCTTCAAGCCGACGTCGATATCCCAAACCGCGTCTCACAATGGGCAGAAATTTGAGCTTGCTTTTCATAGAAATTTTGAATAATTAAGTAGTGTTTTCGTGTGTTTTAAGTATGCAGGATTGCCGGAGACATCAAAACATTAAAAAATAAGTGATTATGGTTTTATTATTTAATAAAAAAACAAAGTCATATTTTGTAGTGTTTTTTAGAAATAACAAAACCAGAATAACTTATTTTTAAATGTTTTGATATCCTCAACAATCCTGCATACTTAAAACACATGACAAAAACCAATTAATTTTTCAAAACTCCTATGAAAGACAGGCTCAAAATTTCGTCCAGTGTGGGGCGCGCGTCGGCGTAAACCGACGCGTTGGTTTGAATCCGACGCACTTACCGCGGTAGACCCCCTGACTGCAAAATTATAACCACCTTCCCCGTAGAACCCAGAATATCGAGAAAAAATAAATCAATAAAAAATATTTAATGGACTATACACATAAAAGTAATCACAAGAAAGAAGCTAAAGAGAAATAAGATGCTTATTGTGACAGGGATGATTGAAGGAAAGACCGACAGATAGAAGCCCAATACCTTCGATGGTATCCAGGTGTCTGAAAAGCTGGAGATGGCAGTCAAGTGAGAGCTGGCAAAGACAAAGACTGCAGCAGATCGTTCAGTACGAGACGTCCCTGACGTGAAGTCAAGGTCTTGAATGGACGATTGAGAGGGAGGAAGAGGTTTGCATCCAGTTACGTAATGTAACCACCTCTTCCGTAGATCTAAAGTAGGCTACATTAAAGGAGAGCTGAATAAATGTCGGTATATCATTTCTTTGTAACATTCTGAAATGTATAAAGTACACTGACGAGCAATAAAAACAAAAATCTGTGTCGGAAATATTATATTCTGATTTATTAGGCGTTTTCACTGCGTGATGCGTTTGTAATGAAAACGTAGGCCCTGAAACTACTGAATACTAAACCAATTGAAGGATCTAGTATGGAGATACATTGAATACCGGTATCTCAACGTCAGCAATACCTATTAGCTTAAGCTGTTCGTTGATTTTATCAGCGCACAGTCAATCAGTCAGTCATGACTTTGGATTTTATAGTAATAGACATTGATTTTAATATCAAGATACTCAAGACCTATACCTGTATAGGGAAAGTATGCTGTCAAAATTGAGGTTGGATAGGTTCATCGATCATATAACCGAAGATAGGTTAAATAAATAAATAAATACCGTATTCAACCAATGACGTCTCAACCGACTCATTATTTTTTCTTCACTCATCCGATTTTTATTTCTTACTCTATCTATCTTTTTATTTTTTATTCTTTATGCAATGGACATTATTCCTAACTCAACCGGATATGTTAGAATCATATCGGTGTGAAATGGAATTGGTGTGGAAATGGAAAAAATGGAATTGGTGTGAAACGGGTGAATGTACCGAAGAGGTTCGGTACATTCACCCGGTCCTTTTGAAGTATGAGTGTTATAGATTACTTTGTCCTACAGTGTAGTACTAACATGGACAGGTAAAGTACATAGATAATGTTCATCGCCAGAGTGGCTTTCACATCAGTTGGTACCTACACGAGCGGTTTACTGCTTAACGTTAACTTTTATTTGTTCACCTGCTCGCTTATTCATCTTGTTTCTACAGCTCAACGAATCTCAATCCAAACTTACATTAAAACTGCGTCCTTTGGTTTCTCCCGCGTATGTCCTTCTCTATCCCCTAAACTATCACTATGGCAATTTTCATCCAAAAATCGGTCTAGTCTTTTGATCGTGAAAAGGGAACAAGTAAATAAATATACAAACAAACAAATCAACAAAAAAAAAAACCAATTTTCTGATTTATAATCCCTACCTATTAGTTTGGATGTGTAAAAGCGTCGTGGGTTTGAATCCTGGCAGCTGTGCACCAATAGATTTTTCTAATGACATATTTATTGACATTCTTTTACGAAGGATTCGACGAAGTAAGGCACCACCTTGTACTTAACCAACTGTTTTATACCTACTTCATGCGAATAAATGAATTTGAATTTCAAGGAATACATCGTGAGGAAACCCCCTCGGGTTATCTCACGATGTATTCCTTCTTCCCTAAACCCTCGTTTGGCTCGTCAATACGCCTGGAGCCAACTAAGCCGCGGGTTTCATCACCATGTCCGGCTTTTGAGCCCACGATCTTCGGAATGAAAGTCGAAGTTTCAAGTAAGACCAACGCCGCTATAATATATACATACAAATAGACTTAGGTAAGTGGCTGCACGGCCACAAGAACTCGATCAATGGTCCCGGTCCAATAGCAGTCACTTTTTGAATACAGAAGCCACGTTTTGAAAAATAATAGGTGTAAAGTCGAGTATCCCCTTAATTATTTCAATTAGATATCTAAACTACGTATAGATTCACAGGTGAAAAAATAGAGTAACAGACAAATCAATAAACAAATTAAAAAGTAGAAAAGATTCGAGTACTCAAATCTAAAAGTTTCGAGATCTGTTCGAGTGCTAATTCCGGTCCAGAGCGAGGCGGCGTAACTCGTGAATGAGCTATTAATAAAACTGTGTATTTATACTTTCAACTTCGTTTTCCTGAAGTTTATTTTTCCGATGTTAATTGGGGCTTCTGAAAAGTTTCACTGCTAGCTAGTAGGTAGTACCTACCTACGGTTGGTTGGAGTCAGAATTGCAGACCGACTGTAGAGCTTTGAAAATGCTATTATTAGAATGATTTCAACTCGTGAATAGTGAATAGGTATCTTCTAGGAAGGCGTGTTACATCTTGGCCCGCATCGTCACCTACCATCAGGCAGGTGGACAGTGGTCAATCGCTGACCTATCATATGTAAAAAAAAACCCAAGCAAGAGTCTAAAGTCTTACTCGAGTTCAAGTTTTCAGTCTTTCAACTAATTAATTTATTAGATAAATATAATTAGAAAGAAACAAGTTTTTTTGTAACCGAAGGAAACTACTTACTTTTACATAAGAAAATAAAATAAAAATACATAATGTGGGGTTACAAAAAGGAATACCTACGACTCAGGCTTTAGCGCTACACACCGCTACATTATTATTAAAAAAACATTCCATTATTTAGTAGGAATAAATATATTTGTATTTTGGATTACCCCATAGTATATCTATGACTACCCCTGTAAAAATTCTCATCCAATTCTTTAGTAGGTATATTTAGATCTCTACCTACATGTCTCTACGGTGGGTCTGCAATTCTGACTCTGACCCTACGTAAAATTAGACAGAGACCGTTTCCACCACCTCCAATTCGTTCATATAACGTCACTGCTTTAGATTGAATTGGAAACCTTAACAGAATCACACCAATGACATTTATTTTTTGGAATTTTCGTTCTAGAATTATATACCTGTTGTCTTCCCTTATATTGAACTAAAATGTTATATTGATGGCGATCACTTGAATAGTTTATATTCTAGTTTGTTTTAATAGGTATTTAAAAAAATACCTTTGACTTAACCTAGGTATAACCTAGTCTAACTGTAACTTAAGTACTTAAAAGTTATCAAACAAGGACCTATTTTTACTTACAAATTTTCATAAAAATTGTCGTTTGGTAACGTTAGGTTTCTATTCTTAAAAGTTATATTTATTTATTTACGGTTACCTTTTTATCAAGGGTTTAACTGACATTTAGACATCTTTTTATTGCGAAACTGTTAAAAAAGTATTAATTTTGCATGTTTGCATTAAAATCATTCTAAACAAATACTGACAAACTTGAGTGTAGATAACTTGACTTGTAGATTTAACCCAGCCAAGTAAGATCTAAATAAGATAAGCTAGTTCGAATCTATATAGTTTGTCCAAAAGCCTAAAAGTAAAGTCTATGGTTAATTTACATTTTAATTTTATTAGTAAGGTAACCTACTTAACTTCCCCCTAGTCCAAAAATCATGATTCAATAAATAATTACAAAACTTTAATCAATTTATAAACTTTTACATAAGGACTCAACAACGTCTATCAATCCACAAAATCAATGAAAGTTTTCTTAATCAACACTAAGATGCTGCATCATTTGTCATATCAAACGAGACAAAGTGCCGGGCGTCGGCCTCGTCGCATCTCTAATCAATAATTCCGCGCAAACTCTGCGCCTCTCACTCCGTAGACATTACATGAACGACGTTAAAACCTTTACGGACAAATAACACAACCTCTTTACACAATTTTTTTTTTTTTTTTTTTTTTTTTTTAATGTAACTTAAAATTACCGCTACTGTCGCTGATGTAGCGCTTAAGTCTACTATAAAATAACATTATAACTATATTAACTAACTAAAATCTAATGACAGAATAAAAATGTCATAGGTACATACACACACATAAACAAACAACAACACAAAGAACTTGTTTTAATTTTTTTTTTCTTTAACCTTATTTTGTATTCTTTTTTTTTTTTTATTATTATTATTACTATATTTATCTTACTATATTTTTTTTTTCCTTAATTTTCCCCTTTTTCTTTTTTTTGTACTCTCTAATAATACTGTATTATTTACATTCTATACTTCTTACTACTTCTATACTACTTCTATACTTTACACAATTAAAGAAAAAAAAACTTTAACGTGGCAGAATTGTAGCTACTACTTCTATTCGTAAATGCTGAATAGAAAGTCGGGCTGGGCGTGGCGACCAATCAGAAGTGTCACGCGTCGCGACACGGTGACATTTCGAACCAATGGCAGGACTTTGTGCGTGGGTGGCGGTGACATTTTTAACCAACCGAATTGAGCCCGCCCACGTAGTTAAATACATTTTCCTGGTTAGGGAATTTAATTTATACATATTTACAGGAAGACGTGTTTTCACCCACAATTTATTTCTGTTTCTTAGACCAATAGATTTGTATGAAAGTGCTGAAGAATTCCTGACTGAGTGACTAATAATAAAAAACGCACATTTTAAACCAATGCCACTAAAATTTGGCATAAGTATTACTGATGGTTATTATGATGTAGGCTTCCATTATGAAATAATTTTCACCGAGAAAGATGCGAGTAACAGCTAGTTGCTCTATATTCTCTTAGTTAAGCCTTTTAGTTATTATAATATTATTCCTAACTTAGTTCTCCAAGAAGCACTTCGAAATGTGTCTTGAAGATACATGCAGAAATCTTATTTAGTTGTTTTAGAATGATTAATTAATTAACCTATAATGATTTAATCTTTCTATAAATACACAATTTTATCTTAAAAAAAATAATGTACTTAATAATATTTTGCTAGTATAATTTATTTTTGGGTCTAAATAACTAGCTTTAGCCCAGGATTTCTCCCGCATAGTAGTTCAATTTTCCAGAATGTTTAATGGGTAGGAGGCTCTGGTACTGCAATTTATATTTCAATATCCGTAACAGTTAGTTCATCGTATTTAAGGTCTTAAACGCGTTTATTTTTTGTTGTGCAAATCAACCTTAGTGTTAAAGTTTACTAGGTATGGCTTTTTGAATACATACTAAAATATAAGTATTTGTATTTTGTCTGGCACCGAGACATAATTAACGTTCCACATAAATTCGGTTTGTGGTAATTGCTCTTATGAAATGAGTTAGGTTAGGATCAATAATTGAGCCTGGTAGAGCTCAATAATACCTAATGATTTACTTAAAAGGTAGAGTAAGTAGTAGGTACCTAAATATCGATAACTAGGGGCTATCTCAAATTGGCAGCTTGCAACTATTGCGTCTCACTATGCGCTCCACGGTTTTAACTCTATAGTGAAAATACAAAAAAATGATTTAAGGAACTTGCTTACATTTAATTTAACGTTTTTTTTTTAATTTTGGCAATATGGCGTCTAATTGTGTCATGGCATGGGCGCATACCTACTACTGTCCCTACATATATTACGTCCATGGGCATTGGGCAATGGTTAATTTTGATTACTGTCATGTCTTTAGTGACATTCGCAAGGTTAAGACCCTGGTTAAGACAAATCGATTAAGGTAAGAATCAACTAAATCGATCTACGTGTTGGCATGACCTCTAGAGTGATACATAGAAACTAACAAACATACAGTCGGCTGTATAATTGCATCCCTCGGTAGAGTTCTAAAATGACTATTATTGAAATGTTTGTATTCTAATAATTTATGTTTGATTATTTGGTGAGTCAGATGACTTTAAACTTCACCTAAAGCAGGTGTCTAGAATCCTGCTTGTGTTAAAAACATTCTTATAACAGCCGTTTTGGAGCTCTACGGTGGGTCAGCAATTATGCAGCCGACCGTACACACGTAAGTAAGTACCTATCAAACATCCTTTGCATCGAGCAGTTGGGTTCAAATCATTATCTTTGAACAATTATTTGTATGAACATCTTTCCTTTTTTTTTAACATATAGCTCAGTCTTTGACCACTATCACACTTGCTTGGTGGTTGGTGACGGTGTGGCCTAAGATGTAGCATGCTTTCCTAGAAGTAACCTATTCACTAGCGACTTTAAGACCCCAAATTGTACACGTCAGGAAAGACAGACAACAAATTCCATTCCCTTGTACCTAAATATATATTTTTGCAAAATAAATAGACATCGTTCCTATTTTTCTTATTACAATTATGATTCCTTTCGTGTTCTGGGCAAATAAAGTCAGAGTAAGTAGAATAATTTTTGCCACACAACAATTAACTGAAATGAGCAAATCGATTTACTCGTAGTTAATCTTTAAATCATTCGATAACTAAGCTACAATAATTATGGTCTAAATATTGCGTGTGTTCAAAGCGTGCCTCCGAGATATTATCAAAATTAGACCGATTCTCGATCTCGGCACGAGCTTCTGGAAATCGATATTTTAAATCGATGGTTTTAAAATCGATTTTAATCCTGCCCTTGGCTTCCGTGCATAAAATGATTCTACTTTGTTGAACTGCTCCTATATAATATCGGAAGGTTGATCTGTCAGACAGATGCCCAATTTGCATATGTTTTCTCTCAAAAAGATTACGTTTGGTAAACAAGAACCTGAGTGTTTTAAGTCCGTATTTTCCATAAATAAAATGGATATCGCACTTTCTGGAACTTCGTCTAATTAATTACGCCTTACGTACCTACTGTAAACTGGTATTGTAAGTACGATGGCAGTACCTATATTTAACCGCTTATGTATCGCCATATTTAATTGATCTTCTTTTGTCTTTCACTCCTTGAAATTTTCATACTTATATATCCAACTAGCGACCCGCCCCGGCTTCGCACGGCTATATAATGCATGTATTATACATATAAACCTTCCTCATCACTCTATCTATTAAAAAAAACCGCATCAAAATCCGTTGCGTAGTTTTAAAGATTTAAGCATACAAAGGGATATAGGGACAGAGAAAGCGACTTTGTTTTATACTATGTAGTGTTATAGATTGTTTTGTTTTGTATGATTTTTTATAGCTAACTAAATGATTGGTTAGCGTTTGACCACTATCGTATCTGCCTGATGGTAGGTGACGATACGGCCTATGATTTAGTGCACGCTTTCCTAGAAGAAATTAACTCATATTAGGTGTATTAACCTAAAAATTACATGAAAAAACTCCCAATATAAAACTTTTTGGACCGAATTTATAAAAAGGAGGAGGTTCTCTATTAGACGCGTGCTTATACCTTTGTAGGTATATTTTTATGTATTAAGTACCTATGTCTGCCGATTACTCGAAGACGGCTTAACCGATTGAGTTGATTCTTATTTTTTAGGGAGGTCCCAAATTCTTAGTTTTCATTATCTACCACAAGAATCTAATAGGTACACAGGTTCAGCATAAAGCATTTAGGTAGAACCACCTTCTCATTCCGAAACTCTTCAATGAATTCTATTATTATATCTCTCCACAAACTTACTAGTTTAAATAAAATAATTCCAAATAAAAATGTCTGCATACCAAACAAATTCCTGAATAATATCGCAATGTAAACCAGTCGATCACAAAATTACAATTTCAAATTTTGTAACGAAGAGTTCTCACAGTGACTACCCTGAGGCTATGAGTGTGACGCATCGCAAAATATGTGAGATATTAAGATTCTTTGCGTTTTTATAAAATACTAGCTGCGCCCCGTGGTTTCACCCGCGTAAGTCCGATCTTTTAATTCTCACCGTTTAAACCTTCCCTAGACCTCCACGAATAATTCAAGACCAAGATAAGATAAATCCGTTCAGCCGTTCTCGAGTTTTAGCGAGACTAACGAACAGCAATTGATTTTTATATATATATAGATAGATTTTCGGTTCTGTGCAGTTAATCTATACTACTTTTACATCTTTTTAACCGACTTCAAAAAAGGAGGAGGTTCTCAATTCGTCTGTATGTTTTTTTTTTTGTGTGTATGTTACGCGATCATTCGAAGGCGGCTCAACCGATTGAGATGATTCTTTTTGTGTTCGAAAGGTGATACCTCAGGGATGGTCTCATAAAAATTTGGTGAGGATCTGATGACAATCTTCGGAGTGATGAACAGAATTGCACCTCGAGAGTGCAGCAAATTGCCCAGTTTTCGATTTCCACCAGTAGAATTGGCACATAAGCGAATAGTTACCGATAAATGGAATATCTGAAACCACCTTCTCATCAGAAAACTCTTCAATCGGTTACGATTACAGGTTACAATATGAAGAATTTCGTCAAATTTAGTCGCCGGACTGGGTTTGAATGAATGTTGATAGAGAACCATATCTTAAATGAAGTTCTGATGAGGATCTTCGAAATGATGAACAGAATTGCACCTCGAGAGTGCACCAAATTGCTCATTTTTCGATTTCCACCAGTAGAATTGGCCCATAATTGAATAGTTATCGATAAATGGAATATCTGAAACCACCTTCTCATCAGAAAACTCTTCAATCGGTTACGATTACAGGTTACAATTTGAATAAAATATTCGTGTTTGCCTCGCCGGACTGGGTTTGAATGAATTTTGATAAAGAACCCTATCCTAAATGAAGATCTGATGAGGATCTTCGGAGTGATGAACAGATCTGCACAGCGAGATTCAACCAATTGCTCAGTTTTCCATTTCCACTAATAGAAGTGGCCCATACACAAATAGGTACCGATGAATGGGGCATCTGAACACACCTTCTTATCACCAAACTCTTCAATGGGTTACAATTAGGTACAGGTTGCAATTTGAAGAAACAGTCGCTTTCGCCTCATGGAGTAGAATTTTCAGTGACAGCGGCACTGAAAATGGTTAAATAAAAAAATTAATAAAATTTAAAAAACCGACTTCAAAAAAACCTGAAAACAATAATTAATATATACCTATAATTATATGATTATTTATATAATTATATAATTAATATATAATATTATAATTTGTCTATAGGTTCTAATATTATTAAAAAATATATTTTTGTTTTTATTTGTTTATACCTACCAATACGACTTCGAAACTACTGGACCGATTTTGATAAAACTTTGTATGAGGATACATTGATTAATTGGAAATAACAAAGGCTACTTTTTATCCTGATATTTGCTAATCTATACAAATATTTTAAAGCGAAAATATTTTGTTTTGTTTTTTGTTTTGGCACAGCTCTGGCTGTACGTATAATCAGTAATTTCCAAAAAAATGTAGACGATTTTTAATGTAGGTACCTAACTCTGTCATCCATAAAAAGTTTAGCATATTCCCATCATCCATATTCCCGATCAGAATTCCGATTAGTAGGATGAGTGGAAATATCTTAATATATATAAATCTCGTGTCACAATGTTTGTCCTCAATGGACTCCTAAACCACTTAACCGATTATAATAAAATTCGCACACCATGTGCAGTTCGATCCAACTTGAAAGATAGGATAGCTTGCATCTTAATTTATCCCGATATTCCCACGGGATCGGGAGTTACGCGGGTGAAACCGCGTAGGGCAGCTAGTTATATTATATATTTCCCGTTGTTGCTCCGATTATTATGTGTGGATTATCCTTCACGCAAAAACTACTGAATGAATTGCGATAAAACTTGGTATGTAGAATGTAGATAGTTAGAGACCTGGAATAACACTACTTTTTCCAGATTTCCATGTTCTCTAGTGATCAGGCTCAGATGATCAGGATTGCGGGATAAAATCGGTAATCCTAATACAAAGAGTTGAAAGTTAAAACTCTGGCATCAACAAATAAAAATTAAAACCGTAAAATCGCATTCGAATTTCAAAAATGATTTTCATAAATGACAGTTGGTATCGCGTGCAATATGACGCGGCCAGCAGCCCCCGGCAAAGCTTCCAAATTCAAGTCCGAATCATTGTTGTACCCAGCCCGGGGCTCGTCACTCGCGTGATCAATCGAGACAATCGACCTCTTTCGAACAATAAGGAGGCGGAGCGCTAAAGAAAAAAAAAGAAATATAATGTTTATGATGTTTTGCCTACAACTTGAATTATTTTTCAAGCCAAAGGGCTGTAACATTTTGGAACAATAAATGGCGGTAATTTTTCGATCCGGACCATTATGTACAAGTCTTGTATAAATCCAAGTTAATTTAATATCAAATTCCCATTTCATACAATTTCGTTTTCATACGGTTCCCGTTTCACAAAGATTTTGTGTGTTAACCCTTCAAACCTATGCCAATGTATAGACACACTGAGCGCTGCTAGTAGGTAATATTTATAAAAGAAAAGTATATAAGTAGTATATCCGTTGTCCCATAATAGCACAGCACCCATAATAACACAAGTCTATAGTTACTCAGCTTGGGGCTAGATGGCGATGTGTGGAATGTCCTGTTTGTATGTCCTCTATACAGTGCCAAAGGTTAATAAGATGGACGCTCAAATAAATTACAAAGCAAAAGATTAATAAATAATAATCGATATTGCAGTCTTTGCAGACAGCGCCACCTAGTCAAAAGCTACTATAGGCTTTTATTATGGTGACCGGACAACGTATAGATAACATACTTTTCTTTTAATTACTTACTCTACCAAATTATTCCAAGATATCATCCCCAAACTCGAAGTTTGCGTGACAAAAGGAGTTTTGACAGCTCTCATTATTTATATTAAAAAAAAATACTTTTCTTTGGTAAATATGTAAACCTACATAAGTAAGTTTTGACGCGACTACTATACCAGTATTCATACCCTTAAATTACTGCCTCTTTTACAATAACCAATTTGTTACCTAACGCATAAAACGTGTAAGCAATATCTATTTAAGGACTTGACCATTAAAAACAACAACGTCAGACTATAGTGTGCTATAGTTCGAACCAACTCGACAACACAAAATCAATTTATCGTCCCCTAATAGAATAAAACTCGATAATGGAAAGTTTAAAAATTAACGTTAACCTGGCACGCGATGTCACACGGAGTGACAGCGAAATGTCGTGTGACGTGACTCGGGGAAATGTCACCGCGTGACACTTGGTAGTTTCACGGCGCCGCATGTCTTGCCACGTTGGTAGACCTCAAATATTTATTTTTAATTAATTCTTTGAGTCATTGAATGTCGTAGAGATATAATACTCTCTTATAGGGACTTGAAATAGATAGCACACAAGGCCGTGCGTCTATAGAGCGCTACTGTGAAGATTAATATAAAAATAAATAAATACATTTATTCAAAAAACCATTTTACAATGTAAACTATGAACTAAAAATACAAAAACACAATAAATTACATTTGCCTGAACCAGGATGTTCCTGTGCTTTAAGCGAATAAGGACTTAGAGTTATTAACTTAGACGGCCGCACGCCTAGGGTGCTTTCAATATCAAGTCCCTTATAGTCAAATAAGCCATAACAGCAACAAACTGGACATCTTCTCTTGGTGCTCGGCGACGCGCGACACGACGTCGAGGTTGACAAGACGACTTCAACCGCCTCGAGCCAGGTTGGCCAGAGGTGGGCCAAAACCATAACCGATGGAGGGAGATTGCCAAGCAGTGGGACACTTTGTGGTTAGAAAAAAGTTAATAATAAATAAATAAATATTTCAGGACATATTACACATCGCCATCCAGCCCCAAGCTAAGCAACTTAATGCTTGTTCCCATTAGTTCCCATTAGGCTTTATTGTTTGAGTAGTAGGTTTTAGCAATCGTTTAAGAATTAATCTCCTATGTAAGAGCTCTCCTATAGGGTCCTTGAGAATCAAAGTAAAATTTGCTCATTCCTAAAATGCTACCGATGACGACGCCACAGACATATTAAATCCACTGACAGATACACACCCTGATGCACATTGATGTCTAACTTAAAAACGAACCACTTCTTTCTTTTGAAATCGGTTAAATTAAAATACCCTGTCGTTTTCCATTCGGGGGTTACGAGACCCTACAGCAGAGCATTTTCGTTAGCCAACTGTTACATTTAACTTAACAAAAAAGTAGCTTGTGATATAATAAATAAAAAAATAATAAATATTGCAGGACACTCCACACATCGCCATCTAGCCCCAAGCTAAGTAACTAGACTTGTGTTATGGGTGCTAGACAACGGATATACTACATATATGCTATGATATAGCCCACGCGGATATACTACATATATATAGGATATATATGATATAGCTACTCTCTATAGCATAGGTAACTATTGTACCTCTATTCTAAAATATATAGGTACTACTACTTACCTAAATATTGGCCTTCTGGGCTTTTGTGTACCTACCGACTACTGAGTTCAATTTACGACAAATTATGAGCACATAGCCGCATAATATACTTACTAGAAAATCTCCCTATAAGCACGTGGTCCGACTGCTCAGTCCGACCGATCGGACGACGTGAACTTTTTAAAAGCTTTTATTTAACTTACAATGTATGTTTGTATGTTTGTTCGATTGGAATCTTGCAACTTAAGAGGAAAGGGTACCGGGGGCTCTCTCCATACAAGCGTAGTCGACTGTTTTCTCCCTGGATAATGACACTCGAACAAATACTTTTGTTGCATAAAACTTATAACTGCCATGACCAATTGACCATGCCCCTATGTTTTATTTTTGTTTTTTAAATCCAATTTCTATGATAATTAGAAAATGGAAAAAACCAAAACATAAGGGCACAGTCATGGCAGTTATAGGTTTTATGGCACAAAATATCTGTGCTAGTGTCATTATCCAGGGAGGAAACAGTCGACTACGTTCGTATGGAGAGAGCGCCGGTACCCTTTCACCTTAATTTTGATCCACTTCCTGGTTACCAAAAATTAAGCTGTTTTTTATTTTACTTACTTACTCCTGATTGACTGACACACAGCATAAGTCGCTCTGGTTCGGCTCTGAGGGGTGGGTACCTACATATAGGTTCACTAAAAACCACTAAAAAGGGTTTTGGAAAAAGAAGCTAGTTTCGGAATAAAATAACATTTTTCAATGTAATTATTGTTTTTATTACATACTTGTTTGGCAAAGTTATAGGTAGATATAATTATAATAGAAATAGTTACAATATATTACAAATTAATTATTAAACTAGTAAATTTTAATACTTTTTGGTTCTTAATATTATTCATATACAAGTATTTCGATCGAATTATATTATGCTAAAAAGTCAGGTCGCACCAAAAACCAATATGGCAGTCGATACTGTGCATAAAAATGTTTGCAAAAGTTATGCACAGTAGCGCTATATTAGTTTAAGTTATTGCCCCTTAACAAACCCCACAATTTTAGCGAAAAAGAAGCTTCGTTGGAAATGGGCAAAAACCGATCTTTATTTTTCTATATCTCTTGTAGTTTCCATGGACCTCTCTTGTAGCTTCCATGGACCGATATATTTAGATGGAGAACACACAGATCAATAAAAAATATTCTATCATATGAAATCCAAAAGTGTCACGTTTCGAAGACAAATAAGTTAAAAAAATTGAGATCGAAAAATTAAAATCGGATTATGTCCATACATTTACTAATGAATGTCTTAAGTTGCGCATTTTAATAAAGAAAACTTGGAGCTTTTTTAGACAATTACAACAACATTTTATTGATTACTAGATGAGCCTCACGGTTCGCGTAATTCTCGATTCCGTGAGAATAACGTGGTGAAAAGTATCCCATATTCTTCTCCAAACTACTTCTGCGCAAAATTTCCATCCAATTTGGTCATGCAATTTAACTGTGAAGTGGGAATATACAAACAACCAAACTTTTGCATCAATGATTTTTTGCTAGTCATGCTAATTTTCGAAGAATTTTACAGAAAGTATACCTTTTATACAGGCATTATTATGACACCAATTAGCACCAAAATATAAATAACTAATTACTTAAATTTATGTAAAACACATTACACGTATTTTTGTGCTCATTTTGACCCCAAAACTGAACTTAATTATAGCTAATACGAAATTGTACATAATTATTTCTATGAAATATATTTACAGTGATTATTGCACATTACATCTATGGAATGTTTAAAATATTTACATTATTTATTAAACTTATTGAAGTCTGAGATGTACTGGTTTTAACCGCTTCCAAACGTAATTTATTTTCAATATAGGGTAAAAAGAGTTAACAGACTTTTAACAGAGTGACATCTCTGGTTTTTAAATCGACTGTGTTACCGTCAGCGAGCCATCGGAAGAGAAAAGTCTGTTGTTTGTGTTTACCCTATAGAATTTAACAAAAAAATTATACCTTTATACAATAACCCGATAAATATTTGTAAGCATAAGAATTCTCATAGGTATTGATACTAGCTTATATACAAATTATGTTAAGACTAAAATAATCACAAAATGCACTGGACATTAATTTAATACATTTTTCTTTGAATAGGTCATGATGGTGTTACATTGAAGCCTCTACCATTTTGCCTTCTAGAGTGAGATTCGTAGTGCATATTTCTTTTTGTTCGAGAAAAGAAGGCAGAATTGCAACTGGGTATTGAGCAACGATGCAAAGACTGCGAGTGGACGCTTTCACAATGATGCTTTAGACTCGACAAGTCTTTAAAAGTCTCTCGGCAGCCGCGACATGGATAGCTCCCATCTTTATTTGGCCGCGGTGCTTCATCTTCGACGCAGTAATTCAACTTTCTCGAATGAGGTGGGGAATAATTTTGACTGAATGCGTTAAAATTTGGAGGGAGAAAAGACAGCGGTAGTGGAGGAAAATTAGGAAGTACACCAAATGGCGTGAACAAGAAAGGATGCTGAGCAAACATATCACGGTTATTCATATACGCTTCTGGTATTAGAGGAGGGTAAGGAGCGCTGAAAGGCAGCTGTAGACTCTTCAACTTATCAGTCTCCTTAGCTCTATAATAAATGTGTGATTCTACAAACGGGACGGCTCTTTCGACATCATCATATCTCGATATCAAATCCATTTGCTCTCTTACTTTTTCTAACATTTTTGAAGATTCTTCCGATACCTTGTCTTCTGATAATTTTAGATGAAGAGTCACATTTGAACTGTGTCTGTCTCTGCTACGTCTCGATGAGAATGCTGCTCTACAGCCACTTGACGAGCATTTGTACATCAATTTTAAATGGGCATTTTGGTAATGAGTTTTCAAAATGTAAATGTTCTGGAAGAACTTGCCACACACAGTACATTTGTGAGGATTTTCGTGGTCCATAGGAACGTCATTGGTCACAACAAAAAAACCATTGTCAAAATGTCCAAATATATGCCCTTGGTTCTCTTCTGTAGAATAGTCGTAACTTGAAACTGAAGACGATGGAGATCTATCTGAGTAATCTACATCAGTCGCCGAAAGGTTACAAGGTGCCGTTTGATTTTCTAATCTTCTAGGTATGTGAGGGAAATCACCTTTTGATAAACTTTCAAGCCGCTTCAGTGCATTTTCAGATGAATATTGTTCATTGTCGGTAGTCTTATTCGCATTTTTGTAGTTTTGTGGTTTATCTACCGTATCTAATGGTTCTTCTTTTACTCGTAAATCTTGAGCAGTGTAGTTAACGTTTACATCATTTGGTTCTTCTTTGATCACAGGCGATTCCTGCTTAACCTTTACTTCATCAAGTTTGTCGTTAGGAACTTTGTGGTTAGCGTCATTAGAGCTGTCATCTTCTCTTTTAACCCTTTTTAGATCGATCGCACCATCATCAACACCGTCGAGTTGTTTTTCTGTAGTATCATTTTCAGAAACAGCACTACTTTGTAACCGAGTAGGGTTAAGATTCTTTCGTTTCCGTTTGAATGTTTCAGGACTGGTGGCACCATCTTTGCGAGTTTCATTTTCATTATTGTCACTCACGCTTCTTTGATCATAATCTGTTTCTGAATCTTCTACTGATCCCGATGACTTATTTAGGTTAGAATAATAATCACTAGTATCGATATGTTCACCATCATCGTCATCGTCATCTCCAGCTACAACCACGATACCGTCATCGTCGTCTGAGTCACCTTGTTGGTCCAGGTCTTTACGTTCTACAGAGTCAGACTCACGACGCATGGGGTGTGTTTGGTCGTACGGAGAGAAATTCATATTCATATTGTTTTTGTATTCCAATGGCACATTAGATGAAAATTGTCTGAGGTTAGAAGAACTATTTAGAAGAGGATATGACCCGAAGGCGTGCATAGGATTCATTACTGGAGGTAAGCCTAATCCAGCTGCGTGAGATGGAATTAGAACAGGATGCGCTTGCGCACTACGGCCATCATGAGGTGATATTTTTCTCCGTAAATGCGGCGAGTGTAATTTTGGATTAGGGTTTGCGCTGTGTCTGTTTCTCGATCTGCGAGAGCTGAACATCATGCTGCAACCTTCGACAGTACATTTGTGCATCTCACGTAAATGAACAGCAGAGAAATGTATCTTTAGTGCGCCTTTATCACAGAACGTCTTTAAACAAACATTGCACTGAACACGTTTTTTGCCTGTAGCAGGATTAATAAAATGCGTGCCCAAATTCAATGGCAACTGACTGGCACCCCATTGCCTTTTTGGTGGACTTAGACACTTGCCAAGCATGACATTGCTGGGGTTTGAGGCTGTTTCAAGATAAGCGTCTTTGCTGAGGTTCAGAACATTATCGTCTTCGGATCTATGTTCATCGAGTCTTCCTTTGCTACCACTGTTTGACTTCTTTTCTGGCATTTGTACCGGTTTCGAAGACATTTGGGGTAAAAGAGCTTGTAGTGATGCAAGTCCCATTGGGTTTTGACTTAATGCTGCTACCATAGCTGCAGGATGACTAAACGAAGAAGGGAG
This sequence comes from Idaea aversata, assembly GCA_907269075.1. Taxonomy (NCBI): domain Eukaryota; kingdom Metazoa; phylum Arthropoda; class Insecta; order Lepidoptera; family Geometridae; genus Idaea; species Idaea aversata. Next base: position 11,778,172 of record OU026097.1, on the reverse strand, counting down.
GGACATTGGTGGTATTGGAAGATTTCCTGGTAAAGGAAAGTTGAAAAACTGGTTTCTCATGAGGTCCATCGTAGCTTTTTCAGCGTCATAAGACTTCCTTCTTTCTTCCTTTTCGATGCTCTCACTAAGTTTGTGTTTACGGAAATCGAAAGGTTGCATATTTTGCAAATGACTTAGAGGCGAAGAGTTGACTGGACTAGTAGTTGATAGGGGGCTCGATGAGGTAGATAGACGGACACTATGATTTGGTGAAGTTTCTGCTGATGATACTCTAATTTGAGGTGAATGATTCATTGGTGAACTGCGACGAGGTGATGTAGTTTCCTCTTTCACAGTTAGTCTACCTTCGGCATTTGCGTGTCTCTCTTTATCTTGTAGACTTTTGAGATATTTATAATGCTGTTTTGCTTCCATCATTTGTTGCAGGTACTTTAATGATTCGTCGTTGCGTGCATCTTTCGATTGCTCCATTAGCCTTCTGAATTCCGTCTCAAGGTTTGTTTGTTCAGTTTGCGTTTCTGAGTAGTCTGAATTTTTATCGTCGTAATCATGGCTGGATCCGGGGGGAGAGGGGAGGCCATTTTTCTTATAGATCGGCAAAAGAGATGTCTTATGAAGGGCTCTCGCTTCTTGAAGCTTGAGAATCTGTTGGAGGGCCATGCTGTGTTCTGGACCGTGTCCGCTCCATCTCTCCGCACTGCTTGTCTGCGATTCCTGTAACAAAAGAAAACACAGTTAAAAACCTTTAAAATACTAACAATTTTAAAGTTATGGCGTAGGAAAACTAATGTTTTAACATCTAATGTAAAATTGACTTTGCAGTCAACCATTAGTTTTGTAATACAACCTTATTCGTAATGCTAATGATGTAGGTGTAATTATCGTTCGTAAATACATTACACTTCCATATACAATGTCATTAATATCAGCAAATAAGCCGCATTAGCGCATATAACCAGTGTTTATAATTATTAATATTTATTCGAGTCAAGCGCGTTCGAAATGTCCCGTCTGACCTTACACAAACTACACAAAACATTAAATTAACAAAATTGTACGAATGCATTTAATTCTAAGAGATTATCGACTCTAGAAGCGAATTTAACTAACAACGGGTTGTCCAAATGGCTCTTCAAAATAAGTATAAGGCTTTAACTAAACCACACCTTGCGTTTTCGAAGGCTAATATCAAATTAATTCCAAGAACGGAGAGCAATTGTGTAAAATTGTGTAAAATGACGGTTTTGAGTCGACTCGAGAATAGAAAAGTGGTTTTGTGTCGCGTGTTTGGAACGATTTCATTTCGAAACTAAATTACTATTCATTTAACTGTTCGGGGTGAGCGGGCGATGTCAAAGTTAAATTCGACTTAATTTACCTCCACTCAAAATGTTTATCAACAAAAAAAGCTTTCATATCGTGAATGAAACACTATTTGGGCATGTTATTAAAATGTCATGCGATGAACAGATTTAGTTCAAGAAACGTTATTGTTTAGATCTAATTTCTAGAGTACTGTCTACCTACTACTGAATATTTATACTCTCTGCCATTTCGCATGTAATTTACTTTTATTATTATATCTTTGCCAGAGGGTTTAATTTAAGAATCAAATGAGCTGCTGGCTGATGGTTATTATTTTAGATTGTAAAGCTCATTGTTTTTTATTGTCTACCTATGCTTTTTATAGCTAACTAGCGACCCGTCCCGGCTTCGCACGGCTATATTATGTTATACATATAAACCTTCCTCTTAAATCACTCTATCTTTTAAAAAAAACCGCATCAAAATCCGTTGCGTAGTTTTAAAGATTTAGGCATACAAAGGGAAATAGGGACAGAGAAAGCGACTTTATTTTATACTATGTAGTGATAGTGATAGTGATAAACCATTACCTAATATTTAAGTTAAGTTAATAAGTTTATTGTCAAAAATTGTCTACGTATCTGTGATGTCATAATTAAAATGAATTAGATGTATGAAACCCTCGGGCTATCCATATTATGGGTAGGTAAGTACACTCTAACAAAAAATAACATAACCACAGACCCTTCTCGTGATACGATCTTTGATTACAGCAGTTTAAAACAGTTTGTCACTCGATTATACCGTGTAACCGTTGGGGTTGCCATATCATTAGGTATTTACCCCATTTCTTAGGAAAATTAAATTGTCGTTTACTAAACCCGGCGCGTCGCGGGGGCAATTTCAAGTAGAATGTGGTAATTATATAAAAAGATTTCGTTTCTAATGCCACAAAATGGATAAACATGGGATAATAAAGTGTCGTTTAAGAAAAATATACGTCTGGGACAGAGAGGGCTCTTGGCGTAATTACGGACCGTTTTAAATGTAATTTTGTTGTTGCATTGAGGATTTGTTTTCGTGTTGTTTGACTTTTTTGTTATGATGACTTTACTTTGAGAATACCTACTAAATACTTGGTATTCTAAGTACCTTTAGATAATATCTATACTAATATTAGAAAATTACTGAAGAATTACTGAATTACCACCTGAGCTGACCCCCTGAGTATCTTAATGTCTTCTTATCATTGTAGGGCTCGTTCTCAAAACATTATCCTAACTTATTTTAGGACGATTAATGTGATCCCATGCTAACGATTCCAAATCTATAGGTACTAATATTATAAAGCTAAAGAGTTTGTTTGTTTGTTTGAACGCGCTAATCTCAGGTACTACTACTGGTTCTAATTGAAAAAATATTTTTGTGTATTTATCGAGGATAAAGGGATTATTAGGCTATAGGCTACTTTTATTTTGATATTCCCAAGAGATCGGGACTTACGCGGGTGAAACCGCGGGGCGCAGCTAGTTATAAATACGAGGAAAATGAGTGATTACAATTTCTATGTTTAAGTAAATAAAAAAATAAAATAAATAAATAAATATTTCAGGACATATTACACATCGCCATCCAGCCCCAAGCTAAGCAACTTAATGCTTGTGTTATGGGTGCCAGATAACGGATAAACTACTTATATACTTTTTTTTTTTTTTTTTTTGTAAATATATACACATTATACATATAGGAAACACCCAGAACCAGAAACAAGAATTTATGGTCAGCATAAATACTTGTTCCCGGCGGGAATCGAACCCGCAACCTTCTGCGTCGCAGTCGGGTGTTCGCCCGACGCGCCACAGAGGTCGTAAGATGGAGATGGTTGCGATTTCGATTCCCGCTTTAGAACAATTTTTTTGTGTTTGTTTTATGTAAATTAGGTACCTGCTGGTAGTAAGGGCCACCTTAATTAAAATCTAACCATTCGATAAATACTTGCTTTATTATTAATATGAAAAACAATTAATTTTTCCAGCGTTCTAACTAAGCACTACTAGCAGCCTAGCAGCAAACTAGCAGCCTAACTATTCAGAGGGGGAACGCTACCGGCTTGCTTGGGACTTTTGGTTGGGGGGTCGCCTTGAAGTTTTTTTGTTTTGAGGTTTACGTATTTTGACTGGATATTTTGACCGACTTGACTTGCTTAACATTGCTTTTTTTTTTTGGGATTTTGACATTTTATTTTATTTGTTTTTAAGTTAAGCTATGCATTCTCTATTATGTGACTTGTATTGGTCTTTTTAGTTAGGTTTGACTTTTAATATTCATTTTGTGTATGTATTTAAAAAAAAAAGCAGATTAATTTAAGTACTCTTAGTCCAATATACCCATATTGCAAGCCCGTTGTTTGGTTAGATCAGATACGCATTGTGTGAAATGTTGTAAAATATGTTTTATACTTTAATTAATATTATCTTGAATACTAAAACACTTAGAAACAATCTAAAAATAACTAAATAATATAACAGACTATGTCATTGTAACTTAACACTATCATTAACCAATCTTATTATACCGCGATTAAAATGTTAATAAACATTTTCTAAACATTTAATATCTTAGCAAGTTGTTGCGAAATAAAGTGATAAATTCTGCATAAGGGCAGCACAAGGCCCGCTAATAGTGGAAACAAATAAATAACAGTTTTTCTCGCGTGGATCTTATAAGGAAATAGTGGTGTGGGAACCGACGATTGTCAACATGCAAAAAACTTGTAAAAAAAAATGTAAGTACAGTCACTGACACTAAGCTTAAGGTGATCGACCTGCAACCTCCGAAGTCGATCTTATTTTTAAAGACATTACTTTTTCATACACGCGTGTATTGTTGGACACATAAATTCGTTCACATATCTGTCCCACGCCTACCGGCGCTCCGGACAAGCGGGCATATTTCATGGTATTTTTCAACTCTTTCAATAAAAAGAAATTAAACCTTACACCGTTCAGACACGGTTTAATTCTCTTAAGCAACGTGATTTTTGTTATTTCTTTTAAAAATGTCCATTTTGCGATGATCGTTTTTCGCCGGCTCTGTGTCGTGACATGCCATATTGTTCAGGCATGATACATGAAGTAAGTAAACAGGTTTGTGTACAGTGAAGCGCAAAATGCGTTTCTGTTTAGCTTAATGATCTTTAAACGCGTTGAGAGCGAGTTCTTTCTTATGGGAAATGTTTAATTTTTTCCATCCGGAGCGGCGGGATCGGCTGGCGTTGTAAAGCGTAATTATTTCGCTGGTGAGCAACTTTTATCGATCGTAGTAAATCTTTACAGTTACATTTTTAAACTATGAATAAAAAACTTCATTACGCAAGTAATTTTACAATGGACACTGATTTAACAACACTAATTTCAGTAGACGTTCAACGGAGACGGTACTCTTATTTTTAGTCTCATCATCATCATCATCAGCCGGTGTCAGTCCACTGCTGGACGTAGGCATCTCCCAAGATACGCCAATGAGCCCGATCTTCGGCTCTTCTTCTCTTCTTATTTTTACTCTACCTTTACAAATATTATCCAGTAAGTTAGGACAAATCGCCTTATAACTATTAATTTTCGATCTTGTTTTTTAAATATTTGAATATGAAAAATAACGATAAGATACTCACTAAAAATATATCGGACTATGCCAATTACTAAGAATAACGTGACCTAATTCGATACAAAGAACTATAAAATATTATTTTGTATGCACTTGTACCAAGACTAGTATAAATGTAGGCACTGAACCAAGTTGTCCACTGCTTGTAATTAGGTTCACAGGGGGTTGAAAATAGCAACGAATAACGAAACAGAACAACGAAATAACGAATTTATTTTTGGCCATGTTTGTTATTGGGGTGTTTTCATTTTTGGATATCGACTTTGGTAAGTCGTGCGAATCGAATAAACTTTACTATTTCTTTAAATTATTTGACCGCATCATTACATTGCATAGTTAATTTAATTATCTATAAATAAAAAAAAAGTCGTGAACTACTAATATATCAACGCACAGCTTTAAATTACGACCTTACAAACTTAAAAAAATTCTATTGGGAATGGTATTTTGAAATTGCGCCCCTAAGAGGATAAATTGTAGAAGCTAGTAATAGTAGGTATAATGCTTAAAACCTTATATGCCTTAATAGACCTTACAGCTGAAAGCGGTCTCTTCCAGACAACCTTAGCTTTACTTGCATAGCTATTTAGACCGACCTATGTGGCGTGGCGGGCGAACACCTACCTGCGACGCAAAAGGTTGAGGGTTCGATTCCCACCTCAAACAAGTAGGTATTAATCGATACAGATATGTGTTTCTGGTCTAACAGTCTGTATGTAATTTTAAGTGTATATTTACAAAAGAAAAGTACTTCTATAAGTATTATATCCGTTGTTTGACCACCTTAACACAAGCTTAGTTGCATAGCTTAGGGCTAGATGGCGCTATGTGTTAATGTTTTACAATATTTATTTATTATACGTATACTAAGTGGGTATAAAAAGGTACTTAGAGTATCTCAAAGAGCCTCCCAAACATCCATAGACAACAAAATATTCACATCATCAGATCATCAAACAAAGCGATTGTTTCATTCAATATTTGTCATAAGTCCAACAATGACGGATCATGGCTGTGTTTTGTGTACTCTTCTTCTATGTGGGTGGTATTCTTGTGTATGTCTATTAATTCTTGTGTATGTCTATTAATTAAATTATCATTACTTTGTACCGTGATTTAGAAGTCTAATAGAAAGCTGACCTGAATAAGGTGGACGAATATAAATATATTAAGAGGAAAGGGTACCTGGGGCTTTCTCCATACAAACTATTACAAACGTAGTCGACTGTTTTCTCCCTGGATAATGACACTAGAGCAAATATTTTTGGTGCATAAAACTTATAACAGCCATGACTACTATGCCCCTATTTTTTGTTATTTTTTATTCTTTTATTTTTTTAATTTTAATTTCTATAATAATTAGAAAATTAAAAAAACCAAAACATAGGGGCATAGTCATGGCAGTTATAGGTGTTATGGCACAAAAATATTTGTGCTAGTGTCATTATCCAGGGAGGAAACAGTCGACTACGTTTGTATGAAGAGCGCGCAGGTACCCTTTCACCTTAAGGATTTACGCCGATGTAACTAAAAATTCTCACAAAATTAATGTCAAGCAAGCTTTACTAGCTTTTTTTATTTATTATAGCAATTTTTATTTATTTTTTGATATTTTGACTTTTTTTTATTCTGCCTAATTTATTGTATTAATTCAACAAAATCACAATAAAATTAGGAGCCTTGAAAGAAGATAAGACTAAGCTTAGTCTTATCTTATTTCAGAAGGCAGCTGCCTTCTCGTTTAGTTAACGCTATTGAAGAAAGGATCCACTGAACTTTCCTCACAGAGTAAATCGAACTCCCTCGCCATTCCCACCATATACCTACGTGTTCCTCCTGTATTCAGTTTTCCGTCTATAGGTATATGTATCAAGGTAGTCTAGACCTAACTTAGTTTTAAGGACGTTTCAACGGGATCCCATGCAAATTGTATGATTCGAAACGAGAAAGAATTTTGACTTTGTCAAAGAAGAAGACGAATGACTGTAGGAATATTTAGTTTAGCTGACTAGTTATACAGCATTAAAGACAAGATTAAAATTAAAACTAACATGAGAGCAAGACGATAGATGCGAATATGCTCGCGTCAAAAATCACAGTTACAATCTAAATTTAATTTAATAAAATCTAATAATAAAAACGTTCAAACGACCTAATAACGGACACACGCAAATTCTTCATTTAATACAAGCCAAAATAAGGGTAAAAACAGACTACAGACTTGTCATCTGCCGATAGCTACATATTGAACGCTATACTTGTATTTGTTTTAACAGACTGTTTTCCGTATACCTAACTAGATATCTGTAGTTGAGTCCTTTTTAGGGTAATTTTTTTGTTTGTTTGTAACGAAACCACTACACCGATTTTGACGAAAATTAGTATATGGAGGATACATTGATTAAATGGAAGTAACATAAGCTACTTTTCAGCCCGATATTCTCAGGGGATCGGGAGTTACGAGGGTGAAACCGCGGAGCGCTGCTAGTATGGTATAAAACAAGGTAACGTGTACTTAGCAAGTTTATAAATCTTTGGTATTTACCAAAGATTTATAAACTTCCGACTTTTAAATAAATAAATAAAACAATGTCAAACGTGTAACATGTTATTCTGCAATATTAATTTACTGTGCTGTGCCCTGCGGTTTCACCCGTATAAGTCCTGATCCCGTGAAAATATCAAAATAAAAGTAAAATGGACTATCCAACACAAAAATATTTTTTCAATTCGAACTGATAGTTCTTCAGATTAGCGCGTTCAAACAAACAAACAAACTCTTCAGCTTTATAATATTAGTATAGATAGTATAGATTTACGTAATATTTTAGTTATTTAACTTAACACAATCGGCCGACTATAAAATTTATAGCTTGCGTTAGCCCTGGAGCTTATTTAATTTACTCGTAAAGACTTTAATGTCCAATATAGTCTTAAACACAGTGTTCTTATGGTCATTTCCTCGACAGCGACCATTACTTTAAATTGTTAGCTTACAAAGAATATTATTACAAAGACACTGTACTGTAATCTTTCCAATTAGTTTTTTAAGGGTACGTCATATTTTGTTAAGGATCAATTCAATGCAAGTGAGGTTTTAGGGTTTGAAATTAAAAATAGGTTGGGCATTAAATCTATCCTAATATTTAATTAGAAAACTGAAAAGTTTGGAAATTAACAATAGATTGGGCATCTATACTAATATTATAAAACTGAACAGTTTGTTTATTTGTTTGAACGCGCTAATCTCAGGAACTACTGGTTCGAATTGAAAAAATATTTTTGTGTTGGATAGTCCATTTGTCGAGGAAGGCTTTTAGGCTACATAACATCACACTACGATCAATAGGAGCGAAGAATCAGTGGGAAATATGAAAAAAAACAGGAAAATTATTCATCTTTGAGGGCTTCCTTTTTTTGTGTGTACGCGCTGATCTCAGGAACTGCTAGATCGAATTGAAAAATATAGGCTACTTTTTATCCCGATATTCCCACGGCTTCGGGACTTACGCGGGTGAAACCGCGGGGCGCAGCTAGTCTATACTAATAATAAAAAGCTGAAGAGTTTGTTTATTTGTTTGAACGCGATAATCTCAAAAACTACTTGTTCGAATTGAAAAAATATTTTTGTGTTGGATAGTCCATTTATCGACAAAGGCTATAGGTTACTTTTTATTTTGATATTCCCACGGGATCGGGACTTATGCGGGTGAAACCGCGGGACGTAGCCAGTCCTAAAATAAATCGTTAGTAAGTATTGTTTTGATCGAATTCTATATTAATAACTATTGTTTAAGAATGCGATATGATACGAATATAAATAGAATACTTACACCAATAAACGACCGAAATAACGTACCTACTTTTTTATTTGTTTATGAACATTTAGGAAAAAATCCTGAAACTTTTTAAAGTCTTTCTTCAGTTTCAGGATTTTTAAATCACGGAAAATACTGTTTTCACGAGGACATTTTGCTTTTATGTCCTTCGATATGTTAAGAAAATGACTCTTAATTTAGCGTTTTCAGTATTTTATTAACAACTAGCGACCCGCTCCGGCTTCGCAAGGCTATATTATGCATGTATTATACCTATAAACCTTCCTCTTGAATCATTCTATCTATTACAAAAAACAGCATCAAAATCCGTTGCGTAGTTTCAAAGATTTAAGCATACATAGGGATATAGGGACAGAGAAAGCGACTTTGTTTTATACTATATGTAGTGATTTGAACCTTAATCAAAACGAATTGAATAGAATCGCGCTTATTTTGTTTTATTATTTCAACGTAGAAAACTCTGAACTAAGTAAGTACTTGACTTGGTATAGAACGTCCGCTTAACATCATAAACGGTTATTTTTGATACAATTTAGATGCAACATAATCTTGTCACGGATCAGTTAAGTTAATACGTGTAATGATATAGTGAGACAAGTGAGCCTCTTCCCGGCTTATCTTAATCTCAACCTTAACAATCTCTGCAGACTTATAGACTTTGAATCGACTGATAGTTTGGGTATCTGTAGCAGACTAAAAAAGCCAAGTGCGAAACGGACTCATGCACAAAGGGTTCTGTAAAATTATATTCTGTTTTAGTATTTGTTGTTATGGCGACAACAAGATACAACATCATCTGTGAAATTTCAACTGTCTAGTTATCACGGTTCATGAGCTACAGTCTGGTAACAGACAGACGGACAGTGGAGTCTTAGTAAAATTGTCCAATATTAAGGAAACCCGGCAAAAAAATTATATCGAAGAAGGGCAGCCAGAGACTAAGTGTAATTGCGTTGAGAAGAAGAATTTTAAATATTGCATAACGTTCCACACATCGCCATCTAGCCCCAAGCTAAGTACAGGTAACTAGACTTGTGTTATGGTGCTAGACAATTGCGATTTCGATGCCTGCCGCGGAACTAATAAGATTATAGTAGACGCTTACAAAACATATTTACTAATCTACTTGCCCAGTCTGGGGCTAGATGGCGCTGTGTGAAACGTCGTCCAATATTAAAGTCTTTAGTCTGCAGAGTCTTTGAGCCTGTTGGCGTTTCTTTATGGTATTAAATAATAATTGGATAAACTATAGGGTCAAATATTGAAAGGTGATCATAAGCCATCTTAAATTATTGTTTAGGTGATAAATTTAACATGAGCGGTATTAGACTAGTGGAAGATACCTCGACTTTCATTCCGAAAGTCGTCGGTTTGAATCCCAGCTGGCCGTGCACCAATTGATTTTTCTTATCAAAAATGTATGTGCGCTAAGTAATATTGTTTTTACGGTGAAAGAAAACATCGTGATGAAACCTGCGGCTTAGTAGGCACCAGACTGACAAGTTCTTTACTCAGGACATGGTCGATTAAGCTGATACCCCCTAAGCTTAGTCGACCATGTCCAGATTAAGAAAAGGTATAAGGGCTAAGCGAGCCTACTCCATCTAATCATTAGCCAAAAAGTCGCCAATACCTGTCCTTTTTTGGAGAAGGACAGGTATTGGCGACTTTTTCTTTCTTTTTCTTGTTCCATCTATTATCGCTAAAACCAAAATTCATCAAAATTGACTCAACGGCCTAGGTTTAAAAACGTAACAGAGTTAGTAAGAAAGGATTTTTGGAAAATTCAACCCTCTACGCGAACTTAATCGTAGATGATAACTTGTCATTTTATACAACAGGGATGATCCTACTAATGTGAAAGTTTGTGTGTATGTATGTTTGTTACTCCTTCACGCTAAAACTACTAAACCGATTGCAATGAAATACAGTATGTAGATAGCTGGAGACCTGGATTAACACATAGTCTAACTTTTATCCCGATATTCCCACGGGATCAGGACTTACACTGGTGAAACCGCGGGGCGCAGCTGGTAACAAATAATAGTAAAAATATTACGAACCTTATCATAATCGTCTTCCCACCATCGCTTAACAAACTGAGTGAGATTACTCAAATGATTATCAGTATCACTCACACTCATATTGCACTCAATAAACTAAACAAAATTGCACTTCACAGGGTAAACGTCCCGATAACCGACAGTCGGTGTTGTCGTCAGTGAGATTAAACTAAGACTAATCCTGATTATCTTATGACACAAGTGCTAAGCCGACTTAGCATGGTGGGGGTGGTAAATATGACGTCAACCCACCCTTAAATTTTTAAAGACAAAGGCAGGTAGGTACCTAAAGGTACGTCGCGTGGCTCTAGGGAGAACAATAGTTTAGAATTAAACAATAGGCTTATTTTACTTTACTTCTTTTAATGTGGTAAATGTCGTAGAGTTTAGTTTTATATGTAAATGGATTAGTTTTTATGACCTGTGTTTGAGGCGGCACCTTTGATGTTTAATTAGGTAACTCTGTATTTTTGTAAGTAATTTCTCGTACTTTAGTTTTAAAATGTATTTTTTAGGGTTCTGTACCCAAAGGGTAAAAACGAGACCGTATTACTAAGACTTCGCTGTCCGTCTGTTCGTTTGTCTGTCACCAGGCTGTATCTCATGAACTATGATAGCCAGAGAGTTGAAATTTTCACACATGATGTTACCAACATATTTCTTTTGCCGCCAAAATAACAAATACTTAAAACAGAAATATGTAATTTATTTTGAGTATATTTTTTAAGTTTAGGTTATTTTCATGTTTATTATTTGTACACTTTTTTTGATAATTATACTTACCTACTCCCAAAATGGCAGGCAAAAGACTTTTAAATAGTACTCCCAAAAGGGCAGGCAAAATACCTACTTTAGTTTTAACCTATACAGCCTCGTCTTACATACATTATTTTTTTGGGTTTTTTGCTATAACAACAAATACTAAAAAACGAAATACATATAACGGTACGGAACCCATCGTGCGCGAGTCCGACTCGCACTTGGCCGGTTTTTATAGGTAACGTCAATGTTTATGAAATCATATCGTATGACATTAAATCCTAATATTATAAATACGAATTTTGGTTTACTTATTGATTTGTTCTCTCTAAATTTTCGGTCAAACGATTGAATCGATTTGGATGAAAATCGGCAAATATGTAGTTTAGGGAATAGAGATGGACATATAAGATACTTTTGACTCTGGAATTACTGCGGTATCAGGACATAAGAGGGTGAAACCGCGGAGCTCATCTATAGAAAATATTATTATTAGGCTGGAAAAACTCTATTTTCTACATTCAATTTAGTTCAAAACGAAAGCTCATTTTAGTGTTCTAGAAGTTGTCTTCACTATTCGCCGTCCCTATATCCCCGGTTTTATTTAAATAGATAGAGTTATTCAAGAGGAAGGTTTATTATGTATAATACATGCATAATATAGCCGTGCGAAGCCGGAGCGGGTCGCTAGTTTAAGTACAAATAGGTACCTAAACAAAATATACAACAATTGGTTCACTAACAAAGTACTTTATAAAAAATACCTCCCTGACAACCAAAAAATACCTACCTAACTTCTCAGAAAAAGTCACTACACAATTGCGACTTTCAAAAAGTTATTTCGGTGTTTCCAAAACATGACAATGACCGAGAAGCCGAATGTTGTGTTCCGTACTATATATAGGTACCTATTTACCAATATTCATAATGACAAGTTACCGCGAAAAATTTTCGGTACGTTTGAAGTTTGGCATGTGAGACACTGGTCATAAAATATAACAATTGACTGACGGCAGACAATGGCCGCTTTACCCTATTGATAAGGATTATCTGCGAAACTGCAGTTTGCCAAAAAGGTATTTTTCGGAAATGATTGTAAATGTTTAGGTATTGAATACCTACTGGTTTGAAAGGTAAAGCTTTTTGTAATAACAAAATCGTAGACTAATGTTGTAGAAATTTTTCGTATGGTATTAATTTTATCCAATAACTATATGATTCGGTAAACTTTGAATCACATACAAGTAATCAAATGTTTGACAAATAAAAACAGTTTGTATTTTTTTTTTCAAATATTTTCTTATCTCTTTTTAACTTACTCTGGACTCTTTCAAAATCAAAATTAGCCAAATCGAGCCGTTTTCAAGTTTTAGCGAGATTAACAAACAGCAATTTATTTTTTTAAATAGAAAGAGAAAGATAATATTGATCGGGTCTATCTTTTGTCTTAAAAAATGACTTTCTAAGCCTTAGTGTATACTACGTTATTTTATGTAAAATAGCAATTTGACGATTGATGAAATTGACGACCCAGTTGGCGCAATGGTCACCATGCCGGACTGCCAAACACAGGGTTGCGGGTTCGATTCCCGCTTCAGACAAGGATTTATGCTTAGATATTTGTCTGTGGTCTGGTTGTTTCTATGTATTATAAGTAAATATTTACAAAAGAAAAGTATATAAGTAGTATATCCGTTGTCTAGCACCCATAACACAAGTCTAGTTACTTAGCTTGGGGCTAGATGGCGATGTGTGGAATGTCCTAAAAAAAAAAAAAAAAAAAAAAAAAACCGTGGGAAAATTGGGAAAAAAGTAACCCTACCCTAACTCCCAATGAATCAATGTATCTTTATACCAAGATTCATCAAAATCGGTCCAGTAGTTTCCAAACCCATTTAATTCAAACAAACAATCGAATCTTTTCTCTTTAAAATATTAGTTTAGATATATATAAGAGACAAAGTTCGAATCGAAGCATTTAAGTTACATAAGTTCCAAAATAAAGTTAAAACTAAGTAAGTACAATAACCAACATAAGTCTTAAGTTATCGGTGCATCATGGTCGCTGTCAAGCCAAGCAAGCAAAGCATCAGATAGGTTCCGCCCGCGGCCCCTACGCGCCATGCCAATGTTTGCACCTAATAATTTTGCAACGCAATTATAAATTTACAGAATTTAATTTCACATTTTCAAGTTAAGTTTTATCTGTAAAATTCCCTTAATTCATTACCTGCAATGAATTAAGGGTTTCGTAATACAATAATTATAATTTAATATTGTCTAATTTAGGTGTTTTTTTATTAATGGCGACATAATTTTAATTAGGTAATATGTTAGCTGTTTAAAACTACATTTTATTTAATGCTGATGATCAGAAATTTAATTAATTTACACTCTTGTTCCATCTACTAGTATCCTCTTAACATTTCGAATGATTTAAATTAATATTTTTATTAATTTTATTATTAGTCCCAAATAATACTATTTTAGAGTTGTGTCTAAATACTTAGACACAACTCTAAAATAGTATTATTTGGGACTCTAAACAGAATTGTAAACCCTAATAAAAATATAATATATTGAAAAGGTATGCAGATTAGATGGCGCTTTGTAGAACGTCTTTTATTTACCTAAGTGTTTTTCAAGTTAGTCTAGATGTATTTACTTGCTTAATAAATAAAATGTCTTCAAATGTTATTTGGAAGGCGTTTTGTTTTCATCATTCAGTTTGTCAGTTATGACTGATCACTGAAGTGATTGATTAGTTTGATGTTTTGACGGTCACCTTTTTTGCGCGATTGTACCTTATACGCTTAATTGGTTTTTAAATTCTGGGTATGTAAGTACAATTTATTATGATGTTGTAGGAGATAAGAAAATATTTTTAACCGACATGAAAAAAGGATGTTGATAAAAACCGTTGATGATGATGTTGGTCTAGGCGGATATAGGTACCTATGTGGTTCTGTCTACACCTCTTCGAACCGACAAGTCATATTGATCATGGATTTCTAGAATTTCCTTAATCAAAATGACTTCAATTTTGTTGAAAAAATCGACAAATAAAACAACACCATTAGCGTTTGACCACTATCTCATCTGATGGTAAGTGACGATGCTATTTTAAGATGTAGATGATGACGAACAGGTATCTTCTGTAGACAAGACTCCTATATAGAAGAAACCTTATCGTGACTTCAAAACCCATAAATAAGCGGGAGCTTTTGACGACAGTGGAACGAAAAACTTCCGACCAGTGATCTTTTTGTGGCTGCGTTTATCTATCAAAACACGGACTAGTACTTAATTTAAATTATTTTATACCATATTAATTTAAAATTTAACGCATCGCTAATTCCGACATTGAATCAATCAATCCATACATTACAAGCCATTTATTTGTAAGATAAAAATCAGAAATCACGAAGTTGATGGGTGTTACCATCGCACTATGTCACGAAGTCACTGAATAACTAATATACAAGACGTGGGATGTTTCTTCATTTGTAAATTAATAGACATTTGAATTTTATAACTTCATAATTATATGGCTTTAAGATTGTTGTCAAATGAATTATTTTATTACAAAAGATGTTTTTGATGAAATGTTTTAATTATATAACAATAACTTTCTCTTAGAACACATAATTATAATTGAAAGTTATTTTGATAATAGATATATTTAATACAAGATTTAAGCTACTATGAACTTAGAAATTTGGTAGGTAGGTATTATACCTATTTTTGGAATTTTGGCAAGAAATGTTTAACTTGGTAATATAAGTGTTTCTTTGCGTTAAACCACAGGTAAATTTGGAGAAACTTTAAACAATCGAAGTCAAAGTTATTTTATTAGCTTTTATCGTTAGCTTGGTCACATTAAATCGTCTTAAAATAAGTAAGTAAGCATAATATCTTTATGTCTTCGGAACGAAGAAGAATAAGACATTAATAAGATACTCAGGTGGTTAATATTTTTTGGTTCATAATTTGTAAAGGTCCATGAATGTATTAAAACTGAAGCGTAATGATGACTTTTCTTGTTGATTTAAAATACCTTGACCCATTTTAGGGAGGAACTACAAGGACAATAGGTACTTAGATTTCTGAAAGTATAATATTGAAAGTACTGACTGAATAGACTGACTGAAAGGATTGGGATTTTTAACATACTTATGTACGTAAGCATGACGTTGAAAAAGGATTTTAAAAAATTCAACACCTATTATTAGGTAATTGGTATCATTAAGCCCTTTTAGTCTAAACTCTATACAAATAGTATAAAGTATGTACTTGACAATGGCTACATGCACAAGTCTTGGAAAGCCAATCTTTTTAAAAACTATTTAAATAAGTAGTTTTGAAGTTAGGTGGGAACAGATGAACATACATACCTACATACGGATTAAAAACATAACCCTCCATTTTGGCTTCGCCGTAGTCGGGTAATAAAACCTCCAAAACTAGAACAAGAACTCGTGATTTTACTAATTGCAATCATATGAAAAACCAAGAGTAACTACTAACCATTAATAGGGTGTATTAACATCTTCTAACGAATTTAAAATAATTTTAGTAACAGCCACCGCTACTAGATGGCGTTAGCTGTTCGTCTCCGTTATAATAAAATGGATTATTCTACGAAATAAGGACTAACTTAAAATTTTCAGATTTTATTTAAATAGGTATACTTAGTATTTAGATATACCTGTATCCATATGTACAGATACCTAATGAACATAAAATTATATTCGTAATTAACCGAGTCTTTTTTTTTCAAAACCTATTTCCAGTAAACAATTTTCACTGACCTTTCTGATTTATTTTCCTAGGTAAGTAGGTAAGAAGAGTAAATATTTATACGACCTTGAACCCCTAACCTTAGGGGAATCGATATTCTCTAGACATGGCAGACGCTATGACGGAGAGCCACCCTGATGTAACCCTTAAGTTAGGGGTGCATTTGTGTCTAATCTCGACTATTATTTCAATAAATTGAAGGTAGGAATTAAATGAAATAAGGCATTTTTTTCTTTTGGTTCAAGGTTTTTAAAAACATTTTAGTGGCCCTTATTACTTAAATTTACGGTCGGCTGTCTGACCCCAAAATCTGGAAGTTCTGTTGTTGCGGTTACCTAGCTACCATGCAGACGACCCAAGGTGCAATAGTCTACTTATGGTTCTGAAATCTTATGAAGCTTTTGCCTGCGACTTCATTATTGTAGAGTTTGAATTGCTCTATATCCTTTCTTAGCGGACACCTACGTGTTAAATAAATAAATAAATCATTTATTGAACAATATAAATGGTTTACAATACTTTTAATAGCCCTGTTATTTGAACTAGTCGTAGCTGTATGTCGAATGACAGTTGCTTCCCATTTAGTGCACAACAATTCAATGCTTAGAATAATATTAAAATACCTATAAGTAAATAAATATAGTACGCTTGAATGAAGGAGTAATGGGTGTGTGAATGTGTGTGTGTTTGTGTATAATTGTAAGTGGGTTGTGTGTGGTATATAGAGGTATTACCACGTCACCCCAGGATCTTAAGACCCTGGGTACGTAGGTTTACCTCCACCGAAATAGTATTTGTGTTGTGTTGTGAAGTCTAGGCAGTGGCTAGTATGAATACTCCTTGTCACAATTTGCAGTTTACATCAAAATATCCAAAAGATCTTCAGTTTCCCTTAAACTATCTGTATGCCAAATTTTAGCCCGATCCGCTGTGCGTTGATATCGTATGGTATCAGTCATAATCAGGGCTTTCAGTTATATATATACTTTGCCGTTAATGGGTTGTTTAACTAAGGTAAGACCCATGCTAATCCCAAACATTTACTCAATTATTTTAACAGAATGCAAACAAAATCAAAGGTTAAACTTTCCCATCCTGAACTCAATTTGTCTAATGGTTTTCGCCGCATAGTATGCATTTTGCTTATGATCATCGATTTATATCAATAATCTACCTGAACGGTAATGGCTGGGAAGGGCTAAGAATATTATATACCAAGCCCTTGGTGACTGCTATGTAATCTATGCCTAAAGGTGTATTGAAAGTGTCTATTTATGTCCGAGGATACTTAAGCAGGTCTTGGTATCAAATATTCAATAGCTAAATTTTAAACTAGTATGTCGTTTTTTTATATGGTCAAATGCGTATAATTTAAGAGCTTACGATTTTTTTTCACCCGGGTGATATTTTTTTTATAAGAACCTTCTCCTGTCAATAACAAACACAACAAAAAAAGAATTAGCGAAATCAGTCCAGCCGTTTAAGCGTGATGCCGTTACCAAGGTAAATAGGGAGTCATATCAGTG
Organism: Idaea aversata; assembly: GCA_907269075.1. Taxonomy (NCBI): domain Eukaryota; kingdom Metazoa; phylum Arthropoda; class Insecta; order Lepidoptera; family Geometridae; genus Idaea; species Idaea aversata. The sequence continues at coordinate 11,760,214 of OU026097.1, read as the reverse complement.
ACATCTTTGTACCATATTTCTTGCATACAATGACATTCATACAGCGTTTGACCACTATCTCACACGATGGTAAGTGACGATGCGATGGGGTCTAAGATGTATTACTTATACGCTCGTAACCAAAATACCCTCAAATAAACGGGGGCCTTCGAGGTATGCGAATGAAGGTTCTTACTAGAAGTAATATAAGGACTTTACACGAAGTCTGGCACCCATACCTATATTAAGCACGTTGCTTTGTTTGGGACTTGATGACGTTAACCTACGTGAAAAATCTGAACAATATTGATTTATTAATACTTAGTAACTATAAACAAGGGAAACTATGGAGCACATCCTGTGTGAATGCGAAGTTTTAGCAGCGAACCGTATAAGCCTCCTCGAGTCCTCGCGTATCCCAAACTGGAGGAATACAGATTTCTTCCTCTTAGTGGGATCACCGCTTTAATCTACCACTTCTTCAAAGAGTAAGAAACTTTAAGGTAGGGGTAAACACAAAAGATCCCATTGGGTCGAAGTGTTGCTGGCTATGTCGGCCCCAGATATATCATAGTATAAACAAACAGTAACAACTCTTTGCACTCTTAAAATAATTTGAATCTAACTCAATGAATCTATTCGCGACCACGGCTGGTGTAATGTCGGCTACAGTCGGCTACAACCCTAAAAGTGTAAATACTGTATATGGATGTTCACTTTGATTTTGTTTTGTGAAATAGCCATGTCATTTTAAAATCTTTTAGGTAACCTACGGAACCGTAAAAATAGAGCAATTTTCATAGTAAGCGGCTTTTCAAACGACGATAACATATCCTGTCAGTTGCATTTCTTGGCATCTGTCTACTTTTCTCAAAGTAACAAGTTATAGTTCATATTATATTCAAATGCATCTAACGATTTGACGTGAGGTAGAGACGGCGCCCGCGGCGTGGCGCTGCAGTCGGCGGAAGCGTTCTGAACTAATGGCGTCACGCTCGCGGCGCGCGCGCTGAACATCTGCTGCCAAGTCCTGCCGAGTATTCCAAGTTTAAACGTGGACGGGGGTAAATTCGTGATTCGGTATACCTCTAAGAAGTAACTAGATTATAACAACAATAATGTTTATATGTTGATCTATTTTAGATCTGAAGATGTCTACAAGTTCTGCGTCCTATACGGAATTTGCAAATAATCCTGTTCAAAAACCTCACTTACGAAATACATCATGAAGAATGACTACTAGGTAAGTACCTATAAAATGGTTTGGTTATCCGTTCCCTCCTATCGTTATCCTAGTTTATTAATCTTTTTCTTTTCTAAAAATGTCTAAGCAAAACCACAACAAGGCATGTTTCTATCTCTTGATCTATTTTAGATTTCAGGATAGTTATGTGCAAATTATGCGTCTTACGGAATTTGCAAAAAATCCTTCTCAGCATCTCACTTGGGAATATTTAACGCGTCCTAAAGAGTGAATGGATACTTAATCTATTTAGTTGTCCGTTATTAGTTTAACAACAATAATTTTTATATTATGTTGATCTATTTTGAATTTGAAGATGTGTACAGGTTCTGCGTCTTACGGAATTCGCAAATAATTCTATTTAGAAATTCACTTGCGAATATACAACACGTCATGATTATGAATCACTAGATAAAGAATATCATTAATCGGTTGTCCGTTTTTGTTTTATCAATCAGTTTTTTGGGAAATCTAAGAAAAACCTCAATAAGTTATACAATTTTTACGAAACATCAATTTCAGATCTTACTGAATTTGTCAAACCTACGTCATATTATACGAGAAACACTTCATGAAGAAAGAATAGCTATGCAACATAGGCACCAATGATTCGGTAGTGCCCTTATTGGTCAAAAGATTTGATTTTTCTTCTAAAAAATAATGTTAATATAGACTATTTTAGATTTATAAAATGTTTATCTACAAACAAACCATCTTACTGGATATGCAAAAATTTCTTCTTGGCATCTCACTTACAAATAGTTAGGATGTCATAAGAATCATTATGCAAAATTAATTATTCCATAGGTTGTGTATGTGTTATCAATTGGTGAGGTTTTGTCCTAGATACGTCTAGAAGTTTAGTTTTTAGAATTCTTAATTCAAGACATCTGTGTTTGCTTTCGTAGGTTTAATGGCCTGGATTAGTGGAATATCTGCATCTATTAATTTGTTACAATTAGATTTTATCTACTGCCGTAAGTGCTTAATATATTATTATCTATCATTCTAGTTTTATAATATATAGAAATTTCATTTTAATTGTTATTCAATTTATGTTAGTAGGTATTTAAGTTTCTTTGAGTTTCATGGCCCAATGATACAATATCAAATAATGTAATATTTCAGACAGAATAAGGAAAAGATTTTCACTCTACTATTTTTCCCACGGGCGCCAGAGCCAAATTTTATCAAACAATACATGTACGAATATTAATAACTCCAAAATCTAAATCATCAATTTAACAAGTATGACTATTTTACGATCATTTTTCTAAGTTAAAGCAATTCGATTAATGATAATAAATCTAAATTAAAAACATAATAACCAAAATGTGCTCCAAAATAGGTCAATGTATTTCTTAAATTTAGTAAAGCTTAATATTAATTAAACAATATTGTTAACAAGTTCAATTAATAAACTATTTTCAGTTAATTAAATATAGAAAATTAATATAATAATAATCTTAGAATAAATATTATGAAGCTATAGAAAATCATCAAAGTTTTATGATACTGGTTTATGTTAATGAACGTTTCCAAAAACTTTACTCCAAAATGACAACAATTGAAAAAGGTCTATTGCTTTTGACTGGTCGGAATTGAACAATAGATTATAATAATGAGCTATTATTGCAGTCATTACGCTTATTGTTGGTTACAAGTTTGTGGAAAGGTAATAAAGTGTTAAACGAAAACAATAAGTGTTTTTTACTAACCTGAATCATGAATGCTTCTGTCAGGTGTCTTCCTCACTAACAAACATCAAACGACACTGAGAGTCACTTCACAGTACATTTCACATCTGATACCATCTAGATACATGTAAGTACATACGTACGAGACACAAATACAATCGTGGTTATATCGTAGATCATATACAAAGAGCGAAGGTAACACGACCGCCTAACAGTCTGCGAGACCGGCCACTGGGCTACAGGCGCCGCAGAGCGGGATGAAAGATACGCGGGGGGACACATGCATGCTGAAGGATGCCAAAGGAGCCCCGGCAGATGCGACAGGACTCCGGAGAAAAGAGACGACTACACTGCGTGACATTTGAAAACTGTGTCTTTACACCACCTTTTTCAATACATTCTTAAGTTGGTTTTTGTGTTGTGTTAACTCAAGGTCTATTTTAGCTTGGTTCCGTATTTACTTACGACTTTTTGGTCGTGAACGGCAAATGTCCTCTAATGTGTCGCGCAATTCGGGGCGCTAGCTTTAAAACTAAGATGAGTAGAGGCTAGTATTGCGCGCGCTCTCTATGTCGCTTTGGCCGTCTGGCGGCAAAAGAGTGTGTCGCGTTTTGTCGCTTTTGGAGCAGTGGTACGGGCGTGCGAGCGGGATGGGTGCACATGGATTATGGGGTGGGAGGAAGACGGGGAGGTGTCACCACAGGCGCTTTTTAGGGACAAGCCGGATAAGCATAAGCACTGCGGATTTTGCGTGACGTTTTTGCGCAGATGTCGGGTTTTCAGTAGCGCACTTGTGCATTACTAATGTAGATGGAATGCTGAATACACAGTACTCGGCTGTATTTATTTTTTCACATGAATAATGAGCGTCTGTCCGTAATGAACACCCTAAAGCCGTTATACGAATGACCTCTATGCGTTTAAACACTGCTAAAAAAATTTTATCAATCATTTATTTCGCTGCAAAATCTTAATATTCAACCTGTCCAAAATTCCTTTTGTATTCAATCAAACCAATATTTTTCTTCCGTACAACAAAGCAAATCCATTTAAAATCACTTGTCCTCTATCACTTGTCAACTCGACTGCAGTTTAATGTTAGCAAAAAGTGACTTTTTCCCGACAAAAGTTGATCCCATTTCGTTCACAATGCGGTAGCGCCACCGTGCAATTATTGGACAATGACTTGACAATGAGAATTGTGACATTTTTGAGTTGTCATGGTTTCGGCCACAGGGGGCGCATTTGTGTCGCATGGGATAAACCCGAAAATGTTATTGTTGCCATATTTTTTTCTGTACTTTTCTTTTATAATGTCAATGACCACACACATAGAAGCAGGAGCGTGAAATAAAGCTCACGATTAGTAGCCGACATCCAATTATGATTGTTTTGTAATCTATGGAGATTTATGCAAATTTTACGTTTAAGTGATTTTCATACTTGACTAACGAGACGTGCATAAAAAAAACAATTTGTGTGGTCGTATTTTCTTTTATTGAAGTTTTTTTTTAGTTCTTTATTTTTATTTTATTAGGTACCTACTTACTTTAAGATTTATGTTTAGAGATCGGAATTATATGTAACGTTCGTGTATTGTGCAAATATCTTTCTATCTAATTCTAAAGGCTTATTAAAAAAATAGTCTAGTTCCATTACACCTCGCTAGATGGTAGACCCAATTTGCTACATGTTAAAAAATACTGAAAGATCTTTATTGTCAGTAAACATCTACGAAGCTGTAAGGGCTAATATTTAACCCTTTATCTTCCCTAAAAAGGCAATAAAGAAGAAAAAAAGGTGGTTTGACCTTGGCATTAGATCTCAACGCCCCGTCCAAAGCGAATCTGAGGGAAAGCCTTTAGTATAAATAAAAAGGTCTGTAGGAGAATTTTATTTTTAACATAATGTAATTTGACCTTAAATTGTACATACGGACTTAAGAGGAAAACCCTTTCCTCGGTAGGGTACCGGCGCTCTCTCCATACATACGTAGTCGAGTACGTTTGACTACGTTTGTATGGAGAGAGCGCCGTTACCCTTTCCTCTTAAATAGAAAACGAGTCCTCAGAAACGATTAAGCTGACCGTACCTTCGTTGTACCTCTATAATGTTATTTTAATAGCTCACCTAGACAAATGCTATACGAAATATGATAGAGTTGAGTGGTATTACACACACTATTGTTATGTTGACTGATGTGTTACTAATGACCACAGATTAACGGGTGTCGTTTATAAAAATAAATGGTTTTCATTGGTGGTTTTCATAAAGATATTTTTTGATTGGTCTAGAGTTTTGGAGTTCGTGGAAACAAACTGGGTAACTCAGGATTGAATGATACTTCTAATGTTTATTTTGGTTGTTACTTTAATTATTTTGGTGAAAGCGGCGAAACAGAGGCCGACTAGCCTTTAATGGAGAATGGCGAAATTTATCCCAGGACCAAGATGCTTTTAGGGGTGTAAAAGTCACCTTTTTCCATCAGTGCGACAATCTAGATAACAAAAAAGCTTTGACGATTGAGACTCTATTATTCAAAATAACACAATATAATAGGTATCTATAAATATAAAATTTTAAGTCCTGTCGGACTGATTTATCAACGGACATTTCAAACCAATGGACAGATCTGGCTAAAATTTGTTATACAGATAGCTTTTATAGGCAGGTATCTACTAAGAACGGATTCAAAAGCAAAGTTTTAATTATAATAATTTGTAGACATCTGCAAAAACTTTACTGACAGTAGAACATTTCCGAAAACAATCCCTAATTAAAAAAGAGACATCTCAACATCTGCGTCGTGAAATTAGTTATATCTAAATCGCACGTTATGGTACACGCAATAAAATGTCTAACAATATTCTCTAAATTATAAAAAAAAAACAACGTCACCTGTCGTGTCATTTGGTACCAATAAACGGACCGCCAAAGAAAACAAGAAATAATGAAAAAAAAAAGAAAAAAAAAATACAATATCGCCGAGTGACCGAGACCTTTTTGACAGTTGACTTGGACCCTTATCGAGCCGACGGTTTTCGCCAATCAATTTTCATTCTTATTTTTTACAAATAAAGTTTAAATTTCACACAATATTAGTTGTCGATATATATTTTTTAAAAGACATTTTTTTGTGTAATCGGTTGTGACTGACGAAAATTTACGATGTGAATTAGAATCGGCGAAATAAAATTGTGCTCCGACTTCATTAGTTGCGTTTTTGTAACAATGAATGCTTTTGTTCGTTAATAATAGGGATTTTGTCGTTTGCGTTTTGATGATACCTTCCGAATGTTGAATTTATTAATAGTTTTCTATAAATTGTTGTTTCGAAAAAATTTGAAATAAATGAGCGAAGAATATTGGTGTATTGTTTTTTAATTAAGTACTTACTTTAAGTACTTATACGTAGGTACTTAATAAATGTAGGGAAGCATAGGATTTTTTGAAAATGAATCTATAGGAGGAAAAAGGAAAAAAATTAACAATACCTTCTCAATTTAAAAAAGTACTTAAATACAATTAGGTATAATAAAATGTACTTGGGTAAAAAAAAAGAATGTCACCATACTTAAAATCGTAAAAAATACCTAGTATTATGTTAGGTACCATGAAGGTACCGCGAAAAGTAATTAATACAACTTTATATAGATATAAAATTCACTGTATTCTTCGAATTCACTGATTTTTATTCTATCCTCGTCATTGGAGTGAATGTCTATGTGTGTTTCTTATAGAACTCTTTACCTATTTAATACTTAGCTGCTACGAAAATCAACAATCGACACACGTCTCAGTAATTAACTTTTATCTTTTAGCGATTTCAGAAGCTTTTAGCTTAATCAACAATAATGAATACGAGTGCTATTTGATTGGACAGTCAAGATCTAATTCAATTTGGACGATATCTATTTCAATTGGTGTTATCATGGTGCCAGTTTGATATACCTACCTACATACTTGGATAGTTAGCAGAATACTTAAATCAATTAACCAGTCAGTCTCGTTATTCAGCGAAGGAATGCTGCCAGCATTTTGAGTACAATGGCTCAAGAGGGTGTCGCCAATAGTTTCCTTTTGTTTTAAGTTATAAAAGAAGAAAAAAGGAATCTTTAAGTAAGTAGTAATTAAGTAATTCTTACAACTGTGTTTAGTAATATAATTTTTATTCCAGACAACACTTAGCTACTTATTAATAAGAAATATAAGGCCCATATCATTGAATATATCATCTATAATATGTATATACCATCTATAGATACTTTACATAATTAGGTAAAAGGCAGAACTAAAAGTACCTAAATTACTTAAGGTAAGTACTAAGGACAGACAGATACAGTTATAGTAATTCATATTAATTATGAATTATTTTTATTTTAAATAGTAGAAGATCGAAGAAAAATTATAAAGTTTGGTCACCTAAGTGTTAAGATAACCTATAATATTTGTTTTAAAAATAAATGATGTCTGGAAAATATTCGAACTATAGTGTCTTCGGAAAATCAGTTAAAGAACAGTTAAAGGTAGAAAAAACATTGCTGACGTTAAATGAACATTAAATCATGAAGAAAATACACTCTCGCGTTGGGGTAAAAAAAACAAAAAAAAGATATACACAATCGATCAGAACCATCTTAGGTACATGAAGTAGCAAATAGCAAGCCACCGAGTAAGTATCATTAAAAAGGCATAACGAATTTGTACTGACGTCAATTTTCAACGTTTCAAATGTTTTTAATGGCATATGTGGATGTTAACCTAAACCATAGATTTGTTATGGACATAACATAAGAATTCCATAAATTGATGAAACCAATAAAATTTGGCGCGAAACATATGTAATAGGTGCTATTCAAAGAGTTCTAATATTAACTTTAGAAATTATTAACCGACTTCAAAAAAGGAGGAGGTTCTCAATTCGGTTGTATTTTTTTTTTTTTTTCATGAAAATAACCCATCTCCAAATGCATTTTTTATTGAAAATATGTCTAGTTCTATTGCAATTAACATTTAAAACCTTATCGATAAGAATCCATGGATTTGATTATGATTGCTCCTGTTCAAAATGTACCAAACCTACCAAAATGTATAATCCTGACTTTTGTGAACATTTTCATAGATAGAAAACCTTTTGGGAATTATTTGCCTTCTCACGGGGTTTAATTTTTAACACGTTGTTGTAAGTGATGATTTTTATAGCTTACAATAACAAGATTTGATTTTTCAAACAGTTTAATTGAGCTAAATACTCGCTTTGACATTAGTAAGGTGGTACTATCACTTTCAAACTTTTGCTCATAGACATCGAATTATATTAGACGTGTTCCGTCCATTTTACTGAGAAAGTGTAGATGCTCCCTTTAATCTACAGTAACTTAAGTCTCTTTGGCGTTATTAGTAAGCATAAAAATGTAGCAATCGTGGTTGATACTTTAAGGCAATTAACAGTTGTTATTTTTGAATGTTAGAACGGTGTATTAAATTGAATGATGTCATTAATGTTTTGTTCTTATTTGGTAGAAGAACAAGATTTTAATGACTTTTTAGCATATAAAGATGGTGGTCACTTAATAGATGACTGATTGCCTTATGATAGAAGCACAGTCAAAACTGCTGAATTTACAAACACGATTGAAAAATATATATTTTACTAGCGACCCGCCCTGGCTTCGCACGGCAGTATTATGCATGTATTATATCTAAAAACCTTCCTCTTTAATCACTCTATCTATTAAAAAAAACCGCATCAAAATCCGTTGCGTAGTTTTAAAGATCTAAGCATACATAGGGACATAGGGACGGCAAAAAGTGACTTTATTTTATACTAGGTATGTAGTGATTTTAAAGCGAACAGTGAGAATGAGGTGATTTATGGAAATTCTCGATCAAGATTATAGAACGTCCTAGTGGGTGAAAATTCGTCATGGTATTTTAAAGTTGGTAACTTTAAAATTGACCATGAACAAGTTTTTAGAAAATAATTTTCAAAAATTTCAAATACCTTTGATTTATTTATTGTAGTCACAATTTTAATAGCTTTTCCTGAAAAATTGTGTTTTCGTGAAAATAGAAAAATATACCTATATTTGCCAATACTTAGACTAAATTATATAACTTACAGATAAAAACATAAAATACTACGTGTCCAAGCAATGCCAAGCAACAAAGAGGTAAAAAGGTAGAGAACTAAAGCTAAACTGTTTTTTAATCTATTGTAAATAAAAACAAAAATTAGCCTTATATATAAATAGTTAAGAAGAGGAAAGTATGGATATAGTATAACAATGGAGCTAAGTTAGTGAATAAAAGAAAACTGCGGACTCAATAAAAACTCTACAACTCTTTAACTTCCTTTAAATTAACACAATCAATCACACAATGCAAATAAAAATGTTTTAAAAAGCCATTCCATCAAAATAATTCAATAAATATAGTTTCGTAAAAGAAATGACGGAACAATATTAACAAATAACGTGTTACAGAACAGAAAAGGGTATTCAATTAAAGATTCAACATAAATAAACATCAATAAATTGTTGACAGGATATATTATTGTCACAGCACGTTCTCTTGGATTATTAAACGGTGCTACATCACTTCGTGCTTAAAGACTTGGTCATATTAGCTACAAATCCTTGTATTGGCTCGGACACGCAGTTATTCGGATTTTAATTCAGTGCATTTCAAATTATTTTTGACTAAGTACCTAAAGATTTTATTAATCATGAACATTTACCTACCTACTATTTAATAATAATAGCATTCACTAAAAAAAATATACGCGACGTTTGAGAACCTTCTCCTTCTTTGAAGTCGGTTAAAAATATAAAAATAGTTGAGTGACAGTAGAAGACTCTCGTTTTGCAGGCCAAGATCCACTTTGGGTCGCTGAGCCAGAGGAGTAAGTAGTGGCAGTAAAAGCCCCTAACAATGACAAGTTCAATAGCACATCATAATGTGGACACCAAACCGGTGATTATCCCTGTAACCTAAGGTCATTCTCTTGTTTGGATAGAACTATTGATAAATTACAGGAGAAAACTATTCAGACAGGTAATGCAATAGAAGAAAGCTACTTAGGCTATTGTAATGGGATACTAAATTAAAATATGGATACCTACTATGGCGACTGATGTAACAATGTCAAACAAACACGAATAAATGGCAGATGGAGACTCAACTATTTTGTCAGACTCACGGTCCACCCTAGAGTTGAGTAAACTATAAACAATCTCATCTTCTAAAATTACTTTATCACAACCACTATGATCACATCCTTAGCTCTATATTAATGTCGTCACGTTATAGTAAATTATCGGGACATCCAATTGGCCGGTGTCGTGACAAAGGAGCATAAATATTGGGAAGTCGCCTTTATGGGTTCGCCGTTGAGGAGAAACACGCAAGTCTTAGAAGTACGCCTTGCGGGACCCCTGTATTTATGTTTTGTTTTAATACTTTAGACGTGGTGATAGGTATCATTTTTATTAGTTAGTAATTTTCTAACAGTTTGAGTTAGATTTTTAGTAATGATGATAAATTGGTGAGGGAAATTTCGAAACTATTCTAAAAAAGTACTAGGTCCGTCACACAGGCATAGTTACTTTAGCCTGGGGCTAGATAGCACTGCATGCAATATCCTGCAATATTTATTTATTGGTTCACTTCATGTAGGGCAGTATAAATATAGATATTATAGACCTTTATTACTTAATACTGACATAAAAACAATAGTATAAATAAAATAATTGGTAATATTTAATAACAACGTCAATGTCTAAATTTAAGTCGTTGATTATTTTGACTCTTTCTAAACTCCTAAATTATGTGTGACTTGAAAATGTTTATTTTTGAAATTAGGTCAATGTAGAACCAGACCTACTATCAATATAATATCTATAGTTGCATTTATTAGGTAGGTATATAGGCTTCAATGGACTATTTATTACAACAATATTTATCATAACTTTTACATGTTTGAAGAAAAATATGGGACCTAGCATGAAGCCTTGAGGTACACCTAATGAAACACATAATAACTATAAAAAGTTCTATCCCATCGTTCCCTACCAACCCTGCAATCCCAAGTCCTGTCACCAACCAGCGGGTGGCAGGAACAATCAAGTCGGTCGTCTTGATCCGGCACCCGACTGATATCCCATTACAACTGCCGATACTTCATTACTAAACTGTACTCCATCATCTTAACCAAGCGACTGCTAAAACGAAAACAAATAACATTAAAAGAAATTAATTTATACGATGGTACTCCTTAGGATATTTCAAAGGTGGTTATACCACTTCTGAAATACAAACTAAGCATATTTTTGTATGAAATTTGATGTTTTATCAATTTACCTAGATGATTCTATGCACGAAAATGATTTCCTGAAAAAAATATCTAACGACTATTGTTCGTCAATGTAAATAAATATTACTATTTTGGTCTTATCATTTATGTAGGTTTCAGCAAACATTTTTAGTAAGAAAAACCAATAGAACAGCTTTATTAAGGTACTATGTCTTAATTTAATTAAATAATTTTAGATAAGCAATACCCACAGGTATTATTGTAAAGCTATCAGAGAATAGGATATAAAATGAACAAATATTATGAAAGGTACATTAACACCGTAAAATGGCTTAGCAGAATCAATATCTCATAATAATTCGCTAAAGCTTGATAACGGTCGTATCACACGGGTACCCTGCGTCGACACATCCCGTGTTGTCATATTGTACACCGTTCTTATGCGCCTGAACCGAAGATAATTACTATTTATCATAAAGTTAAATAGAAAGAACATCAAGAAAGAACATAATTTGTAATTTCGCTGTCTCCTGCGATACAAGCGTTTATTAGTGCAGGGGCCGCTGTCACACTTCTACAATTGTTATTTTTTTAAATTTCTTTGTTATTTACCTAGATTTTATTTTACGTATGTATAGTTGCGGTAAAATTTTTGGTTAATAAACATTGAATTTTTTTTATGTAAACATTTTCAAAAAAGATTTATCAACTCGTTTTGGAATCTGAGATAACTTTGGGATCTCATTTTACCAAACTACGCGACGAAAATTAAGGTCATTTTTTAAATATCTACACCTGCTCAAATCTTTCTAATAATATTAGGGACCATTGACATATTCAATGGTCCCCACAGATAAAACAGTTATGTTCCCGACTGTTTAAGTCGTGTCCCGCAGACTACTAGACTGTTATTTTACTAATAGAAAGCTACATTATTCAGAAGTAATATTAAATGTATGTGACAAAATATCTGAAAAATTAAAAATAAAAACATATAAAATAAAATGTCTACTTCTTTACAAAAGACACATCTCGTAATAATTTTCGAATCTCTATAGATATACATAAAATCTATACCGATGTGTAAGGTTTATTTAACTCTATTGCAGAACAGATAAGCTTTACTTAACTTTTTACAAAAAAAAATAAGTGTTTTTTTTACTTTTTACAAGCTTTTATTTGCAGAAAACTTTCAGAATCAAAGTTTTGCTCAATAATTCAGTTTCTTTTTCTAATCCTGTTTTGAGATTTAAATCTCTTTTGTCTGGGCACAGTGAGCACCGCAGGGTTACCGTGCTTTTTATACCGTTTATTTTTCAACATCGACATGCCACAAAGGACGGCGACTTTGTTCTTTTGTCTCGCTCGTTAATGATTTTTACGAATTATTAATCGTCGGATAAAACAGATTGAAAAATTGTCCGTCGATTTGTATTATATTTTGGTGACGCCATGTGTAGCATTATTAGTTTGATATATTAGAGGATGTTTTTGATGATGTCTAAAGACTTTTTCAGTCATACTGGTAGATGTTTTTGACTTTAATTCGAAAAGTCTTAGATACGACAAGAAATTTCGTCTTTAGATTGTTCAGATTCAAATTTTAATGATTTAATTATTTTAATTTGTTTTGGCGAAATTAAATTTGCCATACAAAAGAAAAAACAACATTCGAGGACGTCTATTGACTCCACTAGATAAATGTAAGTAATTTCTTATATGAAAATATTTTTATTGTTTATTTACTGCACATTAGAAACCTCTTAGAAATATTCAATTTCAATTTTATGGGATGGGCATAAAATATTTCTAGACCCAGAAATTTTTACTTCCTATTACTACCATCAATAATACCCTGCCATGAGTGTTCTACTGATGTACCTACTGTGGTATTTACTATACTAGAATTGGCCAATACGACAGCTTAAACAATATCACTGTCTCTATCGACTAACTACATAAAATAATATTTGGTCACTCCAAATGGAGATAAGTATTGTATTAAAAGCTAAGCTATCTCGGCTCACATATTGGTCAATTCACGTGGGGAAAACTCAACTGGACAAAAGATGAAATAACTTGTGGTAACGCCTCAGTTAGTTCCAATCCAAGATTATTTTGATATTTTTTGGATACCTACAAATCACACTATATTATATGCACACTAGCTTTTGTCCTCATAAGGTTTGCTTTTTTTCAAGTCCTATCTAAGCGGATGATGGCGAAGTCCGACTTTGACCACCTAGGGTTTTCTTTTTTTCTAAAATCTTATTCTTATCGGATGTCTACGTTATCTTTATGCTGAAGCTCAAACTGACTATTGGTTTGAGCGGTGCGTTGATATTTCAGTCAGTCAGAATTTTATATATACAGATTAGGGCCACAACTCATCTCCGCGCGTCACCTCATCCGTAACTTAAGAATAATCTCCCGATCTCATACCTATCAGTAATAAGATCTCACGAACACGTACCTTGGTGCCACAAGCGTTGATATTAACCTTTGCTTTCTTATAAACGTTACCAGAGCATTTTGTACCGTCTTGAACACAATAGAGTAAGACGATTAAAGTTGCGACATAATTTCTAGTTATGTCGCAATTTGCGGGTCGTTTGTAATGCAGAGGCTGGCCAATCTGGCCATAGCTATTCAGCGTTGTAACACTGCTAGTGTGAATAGTGTGATGCACTAGCGGTGACTCGGGCGGTTTACTTGATTACATTTGTTTTCGTATTTTATTTTTTGTGTTCGTTTTTATTGTATGTAGGATATTATAAAATTATTGTTTTTTTCTTTTTACCCTATTTGATTTAATATTTATTTATTTTAACTTCGTATTATGATGTACTTATTGATTAATGTTTAGAAAGTAATTAAAATACCTACTTTCAATTTCTAGTTTATTTATTTAATTGCATGATATTTTTATAGTTTTTGACGTCGTTTAGACGACCCAGGGAACATGTCGTAGTCGCTAACTTCTGTAGACAAGAGCTGTGATCATCTTCGAAATGTCTCCTTTGGCTTGTATTGGAACAAATAAGGTAGAAACCCGGGTATTGCTCTTTTGGCACAAAAGTGTTCTCATATTTTCTTTCTGAATATAGCCTCTAGACTAGAGCAGTTTTTTTTAAATATTTTTAAAGTTACCTTTATAAGATTGCTGTACCTACACATGCTCTTCTGGTTTCCTTTTTTTAACAACTAACTACTAAAGGATATTATTTTCTCTTATTTAGATTGTTAAAAAATGGTAAGCGTGTACAATGTAAGATTTGTGAAAAAAAAAAATGCTGTAGAGGCATTTTCAGAAAGAAAATAGGTAATATATTTGTCTGGAGAAAGGAATGGCGTTCTTTTTGGTTGACTTTACTATGTCTCTAAACAAAGCTTCAACGCCTTCGACTGTAGGTATGTCGTCTGAGTTTGTCGTCGCTCAAGTCTCCAACGTTCTAATTAAGTTAACCGATCGCTGTCGCAAGTAACTCCATTGTGTACCTGCCAGTAATGCCTCTCATACCTCCCATGATATATTAAGAGGGACTCGTCCTCCCTATAATAACAGGGCGTGGCAACACCAATATTTTCAGACGACCCATAATGTATTGGACACAGAAATAAATTAAATAAACTATTATAATTAGAATTGGTAGTTTGAATAATCGGTGGCGGTTTGTTTTTGTTAGGTTACGTTTTGGGATGACATTTGTTTTTGGGTTTTCTGTTGTTTTAAAAGTTATTAAATTTAGGAATGAACTTGGGTTTTTTAATTTGATTGTTATTTAATAATATTTTTTATTGGCTACAGTTTAAAGTTTCGGTTATTTTTATACTTAATTGAGCATTACTTCTACATTGAAAAAAAATATTCATGATTTTTGTCTTTTTTAATGCATTTCAATATCTAATAAAAACACAACGAACGACCATAATTATGAGTACCTAAGTATTACCTTAAGTACAAGTTAAATCTTCCTAAATAAAAAAAATGAAATTACGCAAAAGCGTAATTTTTGCGCGATTTAAGCGTTTAAACCTTAAATAAATAATAATAGGTACCTATTGGCTTTTACATATTCCAAATCTAGAAAAAATTAGTAGGTATAGAGCGCGGAGCGCCATCAACTTTCATCTATGCTATTCAAGGCGCTGTACTGTAGTGCCTGGGACATTAAATCAATAAATAAGTGCCTACCTACCCACTTATTTAAATAAATACACGAAACATTGCTTTCCGGTGTAAAATCGATTATAAGTAATATTTATAAATAAAGCCCCCGATGTAATGGCCAGTACTGCAGGTGATAACAATAGTATTATTAAGGAGTATTATTAAAGAGTCATAATAAAAAAGGTATGCAGATGGCGCCACGGGTTCATATAGCACAAGGTGAGATCCCACAGTCCGGAGTTATCGTTCATCATCTGTAACACCACAACAGAGTAAGGATGTAGAGTTTATTATGTGTGTAGATATTCCAAAGTTTATTTAAAAAAATATTTGGAATTGATTTGACCTTTTTTTTCAGTATCCTATTGCTGGGTAAAGGTTTTTTAATTACATAGATCAAATTTCCTACTCCATCTTCACGCAAAAAGGACCCAATTAAAAATGGTCTAATCGCAGAAAACAGCCCATATACAAGTACAAGATACAAGTAGATCAAATTTGGAAATGGGGGAGTCATCTCCAGATTTAATCTAAGTAAACTAAAAGTAAAATCTAACTAATTTTAAAACTGTACATATTGTACAATATAGCGTTTGGCAATATTATACCTATGCCTTTATTATTTTTGAAGTTCGTTGAGCACTACCCGGGGGACACGTGCAGTGACTGCGGACGCGAGCTTAAAGCTGCTGGAGCGGAGAGGAGCGGAGTGCTATTGGTGGTGGAAACTGCTTCAATCCTGTAGACAGGCCTTGACCGGACATGCCGACTTCGCACGCGGAGTTTTTATGTTCCGCAATGTATGTAAAAACGCCACTCCACTACCTCACTCCGCTCCTGTGAACAAGCAGTCTAATATTTTCCTACTGTAAAAACCAGTGCAATGTCTAACCATAATAAAGTCTACAGTGGAGCGAAGGACGTCGGCCGCGGCGGGTCGGGCGAAACATCAACCATTTTAATTATGTTCAGGACACCATTAACAATAAATCTGTTGTTCCTATACACGCACACATCGTGACCACACTGCACACATCCTCTCTAATCGATACCCATAATCGAGAGAGCCGAGAATCGAGTATCGAGAATCGATCTTTAGTCGCCACGGTCCGATTTATGGGTAATTATAATTTTGTTTTATCCATTCAGTCGTAAACAACTCTGTGACCAATTTGCTAATTACGATAGTACAATTCCATTCCGAATGACAATTTAGATTTTATATTATGAAATGTTGATTGGTTCTATCGCTAAAAGCTCCGATTCAATGTTGTTAAAATGTTAATGATATCGTAAATGTGCCAAGTTTATTGTATTTAAAAGTGATTAATCTGTTAATGTGATGTTGAAGTGACGGCACGCAAAATTTATAAGAAGAAGAAACATTTTATAAGAAATCCAAATTTTTGACGTTATTCTCAAATTTGTAAAAATATAATTTTCCAACTACCAAATTGCCTGATTTGTTTGAATTAATCTAATAGTAGGTAAAAAGAAAATAATGTTTTATATAGAGTTATTTGAAAAAAATTGCAAGTTATCGAAGTGGAAGCTTATTTTGTAATTAGCGATTCTGTAAAATAATTTTCCAACTAAGTGCTTTTTAAACCATTATTTGGCTTGGAAATTATAGGTAATCTAATTTAAAAAGTCAATTTAAACAGTTCGTTCCAGTTGCAGAGACTTGCAGTCCAATGTAGCGTGGTAACGCCACATAAGTAGAAAAGTCTTTACTCATGTGATCTTAACAACAGGAGTTACTGACACATACGATTCAACTTTTTACCTAATCCAGAAAACTCTTGATTTCAACACAGTCATGATCTAATTAAATGGTAAATATCACAAGGGATATCCTAAAAAACAGTTTTTTCCAAAAAAAAAAACAAATACGCTTGGCGTCACTAAACAATCACTGTGCCATCTAATGGCCTCCTCCCCGTCGCACCCCCTCGCAGTCTAACAATTGTGATTGCTTCATTGGTTTGTGTTTTAAGACCAAGACCCCGTCTTGCCCGCTACCCCGTTTTGCCCCGCTCTCCCCTAATTGACGGTAATTTCACAAAAAAAATACTTTCATTTATATTAAGTATCTAAACAAAAGTACAAAGCCTAGTAAAGGTTTTAATAGTAAGGTAATTATGCTTTAAAGTAGTTGTTTACAAATATTTTTTCATAAAAACGACATTTTTTTAATTTGGCGTGCTTCCGGAACGAAATAGCTTTATCAAACGCAACAATTATTGTACCTATACATTGTTTAATATTACTGTATACAAATTGTATATAATGTATTTGTTTTGTTGCAAAAACAACTAACTTATTTAATTATTCGTATTAGTAAAAGTTTTTTTGTACTACTTATTTAGCTATTTATTACTTTTTTCATACTTAATTTACCGTAATAATCTCTGCATTCTAAAGTTACCTGGAAGAAACGACTTTCCGTTGTAAGGTAGGCTTTTTTGCCACTGTTTTTGTTTTTAACACGTTTTTAATTTCACCTGTATGTTTGCTTGTTTGTATGTAACCGACACCTTTGGGCACGATTTTGCCCTACTTAGAATGATCAGATTTATTTAATTTAATCTTTATTTTTGATGTATTAGTGGACCTCTAGAAATAAGCCATTATACCTCACCTGCGTAAGTCCCGTTTTCGGGGGAATATCGGGATAAAGAGAAGCCTGTGTTACTCCCAATAAACCAATGAATCCTTAAGTTTCATCAAAATCGTAGTTTCGGAGCCTATTCGTTATAAACAAATAAAAAAAATATATATATTTTCTCTTTATTAATATTCGCATAGAGTTGAACCATAAAGCGTCTTGTATCTATCTACTATCAAATTTTACCTGTACCTACTTATAAAATTATTTATTCTGTGATAAATATTATTAAGATAGCCTTTTGACCATATTACTTACAAATACAAAGTTCTCAAAACTATTTTATCAAGTTAACACTTCGGTGGCGTTTTATCGTGACATTTTCGGACTTTAATTTGTGAACTGGTTCAATTTAATGCAACCATATGCCAATTTACTGCAGTTTAAATTAAACTTTATCAGTTTAGAAATAGATTTCATATTAAATAGGGTTTGCGACTGCCGGCAAATATCACAAGACTATTTCTAATAGTGAGATATTGTTTGATTTGACATTTTAGTTACACAAAGACTTTCGTAGACTAAAGACAATTTATCGGTCGACAGCGCGAAGATCACTCTCTAAACCAAGAAGGCTTACTCAAAGAAGAAGAAGAAGAAGGTAGAAAAGAGTCGGTTACATACAAACATACAGGTGAAACTGCGTGTTAAAAAATGGACTACTTCGAGATGACTACTTCGACAGTTTGTTACAAGTCAGATTTTTTAAAACTAAGGTCATTCAGACTAAGAAAAGTAGATAAAACTTAAAAAATAAGTAAATTTTTTAAGGTTAACGACCTCTCCGTGTATGGAACAGCTGATTTTCAGGTAAACCTAAACGCAAAATTTTCAAAAAAATGTTCGAATTTCCAAAAGTCGTAGAACAAAAGTTGTTTGTTTAGGTGCACAGAAGTAGCCCCCAACGGCTTGCTAGTATAATTACCAATAACCCTAAAATCACTTTACTATCACTATCATCATCATCATCATCACTATCACTATCATCACTTCACTATCACTACATAGTATAAAACAAAGTCGCTTTCTCTGTCCCTATATCCCTTTGTATGCTTAAATCTTTAAAATTTAAAACTACGCAACGGATTTTGATGCGGTTTTATTTAATAGATAGAGTGATTCAAGACGAAGGTTTATATGTAAAATACATGCATAATATAGCCGTGCGAAGCCGAAGCGGGTCGCTAGTAAAATATAAAAAAGTGTAACTAAGAACATCTGCCGATAGAAAGTATGCAGTGTGCGAATTCTATATGATAACCCTATTATATCGATCAAATATTGGCCCAAAGACACACTGTAGAGACCTGTCATGATAAATATGAATATTCCGGTCTATTATGCGACGTTAATTGTAATAAATGTCCAAGTTACTAGGAAATTGATATTAATGGTCATGATCTAATACATTGTCGGTGATTGTGTGTTACTTACTCTATTTAATTGTTTTTAAGTACTTAATAAAATATGAATCAATTTTTTTTAAGGTTCCGTACCTACGTAAAGGGTAAAAACTGGACCCTATTATTAAGACTTCACTGTCTGTCTGTCTGTCACCAGGCTGTATCTCATAAACCCTGATAGCTAGACAGTTGAAATTTTTACAGATATGTATTTCTGTTGCCGCTATAACAACAAGTACCAAAAACAGAAAAATAAATTACGTGGGACTCCCATACAACATGGTACTTACAGAACTTTTCGTCCGACTCGCACTTGGCCGGTTTTTATAAGCAAACGAGAAAAGATGGGTAGACTGTGAGACCAAATACGAGAGAGATGGATGTGAACGATGAGTTGGCGGCTTATAAAGAAGAATGGAAGAAGAAAACATAGGTACTGCGCCGATTCCAAATATATGAGACAAGGGCAGGCAATTAAAGGTCTCTTAGATTAAGGTCTCTTAGATTAAGATTTCCTACTGATGATTCCTACAGCAGATGTCCTACAGGGTAATGCCCTGTAGGACATCTGCTGTAGGAATCAGAAGTCATGTGCAAAATAGCACGAAAACTGAAATCAGATACCTACTAAATATTTCAAGGTCAAGATGTCAATGGGTAAGGGTCTCGATATCGAAATGTACAAAAGATAAATCATCTTTTCCACAAAATGTGTCAGGGTCTAAAAGTTCAAAAGCAAATGTATAGGTATAGGATTAAACTTCTTTGGAGATCCCTCCTATGTGGGAGGGCATAGTCTTAGTGTCAAAATTATCTAATGTCAAATGTACAAAAAATAAAACATCTTTATGACCTTAAATCAGGTAAGTAATTGTTACTTAAGTATGGTATAAGAATAGGAAAAATTTATAAAATTTTCCCCTTTCTCTTACTCAAACCTTCTTACCTCGTGGGACGCGACTCTTGAACTTAAATATAATTAATTTGTCCAAAATACTCTTTGTGCTATCTTTTATAAAATATAAAAGTTGTGCAAATCACAATAAATAACAATATTTCTCCAAAATAACATTACAAATTGAATAGAAAAAGAAAACGTTCGAATGCGGTATCTTTTCATCGACAAACTACATAATAACAACGGACAAAAGTACAATACCATCTTTAGATATCCTTCTATACATAATCATGCATTCGGGGTAAAACATACCGGCATCAATAGAAACATAATCCACATCCTACATTGACAAAGAACGTAATTGGATTACTGAGCACTTAATATCTTCTTTCTAATGGTTTTAATAGTTTAATTTGACATTTATCTTGAAATAATGCAAGTTAAATTCAATCGTAAAATAAATTGCTAAAGGTTGGTTGTGTTTAAGCAGGGTGAAGGTGGTTCTGATGTTTTGAAATGGTATAGAATTTTGGGCACAAACGGGCGACAAAAAAATATCACCGGTCGGAAAAGATGTCATATTAAGAAACACGTCAATCATATTTTTATGATGCATTCAATATACGCAGTTGTTCACTTGCGTAATTTTTTTCCCATATTTCACGCTCCGTTAAAGCATAGAGAGTTTTTGTTTGACTTTTTTTTCGAGGGTCGTTTTGGGAAATTTGATGTTTAGATTTGTCCGTATTGAATTGGCCCTCAAGTGAAGTAGTACCTCTACTGAATGTTTGTACAAATTTCAAGAATTTATTTCCTGTTTTGCAGATATTATTTATAAAAATTTGCCTCCTTGAAAGCAAATTGGAATAATCGACATAATATTTGGCAGTAAGATATTTTTATTGTTGTATAACATTTATCTTCGGTATAATTGGTCAATTTAGTGGTTTTATAATGTTAGTAATAGAAGTCTAAACTTGTGGTCAATGTATTGTAACAGGTAATCATTTCCGGCGAGTTTCATGCAATTGTAAAATTGAGATGAAATATAAAATTTGAGAATAAAACACATCTGGATTCTGTAATAAAAGGATGATCTTTGTCAAGTCCGCCATTTCTCAACCAATTTCAAAATTATATTTATTTTGAAGGACCTAGGTAAGTACTTACTAAAAATCATCAAAATCGGTTCAGTAAGTAGTAGTAAGTACTACTTTGATTTTTAAATCAAATTGACTTTGTATTTTATTTGTATTGATTTGAAAAAAGAAATGGTCTAAATTGGAATATGCCAACGAAATTCCTTAATTTTCTTTCCTGTGACTTTTTTTCGTGAAACTTTTCTAATTGGTTATATATAATATTTATTTATTTATTTATATCCCAAGATGTGCCCCAAGTGTGATCATCTTATTGGCAATTACACTTTGTTGAAATCAATTTTTTAAACACTAATTAATGGAAGAATTAATAATATTAAAAATCTAAATTAGTTTCCATAGGTAGGGTGCCCAAAAGACAGTCATTGCCTCTTTGGATATCAATGCCGATCCGTTAGCCAAAGTTGCAGCCATGTGGTGTAATAATAATAATGCAGGCAAGTGAAACCAAATGTAAAAAGACAAGAACAACATGTAATCAATGTAAACATAGTACAATTTGATATTGCACTGTTATGCTGTTATGAAGGTGTGCCGCTGCATTCCACACAAGGATCAAAGACTACCGATATTATTTAGATGGTCATGTGACGTATGTCGTGACGTAATCAATAAATATTCAGTAATCAAGATACGTTCAGAAGAATAATTCTCGTAAATGAAATTGTTCAAATTTGATATCTATTACAAAAATATTCTTGAGAATACCAAAAGCTGACATTCAGGGTATTTTGAGCTAATTTGAGGATATTTTTTGGAATTGAAATGTAATCGTAATTATTGCAATGAAATATTTTAACAAATAATTATTTTCGAGAATTGGCCTTCCGAGTGTTAAAGTTCCTCCTAGTTCCATACATCTTAGCCAGCACTTTCGTCACCTGAAGCTACTTTAGGTACTAGGTTGATGAAAACTGACCATAAATAGTAAGAATATTCTTAGAAAACTATGACCTCATTGTCCCTTCACTGAACAAAGTACGTTCACGTAGCAATGGCAAACATTTATGACTCGTATCACATTGTCTTACAATTACCAGTGGTTTCAGAAATTTTGGCATTCACTAGCGACCAATTAAACAATACCTTAGCTTCCTTTATTAGACGTATTATCTCAAAGGTCTGAGTAATTTGATTTTTAAAAGGGGGTAATTAGCGGGAGGCGGACGAATTGCACCGCCAAGTGCCGCTAATACGTTTTGTTTTTGTTCGGTAATTGAAGGACAAAGAATCGTTGTGGCTGAAATTTGATCGCACGCGACAACAGTACTGTTTTTGGGGAGAGTTGGGTGGAGGGATTCGAAAAAAAAAAACTTTTGGGAAAAAAGGTCGAACAGATATTGCACCTGATTTTAATCAGGATCGGCGATTTTTGTCCATAAATAATTGCAACATTGTTATCAAATCTGACTCGGATACTGGTATGACTAAGATCATAATTGCCATATTGTCACACTGAATCTGAACAATGATGTCATAAATATATTATGTATTTTTTGAAAATATATTAGTTCGATGTATTTTATATAAGGACCGGGCTTTGTACGGTTATCTTAAACTGCCATATTGTCACACTGAATCTGAAAAATGATGTCATAAATATATGTAGTTTTTGAAAAGATATTGGTTCGATATATTTTAAATACGGCCCGGGCTTTACACGGCCATCATTAATCACTCCGACCAGTGGTGAAAACAGTATAAAAATGGTTTTTGGATTGGAGTTGGTTTTTGAATGGTTTTAATAATTATAGATAAGCTTTGATTAATTATGGGCCAGATGGCACTACATGAGACTTACCTATTAAAAAATTTGACAGGTCACTAGAACATTTGCTTTCATCTTTGAAATAAGAAATTAAATACATATTTACACCACAAGTATAGAGAGTAAGAACAACAGATAAAAACTCTTCCTAAATAAACTTCTACAAACGCTGACATACGAAAGCATAAAGTAATATATCTCTATGTTATTCTTCTAAAGTTTCAATAGAAAAAAACCTAAACATTTGACACGAACCGCCTTCCCCCAGCCTCCTCTTGCACAAGGCACCGTTGTCCGCCACAGAGGGCCACTGTGCAGCGCTAATCACTTTCACGTGCCGTTGTCCTTTCTGGGCTGCACTTCCTCACAGCTTCATCTTTGAACCGTTACTGTCTTTTCTCGTGTCAATGATCGTTACTGATGCAAGGATTTGTAGGAAATTATAATTTATATCTAGATAAAAAGAGAATGTTTTTGGTTGTAACGAATAGGCTCTGAAACTACTGAATATATTTAGAATAGAAAAACAGGTATTAGACAGTAAAAACGGGACCGTATTATTAAGACTTCACTGTCCTTCCGTCTGTCTGTCTGTCCGTCTGTCTGTCTGTCCGTCTGTCTGTCACCAAGATATCTCATGAACTTATGAACCGTGATAGCTAGACAGGTGAAATTTTCACAGAATGTATTTGCGAAAAAAGTGGAGTGGTGCTCTCATACTGCCAATATTCCGACACCAGAAAAGCAGACCCCACTTATTTATTCCCACAGATGGGATTAAAAAAACTTGAAAGGTGTCAAGGGACAATAGGAAAATAAGGGAAATAAATAATTTTTATTTTTTTGGAAATAATCGTCGCAACACCACACTGTTCAATGCGAAATATAAAGACGAAACGAAAATAACTGGCTTGCTTTCTATGAGAGAGAGAATTAAGACCAAAAGTTGTAACGAAACTTTATAGCAAAAAGTGTCGTTACAACTTTTAGTCTTAATTTTAAGCAACTATTGTTCCAATAAATGTACAGGAGACGGGAAACGCGGATAAAACCGTAGAACGCAGTTAGTAATAATATTTTTTTTTTTTACTGCAGGACATTCCACACATCGCCATCTAGCCCCAAGCTAAGTAACTAGACTTGTGTTATGGGTGCTAGACAACGGATATACTACTTATATATTTTTCTTTTGTAAATATATACCTACTTATAATACATAGAAACAACCAGACCACAGACAAATATCTAAGCATAAATACTTGACTGAGACGGGAATCGAACCCGCAACCCTGTGTTTGGCAGTCCGGCATGGTGACCATTGTGCCAACTGGGACGTCAAATATTACCCTCATACCGAGCTATTTCTGTTCGTTTTTGCGACAACATGTCCGATATTAAACACAGAGTCCGTGTAGTGTAGTCGTCATTGATTGTCATGTAGTACGTACGGCAGGGTCGGTAGTACTCGGGAGTAGAGATCGCTACCCGTTCCCATGGCATTCCTTGGACGGCGGCGCTCGGCCGGCGACATGACACTGATTGTTTGCAAAGATTGGATGATCAGAGTCGATACTGCAAAACTGCAGATTATCACAATGGGGAATACTAGATAAGTTTATTTTTGACGTGATAACGTCTCATAAATCGATGAACAGCATTCACAAAAAAGTGTGACGTCATCGCTCACGTTCCGTTATTGACAAGGTAAAAAAGAAATAGCAACGTATTATCGTTGCTATGGTTACCATCATTGTTTTCTTATGACGTTGTCACGTAAACTCATCGTCTGTAAACCGACTTTACAGACAACCAGATTTTATTTATGATTTTTTCATTTTAAATCCTGTAACCCCTCGTAGGTACACAAGGAGCTTACCAAAAAAAACATAATTAAGGAAAAAAATATTTATTTGGAAAATTACCCTAGAGTTGGGGAAATTTTAGAAATGTGACAACGCCATTATCTAAGTTCGAGAGTTACCCGTTTTATAGTCTCGACAACGCTTTCGTAGCCGACGACGTCGTCGAGCACCCGAAAGTGTCCAGCTTGTTGCTATTAAAAAAAATTATACGAAATTAAAAATTTTAATAAGTAAGTAAGTATAAATTAATTTAAAAAAAAACAGCGCACTCCGGGAGTGCAGGCAGAAGTGAAAACTGTATATCTGTGTAAAATCTCATATGTCGTGAGAACATACGCAAAAAGAGTTTTAGATGAAAAAAAAAAAATTGTCGTCCAACAAATAGTCGTCCGACATTTGTCGTCCAACAAATTGTCGTCCGACATTTGTCGTCCGTCAATAGTCGTCCGACAAATAGTCGTCCGACAAATAGTCGTCCGACATTTGTCGTCCGTCAATAGTCGTCCGACATTTGTCGTCCGTCAATAGTCGTCCGACAAATAGTCGTCCGACATTTGTCGTCCGACATTTGTCGTCCGTCAATAGTCGTCCGTTAAAAAATACCATATTACGTCTTAATACACTCACAGCCAAATTAAAAACAGTAGGCCCAGGCATACATTTTCGCCGCGCCGTAGAGAGGGGATAGCTGTCTACTCTCCATCCGTCTTACGCTTTTTCGATCAGGTCACGTGTCCTGACGCGAGTTTAAGATTTTATACCCATTACAGAAAAAGTGCTCAACGCCGCTAAAGAAGTTTTCACTTCAAAAAAAACAGCAACAAGGAGCACCCAGGGTGCTCCATATTGATTTATTAAAATATACCTACTTCATTTATTAAATAGTGCACCGTCTGCGACTTTACTTGCTTACTCAGTGATTACGCGATATCTGCGAATATGGAGGCGCGTCGAGCACATAAATAAAAGTAGACAATGAGAACAATCTACGCAAAAAGAACAAACGAGAACAAAGATGTTTTAATTACAGTAGTGTAGAGAG
The DNA here is from genome assembly GCA_907269075.1 of Idaea aversata. NCBI lineage: Eukaryota > Metazoa > Arthropoda > Insecta > Lepidoptera > Geometridae > Idaea > Idaea aversata. The sequence goes on along the minus strand of OU026097.1, from coordinate 11,734,009 downwards.
AACATACTTATACACGACGGTGTATGGGGCTGGTATTGTCAAAGATTCACAAACTATTTTCTAAAACTATTTATTAATGTAACTTTAACGCACTATTAATTAAACTATACTTTGTGGACTGTAATGTTCTCACTTGATCGATTCTCTATTAAGACTGCCATAAGACTGGATAAGACTGGCAACGAAGGCTCGACGTCCCGCTTTTATATTGTTTTATAAGTTCTCTACAAGTTTCTAGAAAATCCGCGAAAATACTTAACAAATTCCATAGATAATAAATGTTCTGGACGTCGAACTTTTCAGTCAGTGTCGAAGTCAGTGTTGCCATCTGGTGGAGAATAGAGACAACAACGCAATTATCGATGGCTAATCTGTCAGTGTCACTGTCTATTGTCAGTTTTCTGTCAAACACTATATTTCTATTTGCTTATGGCGCGAATTTTAAATTCATAACTTTTCTGTCCTGCACAATACTTCTTTTCAAAACAGGAATTACTTTTTATTTTTAATGAGTTTGTTAAATAAGACTACTTGCCTTGTTGCCTGCATAGTCATAACTTCGGTCTGCGACCGAAGAAAGAAAAAAAACTACTGTTGCCACTTTGGAAAAATAATTCTCATTTTTATGACAAGATGTCATGACTTTTTTGTTTCTAGATTCGCTATTTTGTTGACCCAAGTTATTTGTGGAAAGCCGTTGGACGTAGAAAGCGTTCGTGGAACCGATCGATCTGGAAGTCTTTAAGGGAGACAGCAGTTAATGTTTGGCAGTGAACGTCCTGTGGCCGATATGATGATAATGATGAAGTTTTTGAATAGGTACCTACGTGCTTTTATTGATCCAAATCTTTGAAATTTCCGTAAGAAGTTTTTCTTACGGAAAGGTCTGGTTAATCAAGAGACTTTTTAAACTCTGATAAAATTTTCAAAGATTTGGATCAATAAAAGCACGTACCTATTCAAAAACTTCATCATTATCAACATAACATCATCATCAAAGCATCTAAACAGATGCTAACACTCAGGTAAGTGATAATTTTAGTTGAATTACCTTATTTGATATATTGAGCGATACAATAATATTTTTAGTGATACCTAAAATCTTCAAGGCACAGTTCAGATAAGATAGGTAACCCATCTACATTACCTAATCTCGGATTGGACAGTTGCAGCAAAACAACAAAGTCTTTAATAAGATTCAAAACTTAACTTCATTTAGAATTACATATATTTATTTTAACAGATATTATAATCGCTTTGTTTATTATAAATTTGTTTTAACCTGACATTTCGAGAACTTTGCAGATCCCTGGTCACAGGCAGACTGATAAATTAATAATAAATACGCGATTATAATATCCGTTATTAAAAAATATAATAATTATGAGTTCAAGTCGCGAAAACCTTAGAAAATACAATGTTGATTTTATTTTTGATACGATTTTAAACTTGATATTAGCTTTCTATCAAAATGTATGGACTAAATTAACCTTAGGCCCTTAGTTTTATATGCTTTCTCTGTTCCGCTATAATTTAATTATCTTTGTAAGAGAGGATAAAAAGTAGCTGTCAAGGTCCGGTCACGACAAACGTGCCGTATGAAAAAAAAATTGTACATGCTATTATGAAAGAAGTGAGTAGGTGTACTTATGTTATTATAGGTACGGAGAAATGTGGACAATGCACATAAATACATACATTTTTTACTTGTTCTTCTACATTATGTTATTAAGGCTCGGTCCTCTTTGAGTGAAGGTGCGTATACAATGTATAAAAGTGGTTGTTCAAGACGTCGTCGTCGAGGCGAATAACTTTTGTTCTACGTCTTTTGAAAATTCGAAAATACAACTTTTTATTTGAAAATTTTAAAGAGTAACCATTAAGAGGAAAGCGTACTGGCGCTCTCTAAATTCCTCCCTGGATTATAAGACTAGCACAGATATTTTTGTTGCATAAAAGCTATAACTGCCATGACTATGTCTTGTTTTTTTTTATTCCTGTTTTTACTATCATAGAATTAAGATTAAAAAAAAACAAAAAAAAACAGCGCACTCCGGGAGTGCAGGCCGAAGTGAAAACTGTATATCTGTGTAAAATCTCATATGTTGCGAGAACATACGCAAAAAGAGTTTTAGATGAAAAAAAAAAATAGTCGGACGACAAATAGTCGTCCGACATTTGTCGTCCAACAAATTGTCGTCCGACATTTGTCGTCCGTCAATAGTCGTCCGTTAAAAACTATGTACGTCTTAATACACTCACAGCCAAATTAAAAACAGTAGGCCCAGGCATACATTTTCGCCGCGCCGTAGAGAGGGGATAGCTGTCTACTCTCCATCCGTCTTACGCTTTTTCGATCAGGTCACGTGTCCTGACGCGAGTTTAAGATTTTATACCCATTACAGAAAAAGTGCTCAACGCCGCTAAAGAAGTTTTCACTTCAAAAATAACATAGGGGCATGGTCATGACAGTTAAAAGTTTTAAGCAACTAAAATATTTGCTATAGTGTCATTATGAGGAAACAGTCAACTACGTATGTATGAAGAGATTCGGTACCCTTTCCTCTTATAATTTTAATAATAGTGTCCTGACTGATGGATCAACGCACAGCTATAAGCAGGTGATCGCAGGGAGCTGAAACTTGGAAGGCGTGTTCTTTGTATGACGAAGGCATCCGACAAAAAACCGGTCAAGTACGAGTCGGACTCGCGCACGAAGGTTTCCGTAGGTACCATAATCATCACATAAAAAAACATGAATGAAGGGAAAATGGCGGTTTATGGTTTATGACGTATTAAAAAAAAACTACTTACCAGATCTCGTTCAAACCAATTTTGAGTGGAAGTTTGCATGGTAATGTATATCATATATTTTTTTTAGTTTCATCATTCTCATTTAGAAGTTACAGGGTGGACACACTTTTTACCACTTTAGAAGTGTCTCTCGCGTAAACTATTCAGTTTAGAAAAAATTTATATTAAAAACCTCATTATCATTTTTGAAGACCTATCCATAGATACCCCACACGTATGGGTTTGTGAAAAATATTTTTTTGAGTTTCAGTTCTAAGTATGGCTAAGCCTTAGCTAACCCTAAAATGTTTTGTTTTTTTTTCTATTTTTGTGTGAAAATCTTAATGCGGTTCACAGAATACATCTACTTACCAAGTTTCAACAGTATAGTTCTTATAGTTTCGGAAAAAAGTGGCTGTGACATACGGCAGACAGACAGACATGACGAATCTATAAGTGTTCCGTTTTTTAACATTTGGCTACGGAACCCTAAAAAGGATTTTGAAAAATTAAACTCTTACGCGGATGAAGTCACGAGTGAAAACTATAGTCAACAAATCAAATTTGAAGGTCAATCATCTCTCATTCCAAAAAACAGCTGATTGTCGAGTACAAACGTGAAAACGTTTATTATGAGTTAGAAATCGGTACCTACAATAATTGCTCATCATTACATAGTATAAAACAAAGTCGCTTTTTCTGTCTGTCCCTATGTATGCTTAGATCTTTAAAACTACGAAACGGATTTTGATGCGGTGTTTTTTAATAGATAGAGCGATTCAAGAGGAAGGTTTATGTGTATACCTTATACATGTATAATGTAGGAGTGCGAAGCAGAGGCGGGTCGCTAGTAATGAATATTGTTGGACAGTTGCGGGTATCGAACCCGCAACCTTCTGAGACACACGCGTGAGTTCGCCCCCCGCGCCACAGAGGTTGCCTAAAAAACTATGCTTTATTTATGATAGGAATCTTCGCATAGTTATAATATTTACAATTTGGTGACGTGCTCGAGCCTTAACTAAGAAGATTAGGTATTTAATACTATCTTAAGTTTTATTGGCCTGAGAAAATGTTAGTTTATGTTTAAATTTGAATAGGTGTAACCGGAATGGTATGAGAAATTTAAATATAATTGACTTGGCAATTCTATTTCAGTGCTGCCACTGTATTCCGTGAAATTAGGTTCGTCGTAACATGTAGAGAGAGACGTACCAAATTCTACATTTTAATCGTCGGATACGTCGGGAGTAAATATCACATTATGAAGATACACTAAATTTCATAAAAATCGACCTATTTGGTCTTCCAAAGTCATAACTCTAAGTAACTTTTGTATTGCATAAAGTCTTAAAACGCTTACCGCAAATATTCAAATCTCCTACTATGTAGTCTGTGGCACATACTGTCAAAATTAATAAGTTCAGTCCATTCAGAGGTCCATTTAATCAAAATTGTTTACCATTACGTTACATGGTACGCTGTCGCGTATTACCAAAAACATTGATGACATTTTGATGGAGTCCATGCATTTGCTTTACATTTATTACTTCGCAGCAGGTATTAAAAACTTGTAATTTACGAAGAGTAAAGTTAAATGGAAGTGAATAAGACATACAATATCGTTGTTTTTATTTAAAAGCGATCGCTGGTTTAATTATTGTTAGGGAAAAAAATTGTCAAAATAATACCTATTTTAAGTACTAGCAGCTGTGGGAATATCGAAATAAAACGCCTTTGTCACTAGTCACTACCCAGGTGTCAATCTTTGTAGAAATTGGCATAACAAATGGTTCAGTAGTTTTCAGAGCTACTGAACCGATTTAAATAAACAAAAATTCAACACTCCCTACTAATTCACCCTTTAAAAACAAAATCAAAATCGGTTCATCCATTTGGGAGCTATGCTACAGACAGACACATACACACAGAGACACGTCCAACTTATAACACCCCGTCGTTTTTGCGCCGGGGGTTTAAAAATCCGTGTCTTTATAATTAAGTCGTGTAATTGTTAGCATTAGCTTCTCTCTGGAGTCGGTCCCTCATGACTGAGGATCGTGATCTTCAGTTGGTGGTCTGCATTTGTATCGGATGATCTGTCCCAAACGAATTCTATTTATTGCGTCTCTTACAATGTTATGGAACCTGACGGATGATGAGTCCTTAATTAGATCCGTCCATCTGGTTGGCTGGAGCTCTTTTCCTATCTGTATTCTGTGTTCTCAACTACTATGAGTTTCTCCAGGTTCTTATTGAGCTTCCGTATGACGTGACCAAATTATGCGTCGGTGGCAAATCGTGTCTTAACTTTGAGGTCCACGGTATTCTCAACATTTGCCTCCAGCACTACATCCCAAAAGTGTCGATTTTTGCTCTGTTTCGAGTCAGTATGGTCCAGGTTTCCACTCCTTAGGAAAATACGGAATATCAACGTACTGAAAGCAAATTCTCGTAAATAAAACTGTTCAAATTACATTGCAATATAATTTCTATTGCATTTCGATTACAAAAAACCCCTTTGGCAAACGCCCCCCCCCCCCGTTTAATGGTATTTTGAGCTCCTTAAAGGGTGTTTTTTTATCGAAATCGATATTGAAATGTAATTACGAGAATTGGCCTTCTGATCAAGCGCATTTTGGTGTTGTTTGTAAAGCTAGATAAGTGTAGTTAATTCCAGTTCAGTAAGTTTAAATAATTTCTGAACAACAACACTGGCTATTCAATTAAACCTTACCTCCAAACCCAAACTCAATAATAAACAGGCAAAAAAGTCACGCGTCCATTGCGCCTCCGATCGCACCGATAATTTTTCAACACACCATCTACTTATTACGATCATAGGTAGAGCATTAACCAACGCATAGTTCCACCAAACTAAACCATAGAAAACCAAACCCTAACATGCTAAAAACAGAGAATAAATTCCACTGGTCCTTCGACGCGGATATCAATTTATTTAATACGCGAAGTTTTACTCTAATGTTTGTATATAAGGTATATATTGGGTTGTGTTTGAAAGAATGGCGCGAGAGTTTGTGCTAGACATCGGTCAAAGAATCGTGACCGGACCATCCCAAGCACCTGACTTCGTAGTTAATGTAACCTCGGACAGCGACGTTTAAAGATTGGTTAAATACTAGTGCTGCTTTAATGTGAACAGACTTTTTTAATGTTAGGTAGGTAAGTAGGTATTTCTTAGTAGCGGAGTGGCTTACCTAGTGTTTAGAGTTCTGCTTTAAGATGAAGTTGGACCTGAAGTCCCCTATCCCTTTCCCACGCGGTCGCCGCGCGATGACTCTATCCCTTTCCCCCTTATAATGACCGTTTTTAACTGTTTTATATAATTAAAGGACTCACATATATTTTAGTAAAAAACCATCTGTACTACCTTATAGGATTTGATGTAAAGTTTATGAAAATATAAATTTTGTACTTGTTTTATCTTTACAATCGCTGTAAAAATGAAAAAGCTAAAAAAAATGACGCTTTTTAGGATTTTTACGTTTTTTTTTCTATCGAGGCAAATCAATCTAATCGTGATCCAAAGTGTATAACAATACAAAGCATTTCTTCACCTTTACGACAGTAGGAATATCATTCTATGGATTTTAGTGGTTGATACCCAAAAACTGTTAATAAGACACCTTTATCGCGCTTCTGGTCTTACCACTTCGGCTTAATAAACTATCTAGCATCACCTCGCAGTTTCATTCGCGTAACTCCCGATCCTGTGGGAATTGGGATAAAAAAAATCACACTCCCAATGAATCAATGTATCCTCATACCAAGTTTCATCTAAATCGGTCCAGTAGTTTCAGAGACTATTCAATGCAAAGAAACAATCAAATCTTTACTCTTTATAATATTAGCTATAAGACTAATACAGATTTCAGTGGGTAGTTAGAAAATTATGTTTTAAAGACGCAGTTTACAAATATTGTTAACTAGCGACCCGCCCCGGCTTCGCACGGCTGTATTATGCATGTATTATATCTAAAAACCTTCCAATTTAATCACTCTATCTATAAAAAAACCGCATCAAAATTCGTTGCGTAGTTTTAAAGATCTAATACATACAAAGGGACATAGGGACGACGAAAAGTGACTTTATTTTATACTATGTAGTGATAGTGATTACATTTAGATTCCTAATTGGGATATTTAAAAAAAAACCGGTCAAGTGCGAGTAGGACTCGTCACTATATTCTGTTTTTAGTATCTTTTGTTATAGCGGCAATAAAAATACATCATCTGTAAAAATTACAACTGTTTAGCTATCACGGTTCATGTGAGCCTGGTGACAGACAGATAGACGGACAGCAAAGTCTTAGTAAAGGGGTCCCGTTTTACCCCTAGGGTACGGAACCCTAAACAACTAAAAAATAAATAAATTTGGCTTAATTTATAACTAGCAACCCGCCCCGGCTTCGCACGGCTATATTATGCATGCATTATACATATAAACCTTCCTCTTGAATCACTCTATCTATTTAAAAAAAAACCGCATCAAAATCTGTTGCATAGTTTTAAAGATTTAAGCATACATAGGGATATTGGGACAGAGAAAGCGACTTTGTTTTATACTATGTAGTGATTAGCTAAATTTATTTATTTCTCGACATCACAATAATATTAATAGACCCATCGAAAAAAATACTCTGCCAGACGTCACTTAACCCACACGACACAAATTTTATTAAACAAATCTCATAATCTTTTGACATTTATTATACTAATGATAGCTTTAAATACCGCAATATTAATTAAAAACGACAGTCAATGCTTCAGGCTATAAATTATTATTGACTAGCACCGGCCCGTGGTGTCATTTGCGTAAGGCGTGGGAACATCGGAATAAAAACATACATACAACCGAATTGAGAACCACCTCCTTTTTTGAAGTCGGTTAAAAATACCTCTTACTAAATTTTCTCGGTACCGACCGACCGAACGTCCGTATATCGAGTTTTATCAAAATCGGTTAAATAGTTCTAGATCCTTATTTCTTTAAGATTATAAAATTAATCACTTAGGAGAAAAATATCTAGGTGGGGCTATTTTAAGGGTGCTTTTCCACCAGAGATGTGCTATGCTACGATGCTATGGATGCGTTTGATATCCAACAATCATATTCATTGGTGCACATAGCTTACCTACGTTTGTAAAAGCGAGCGCCGCCATCCTCGCTTCTCCTCGCTCCACCACCCTTTGGAGGCCTACCTATTTGTTTGTTACAAAGGCACTAGTGGCGAAGCGTAGATTTCACATCTTCGCCGCATAACTGCTTAGCACATCTCTGGTGGAAAAGCACTTTAATGCACCACATTTCAAGCCAAAAAGTATACAAAAGAAATATTTGTAATTAAATACGACGAAATTGTGACGAAATGAGAACTTTTATTAGAAGTCGGGTAAAAAATATTGTGTTATGATACTGAAAACTTTAAGGTCTACCCAAAATACGGTGGCGCGAATTTACATTCGGAGATTGTTAGTTTATGGAGATTACCTAATACAAACAAACATCTGTGTTTTATTATATTAGTATTGACTAGTATAAAAACAGGATTCTCAGTAGCTGTTTGTGATTTTATGTGCAATAAAAATAAAACATTAATATTCGAATGACAAAACGTAGCTCTGTATCATATTTGTAAGTACAGTCGTAAACAGAAGTGATTTTTAAAGAATAAAAATAATAAGGAGAAATTTATTTAAACTTTATTCTTATTTCATTATTTATTTAGTTTGTTTTATATTTAATTTCTGGGTGGGGGTATATTTTTGGCGTAATTTTAGTTTATTTAGTACTTATTTTTTATTTTATTTGATTTTTATTTTAAATTTAATTTGATGTAAAGTTTGATTTGTGTTTATAAGAAGACTGCCTTGTATTTGGCTTTTTAAAGTGGTAATTAGGTAATTGAATATTCTATGATTTCTTCAAATGACATGAACTATAATATTATACTATGAATTCTCATTAATCATAGTATAAATTGGAGTAAAAACCTTTTAAGTTGGTAAATCTAACAAGATGGCTATAGAAATTGTTGCATGCCCTCTGAAGGTCATCATTTAGTTTCTAAGAACTATATAAGTACTTGCTGCGCGCCGCGGTTTCACCCGTGTTAGTCCCGATTCCGTAAGAATATCGGGATATAAAGTTGCCAAAGTGCTAATACAGCTAGCCTAGCATGAAGACCAAAACACGATACGATAAAGCGATATCACGCGATATAAGGTCACAGCTATCTACAGACTGAGTTTCATCGCAATCAGTCAGGCTGTTTTCGAGTGATAAATGGTGTAACTAACACGAGTTTGTTATCAAGGTGAAACGAATGGATTGATGTGGATGAAAATCTGCATAGTGATAATTTAGAGGATGGAGAAGGACTTAGGATACTTACTTGATCCCGAAACTTCCGCGGGATCGGGATTTATGTGGGTAAAACCGCGGGGCGCAGCTAATATGCCTATAGATTGTATTCGTTAACTGAAGTGATAGCGCCGTGTTCATTGTCCTGCGATTTTTATTTATATTGATACCAATAATATAATTGGCTGTTGGGGGCCCTGTGCTAGGACCTTTTTGAGGGAGCTGTCGGCGCGCCTTGTCGAGGCTACTGGCGATCCTAGAGCTGGCGGCTTCTTGTCCCAGCGTCTCAGTCTTGCTATTCAGCGAGGGAATGCTGCCAGCATCTTGGGGACAATGCCTCGGGAGGGTGTAGCGGAGGGCTTCCTCTTGTTTTAATTAACATTAATTATGTGGGTTGATAGGCATAGGTTGATTTTTAAGGTTTTACTTTTTTGTATTATTTTTGTGTGGTTTGATTTTACATTGAATTTTTGGGTGGTGGGTAATTTTTATTTTATTTTTTTTTATTTTGTATTATTTTTCTTATTTTTAGTTTTATTTTTATTTTATGTCATTTTAATTGGTAGGATGTATTATTTTAAAATAAATACCAATAATTACATGTACCTCTATTCGCAATAAATAAATTATGAATATTTAAATAGAAACCAGTTATGTTCGTGATTGTATGTTTATGCGTGCAAATGCATCATCGCGTGTAAATTGATGTCACGACGTGGCCGGACCCTGATGTCTAATTAGACGGATGCCATTCATCATCAGAACAGGTCCTGGAGGTGAGAGGTTAGGATTGCAGCTGTATTTGTAATAGGTAATATTCAGTTGGTGTTCGGTAGGTATTTTTTATTGCTGTTAGGTCAAAGGTGTGTGGCAAGAAAAATTATTTGGGAAAAATGGGATAAATATTTTGAAAATTTGAAGACTCGGTGGCGTGATAGACAAAAACAATTCTGCGACGCAGAAGGTTACGGATTTAATTGTCATTTCAAAGAAGTAATTTATGTAAGTACTTATTCAAAAGCATAAATATGGTCAAGTAAGGGTTTGATATTTCCAAAATCTTTTCTTTACCCGATCCGTCCGTTGTGGTTTGAGCTGTGCATTGATTTTATTTATTTTTATTTAATTTATTCAGAAAACCAACAGCAATTCACTTAAACTAAGCTTAACTTAAGTATTGTAATAAGACAGCCAATTACAGGTATTCCTATTTAGGCTTTAAAAAAAATTTCTTTTCGGTATGAAAACTAAACACAAGTCATTGACACAAGTTAGGTTTGTAGTATAAGTATGTATTATAAGTATAATATTTACAAAAGAAAACTATATAAGTAGTATATCCGTTGTTTAGCACCCATAACACAAGTCTAGTTACTTAGCTTGGGGCTAGATGGCGATGTGTGGAATGTCCTGCAATATTTATTTATTTATTTTATTAGTTATATAAAAAAGAATGTTATTTATGGACTTTCAATTTTACCTTAATTAATACATGTTATATGTTCCTTTTTTTATTAACATACAAACGTAGATTCCAAATGTCTTTTTTGTAAAACTTTGGTATACTTTCATCAACAAAAAAAATCATCTAAGCACTTTTACAATTCAATACGTGAGTGGTTTTAAATCATCATCAATGAGAATCATGTCCACGTAATGATATAGTATCGAAGTCATTCCAACGAGATGATTGAAGCAAAATTGTCGTGTCCACACGAGGGACGATACCAAAACGATTTGTGACGGAATCAGTTGAAATAATATTTGTAAATTGTTCTGCTGTATGGATTTTTCTTCAGATTGGCTTCGCGTGATTCGTGCAAATAGCCAGTATTCAGTTATAATGTTTTGCAACAAGTTTTGTGATTTTTTACTTGTAAATAGAAGAGTCACACATAACCAAACGACGGATATGATTTCATAAATTATAAGTACTTACGACATAAATTTGTAACGGATGTTGCTAATCTAACCCCTTTAGGTTATTAAGTTTAATGCATTAAATTGAGATAAATAGTTATTATTCATAATTTATGCCAGACGATTCGTGTGAACCTTATTTCCTTAAATATAAAATTTTAACACTTCCATCGTTGTACATAAGTGAGATAGCTAATTTTGTTAAAACTAACCCCCACTACTTTACAATTAAACCTACTGGAAGCAGACGTCAAGGTACTTTGGAGACAACCAATAAGTGTAAAGGTATTCTTAAGAGAATGGGTGTAAACTGCATGGCACCTATCATCTTTAATAAAATACCTGAATCAATTAGATCTTTCAATGATACTTAAAGGTTTAAAGCTGCACTCAATGGCTTTCTTGCTAAAAAGGCGTACTATGACTTAAGGGACTTTTTAAATGATAGAAAATTGTATATAATACGTTAGCTACTTTGACATGTGGATAATTTATATTTAAAAATGACTGGACACAATTAATAATAATTTGACATTTAAATTCAATGAGCCATTTTTTTGACATTTGTGTAATTCTTATTTTTGTAATTAGGTACTTGACACTATTAATATTTTGACATTCAATTTTGTGAGCCAGTTTCACATAATTAGGTAAATTTTTTATTTTTATTATGTATAACCTTTATAGCTTTTAGGATATTTCGCAACCTAGTATTGACCTAAATTTTAAAATAATAATTTAAATGTACCAATAAAATTTAATATGCCGATAAGGCGAATCATGGCTGTACCTACGTATTTTCTACCACTGTGAACCATCATTGTTAACCCATGTTTTATGAAATAAATGAATATGAATATGAATTTAAAAGTGTTCTAACCATGTATTATGGTTTTTTCTTTTTTTATAAAATAAAGATGTAGATCTTTATTTTTATAATTCTACTGTACGTATGTATATGTCACTGAACTCAACTAAACTTTTTTGTATGCAATTGGGTGGCGCGCTTAATGGTTTAGATTCACAAATCAGCCCGGCAGATGGCGCTGCAGTCGGTATCTAGGTTAGGTTACACTGCAAAACAACGTTTGCCGGGACAACTACTATAGAATGTAAAATTCAAAGTCCTGACTGATATATCAATGCACAGAATAAACCAAATGGAGGGAAAATTCAACCCCTACGCGGACGAAGTCGTGGATAAAAGGTATTATAATCATTAAGTTTAATTCAATTTCTGGATATATCATTCTAGTAATCGAAGTCCAAATTCTTTCTTTTTTTCTTTTTTTTAAATTTAATTTGTAATTTATATGGATCAAGATATCTGAAATATTTTTTTTTTTAGTCATTTGGCATCATACAATTTGCATAATATTACATTGAAGAAGTGTAGATTGACAGCCTAGCCTCGTTTAATTTCCTTCAAGTACAATAAATAAAAAAAATCTCGTGTCGCAGTGCTAGTTACCAATCTCCACCTAAATGGCTGAACCGATTTGTATGACATTTTTTTGTGTAAGTATATTTGTTAGGTTTGAAATTCAAACAACATCTATTTTAACACGCTTTTATTAGTTTCACCTGTATGTTTGCTTGTTTGTATGTAATTTTATTGGAACGATAGTTCCCTATCGCGCGTTGCGAAAGGGGGCTAGACGGAAAAAATTAAGACCAAAAGTTGTAACGACACTTTTTGCATAGAAAGCAAGCCAGTTATATTCGTTTCGTCTTTCTATTTCGCATTGAACAGTGTCGTGTCGCGAAGATAATGTACAAAAAATATATAAATTCTTTCACTAATTTAATCGAAAGGAACTTCGTTTCATCCGGGTGTCCCTTGACACCTTTCAAGTTTTTTTATCTTTATTTCTCCATTTTTTTTTGTAAATGGCAAAACAACGTTTGCCAGGACAGTATCTTATAGCTATTATAGCTAGTATATCAAATAAATGATTTATCTACTTATCTATATAACTAAGTTTATTCATGTTTCACATCACAAAACACCGTAAAGTGTAGGTAGGTCTCTATTCAAGTGGTATACTAACAAAAACCGTGTCATTGTCTGTCTATCTGTCGCTAGTGTGACGTTTGCCAGAGACCTACGTGGTTCCCGTCAAACCTGTCAAAAATAGTGAAATTTCTTCTCAGCACGATATATTCAAATTATTAAACGTGTGTCATTCGATACATCGTCTGACATCTTCATGACCATTCGTTTGTTTTAAATCATCTTAAGTCACTGCTTTTTAATTTCTGAACTATCACTTTAATATCTAATAGAATAAGGTTTAATGTTTCTTTTACTTTTCATTTTGATATAATAGCATGAAGGTATTCGTCAAGTGACTATCCGTCACGGTTATTGTAAAAGACTATTACCAAATTACATTTGCGTTTCGTTGTACCATATGTATAAGTAATAAGGTTCAAGTTAGTAAGTTCTAGCTGTCTAAAGCGGTGGTTCGGGACAAGGGATCAAACTGACGGCGTCAAAATGCGTCAAGCATTCAAGTGTGGTGACTTCTTGTTAGCAAGTATGTTTTGGTAAGTGACAAGATAATGTTGATGTTAGTTTATGTAAAGCTCTTTATACGCCGAACTGGTTCGTCGCATCGGATCATGATCAACTAAAGATATTTATATTGCAGTCGAAAATAGAATATACTTAATTCATACCCAACTGCTGCAAATACAAAAGAAGGGTTATGGTTTGTTGTAATATATTTTTTAAACCGGTCGATTTTTGTAAGTGACCCACTTTCAAAAACCAAATGTACTGCATTCAAAGGTCAGTTTCTTTCAAATGTTTTATTCTTAAGTCCTTTGTTTCCGTTTCGATCTCATTTCCATTTAGTTTTTTTTCGATCGTCCTTTTTTATCCTTCGTTCGTCCTTTTTTATGCTCCGATCGTAGTTTTTATTCTGCGATCGTCTTTTTTTTGTTGCGATCGGATTTTGTTTTTGTTCAGATCGTCTTTTGTTTTGTTTCGATTGTCTTTTGTTTGAGCTCAAGTAAGGTTTTTAGTAAATTGGACCATGGGCCTACTCTGTCAAACTATAAATAAAGTTAGACCACGAGGGGTGGTGGTTCAATCCTTTTCTTTTCCAGACCTCTAGCTAGGGGTAGTTAGTTAAAGGCCCGGATTATGCTCTCATGTTTTCTCTAGTAGTACCTAGGTAGTTTAAGTAGGTATGAATGTTTTTGTAATCAACAGGAAAAAATAAATCAGTATTTTGAGATAACGCTTTATTACATGTCGTATAGTTAATTAATATCATCGGATAAATGTCATACGGGGAAGTCGATCGTAAATCGTATGTCATTTCGATTAATTGAATTTATTTTAGATTTATCACGAAAACGAAAGTGACCTCTACAGATTAAAATTTAGAATTTTTATTGTAACTTTTGATATGCATTTTTCATAAAAAGTCTTTGTCGTTGTTTTTATTTTCTGCGCAGGGTGACTCTGCATTAAACCATCTAAACCATTTTGTTCATTGGACTAAATTTTTTTGCACATCATACTAAACGACTTTTTGCACAATAGACATTAGACTAACATTTTCGCACATTATACTTAACGATTTTGTCCTTTTACTTTTGGTAATAGGTATATCATGGTATAAAGGGTTTTTGGGGTTTTCCTGAGGCCTCTATGCAAACATATTTTATCCTCAGACTTTAAAAATTCGAAATATTTATTGAAAATTTCGTATACCTACTTACTAGAAAATCTTCGGCAATAAAGACCATTTAATGCTTAAAACAATTATAGTCGTAACTCAATTCACAAATACAACCCAAAGGTCAAAAGACCCCTAACTCTATAGAAACAGCTGAGTTTTTGGTAAACCTCAACATTTTCAAAAAAAAGTTCAGATATTCAAAAGTCGTAGAAAAATAATTGTTCGCTTGGACGTTTCAACACCCCCTTTCATATTAAAAATTCTTCGTTCAATCACATTGGGAACATATTTATTGAAAGTCTTTGCTTTTATAAGAACCCAAACTAGACAACACAATTATAAATAATAATGGCCACACTTTCGACTTCAAATTATCGATGGGCAACGAAACACAAACATGGTAATCAAACAAAAGACAGTCACGTACACAACGCGTCTACGGGTTTCTCAACATTTGACATTCCGGTGAGCTCGAGACTCCAAATTGTAGGTTCGGTGGCTTTGTAACGTTTTTCACACACGAACAGAAAGCAAATAACTGGGTGCTGGCTGATGGTATGGCGATATCGTTACACGAGTATCTCTTGAGGTGTGGACCACGGACATACGGGTATGAAGGATTGGTCACTGAAATACGGCCGACTCTGGCGTGGTGGCGCTAGGTTTTTAATCCCGTCAAACAAATAGTTCCTGCCCCCTGATTTACAATCAGTAAATCAGGGAAAGAAAATTTTGTTACTCTTTCACTCCCGCGACTTTTGACGTGTTGTCATCCTTATCTTTTCAGTTTTATTCGGTTCGGTAGCCTTCCTCTTGGTTTGTGAATCAGCCTGCTGGTTTGGGTGTTTTTCTATAAAAAAAAGTATATATTATATTAATTGATTAAAGTTACAAAGACTCATATTGTTAGTAAAATACTTATTTACCATGTTAGTAGTCCAAGTCACATTAAAACATTGTATTTATGTATTTGCAAAATAAAAGTTTAAAAAGTACGTTGTCTGGTCACCATAACACAAACCTAGTTATCTAGCTTTTTTTTAAGACGATTCCAAGTGATCATGTATATATACATAAGCATCGAAAGGAATAAAGGAATTTGACTTTGACTTTGAGGCTTGATGTAGTGTTGTGTGCAAATATTTATTTATTCCATTTCCATAACAATGGAAAAAAATCGTTTAGGCTGAATAGGGACGCAACCGCAGTGGCGTAGCAGGTAGGTGAAACGTCATGTGACATCACATCCGTTACGTTTGATTATCGCAAATTACACCGCTCTCTATTGGCTCTTTGGTAGATCTACGAGTACTTACCCCACGGGGTGAGCTTACGCCAATATTTATTGATTTATTAGTTCATGTTTTTTCCTAACAGTGTGTATCTAAGTACAGTCCCGGTCAAACTATCACAGATATAACCAATTTTCGCTTCTCATATTGGTAGCGTGTAAAATCTCGATTGTATCATGATTTCGAAATTGAATCGAGCCTTGTAATACACACCTAACTCCGTCTCCCTCTCTCCTTTAATGCGAAATAGAGATAGAACAATAATGGAACCTAAAAATTAGATTCGAGTAGTGTCAATTTTAGAATTACGAACACACCAGCGACTTTTTAGTTGAACGATAACTAGCTAGTTGACTACGACAGTTAGAAGGCAATCGTCATGCAGACGTTCATTTTTTTCATTTCTTTTAAAATGTGAAGAGTTTGCGTACTATCGGGATTTTTTAAAATTTTATGACGTCGGAGAAAGCTTCATAAAAAAACGCTAAAACAAATTAAGACGCGAATCGGTCTTTTTCACGACCATGGAGACTGACGGAAAGACGGAAAGATATTCCTTTCCACTTTAACTCAATGATAAGGGTTGGCGACATAGAATCAAAAGACGAAACAGGAACAAACAAGCAAACAAAAGACGATTTAAACTAAAATAAAAGCCAATCGAACCGGAAGCAAAAGACGATCGAAACTTCCATCGGCCGATAGAAGAGTATGCAATCCGTTTCCACCCAGGTCGTGAGGTAAGATCTAGTGTCAATTTTACTTTACTATTGTGGAAAAATGGATATGTTCTCGCGCATCCTTTGTGCTACATTCCTGACTTGATTGCGTATATGTAATCATCGTACGGGTAAGCGCAGATCAGAGACTTGATATTGGTCGATAGTTGATGATTAGTTTGGAACGGACGATGATTGGGTAGCAGCTGAAAACAAGTGATTGGTCTCCGACCATTACAAGCACTGAGCTGTCATCTATTCAGACTGCATCAGCACACGCATAATTTGTCTATGGGTATTATGGGCTTATTATTTCTCTTTTCTTACGTTATATATGTGTTTTAGTTTTAAGTAACTGTTTAACGATCTATTTATCTATCTGATTGTTTTCGGTTATTTTTTCACGTGAAACATTTCGGTCAGTAAATGGTCATTTGCAAAAACTTTAAGTGACGGTCGGCGATATCGGTCAACAATTTAGTTTGCAGTCTGGCTTCACCTGACTGTCTTGTCTTCCCTTTTTGCTGATTATGGAAAATAATCCTCTACTGAATTACGTTTGTCTCAGTTATTGGACAGAATTATGCGGAAAATGCGTAGGTTAGGCTCGAAGGTAATTGTTTGTTAGAATTGATATCCCCGAGTATGGAGTACGAAGGTATATCTAAGTATTTATCTGGAGAAATTTATGAAATGAGAATTTAAATGACATAGGACGTAAGAGGCCTATTCAGGTAATTTAATCAGGAAAGATATAAAAGGCAGGAATAGCCATTTGTTGTTATAACATAGTTTAGGAATAAATAGGTTGGTTTTATAAGATGACCCAGTTGGCACAATGGTCACCTATGCTGGACTGCCAAACATTGGGTTGCGGGTTCGATTCCCGCCACAGAGACTTGTATTTATGCTTAGATATTTGTCTGTGGTCTAGTTGTTTCTATGTATTGTAAGTATACTACAAAAGAAAAGTAGGTAGTTAGGTAGTGAATCCGTTGTCACCCATAACACAAGACAAGTCTAGTTACCTACTTAGCTTGGGGCTAGATGGCGATGTGTGGAATGTGCTGCAATATTTATTATTATTTAAAATATTCGTTGAATGCAGGTCATCACACCATCTTTTAAATAAAAACATAAAAGTTAGGTGCAATCAAAAAAACTAACCATCAGCGACCTAAAAAAATTGTGAAAAAAAAACTGGAGTACATACCTAATCTGAAGTTTTCTGTACTTAGGATCTATTTTGTAGTTTAGCTGTCCGACTTCAGATGTAAATGCAGTTTTTTTATATAAGTAATCGTTTTTAAGTGCATAGGTATTTCTACCGACACTGAAATTTTCATTTGAATTCAGACGAGAACGAAATTTAAGATGTGGAGATAGGAACACTTTTAAACTAACGCGGGTAAAATCGCGGGGCACAGCTACTATAAAATAATAATGAACATCAACAAACTTGATCATTGATCAGACTTGGAATAAAAATAAACGATTCCATAAATATCGGTGGCTTTTGTTTCGTCGTACGTAAAACACAAGGGCTGTAATTGAAGTCAATGAAAAACGTGAGTACAGTCGAGCACAAAACTGACTTAGTTATAAAATTATGATTACCAATTTATTTTATTTAAATTTAGTGACACTCAGTAAAGCGGACATTGTTAGTAATTCTTTTTTTTATTTTTTTTTTCTCTCAAAAGAGGTGGATAGATGGCGTTTTGATTACGCTGTCATCAAAATAACACAATTGTCAAAATTGCTGATTAAAATATATTTAGGGCCCTTATCAACAAAATTAAAAGCTATTTTTTTTTAATTTAGAATTGGTCCATTTATTTACGACGCCATTTTGAAATAATGGTGTCAAAAATGTACTTAATGGACCAACCTAGATTTATTAAAATCAAGATATTTTAATTTTGTTGCAAGTGGTCTTTAATTTAATTTACAGTATTTTTCTAGATTTAAAAATAATGAGACTTTCTTAAAAAGTTCTGCAAATAATTGGCAAAAAACAACTTCTCACCGTTAAATTGATTTCACGTGCAAATTCACAAATCACTTTGATTCCCACGCGTCGTGATGAGTCTTACCATGTAGGTACGATTTGGGGGAAACGTGAATTGAATAGGTTTATAAGGTTGTCATGAACTTTTGCTTAACTACTACCTTATAGACGTAGTAGTAGTTTCCCAGGGTAATTGTCCTGCCTCTACCTCTAAAGTAGAGCTGGTTATCATTATTTTCTTTCGCGTTTTAAGGTACTCAGTTTTATTTGAGATTAATGATGTACTACCTAAGTTCTGGAGAGATCAATTAGGTAGTTATAACTTTGCCAAAAAAAATAAAAAATATAAACTGTTACTTGACAAATCATATTATATGAATGAGTTTTTTAAATGTCAAATCAAATCAAACGAACATATATTTTTTTGTATAATTTAACATTTAAGATTTAGTTTATGATTATTGACACAAATAATTATTTACCTACTAGCTGCGCTCCACAGTTTCACCCGCGTAAGTCCTGATCCCGTGGGAATATCAAAATGAAAAGTAGCTATAGCCTTTCTCGATCAATGGACTATCCAACACAAAAATATTTTTTTAATTCGAACCAGTAGTTCCTGAGCTTTTAGCGCGTTCAAACAAACAAACTCTTTAACTTTATAATATTAGTAGAGATTTGATTGTGTTTTAAATGTTATGAACCATGACAGTCATTGTAATGATTAAGACCTTCATATTAGTATTAGAATAATATGTTTTTTTTTATAACTTTTCTACCCACCAGTACATATAAGACACAAAATGTCGATGTAATGACATTGCGTACGTGCGACAGTCCACCGCGTCTCCCACAAACGTGCACAAACACGCCACTTGTCTACGCAATTGTACACTAATGACAAAACGTAGGACTCGAATGTACGTGAGCAAATCTATGGACAAATTGAGGACTGTGCGCTACTGTCTTCAGAATTCAGTGTGTGATTGAGATGAGATGGAATCGTAAATTGAGGTATTATGGCTAATTTTAGAGTAAAGATATCAAGATGGAGGTTACATATCATAATAACTAAGTTCATTTTAACTATGTTCGAAATAACTACGGTCGATTCACATAAGTTCATAATACCTAACGGTCGATTCGGCTACTCATTATAATAATTAAGTTCAATATAACTATGTTTGAAATAACTACGGTCAATTCACTTAAGTTCATAATACCTGACGGTCGATTCAACTACTGTTTAATATACCTAAGTTTGATTCAACTAAAATTAATTGAGCTAACGAACGATTGATCTAATGTACGAAATACCTACGGTTTTAAAAAAATCAAATTAATAAAATACAGCGTGTATTTTATTAATTTAAACCAAGAGAAATAGGTAGAATTCGTTTCTAGCACTCGCCGGCCGCTGCCGCGGCACCGCTCGCTTCGCTCGCTCGGCTCGTGCGTTGTGGTCGCAGTTCTAACTTAAACCTAACCTATCCACGTCGGTTCTGGGTAGGGAGTTTTCCGGTCATACGGGCTAAAAAGGCTTTTCATAGGTAAAATATAACCAGAAGGAGAACCAGAGAACAAAGAAAATTTTAGACAGCTCTTTTTTGATCTTAAAATTATGTAAGTACTTGCTATTATGAAATCGCTCAGTCATCTAGTTGTTCTGCGCAGAAGTGTCACACTCACAATGCGCTGCAGAAATTACTATAATTAATTTATTTCTTTCAATTTTAACATCGGCCTATTGGGTTTTGTCTTTTACACACATTTGTAGCACAAAAAATATTTATCATACAGGAGCTTGGTTCATTTTTTTTTTAAATGTCTGTAATCTTAAGGTTATAAGTAAGAGATTGAAAAATAGAGCTGACATTACATTTACATCAGAATCTGTTGTTTTTATATTACACTGCGCAGCGAGCGTGACAAACGAGACTGTGCGATTTTGTATTATTTTTAATCGTATAAGATTTATACTTAGCGTTTAGAAACAACGAAGTTATGCCCAACAATTTGTCGAAGTCAGGTAAAAAGATTTTGTACAAGTAACTACAAAGTTTCTGTTGTCGGTCTCCTTCTGCTAATACGTTGAAAGTCTTTGGGTTAATGACATAAAGAATACAGTTAATCACACGTCATTAACAAAGATATTCAAGACAGAACATTAATCAAAAATCTACAGACATTCATTTTATATAGTTTGGACCACCATTGTGGAGCGTTTACCTCTAAAGGCTGGCAAGTCGGCAGATGGCAAAACTAGGCAGATGTTACGACTAACTTAGCCAATATAATGATATTATTATAGACTGTAGTATTATGGCTTACTAAATATACCTAGTTAGGAAAATACCTTAGAAAGTCTATGTGCATGAACTGAATATAGAACTTGCTATTAAACTTTTTAATTTTTCTTCAAGTGATCAAAGGGTTGGCTGCAACTTTGGCCATCGGATAAGACGCAATGCAGTTAGCCTTTTAGGCATCTAGGATAAATAAGTTTCCCTAGCCCTAACTAAGGAAACTTATTTGGAATTTTTTACTTGCTTCAATCGGTTATAGATTATTATTTTTTGTCACTTAGGTTGCGGTCCGAAATGGACTTATTGCGAAGGAATTGCGCCGTAAGCATTCTTAACAAACGATTTCAGACCGTAAGATTTAATCGTTAGCTCTGTAAAGCGCTGTTCATGCAATTCGGACCACAGCTTTCTTAAAGACGTGAAAATGTCTACATGATTTATACAGAGCCGTAGCAACTTTAATCTATATTATTTAGGGCGCTAAAAAAGTACCTACCTGTATGGAGTGAGCTTCCCCAGAACCTATACAAGTGGTAGGTATAGGTCCATAGGAAAAAACTCGTCAATATGTCTTACGAATACAGTATGCGCAATTTAATTAATTAATAACAAATCGAAGTTCACAGTTCACAGAGCATTAACAGAAACAATAACCATCCGACTATCCAGGACCCTTTCATAATGTCGTACCTTCTGCCCTATGATCACTGACTCGTATAATCCGCTACACTAATATTTACATCAAGCTATGCTCCAGGCGGCTCTAGGCATGACAGTCTCTTTTAATCATTGGTTACAACGTCCAAAATTTTGCATATTGAGAAGTCCTGTGCAATTGCATTAGGGGGTTACTGGTTAGTGAGTATACGCGTCACTGAATCTCAAATAGGGGATGGTTGGATGGGTTGGTATGTCACTTAATCGGAGGGTATCCTTTGTTGTTTCCGTTTGCAATTAAATTTGATTATTTTCGATCTTGTACCTGTTTTAGGTGGTTTCTGTATTCGTAGAAATAATTATTTGAAAATGGTATGGTATTTACTTTTGTTTGTATTTCAAAATGGTACTTTTTTCGGGTTAGTACCGGATCGACTCGATTCATTTGTTTTATTCACACAATTTTCTCGTTCAGTAGTTTTTTGGCACTTTTTTGACGTGCTGGTCGCCTGGAAAAGGTGTATAAAAAAATAAACATAAAACGATCAGTTTCTGCTAAACATGTTCGTTACAATTATTTTTACCTCGTTAGAAGTTAAAAAAAAAACAAAAATCCTTTCTTAGACGTTATCATAGACATTAGCTACATAAACACACATTAGCTGCTTTCCTACATAAATGTTACTGCGCAAAAAATGGCTAAAGGGATTGGATTTTAGTTTCAAAATACAAGTACCGTGTTTTGTGTTTATTTTAAATGTAGTTTGTGCTAAGGTGTCTGCTATAAATAATCTATATATATATCAAGTTCTAGACCTCAAGTTTAACCAAAAAAGTGTTAGGAAGGGTGTTCTTGATTTCTAAATCAATGTAATAAATATTTTAAGTTTGTAACAAATAGGGTCATGTATTTTTATGTGTAAAACCCAGACTGTGCTGAATGAAGATCACTACAAATCACAAACATATGTCATTAAAGAATAATCATGTTTTTCACTTAAGATTTTCATCAAATTTAACGTATTCCATTACGTATTCGAGTTAAACCTGTAGACATCACATGTTCAAAGGTGACCATTACCAAACACATCTGTCTCTCTCCCCATCACACCCTATTGTTACTCATAGAAATATCGATTCCAACCACAATGTGCCCATTGTTTTACTAATATAACAACTGTCTGTAATAAGACCTACTAAAAACAAACAAACATATATAAAGATAGATATGTAATGAAAGATACAAAGGCGCGAAAAACATAACCCTTTTTTTGTAATCGGGTATTATAAGACTTGTTTGACATGCCTCGATTACCCAGACCCAGTTTTTTTTTTTTTTTTTTTTTTTTTTCTTCAGTTATGGCTTCGCACGGTTTTTGCATATAGCCAGTATCAAGTAATATTTTGCATCAAGTTATGGCCCGATTTACAGAAATCGGGCTCAAAGTGTTTCAAGATGGTCAAGTCGTCAAGTCACAGTTTGTCAAGTCAGGGGTCATAGTAAAGCGGTGGCTACTTTACTATAACCTTGTAGGAGATTTTGGAGGCAACGAGAAAAGTCCATGTTTGACACTGATTTTTACTTTCACTACACTTGTGCACTTTCACAGAACTAAATTAGATAACTTTCCACCGGAATTATACAATTTAACTCGGTTTACAACTAAGTTTCGTGTAAATAAAACTGCAGCACGACATGTTGTTGGCTCGTTCCCGCCAAAACTCCCCAGACCCAGTTAGCGACAGGTTAAAAAAACTGAATGTTGTCTATGGCTAGTATTAATTGACGATGTAACGAGGCTGTATAGGCTAATAATTAATTCTTTACCTTCCCTGAAAAGACAAGAAAAATGGTTATTTGACCCTGGAATAAGAACTCAGCGGCGTAATATTGAGCTATTCGGAACTAAGTAGTTCCTTTTATATGATTTTAGGGTGGCTTGCAAAGATTGTGGTTATGGACAATGACTCCAGACTAGTCCAGACTCTGGGTAGGTACGATGGGTGTCAGAACGCCAATTCTCGTAAAGGGTATTTTCTTGTAATTGAAATGCAATTAGAATTATATTGCAATGTAATTTAAACAATTTTATATACGAGAATTAGCCTTCAGCAAACAATATTGCAGACCCACCGTAGAGTTCCAAAACTGATATTATTCAATTTTTTTTTCAAATCAAGCAAGATTCTGAAGTCCTGCTTGAGTTGCCGTGACGTTAATATTGTAGAATAATGAGGGATTCTGAATAATTAGTTCTCTTATGATTCAATAAATGGTGCTGTACAGAATCTTTAAGCAAAATTTGAGTGCTGCTTGAGTTAACGTGACGTTATTATTGTAGTATAATGAAGGATTCTAAATAATATGATCCATTATAATTCAATAAATGGTGCTGTACGTACAGTAGCCTGTTTTCACGAGAAATGACGACATGTTCCTGTAAAATCCCTCAGTGTAAAACATATTTAACAATTTAAGCTTCCATAAGCTTTTTACGCATCGAACCGGTACCGAACGGTATTTATAGGTACCTATGCTTTTTAAAGTTTGCGAAGATCGTATAAAACAATGAACGTGAAATGAGCAGTGTCGGTTTTGTTTAACATTTTTTTTGTACATTTTTTGTATAAAGCTTTTTGTTTTTATTTTATTTTATACGATGTATTCGTTTGGTAATATTTTAATGAAATAAACTTTATTTTATTTATTAAAAAGTATGGAAATCACAAAAAAATTACAAAGTTTAACAAAAAAATTAAAAAGATAAGTACTAAAAGAAAATGGCGTCTCCATATTTTGATTTAATTTAACTCTATCTTGGTCACATGACAAATCAACTTTATATAGGTATTTGTGTATCATAAATAGGTACAATGAATTGATTTATGATTTTAGTCACAAATTCATCCCACAGGATTTCATTTCACAAAAAAATCACAAATTATCCCAAAAAATGTTCTCAAATCAATCTGAATTTATACATTATATCCAATATAAAACAATTTTATATATTTTTTTCTTATAATACATTTAAAATGGAAGGAAAAATAAAATTTGAGTATTAGGTACATGAACAAATAGGTTTAGGTAAGCCAAAACTACAAAAAACATTCTATATTTTGTACTACTTAGGTGTATCAACTTCCGCAGTGTAGGTACAGAATATCCGTCAAGCCTTATAGATATAAATTTTTTTCCATTACAACCCCGATATAAAACAGTGACTGTTAACTTTCCGAAAAAAACGAGGGGAAGTAGAAAAAAGATTTTCCTCCCGAGATATCAATTTAGAGGATATTACCTACTAATCTGTCACATTTAGAGGCGCTCGAGGCTGATTCTCCCCTATATTTTTTTTCGGAAAAAAACTCCGAAGGGGACAAGCATTGTCGACAATCTTGTTAACCTATCAATTTTATTGTTAAGTGGATGTTGGAAAGGGAAATGAATTCAAACTTCCTGTTGAGTTTGTT
Source organism: Idaea aversata (assembly GCA_907269075.1). NCBI lineage: Eukaryota > Metazoa > Arthropoda > Insecta > Lepidoptera > Geometridae > Idaea > Idaea aversata. The sequence goes on along the minus strand of OU026097.1, from coordinate 11,708,757 downwards.
TTTTTTTTCAGGTTATATGATTTATAGAAATTGGCATATTTCGATTTTGGTTTTTAACGTTTATTAATGGGAAAATATTTAGATAGAGGACATTTTAATAATTTAAAAAAATCTGTCACGTTTTGAAAACATGAGCCAGCATGGGCATGATTCAACTAAAGGGGTAACGAAAAATAAATAAATTAAAAATATTCAAAACCATTTTACAATGTAAGCTATGAACTAAAAATACGAAAAACACAATAAGTTTGGAGACTGGCAAAGTCGCCTCAACTTGTTTTCTCGTGGCAATCTTTCTTACTTAATTGAAATGGCAATTTATAGGGGACATAATACTAACAACAAACTAAATCTTTTAAAGTTTCAGCACAATTACATGTTTGACAGGACAATGACAGGTTTGCCTGTTAATTGATGTTAGAAAAATGTGTTTTTATCCTATACCTACTTTACACTTCACAAGAAAATATGGATTGAAAGGTGATCGCGTAACTTAATAAAATTATAAATTGTTGACAATTTATTATGCCAAAATGTTACATCCCATTTAAAAAAATCATCCGAGACCTGCCCGAGTCTCGTTTCTTTAAAACGTGACACTTTAGGACATTTTGTGACTGAATGTCTTTGGAGTCTTCAAGTCGTGAGTGAACAGGTATCTTCTAGGAAAGCGTGCTACATCTTAGGCCACATCGTCACCTACCACCTGGCAGGTGTGATAGTGGTCAAACGATGACCTACCATAAATGTAAAAAAAGAATTTAATTTCAATTCAATTTCATTTATTCACAAATAGAGTATGGAATGAGAATAGTCATACATACATGCTCATGACATACTCTATTCAATAGATTAAGTCTTAAGTTATTGAACCTACTTTATGAATGTGAATTACAATTTAATTAATTAATTACAGTGCTGTCAAATATGAAATAAAATAATACGAAATTTTAGTTGAATCAATTACAATACCTAGGACAATTTTTTTATGTTTGGATAAATTATTAATTTTCCAAATATTAAATTTACGTTACATCATGCGACAAGACTTTTAAAAAATCAAGATCAGACTACGCTACCGCCAAAATATTTTAACGATGACAGTAAACCGTTTAAAAATTCTTCGCAAACTCATAATAACATCTTTCCAGCAAAAAAAAGCAGTTTAAAAAGACAAAGTATCACACGTTTAATCCCCGTCTCCCCTCGCGTTAAAATCTTTTATCGTTGCTCCCAGAGGATTGCGCTTTTTTATTACATCCTTCCCTATTTGGGGAAGAGGGGCAGTAGAACAATCATTTGTTCAATTATACTTCGATTGTGATGAAGTTTTGATAAGTTCATTTTTAATTAACTAGAACTTACCATTGACTAAATCATAAACTTAATTTTAAGTTTAAAATAAAAGTATCATATTGTTAGTAGCTTTCACCAGTGACACCGTCAGCTTTAAGGTGAACGCGCTCTCCATACAAACGTAGTCGACTGTTTCTTCCCTGGATAATGACACTAGCACAAATATTTTTGTGCCATAAAACCTATAACTGCCATGACTATGTTACATAACATAACTGCCATGTTTTGGTTTTTTTCATTTTGCTAATTATCACAAAAATTAAAATAAAAAATTATAAAAAATAAATAAAAAAAAACAAAAAATTGGGGCATGGTCAATTGGTCATGGCAGTTATAAGTTTTATGCACCAAAAATATTTGCGCTAGTGTCATTATACAGGGAGAAAACAGTCGACTACGTTTGTAATAGTTTGTATGGAGAAAGCCCCCGGTACCCTTTCCTCATAAGGGTTGAACTTTCTGAAATACTTTCAAAGAGCATGCTTATGTCATAATAGCTTTCAAGGCCAATTTTTATAAATAAAAATTGTTCAAATTACATTGCAATATTATTCTGATTGCATTTTGATTACAAAAAATATTTTTGAGAATACCAAAAGCTGACTTTGAGGGTATTTTGAGCTACTTTGAGGGTAAATTTTAGCCTGATCCGTGCATTAGTGTCAGCTGTATCTTTATCAGTTAGTCAGTTATATTTACAGGTGAAAGTACTTCCCAATAAAAATATCTGATCAAAAAGATTAAAAACTAAGTGCTGGAAGGACTGTGTGGAACAAGAGCTAAAACGAAATAAGTAAATAAATTTTGGAGGATATTTTACACAGCGCCATCTAGCCTCAAGCTAGATAACTAGGTTTGTGTTATGGTGCCTAAATCATTGCTGACAGGAAACTTAATATACTTTTTAAATTGTTTCAACTAATGTGGCGCCATCGACCACGATCGATGTGTGGCGCAAAAAAAAGAAATTTTATTAGAACCTATTAAAAATGTAACTTTAGGAAACTACTCAATTATAAAAAAATAGATTAAATGACGGAATCGACACGAAAATAAGAAGAATCTGGCGCATTATTTTCAAAACCGTCTATCTCCAATGAAAAAAAAAAGACAAAAATCAGCAATAAAATCGTACATCAAAACGACATTAACACCAATACAACTCAGATATACATCAGTAACAATAAAAATCTTCAATTACAGTTTTAAGTAATAAATTATAGCAAAGGATACACCGACCTTTCTGACAAACAGACCGAAACACAAACCACTGCTCTTGGCACGCGCGAATTTAACCACCAAAATACTAAGACCCATAAAATTCCTTCCGTTAACACAACATCATAGCGAAATTACTAGCAATTTTAGTATCAGTTGTAAGTGGACAGATCTTGTTAGACTGGACGGGATATTACGTAAATGGTTTTAAGTGAACGTTGTTTATTAGTTTGATACTCAACAAATTGCTTCACGACATGAGCCGGTAGATGATATGACTGTTGTTGAGAAATAATAATTGTTTTTTGACATGAATGTAGTTTTTCGTAACAGCTCAGGGCCTTAATTCCGTGAGCTCACAGAATTAAGGCAAAGAGTCTTTATGTGTGACACGGTAATAGTACATTGTTACCTTAGGTGTGAAAGTCACTCATTGCGTCCCGAGACGGCGATAATAACTCGAGGGACTAAATGAGTCTTTCACCGGAGGTAAACACTGTGCTTTTCATTACGAATAAAACATAAAATTCTTCCTAACAACGAGAGTGAATGAGAGACTCCATACTACCTGATCCTCTTACAAGGTTGGGACCAAAGAGGTTATAATACATGTAGAGATATACATGTAAAGACCAAAGAGGTTATATACATTCTTTGGTATTACCTAAAGCAAGGAGGTTAGGTTTTTGAAGTTCCTAAAGCGTAATGATACTGATACTGGCTACATGCACATTGCACAAGCCGTGCGAAGCCATAATTTGACATGACAGCTGTCAGTGAAAGCGATTCTCCCTAGGGCTGAAAGTTTTATTTTCTACACGCTCTTCAGGCACCTGTAGACCTACTTTCGGAGTATGAGTAATGAAAAATATTTTCATAAATATTTCTTGGATTACTATTAAAATTACTTAAACTATCAACAAACATAGCCCGTTAGTGAGTTTTCTCCATGTGGCCATTTAGCCACAAGTCACTACCCACAGCCCAGAGGCAAATGTTGCCTCACCGTGCCACGGAGGTCCTCAAATACAAATAAGACATCTTAGACGGGATCATCACCTACAATCAGGCAGGTGTGATAGTAGTGAAACACTGACCTATCGTAAAAAAAGATCAGTGTTTATTGAATATTTAAAAAAAAAAAAAAACTTGAGAGATATCAAGGGACACCCGAATGGAACGAAGTTCCTTTCGACTAATTAGTGAAGGAATTGTAATTTTTTTTTTAATAATCGTCGCGACACCACACTGTTCAATGCGAAATAGAAAGACGAAACGAAAATAACTGGCTTGCTTTCTATGAGAGAGAGAGAGAGACAGCCAGAGAAACATGCGCACGCCGCACGGCTTACAACTATAGCAAAAAGTGTCGTTACAACTTTTGGTCTTAATTTTTTCCGTCTAGCCCCCTTTCGCAATGCGCGTTAAGGAACTGTCGTTCCAAAAATGTTTGTCCCTGGTCACCTATTTATCAAAGATTTAGAAAAAAATGTAATCTGCTTGTTATACCAGTTTTCAATTTCACTCACGATCAAAAGGCGTATTCTAACATTTATAACAATCAAAACTAGACATTCTATTAGAACTGTATGACACTTGCAGATTGCTACCGTGTTCGCCCACACAAGCCTTTATTTATGTCCTCTGGATCTTCTAAGCTCAAAGATGATTGAAAAGAGAGAACATATGAATATTTTTTTTTATTTTTTTCATCAATATAGGTTATTAAACTATCATTTTAATTTTGACGTGATAACGTCCATAAATTGTTTAATTTGTATAAATTGATTAACACCGGCAGCACTCACAAAAAAGCGTGACGTCATCGCTCACGTTCCGTTATTGACAAGGTAACGATAGCAACGTCACTCACGTTCCGGGAACGTGACCTTTTGACAAGGTAACCATCAATGTTTTCTTATGATGTTATCACGTAAAATTATCGTCCATAAATCGACTCTATAGTCAACCATTTTATTAACTACCTTTATTACTATCCCGTTTTAAATGCTATCCTATTTTTTATTAATAATACCAATTTTATAAATGTAAAAGTTTTAGCTGAAGACTTTAATCGCGATATTCCCATGGGATAGGGACTTATTATATACTAAGGCTTAACTGATGATACTCTAATTGGAATCATGGTTTCGATCTAAGGATGTTCTGTCTAATGCTCTGTAATTGAATATCTTTGACTAGGCCTTATTTATTTGTAACATTTGCTTATAATTTACGAGGTAGAGAATGGCTTGTCGCAATTAGTCGAGTGTTTGATTATGGATGAGACAAATTGGTTGGAGTTAGCCGGTTGTGATTTATTTAGCCCGATTCGTTTTAGAGTTAGACGGATTTAGGACATGAGAATTAAATACTTAACTTACTACTAAACAGCTAGATCGCGTCGGTTTGTGAAGAGCTTTAAAATTACTATTATGACTTACTTTTTTTAAAAGAATTAGCGTAGGTTCGCGTATCTCATCATAATAAGCTCATTTTGGAAAGCACGATTTGTTCATATTTAATTTGCATCAAGTTTTGTCTTCTTATTTCTTCTTGTTTTCATTAATCTTCTTTCTTAATTAGCCAAGGCCATATAGTCGCTCTTAATGAAACCTCACTATAAAGTTATTTATGCGTCGACGAGAAAACGTCATACTCAGATTTTACTTGAGATGAGCTTGAGATTCATTTGTGTACTTCTTGCCCATAGAACGTGTATAACAAAGTTAAACGAAAACAACAAAACGCTAGCGGGACCATCACATTTTCACACAAAAACTCCACAGAAAATATTGAATATAAATTTTTTAAACGTCAACAGTTTGACTTCCGCTTCCGCTCTATTTTTCATTTTTCATTTTCCGGTTTCCCGTTTCCGATGTCGGGTGTCATGTGACGTCACAGTCCTATTGTACGGAAGTGACAGGTTTACTGAAAAACGGCAGCATGAAAAATGGAGGACATTTGACGACTGTGAATAATATAAAACACTGTAAGGTAACTATGGAGGATAGAGTTACAAATTTATTAAAATAAAAATATTGTTCGATAATGGAAACAGCGCCATCTAATCCTAACAAACCCAAATAGGCTTATAACAATGAGTGCAACGAATACTTTACACTTTTATTTTCATGGAAATAAGATGTAAATACCATAGCTGCTGTAATTGCTTAATCATCTTGCAGTATAAATAAGAATATGAGAGAGATAAATGTGAACGATGAAATCACAACTAATAAAAGTGAATGAAAGAAGAAGACATACTTCGCCAACCGAAAATACATTGGGATAGTGGCAGGAAGAAGGAGAAGGCAACTTCTTTATTGAAGAAGATGATGTCATCATCTTCTCCTGCCATTTACCAATTATTTACATTTATAAGGTAAAAACTATCTGTATAGATCATCTATAAATATAAAAGTTCAAAGACTGATTGATAAATCAAAGCCTCGGGCTTAAGAGAAAAGGGTACCGAACGGTCTCTCCATACAAACGTAGTCGACTGTTTCCTCCCTGGATAATGACACTAGAGCAAATATGAGAGAGTACCCTTTGACATTAAACCATGGATTTGGCATACAGATCATTATAATATGCTTCCCTAACTATTTGGTAGAAACAAAATAACAAAACATGAATTTTCGTTTGCAAATGACAATGCGTCGCCGCCGATGGGGTAGCCGTGGGCAAACGTGTCGTCACCACGCAATGATGCCTCTAGCCAATTTTATACCGACCTCAAAAAAGAAGGGTCATAACTGTATGATTTGTTGCCTGTTTATAATCAGACTTCGTAGTTTGATTTCCATGATAGAAGGGGTCACGCTGTATTTTTTCTAGAAATTAAAACAATTTAGGCCGAAGTCTGACTGTTTTATTTTTAAAATATTTATCCATCAAACGGCAGCATACTAGGAACGGAACAGGAGCATCAATTTTCACCGTATTTTGTCGAGTTTCAGACAAAATTAAGTGAAAAACTCGATTCCTTAGGCACGCGTAGACCTGCTTTCCATACAAATGCTGAATACCGGACCAAAAATATAGGTCTAAAATCAGTAGCCAATTCTTTGAGTGGCTAATAGGCAATGACTGACAAGAGCACTCTTTAACTTACTAGTAGATGCAACCATAGCACAGACCGATTAGCAGTTTTTCCAGGTATTTCCGTGATTCTTTACGTCCAAAACGCCAGAGGCAGCTCGTATCAAAATTGATCTTGTCATCTTGAGAGTGCGGTGTCTGCAACTAAATTATATACCACATTTAAGATCTAAAACAAGAAACTGTGCTATACGTGTGTCTACTGGGAAGGCAAATCCATTTCAAACATCTTAAAACTCAGAGGAAAATAAACTTTAAGCGTTCAACTTTAAGAGTGTGTAATACAGCATTGAAATCTATGGTCTTCAAGTCGATGATATAAGTTAAAATAAAATAATATTACTGTGAAACTGTCTCTATTACAAAGGTGATAGCGATCATTTCTAAATGCATTAGAAAATCATTGCAGCCGTTTACAATGTTCTTTGTCAATTTGATGTGGAAATTTGAACTTTTTTACCTTGGAATACAAAGGTAGGGGTTGTAAAGAAAAGTTGGTAAAAAGTTGCGCCTACGCATGTCATCGTATCCGTAAAGCGATCTCCGCGCCTTGAGGTGTTTTCGATTCGCACTTTTGATTTATGCTAGTTTTATAATATTTAAATATGACTTCATTGAAGAACTAGTAATGCAGCGCGGTTTTAGTCGAATAACAAGTAGCCTATGCTTAAGTCCTTCATCAATCTCCACGTAAGTCCCGATCCCGTGGGAATATCGGGATAAAAGTAATCTATGTTACTCCCAATTTATCAATCTAAAAAGACTCATCAGGAAATTTCTGAAACTATAAGAGTAATGAGTCTGAAACTTAAGGTGAAAGGGTACCTGCGCGCTCTCCATACAAACGTAGTCGACTGTTTCCTCCCTTGATAATGACACTAGCACATATATTTTTGTGCCATAAAACCTATAACTGCCATGACTATGCCCCTATGTTTTGTTTTTTTTAATTTTCTAATTATCGTAAAAATTAAAATTAAAAAAATTAAATAATTAAAAAAAACAAAAAATAGGGGCATGGTCATGGCAGTTCTACGTTTTATGCACCAAAAATATTTGCTCTAGTGTCATTATCCAGGGTGAAAACAGTCGACTACGTTTGTAATAGTTTGTATGGAGAAAGCCCCCGGTACCCTTTCCTCTTAATAAGGGTTTCTTCTAGGACGCAGAGAAGCACTTACAAAGGATTTTTTGAAGTTTGACCTACCTATAAACGGGTAAAAGTTTGTTGTTCGTAGTAACTATTATGTATTCTGTGTTTATAGAAAATCAATGTCACTTTTAACCAGCGAAAAAACGGAGGAGGTTCTCAAGTTGACGCGTATATTTTATATTTTTTTATATACCTAGGTATGATCACGCATAACTTTTTCAGAGTAGTCCGATTTTAATCATTCTTTTTTTTTATAAAAAAACACAAACGCGGGTAAACCTACGGCGCATATAGTAATATTATAGATAGACTAGCTTTTTCCCGCGACTTCGTTCGCGTAAAAGTCGAAAGAATGTTTATGTAAATTTGAAGTAGATTGGATCGAGGAATCACGTTGTCCCATACAAATTTTGCCCCCCCTTTCAACCCCTTAGAAGTAGAATTTCGTAAAATCCGAAAAAAGTTATACAAAGAATACATCCTCCAAGTTTCAAGTGTCTACGATCAACGGTTTAGGCGTGATCCGTCAGTCAGGACAAAGGATTTTATATGTATAGAAGAAGATATATTAGTGTAATAGCTGCGCCCCGCGGTTTCATCCGCGTAAATCCCGATCCCGTGGGAATATCGGGATAAAAAGTAGCCTATGTGTTAATCTAGGTCTCCAGCTATCTAGGTACCGAGTTTCATCGCAATCGGTCCAGTAGTTTTTGCGTGAAGGAGTAACAAACATACATACACACACACTCACACACACACAAACTTTCACATTTATAATATTAGTAGGATATGGATATGGTAACGATGATTATAGACAAGTGCAACATTGTCCCACAATTTACCTCTTACAAGTGTACTAGAATCGTTATTAATATACCATATCATCAGGCCATCAGCTATTAATCCGAAACGGTGCATCTACCATAAACCGGACTAATTAACCGTCTCGTTACCCCACTGTCATCTCATTTTACAATCACTAATGACAACCATCGCGAGATAAGTTCCCAGAAGTTGACAGCGCAACCTCAATAAAATCATAAAAGTCTCAATTGTGATCGTAAAACTGAGACGAATATTTATTACCATCAATATTATAATAAACTACAAACACGATAACCTCTATTCCTAGTCACCCAAGGGTCAGAATCCGTTAAAATCCTGCATTAAAGTTTTAGGCATCAATATTTTAATGGTGCAAATACGACAACCCCTATTCTCAGGCTTTAAAGGTTTAAAATTCATTGGAATTGCGAGTATGATGTTAAGGATAGGACTCGTTAGAGTGACAGGATGGAGATCAGAGGTGATCCGCGGCTTTAATTTTCGATTGTTATTGATAAGGTCATATTTCTTAGCTACTGGCTAGTGGCTTAGAAGACGGCAATAACGTTTTATGCTAGAATTGTTAAACTGTAAACTACCAATTCGCGTTAGTAGGAACGAATTAATAATCGTCTGCAGGATATTTTACTTGACTATTTTGATTTTGTGATTTAATTTAGTTTAGCTTTTATGGGCTACCTTTTTCTGACCAGAGCATATATATAAAAAGGGTATTGTTGAACTTAATTCCCATAACTTTGATGTCTATTTGTTATAATTTATCTAATGTAGAAAGTCTCTCGATTGTAGTTATTATATTAACGTTTTTGTTAAAATGATAATTTACATCGAAACGATAAATTATTTTTAGAGGTACTGAATTCAGCTACTCTTTTCTGGACTTTTAAAATCCAACTGATTAATGTAGGCATTCTGTTTGTAACTTTGGTCGTTTGAAGAAGTTTTAAGCTTGTGAAGTTTTTAAGTGTATCGAGTATTTTGAAAAGTTATTAATTTAACGGTCGAAAGGCCCAAGGTCGATTCAATTTAGGCCATTTAGGCTAAGTACCCATTTCCTAGAATATACGTTAGTATAATGTTAGTACCTATTGTTTCAATTTCAAATTATTTAAAATTCACCACAAATCTAAAGAATTACTTTTTTTTTGCCATTTATTACCATTTAAAAGAAACTTAAAAAACATTCAGTACTTAACCTAGCACAGCGAAACCACTAAGGTTTATAATAATGCTAAGAAGATTTAAATTTACGTCGACCTAATTATCAATATAGTTACAAGTAGGACTGACTATTGTCTGCCACATATTTATATACAGATATTTATTTCTGGTCTGGGTGTAAGTATATTATTTTCAAAAGAAAAGTATACAAGTATCCGTTCTCTAGTCACCATAACACAGGCTTAGTTGCTTAGCTCGGGGCTAGATGGTGCTTTCCAAAGTGTCCTACAATATTTATTTATTGAATATCTTTGAATCACCACGATAACCACTTTGGAATTATCGGAAATTGAAAATTGAATAAAGTTCTTGTAAGACAAACAGTAGCAGAAACTTTCCAAAAACACCATAAACTTTCTACCTAATTATCAAAAGAAGCCATTGATTCATCCAGAAATGCCGCACATCCGAAGAATTCAAAAGTTCAATACACTACGGTAATGCCAAATCTAAACACTCTCATCTATTCCTGTCGTGTGTGTTTTCAATACACATTGATTCTGGGATTCGTTTGATTTAACGGGATAGGCCTAGTGAGAGAGTATGTCGACAAATTCGTAGATTGGAATCGAATACCAACCGTGTAGTATTTTTTTTGCATCGTATTGATAATAATGATGATGATTGATGCCAGTTAATAAAAATAACTCTATTTAATACAATGACATATCCCAGGCATTCAATTTTAAAGTTGCTGACGTTGTATGTATAAATCATCTAGCTAGTTCTTTTATCTATAAGCAAAAATGAAATCGGGTAGAGTTGGGATTTTTTGTTAGGTATTTAAAAATCGGGTAGAGATGGGATCGGGTAAAGTCGGGATGAAGCCTTTAATTTAAAGTTACTAAATAATTCGTAAAAATTGGAAAAACTACTTGAAATAAATAAATATTGCAGGACATTCCACACATCGCCATCTAGCCCTAAGCTAAGTTACTAGACTTGTGTTATGGGTGCTAGACAACGGATATACTACTTATATACTTTTCTTTTTTGTAAACATATACTTATAATACATAGAAACAACCAGACCACAGACAAATATCTAAGCATAAATACTTGTCTGTGGCGGGAATCGAACCCGCAACCCTGTGCTTGGCAGTCCGGCATGATGACCATTGTGCCAACTGGGTCGTCAAATCAGTTAATTAGTTGCTAATTAAATGCTTTATTATCAATCTGAAAATCAATTCAGTAGTTTATTTTCATGTTGTTTTGTTACTAATATCAAGATTGAAAAAAAAGCTTTCAGTGCTCGGATTTGCCTTATTAAATTTTCAGATAAGTTTTAATGTTATTTCGATCATATACCTACACACGTCAGTGATACGTAACTGAACTTAGATAATTAGAGCATTTAAAATGGCCGTCGATCCATCCAACATAGTTTATCAAGGCAATCGTTAACTGCACGCTAGCTAGAAAATTGGTTAAATTCAAGACTATCAAGGTTCTTTGGTAAAACTGAGTTTTATAAATTAGGTAATGTTTCATTATTATAGGTACATCCGAAGAATTAAAAAATAAATAAAAAGGGATACCTACTGACATTTTACATTTTTATTTTTCAGAGATCGATGTTTCGATGTCTGTATAATTACCATTTTCATGAGATTTCATATAATAAAAAACAAAACTGTACTTACGTACCAAAAAAAAGTTGTCCAGAAATGTTCGTCTCAAGATAACAGAATTTATTAATTTTTTTTTTCAAAATCGACTTATTTAATTGTCAAAATTCTAAATACTAATTGTAGACCATCCCTGTGCGCGTATTTTGATATATAACTCATCCATCTAAGATCAAAATCACCGGAGATATGACACAATGTGGGAAATTCGCTATTTGGGACCCTAACAAAAACATATTAAACATTTTCAATGTTAAATTTAAAGATAAAATAAGGAACGAAAATATTAGAGGAAGTCTGAATGTAGCGCTAGTTACTGAAAAAGTAAAAGGGAACCGATTGAGTTGGTATGAACATGTGATGAGAAGAGAAGAGACGCATGTGACTAGAAGAGTGATGAGTATGAATGTAGAGGGATGAAAAGACGACCTAATTAAAGGAAGAGATGGATGTGAACGACTAATAGAAGACACAAACTGCGCCGACCTCAAAATAAATTTCGATAAGAGTAGACAGCTGAAGAAGGGCGGAGCTAGTCTTTAGTGCAAGACCTCTTTCTTTAATTTTCGAAGAATTCTTTAATTTGATTACGAAATCATTCTCTAGCCTAAAAAATAACCATGAAAACACCAAATATCATCTATTCACTGGACTATGATTAATGAACCCTTTCTTTGTTCATTTGTCTTGCGATAATTATTTAGACATTAATTAAGACGTAATTACGAAGCTTGAGGTTACATTGTTTTGTAATCTGATCTTGAGAATTGCTTTTATTTTTAACAAGAACACATCGTAGTTATTATAAAATACGACAAAATATTTCTTAAAAAATTTAAAAATGGTTTTGCGTTTCAGTTCCGACTGCAGTTGCTTCCAAAATCTCTCACAATGTTATGGTAAAGTAGCCATCATCGTTTTACTATACCCCTGTCTTGACAAACTATGACAAATTTTGACTGATTGGAAACACTTTGGACCTGGTTTTTGTGTTCTTTGTATTGTCTAGCTACCTTAACACAAGCCTAGTTGTTTAAATTGTTATTATTATAGGTATCTTCTAGGAAGGCGTGTTACATCTTAGGCCGCATCTTCACCTACCATCAGGCAGTTGTGATAGTTGTCAAACGCTGACCTATTATCGATATAATATGTTAATTGTTATAAACGAACTAAATATATGCAGAAACCGTAAGAAGCTAACTACTAATAAACTAATGTAATAAACTGTAATAAACTTACTAAATACATGCAGAAACCGTAAGAAGATTATATTAACAGAGAAAAATAATGGAAAAACAATTAAAAATTGACGAAATGATAAACAAGTAAGTATATTCAACAAGTAAGTACATTCTTCAGTGAAATTGAATCTTCCCATTCATAAAGGTCCGTACACGTTAATATCCAAAGCAATTAATGTTTAACTTCAACATATGCCCATAATCCATTGTTCAAACATTACAGAAATAGCAGTATGCCGCTTAGAACAGTAGTGGTAGCGGTTGACAAGCCAGCGCTGCGACCGTCAGTGTAAACAGGCGTTTATTATCGACATCATAAAACGCTGCGTTTATTGATGCAATGTGGGTGGTCTCTTAGAACTGTGAGTGTTTTACTGAAACTATATAGTGTACGTTATGTTCTATATGTACTTATTTGTACTTATATACAGCTGTTTTCCGTAACTGGATCTCTTTAGTTGGGTCCATTTTGCGTGCCGATGCGGAGTAGGCTTGCCCAGTACTTTGCAAAGTTAAGTCGACTGTCGACTTGTCAGTACCTTTGGAGCTCATGGGTTTCATCACGATGTTTTCCTTCACCGTAAAAGCAATGTCAATTAGTGCACATACATTTTTCGTAAAAAACATTCATTGGTACACCGCCGGCTATGCTGTCTTGGTTCATATTTTATGTAAGTACATGTCTTCCTATGCTAGTTTTTTTGATAGGTCTGATTTGAAATCGCTACTTTAGTCCAACTGCGTGGTTGTATCGTATCCGCGTATATCCGGGATCGGAAGCGTAATCCTGTGGGATCGTAAGCGTCACCCTGTCTGTATCCGAGGTCCCATTTCAAAATTCGAAATTCGACAAAATTGGTATAGTGGGTTAAGCATAACAGACAGACAGACAAACTTACTTTAGCATATATAATAGCGCTAAGAAAGTCGCCTAACCGGTCTGACGACCCATATAAGATGTATCGCTGGATGGACATAGTGGAAGCTGACCTGCGGGAACTTCAAGTCTGCAATTGGCAAGAAGTAGCGCAAGACAGGGAGCGATAGAAGACTCTCGTTTCAGAGGCTAAGATTCGCTTTGACTCGCTAAGCCAGCGGAGGAAGCAAGTAAAGTCCTTATTACTTACTTAAAAGGAACAAAAGTAGGGATATAATGTCACAAACTACACAGAAAAAAATATTTCTTAAAGCAAGAAATAATCTTCTCCCCGCTAGAGAATAATTTCTTCTTTGTAGTAAATGTTATTAAAAGGAAAAAGCAGTATTCTTAATTTAAGAACATTGATTTAAAATTATGAATACCTACCTACTGCTATAATAATTTTTTTTTTTACTAAAACCAAGAAGTTATTTTCTAGCGTCTTTAGGTAGAGACTTTTTTCTTGCTTCAAAAAAATATATTTTTTCTGTGTGCAGTAACAGTGACTTATATTTTGTGACATTAGCTCCTAAGATTTTTGCATAAATAAATAAATAAAAATTCTTTATTCAGGTAACCATGGACAAACAGAAAATTCAATTTACAATTATTAATAATAAGAATAAAAATAAAAGAATTAAAAAAGTCAATCATTGTTACTAATTTTGTGTCAAATACATATTTAAATAGGAAAATTAATGTCAATAAAATCAAGCTACATTAATACTTAAAATAGATTTTTGCTTCGATACTAAAACAATGAGCAACGATACTAACATTACAAAAGACCTTATCTAGAATCAAGTTCCATATAAATATCAATCAGATACTTCCAATCAACACTTGCGACATAAATGTCGCGTCGCCTACGCAGGTTGAAAGTCGCATGAGTCACAACTCTGTCGCAAGCGTGTCGCGTTGGCGCTGTGTGTGGGATTCGTGATAAGCATCTAATTATCTATGTCATTGGGTGTTGTAGACGGGCGTTTTTTTGACATGGGTTAAATAAAACTAAATATTGCAGGACATTCCACACGTCGACATCTAGCCCCAAGCTAAGTAACTAGACTTATGTTATGGATGCGAGACAACGGATATACTAGTTAATTACTTTTCTTTTGTAAATTTATACTTATAATACATAGAAACAACCAGACCATAGACAAATACCTAAGCATAAATACTTGTCTGAGGCGAGAATCGAACCCGCAACGCTGTGTTTGCCAGTCCGGCATGGTGACCAATAATGACCATTGTGCCAACTGTTTAAAACATAAATTCCCAGGGTGCGATGGATGGATTAATAATTGAGCAAAATTTAAGGTGACTTCGCACTAAAACATTTTTAGAAATGAAGATAGACAAAACAAAATTTATAAAGATAAAGACAAAGAAAAAAGATGGAAAAGAAAAGAAAAAAGATGGAAAAGAAAAGAAAAAGAGAGATCAGTGTCGAGAGTAGAGGATGGATATTAAACTCATGCAGGAGAAGCACGCGAAAAGAATTAGTCTGATAATATCCAAATCTATCAAGATCTACCCGCAAACTTAAGTTTCGTGAAAATGGTGTTTAAAACAACATCGAAACATCGAGCTCCACATTTAAAATAACTTTAGTAGTGAAAGTAATCATGGCAGTTTAAAATTGTAATAAACAAAAGTGTAAGAAAAAAGGAGAAAGTAAAGAAGAGAAGAAGTTAGAGGAAGATAGCGTTCTAGCGTCACAGGAAGAACTTAAGTATTTAAAATCTGAAATATAATTCGGAGACCATAATTATTCCCAAAAACTTATCGAATTTAATGGCTAGAGATATCTGAATGAGCAACAATTATCTAGATTCCTAATTATTTTTAAGTATTTGCTTTTTTCATCAAGTACCTATATATTTAAGTCTTATAAAAATGTTTCATTAAGGCGACACCATTTTACGAAATAACTTTCACTACACATTTACAAATGTTTTTCGATATATAAAATAAAAAAAACTATTTTTTACTGACTGATATTTCAACGCACATTAAACCAAAACGCATTGGGCTAATAAATTAACTATCAAATAGATAATAAGACGTAGGCGTCCGCTAAGAAAATTCAACCCCAACTCTAACGAAGTAGCACAAGTGAAAGCTATTAAAAATATACCTAATAAGTAATGAAATGGTATGGTTTGCTCAGTCTACAGTCGCAAATCCGTATCCGGCCTAAAAGTGCCATACCTCAAGCACACTTGACACTTGACTAAAGCGGCACTTAAGCCCGTTTGTTTAACGCCTCACAGTGACAACGACAATATCTATTTTCGATCGACATTTGTTTATATTATAAACATAACCGTCTTATAAAACCAAATTAATCTACACTTCAAAATAACAAAAGCACTCTTAACTTCTAAGTTTTACGAGTCAGTATTGCATGGTTTTCAGGTTTTGGATGGCAAGTTCGAAGTAAAAGATCGTGAGGACATTTTGTTATGAATAGAGGTCGAAGACTCAGTGAAATATGTATAATGTGAGAATGTGATCTTTGAATATGTTATTTAACTGAGGAATTCTTAACATAATAATCAGGTACATTGTTGCTATGTGTTTGTTTGAAATTTCTCGGCTTAATAGATAAGTAAGACTTAAGGTGAAAGGGTACCGGCGCTCTCTCCTTACAAACGTAGTCGACTGTTTTCTCCCTGGATAATGACTCTAGCACAAATATTGTTGTACCATAAAACCTATAACTGCCATAATTATGCCCCTATGTTTTGTTTTTTTACTCATTTTCTTATTATCATAGAAAGTAAGATTTAAAAAAAGTGGCTGTGACATACGGCAGACAGACAGACATGACGAATCTGTAAGGGTTCCGTTTTTTGCCATTTGGCTAAGGAACCCTGAAAACAAAAAACCAAAAGAAAAAACAAAACATAGGAGCAAGATCATGGCAGTTATAAGTTTTATGCAACAAAAATATATGCTCTAGTGTCATTATCCAGGGAGAATTTAGTCGACTACGATTGTATGGAGAGAGCCCCCGGTACCTTTTCCTCTTAAGTGGGCATAATCTTAATTCTGTTTTTGCATGTCGATCTGAAAGAAAAAAGAAATCGCTGACCTGTGATAGCTTGTGATTTTACTTCCTTCATTTTATACAATAACAGTTGTAATTGGGTACCTATAACTTGGATAAGTATTCTGTATGACTATTCGATGATGTCGAGTGGGAAATACGACTTAAGGAATCGTGTATCCTTATCTTTACTAATCATCACTAGGTACTTCATCATAGTATAAAACAAAGTCGCTTTCTCTGTCCCTATGTCCCTATTTCCCTTTGTATGCTTAAATCTTTAAAACTACGCAACGGACAAGAGGAAGGTTTATATGTATAATACATGCATAATATAGCCGTGCGAAGCCGGGGCGGGTCGCTAGTATAAAAAAAAATACAAATAATAAAATATTTATTCCAGGACATTTCACACATCGCCATCTAGCCCCAAGCTAAGTAACTACACTTGTGTTATGGGTGCTAGACAACGGATATACTACTTATAAACTTTTTGTTTGTAAATATAGGTATACAAAGGAACAACCAGAACACAGACAAATATCTAAGCATAAATACTTGTCAGAGGCAGGAATCGAACCCGCAACCCTGTGTTTGGCAGTCCGGCCGGGTGACCATTGTGCCAACCGGGTCGTCAAATCATTATTAAATACGAAAGTTTGTTTATATAAATCCCGCGGGATTGGGACTCAGGGCGCGTTCAGATGACACGCGTTGACCACGCGCCCACCACGCTCATCACACGCGTTGACCACGCTTTGAACACGCGTTGAAATTTGTTCTATATGTAAATTGAGTCTTATGACACATCAATAGATCTCAAATTGCATTTATCAAGTCCACCCGCTCACGCCACGCGCCCGACCCGCGCCCGCCTCGCGCACGCTCCGCGCACGCCTCGCGCACGCTCCGCGCACGCCTCGCGCACGCCCCGCGCCTGCTTGCAGAAATGCAATTTGAGATCTATTGATGTGTCATAAGACTCAAATTATGCGTCAACGCGTATGATGCGCGTGGTGGGTGCGTGGTCAACGCGTGTCATCTGAACGCGCCCTTACGCGGGTGAAACCGCAGGCGTAGCTAGTATTCAATCTTCTATCTTCTTCTATCCATATAAATAAAAATCAATTGCTGTTCGTTAGTCTCGCTAAAACTTGAGAAAGGTTTAGACCCGATTTAGATGATTTCGATTTTGAAATGTTTGTCGTGGTCCATGGAAGGTTGAAACGGTGAGAAACATCGGACTTACGCGGGTGAAACCACGGGGCGCAGCTAGTTAAATATAATTTAGAAAATTTAGAACAACCCAGACATAGGGGCATAGTCATGGCAGTTATAGGTTTTATGCAACAAAAAGATTTGTGCTAGTGTCATTATCCAGGGAGGAAACAGTCGACTACTACTTTTTACTTATGATAGGTCAGCGTTTGACCACTATCACACCTGCCTGATGGTAGGTGACGATGCGGCTTAAGATGTAACACGCCTTCCCAGAAGATTCACTCGCGACTTGAAGACCCCCAAATTGTACACGTCAGGAAAGACAGATGCAGGCAACCGATTCCATTCCCTTGCAGTACGAATAAGGAATGACGAAGCAAAGCGCTTAGTGCGAACGTCTGGTATGTCCACCATGAATCGGTGCCGCACACCAGTCTGCCTGGTTGTATGACGAAAGAATGGAGATGACAAGATTCGGTCGTGGAGTTCTGTTGCACACTCCCCGAAATGTATCCGG
Organism: Idaea aversata; assembly: GCA_907269075.1. NCBI lineage: Eukaryota > Metazoa > Arthropoda > Insecta > Lepidoptera > Geometridae > Idaea > Idaea aversata. The sequence goes on along the minus strand of OU026097.1, from coordinate 11,690,263 downwards.
TAAAAGGCCGACAAGCTCGCCACCTTGCGACGATGTTTCAGGCTCTGAAGCCTTTTGTTGTACGTTTTATGGAAATAGTGCCGGTACATACCCTTTCACCTTAAGGGAATTTACAAAATAAAGGCCCAGTAAATGTTTGAAGGCGACGTCATGCAATTAAATCGTTACCAATTGGCACTCCATCGTGAAACACCCTTACCCTCTAATTACACGTCCGTAACTACATAATAAGCTTCATAAAATTCCATAAATCGTAAAACACGTAGTTAAGGTGACACGATACGGTCATTTTCCGGATTCGTTCAGACCGGAAGTGTCCGGAAACTCCGGCCGAGCGGAAGTTGTAAACAAAGTGCGAGCCTTCGCGTGACGAGACGGATACCATCGCCGGACGGGGTGAAATTTAAGTAACACACGATTTATGGCTGATCCAAACGAAATAGTCAAAATTGTGAAAAAAAAATATTGAACTTATACATCTAAAAAGATTGTTTTTATAAGAATTTGTTTTTGGCGGGGATTGTGCGCGCAATATTTGGTGTCAAAAGGATTATACCAGAATTAAGTACAAAGAATATTTAGCTAATTTTTGCCACTTTCGTGACATCAATTTGGTTTTTTCTTGAAGTCTTTGAAGATCTTTGAAGTTCTTTATCATTATTATCATAATGAAATAAATATTCAGTTAATTTACTTTAGTAGGTATCTCTAATCTATCTTAATATATATAAATCTCGTGTCACAATGTTTGTCCTCAATGGACTCCTAAACCACTTAACCGATTATAATAAAATTTGCACACCATGTGCAGTTCGATCCAACTTGAGAGATAGGATAGCTTACATAACGATATTCCCACGGGATCGGGAGTTACGTGGGTGAAACCGCGTAGGGCAGCTAGTAAAAATATAAATTTCAAAGTTACTATTTGATATACAGGGTTATTGGTAATCATACTAGCAAGCCGTTGAGGTCTTCTTCTGTGCACCTAATCAAACAACTTTACTGTTCTACGACTATTGGAAATTCCTTTTTGCCGTAGTCGGGTAAAAATTAATCGCTGAATGTGTTGTTAGGCGCAAATCTCAAGAACAGCTGAACCGATTTCGCTAATTCTTTTTTTGTTGTGTTTATTATTTTCAGGAAAAGGTTTATATGAAAGCATGGGAAAATTGCGTAGAAAATTATTATTTTTTTACTTTTTGTATATTAGTGTTATGTTTAATATACTGTTATACTCGTTAAATACCTACTTACCTATAGATATACTGACGTTAACTTATTTATTACTTAGCATTAAGTCAAACCTCCGTTGTTTTTATATATGTTAAGTAGACCTATGTTTGTGTATTATTGTTAATATGATAAATACATTTAAAAAAAAACGAGCTACTTGGTAGGCGGAGTGTTAGATTTTATTTTCGTTACGGAATTTCTTGATTCGGTCAAAGCCCGCGATAAAAGCTATGCAATAACTTAAAAACCTATAAAGTCCATTATTAGAGGTGAAAATATGAATAGAAATGTTGTTACCTTATTAGTTTGTATCAAAACATGTAGGTACTACTGAATAAGGGCATGGTTATAACCTTTTAGATTAGGTTGATTTTGCCCTAGGCTTCCTAAATGTTAAGTGCAACAATCCTTTATTGTCATAGCTTCGCCTTATTTAAATTTGCCATTATAATATTAACTGTAGTGAATTGTATTCACGGCATAAAAATAACGTGATATAAAATAAATAAATATTGCACACAGCGTCATCGAGTCGTATGGTAGCAATTAGGCTTGTATTATGGTGGCTAGATAACGGATTGAATTATTGAATACTTACCTATACGGTATTCTTTTTACTTTTTTTTAAATATACCTACCTAGTTACTTCTTATAATACTTATGCGAGATTTTTTTTTATTTTTTTAAATATGATAGATCGTCGTTTGACCACTATCACACCTGCCTGATGGTAGGTGACGATGCGGCCTAAGATGTTACACGCCTTCCTAGAAGATACCTATTCACTCGCGATTTGAAGATTTGCTTACAGAAACAAATATCTACCGATATATAAAAACTTGTGATGGCGGTAATCGAACCTTCTACGACGTAGGTGTTTGCGCACCGCACTACAGAGGTCTCGGTCAATTTTTATTAATTATTATAATAACTTAAAGATTTTATACATAACTAGCTGTCCGGGCAAACGTTGTTTTGCCATTTACAAAAAAAAACTAAAGGAAACAAAATAAAAAATAGATAGTAGCCGATTCCCAGACCTACTGATATGTATATAAAATTTCATAAAAATCGGTCAAACCGTTTCGGAGGACTTGTGACACGAAAATTTTATATATTTGATAATCTTTTTTTAAGAAGTAGCTTAGTTATTAACTAGACCTATGGTATTTCTACTTAAATTAACCCTCTTATGCTATATTACCCTTAAAAGTCCATAAGACGTCCTCTCTTAACCCTTGCATGCGATAAAATCGGGGTCAGTTCACAACACCACGGTATTTAACTGAACCCGCCCATTTAAACCGTAGATTGTTATCAGGGGATCTACCGACTAAACTGCTAATTACTTCCAGTTACAATCCCTTTCAAAGAAATTGATATTAAAATTTCGCTTGTCAATTCAATTCATTTATTTCAGATAATTAATCTTCAGGTACTAGCAATGTTTCGTATGTGTTGTCATTAACTTAAAAAAACTTTAGATAGGTATAGAAGCGTTTAAAGATTTCAAATATTCAACTAAGTTATAAATAAAAAAAGTAATATTTTTAGCAGTATTTTAACATCGGTGTCTTTAAAAAGCGAAAGCAACTTAAATACAGAAACTGTGCTGAAACTACACATTTAAATACCCTGCCGTTTATTAGATAAATTTCACTACGCGTCGCTTTCTCTGTCCCTATGTCCCTATATGCCTTTGTATGTTGTATCTTTAAAACTACGCAACGGATTTTGATGCGGTTTTTTTTAATAGATAGAGTGGTTCAAGAGAAAGGTTTTTATGTATAATACGGGTCGCTAGTAATATAATAAAAGTTCCTAAGCAAAAAATTATGAACATGTTTAGATTGTAAGTGACGATGTGGTCTAAGTACCTATATGTAACTAGTACGCGTTCACTTAGAAAATACCTGTTCACTAGTGTCTTTCCGATTTCTATAAAAGCAATAGAAAAGTTTACGTGGTAGAGGCCTTTCAGTTTGTCGCTGCCCAGCTGTAATATATGTGCAGATTGCATGATCAAGGTACTTGTACCCAAGTAGGCACTAAAATATTTATTTCTTATAATAAGTGCCTTTTATGTGTTAAAAATCTCGGAGCACTTTATTATGAAGGTTTTGGGGGAATAAAGTTTTAAAATGAGTCGTGTTTTATGTGAGAACTTTGGTAAACCTTTTTTCAGAGGCTAAATAACTTTGTTTTTCTTGCACGAGGCCGGTTTTCTTTAAAACTTCTTTCCAATTTGCTTGTTTATCATAATTTAATTCAAATTTTCAACAAATAACCGAAAAGAGATAATAAACCGACATTAACAATAAAATATAATCAACAAATATTGTAATACATTACACGCAACATCATCTAGGTAGTTCAAAACCAAGCAACTAAGCTTTTGTTATGGTGACCAGATAATAGATAGCATACAAATGTGTACTTTTTGTTAATACCTACACCAATGACCTACATGCCTAATTATTGCTTGGTTTTAAAACCATAATGTGATTACGGTTTTAAAACCAAGCATTGCAACATGATTGACTGTCAAAGTGTCAAACGGATTAAATAATATTCTAGGTATATAACCTAATAGGAATGACTGGTGCCCTGCAGTGGGAAAAAAATAATTGCAGCACTTTGCGGTTTTACCCTCGTAACTCCCGATCCCGTGGGAATATCGGGATAAAAAGCCTATGTTATTCCCAATGAATCCATGTATCCTCTTACCAAGTTTGTTCAGAATTGGTCCAGTAGTTTCGGAGCCTATTCATTACGAACAAAAAACAAAAAATCTTTTGTCTTTATAATGTTAGTGTAGAGAGATAAATAAATCTCGTCGTTATAGAAAAATAATTTAAAAAAGTAAATGCATTTAGCTACATTTATTTAAGCACAATCTCATGCAAGATATACGTATATTTAAATACACTTACATCAATTATGCAAACCTTTTACATAGTTTTTAATTATTACTTCAGACGAATACATTATTTACATAATACCTAAATAGGAGTATCAATAAACTGTCACCCAATCCACATACCCAACAATTACTTTATCCAACGAATAGCATTGCCGAGTCTTAAAGTCTCATACTATACCCAGTTATTAACAACATATGGCGGACCCATTGTGAACACAACTTTATTTATCCAAACAAATGGGTCCCATATGACGCGACAGACAGTGACAAGGTTGATTCGAGACCATTATAACAAGACCTCTCTTAAAAATATTAAGTCTTTACCCAATCCCTGCTGTTTTGTCAGGATTTTTGTGAAAATATGAAAATAAAATGTTGATTAAATATTTATCTACATTAAGAGCTATCCCTAGGCAAATTTTCATTGAAATTGGTTGGTTGGTTTGTCAGTAAAAAGAGAATAAAAAACCCAAGACTGTAATTCTTAAAGAACGGATAGCTCTTTTTAATTTGGTGATATAAAGAATAAGATTGTGACACAATAAACAATGTAATATTTATTTATTTACGGTTACATAGCAGATGTGTTAAGTTTATGTTATTGTTTCACAGTTGTGGTGTCGAAGAGTTAATTGTAACGGAATTAAAGGAGGTCTCATGTATGTAAGTAAAAATGTTTCAAGGAAATGTAACGCTATAATTATTTTGACCAATCTTATAATTAACCTCTACTTTTTCAAAGTCTCTAGACTTTTTTTTAAATTTGCTTTCAAGAAGTAAAACATTTTGTCCTCTCTTCCTTCATTCCAAGTATCTATAGATTTTTTGGTACGTCTTATCTTAAAATGATAAGATCCCATGCACAGTGTGTCTTCAAAAATATTTGTAATGTTGACCTTTGTGAGCATGATCACAAAAAAACCCTATGAGTTTCTAGTGCCTTCTTTTTAATTGGTGGGCGCGTTCCGAAGGTACACATCTTAACTTAGTTTTTTAAACGTTTCAATGTGATTTTAAACAATCTCTACATATAATAAATTCGAAGTTTTGGAAGTAAGCGTTCTACGTCCATAATGATCTTAGCACTATAGAATTCGCTAACCTTATATAGCTCCGGTAGAAAAAAATCTTGCATGCGCGATTCAGGTTTTCTTAAATTTAGAAAATCACAAATTAGTTGATGATTCTTTTTGTTCTGCTTAAAAATTTTGTACACTTATGTATTTTAAGAATACATAGCAATATACACATTTTTTAACTAGAAAATAAAGTAATTAATTTAATAAGATATTTTTTTTTAATTTCAAGTAACTAGCGCCATCTCTTCGTTTTCGCGAAACTACCATTCATCTCAGAAAATGTTGATTTTATTTGTTTACCTTTGTTTGTGCAGTCTAATTTCGGGAACTAGGAAACAGATTTTAACATAATCTTCACGAATGTGTTCAGAAAATATCAGAAGAGGTTTAGGTATTTCAAGTAGATTTATGTTAATTTAAAATTTGATATTTCTTGGCGTAAAAAATAAACCATAATATTTTTGCATGAAAACGTACAGAACGTAGGGATGATGTCAAAATTGTCAGTTTGACATACGGAAAGAAGCATCTAGCGCCATCTCTTTTTTATTTATAATTTTACTATGGCTTTGCATTATTACTATCGTGCATATAGCCAGTGTCGCGGTCAAAGAAAATTAAATCCAATGCAGGAGCGTTTTTTTAATTTGGAACATTACAACGCTCCAGCAATTTTGTATGAACATGTGTATGAAGCGGCGTGCTGGGGTTATTAAAAACTTAAATACTCTTTCATTGGATCTCTTTTATCAAAGTACTAGCGACCCGCCCCGGCTTTGCACGGCTATATTATGCATGTATTATCTTCTTATCTATATCTATACATATAAAATCCTTTGTCCTGACTGACTGACGGATCATCGCACAGCCTAAACCGCTGATCGTAGAGACTTGAAACTTGGAGGGTGTGTTCTTTCTATGACGTAGGCATCCGATAAGAAAGAATTTTCCGAAATTCTACCCCTAAAGGGGTGAAAAAGGGGGGCAAAGTTTGTATTGGACAACGTGATTCCTTAGTCCAATCTATTTCAAATTTTGCAAAAACATTCTTTAACAGAATTAATGGAACACGTGTTTCGTATTTTATTGAAATTCATCCCCTAACGGGGTTAAAAAGGGGAAGAAAGTTATTTTGGGAGTGATTTGCTTCGAAGTTGATATCAATACTCTTTAGTGCTTTTGATTAGATTGGTAACATACTCATTAATCTATGATTGGTAAGACGTCACTTCAAGCTGACAGCGTTAACGTAAAACCTAAGAGGTTGAAAACTTCGAACATTGAACTGAAAAAAGGTGTCTTGCCATTTAGTACTGGGAACTTGACATAGTATTTTTTTTTTGCGCGATACTTTTGCTAATACCTGTCGATAGAGGACATTACGGCAAATGAAATATGCCTTTACACCAAATCTCATAGGTGTCTCGGAAATGGGGGATTTGACCAAACGTTATGACTAAGATTTTATCGAAAGTGCGCTGTGCACAAATAATGCTTTCTAACCAAACTTCTAAACCATCTCGGAGACGGGATATTTGTTAAAACATAGAACTGTTATAGGATAGCCACTGAATCACTTAAAACTCTATATTTTTATTAGGATTCGCCAAAATTACTCTCTGCGCAACTGTTCAGCCCTACCTAATAATAAAATTTTGAACAATTTGCCAAAAGTCACAGTTCCCAAAGTTAGTAGATACTAATTATTAAGCAGGGACTTAAAACGTTATCCATAACAGAATGTTTAACGTTATAAAAACGTTATAATAGTATCGGTATCTCAGCAAACATTTCGTTATCGATCTTTTGTATAACGTTTTACGAGTAACAGAACGAAATTTTAACTGCAAAAATAACGTTATTATAACGATAAATACGCGACGTTGCCAAACTTATTCATTTTACAAATCCGCGCCACGCGCGGCGGAATTTGCGCATTAGTTGGTAAAAGCGAAATGGGTCGAAAAAAAATCAACAAAGTTTACAGATATTTCAATCTTGAGGATAATAATAAGACCTCAAAATGTTTAGTTTGCGAAAAAGTTTTAAAGGTAAGTTAAGAAAGAAGTAGATAGTAAGTAGGTAGTAATGTGTAGTATTTTCTAAACGGGAGTGCAGGCAGAAGTGAAAACTGTATATCTGTGTAAAATCTCATATGTCGCGAGAACATACGCAAAAAGAGTTTTAGATGAAAAAAAAAAATATTCGGACGAAAAATAGTCGTCCGACATTTGTCGTCCAACAAATAGTCGTCCGACATTTGTCGTCCAACAAATTGTCGTCCGACATTTGTCGTCCGTCAATAGTCGTCCGACAAATAGTCGTTCGACATTTGTCGTCCGTCAATAGTCGTCCGACAAATAGTCGTCCGACATTTGTCGTCCGTCAATAGTCGTCCGTTAAAAAATACCATATGTACGTCTTAATACACTCACAGCCAAATTAAAAACAGTAGGCCCAGGCATACATTTTCGCCGCGCCGTAGAGAGGGGATAGCTGTCTACTCTCCATCCGTCTTACGCTTTTTCGATCAGGTCACGTGTCCTGACGCGAGTTTAAGATTTTATACCCATTACAGAAAAAGTGCTCAACGCCGCTAAAGAAGTTTTCACTTCAAAAAAAAACTAATATTTTCTAAGAAAATCGGCTTATTAATATTTATTTTTTTACAATAATGCCGATTTCCTTAGAAAATATGAATGTTTTCAATTTTTTTATAGAATCTTTTATGTTTCTCCGAAGAGCCCTTGCGATAGGCAGCATTAAAAAAAAATATTAAAGATTGCTCATATTTTTTTTACTCTAAAAAATTAAATGCTCCGCAAGTCGCAAATGGATCAAGCTGTTTGTGTGGTTTGTGGTGCCTTATTAAAGGTAAAGAGTTGAACTAACACGCCTCAGTGATGAAAGTTATCGACTTTGGTTTTGATGCTAAAGGCCAAAATTTCTAGTACTTTTTTAAATAATGCCGATTTTCTCGGAAAATATTAATGTTTTGAATGTTTTTATAAAATATTTTATGTTTTTATAAAGAAGCTCTAGTGATTAGTAAAAAAAACCACGATAGTTAAAGATTTGGTCATAAAAAATTCAATTGAAAATAGAGTATTTTCAATGGCTTCTATTTTCCAAAGTCATCGATATAGCAAGCTGTTTGTGGTGTCAAATGAGAGATATGAGTTGAACTAACATGCCTAAAAGTTAGAGTGCGTAAGCTGCTCTGGTTTGTAACCTAGAGACCAAAACATGTGACGTTTCATACATTTTTTTCATATTTTGACGGCTTACGATCTGCATCAAAAACAGCCCTATGTCCATCATTTGCCGTTTCGAGCCACTGTGCGGTAGCGCGCGCGTGCAACGTTGCCGCCGTGTGCGCGCGAGCGGTGGTACCTGGTAGGTACTACCGCTCGCGCACGGTTTCGAACGCAGCGGCAACGTTGCTTGGCCGCAGAAGAGGTGGTTGGTAGGTATTAGGTATATACTAATTGCACTGTGAAAATTTATCGCTACATAAAAAAACACAAAATACATAAAATTTATCGTTTTGATTGGTTTATTTTACTTTTAATCGTAGATTCACTATGATAAAAAAATGTGTTTCGGAAATTTTACCTATTCCTACTAAACATATATCTAACACCAAAGTAATAGTAAATTTCAGGACGTTATGTAACCTTTAGCCTTCTTCGATATTTGAGATATCCAACACTAGAAGAATTATTCAGATCGGTCCAGTGGTTTTGAAGCAAATTCAATACAAACAAACAAAAATCTAATCTTTCCCATTTATACTATTACATAGTACGTACATGTACCTATAGATTACACCCTTACGTAGCCAGAGAGAGCACTGCGTTCGATAGTTCACACGAAGAAAAAGTAAACATTACTTTGAGTAAAAGAGATAGCATAAAAACAATAATTATAACATTATTATATGAATAACAATATTTTTAATAACGTTAAATTGACAATATAACGTAACGTTATTATAACGTTATACATATTCAAAGCTTTGAATAATATCGTTTTGTTATATCGTTTCTCTCACAAATAACGTTATCTTGCAATTCCACAGATAACGTTACTGTATTTTACCGGTATTTAAGTCCCTGTTATTAAGTAATTTAAAAGAAATATCTTTTGTTATGAATACGAAAATACCTAAACAAATGAATAGGACTTTTAGACCTTTTTCATTTTTAAAATGGACAGGAAAGTGATCTTATAAGGGTTCCTTTTTTACCTTTTAAGGTACGGAACCCTAAAAACACAAAAGATGACTATGATAGATAGGTAATTACTAATTAGCACGATATGATTAAAGATTTACTCATGTGGTAATCGTAGAGTTTTGTGCATTATTGGCTCTGTGTTAGAAAGACAGAAATAGAAGAATTCATTTTTTTGGTTTAGAACTTTAGGTACTTAGACGTATAGCCCATTTTGGATCCCATCCCAAGAGAATTGGGTGCACCCGAGGTTTTCGTGTTCCAAGTTAAAATACATCTCATTCAAAATCTATCTTCTCTATACATATAAAATTCTTTGTCCTGACCGACTGACGGATCAACGCACAGCCTAAATCGTAGAAACCTGAAACTTGTAGGGTTTGTTCTTCGTATGACGTAGCCATCCGATAAGAAAGGATTTTACGAAATTAATTACCTACCGGGTTTAAAAAAGAGTAGAAAGTTATTTTAGGCGATTTGCTTCGACTCGAACTCCTTAGTGCTTTTGATTAAATTAAGTAAGTACATTTTATTTTGACACACATGTTTCAACTCAATCTAATTTGAAATCAACAAAAAATAATCCTATTTTAACTATTTTCGACTCCTGCGCGGACGAAGTCGCGGGCAAAAGCTAGTTTTAAATAAATAAATAGATTTTGGATTTGGCTTTGGCATTAAGGTACGCTATGTGACTGCATTTTTGACAAACGTTTTTGCCCGGAATACCAGTGACAAATTGTTGACGTCAAATCACAGATCGTGGTACACAGCAACCTTACCACCAATTAGCAGCATTGCGATCACTTATCGCAATCAAGGTAATTTTAACCTATGATTCGTTAGAGCACTATTGTCTCAATGATTGACACAACGCATGTTCTAAACAAATCAGAGCGATCGTTTCCATCACGAAGGTATAATTAAATGGGCCATGTCTGTCCGTCTGTGTGTGCACCGCTAATGATCGGACATCATGTGCTCACTAAGTGTTGTAATGTTTGTGCAAACAAACGTCGTTCGAGTGCTAGTGATGGATTTTCCGGTAACGTTGTTTTAGTGATGGCCCATTACTGAGTATTGAGCCGCAACTGAGTATTGGGCCATGATAGGTTTGATCTTCTTAACGTAAAGGCCTTTGGACACAACAGATATACCTAGTAACAAAAAACGCTACCGTGCACTTTGAGATCCATACCTACGGATTAAGTGCGCTACGACAAACAAAAATTGCCTTCACACCAAACCTTTCTAGAGTCCCGAAAATTGGTTATTTGCAGAAACGTTAAGTTCTATGTCTTTCCAAAAGTGTACGGTGCACTTTGAAACCCATACTTATCGATAAAGAGTATTATGGCGAACATAATATAATGCCTTAAGACAAAACCTCCTAAAGCGTCTCGGATATGGGGAACGGCTAAACGAAGTTTCGCACAACATAGGTACCCTCGTCCTGCCACTATAAGGGCTAACCTTTAGGTACATTGGAAAGCAAACCAAATAAATTCAGTGAAGAATCATACTATCGACGATCGGCTGATTAGAAGTCTGTACTCGGTAGGTAGACCACTTTAGCCCAATGATGAATAGGGCGCAGAGTATCTGCTCTTGTAAATTCTGCAAAAACTTTAGAACGAAAATGAATTTCATAATAATATCACCTAAATATTTGACAAAAATTATTAAAAATAAATATAAAAATTTGAATTGCGAAGCTCCTCATTTTTTTGAATTAAGTTTATAAAGTTCTCGTTGTATTAAAAAAAAGCAATTTTTACACCACAAAAAAAGGGAAAACTAAAAAGAACATAACTAAATGAACTTCACGAACATCACTAGTGGAAAGGTTTGAGTTCTAATGTTTTGACAGTCTCACGGAAATACATGTTTGGCTGTGTTTAGCGACTGTTCTTACTCCATATCGGTATTTGTAACGATTTTTGGAATAAAACTCCTATGAGAAAGCTTATCGGTTCGTTTCAAGCATGCGGGGCATGTATTAATTGAATTAGAACTGTTAGCTAGATACTTAGACAACGATGCAAATCTCGAAAAAATTCTCATCAGAAAAAAATCTTTATATGTACTTCATAAAGATCCTTTTTTGTCGTTTAATTAAAAAGTCATGTATCATTTGACGACCCGGTTGGCACAATGGTCACCATGCCGGACTGCCAAACATAGGGTTGCGGGTTCGATTCCCGCCTCATACAAGTACACACATCAACAAAGTCTAGGGAACACGGGTAAAATAGTGTTTTTTGGGGAAAATAGTATTTTTTTGGGTTTTTTGTCTTGAGTGTTGTATGTCAATAGAAGCGGAATTTTAAAGTCTTTTTAATGCGTGGTTGCGTGGTTTTATTAAAGGGTTGCCATAGAAAAAAATGGAAATTTCCATTGAGTGTGGAATGTCCTGCAATATTTATTTATTTATTTTTATCACTTTAGGGTTAAAATTTTCAAAAAACCTTTTGTATTGCGCGCCAATAACGAACGCCCAAGCGAAGTTATAGATTCGTAGCATATCGTATTTGAGCTACGAATCTACTCTTCATCAGATGAGTGTTTTTCTCTTATAATTATAAAGGTCTATAAGTAAATAGATTCATTTATTTAAGTAGGTAATTTATTTTTTGCAATAATAGTTTTTTTCTATCAATCATAAAAATATTGTTTTGGCATCTCATAAGATAACTCAAGGACCATTTAAGTTGGTATAGAATTTACTTAATTACTGTATTTATTAATACAATTTTATGCTAAATTAATATAACCTTGTTTGACCAACGAAATTTAATTTAAGCAGGGTTGTTTCACTATCTAACTTCAACCATAAAAAAAGCTTCGATCAAAACTCCTCCCCTTCCAACCGTTTGAACCGTAAAGATTTCTCGATAAACCGAATGTCATTTGTTATTTTTTTCTAGTCCGTGTGTTGACACGAAAACATGGTGATTGCCGTCATTATAGCCTTGATGGTGTATGATAACGATAGTAAATTGCCTCTTGAAAATATGAAAATAACGGCTTGTAAGTAGGTGAAATAATGCTGTTAATTTGGTTTGTATAAGTATACGAGTAGGTATTTGAATATTCGTGTTTGTATTGAGTATCTAATAGACCAAGTACTTACTTACTTAACTTACTTAATGTTATTGTTTACTTTAGGTATTGCCGAACATCCATAAAAATATAGAAACTTTTAGAATCTATAGTATCCCCGAAATCTCTACTTACGATTTTCAAAGTTTGTTTATAATGTGATCAATGGGAATTATAGTAGTACTTTTTTTAATGTAAGTGTATTTAAAATAGGTATACTTATCCTTTTTAACTTTGGTACACCACTATACAGAATTCGAGTGTCTCAGACAATCATCATTGATATTTTTTATATTTTATAAGGTTTAGGAGTAATAATAAATATTTCATTTCAATTATAGGTAAGTACTAGGTACATATCATTTTATTTCATTTTGTCTTAAATTTATTTATCTTTTATAGTTAATTACATCTTATTACGCAAGGGCTTCCATTTGATCTCATTTCGTTTGATGGGAAGATTTGGAAGCCACAGTCTACTAATTTCAATATTCCTTATTTATATCAGTTTTACATTTATAGACCTATTTTAAACAAGTTCTTATCGTAATTAATTACAGTATAATTCTAAATTATTTTATCTTATAGCAAACTCTGCATTTACCTAATAAGGATTCCACAAATTAATAACCCCTTCTTAGAAAGCCAGTTAAAAATCACCACAGTCATTCGTGATGAGTGATCATTCCGCATTAGAGTGCGAACGACCTGATTATACGACAATATTGAGTGCAAACTACTATCTTAACACCGATCACCACGAGACAGGGTTCGTTTACGACCGAGTATACGACTAAACTATAGTACGGGGTTCGGTTCGTTCGGGGTACGGAATGGCGTGTAATTGTTCAGATAAAATAAGGATAATCTTGTTCGTTTCCTGCTTTGAACACGCTATGTTGTAGGGAATATACTGAGAAGTTTTGACTAGGTTAAAGTGTGATGGATGCAGTTTGGATCTCTATTTGACAGAGTAGAGGTTAATTTTTATTCGTTTATGTAAATTAATCTAGAAACTGAAATAAAAAACATTCAAAACATCAAAAAATTACTAATATTTTTTTGTAATTATAAAGGTTCGGTTATATATTATGCAAAATTCAACAATATTATAGATACCTACCTCTACAAAGCAAGTAACGATGCCGTAGCTGTGGCAACCTATTGGACTGAATTTGGCATGTAAATAAATATAATAGTAATTTAAAAATATACAAAATTATATAATGTATAAAAAAACCAAATAAATACAAAAATATAAAATCCATAAAAAATAAAAAGTATTAATACTCTGAATCGACACACAAAGAAGAAGAACTAAACTAGGTACGACAAATTACAAATACACTCTTTCATGCAGTGTAATGAGTGCGAAAGGAAGTTAGTTAGTTTATTACCCGACTACAACGAAGTCAAAAGGGAGATTATGCTTTTAACCCCTAAAATGTATGTGGATAGTTATGTATGTAGGGCGTGTTCCAAAGCCACTCTTAACCTAGTTTTCAAAACTAATGACAATGTGACATCACATTTTTGAAATAATTTGTCTGTTTCCGCTTCTAATTGTGGTCTCTAAACAGCATATTATTTAGCTTGTTTTTTTTTGTTTAATTTTTTGTTCTCAAGTATTATGATTAAATTTTTGTCTCTCGGTTATGAGTGGTGCTAAAATGTAACTTCAAAGTCTTACGTACTGCTCTTCATTAACAAAAACATCTGTCCACATTTTAACAGCATGTCTGCCTGCTACTGAAATGACATCTACGATTATTCACGCATTATTCCATTCACGTGACACAAACCGCTACCTCGCTTTCTATTGGTTGACAGAGAAATTTGTCGCCCATTTGTCACCAAGACACGACCAATCACGGCGCGTGTTTTAATAATGAAACCGAATTGAAAATGTCACCGTGTAATTTGTTGTACGAGTATTGTGTTCAGCGGTTTGTGGATTAAATTGGGTGTGACGTTTATTGTTCGTTTGAAAAGATGCGCACAATAGGTAGGTAAGTACCTAAGTACTTGGTAAATATAGAGTATGTAGTTATTGTTGTTTGTAAATATGCCTTCTTTTTACTTTATTTTAAGAACTGAAAAGTTTATTTACCTACATCGACTACATAAGTTTTAGTTAAATATACAGTCTCATTAAAACATTTACTAACTTTTGCCTGCGACTTCGTCCTCGTAGAATTTAAATTTTACAAATATTTTCCTAACGGATGCTTATCTACGTACGGTATAACAGCTGTCTGAATGCGAAATTAATCCTGATCTGTCCATTGGTTTGAACTAAGTGTGATGATGATGATGATGAAGTGTATGAGTCTTATATCTATAGATTGCAATTATTTGAACCAGAATATTAAAAAAATATGGTTTCAAATTACTATATTCAATAGCCTGCTCTAATTTTATTCTATTGAGAAGTCAAAGTCAAATTTCTTTATTTCTTTCGATACTTATGTTTAAAATTACAATGATCACTTGAAATCGTCTTAAAAACTAAGTTTCGAGAGTAATTTAAATCATATTTTGACTAATCATTTAGAAATTTTCCGGTCATTATAAATAGTTTTAACATATCGACAGATGTCAATAAAATAACACGCATAAAATTTTAAATTTCATACCAACCTACTTTTACAAAAGTACAATACTTGCATCACATTCTCTTTTTTTACACTTATCAATATCACAGTACAACAAAAAGGACAAAATTTCGCCCCCAAATCAAGCGTGACTTTTAACAAAGGGCATGGCATATTGTCTGTGCAATCGGTTATAACCCGACCGAATTGAAAAGGTGGCTTATAAAGAGATGTAGAGTACATTTTATAAAAGAAATTCCGCGGAAATAACGCAGCTGTTGTAACCGATAAATCTATTAAAATGCTAAACTTTCGATCCAATTTTGGTACAATCTGCAGGATAGAGGACAACACTAGAAAACAATTTCCACCCCAGGTCACTCTTTGTAAAACTTTACGATTTTCCCTTTATTAAAGTTTCTTAATCTAGTTTGTATTTAAAAAAATTCTTAGTATTATATATTTATCCACCTATCTATTAAATACGTTCCAGCTATGACCGCGGAATAAATTTTATAAATCGAACTCTATTAGGTCTGGAGGTAATTCAATTCGGTCGGATTATACCGATTGCCTCTGGTGGTAACATGGCTGAAACATTGTTATACAAAAGGCAGCTGGCTCGACCGGAGGGTAAAAAATATTGTGTTTTTTAAGGTAGGTACGGTGTTTGTTGGACCCTTTTAGCGGTCACCGGGACACAGACGCGCCTCCCGTTTGTTCGGTACAATGTGTGCTCACTAAATTGGTTTTGTTACAGCTTTCATCAATGGTCCCCTGTTGTTTTTACATGTATTCATCGATGTAGATCACCATGACGACTTCTGTGACACGGTGGAAGAATTCCCAACGGAGATGTAGAAGGTTGTTGATTCGATTACCGCCGTCGAACCAATGTTTGTGTACAGATATTTGATTAAAAAAATATTTTTATACTCTATCTGTTGTTTGGCTTCCATAACACAAGCCTTAAGTTTTGGCTAGATCGCGTTGTGGGCATTGTCTTGCAATATTTATTTACTAGGTTGATACTACATAAAAATGTTAATATGGATTGATTTCTTATTTCGCAGTCAACATGTTAACTCAGTCAATATTTGCCCATACTTTCCTTATTACTTTTAAATATTGCACGCAACTAGGTCAGACATGCATTATAATTTGTGCATAACGATTAAAATCAAATAAGGTCTAATATTTGTACTTACAAAAATATGGCTCGATATTTTCTATGTCGCAGTCAACATGTTAAATATACCTTATAATATTATAAGTACCCTACGGATAAAACAGGTACTTACCTACTTATGATCTAATAACCCATTTCGAGTAAGGTTAAAATTATCTAAACCAGTGGCTTTTACGTAAAAGGAACTATCGCTATGGCAACATCCTTTATTTATAACAAACTGAAGTAAACGAGAACGCTGTAAGTAGCAAAAATGGCGTAACAAAATTGTCTTCCAAAAATAATTTTCTTACGTAGGTTTTTTATTTATGAATATTTTTCTATTTTTTTTTGTTTTTCGGCCCTGGTGAACAATTGGAAATAGAAGGTTTGGTCTACTTACAGCGATATGTTGTTATAGCCTTTTAAACTAATATTATAAAGAGGAAAGATTTTTAAAAACAATAGACTCGACAAATTACTGGACCAATTTTCATGAAACTGATATTATGTGGATACATTGATTCATTGGGATTATTAAAGGATTATTATTATTTCGTTATTCTAACGGTATAGGGACTTATGCGGATGAAACCACGAGATGTTGCTAGTAAGATAATTTGAACGTTAATTATCTTCATCACTTCACTATCACTATCACTACATCACTACATGGTATAAAATAAAGTCACTTTCGCCGTCCCTATGTCCCTTTGTATGCTTAGATCTTTAAAACTACTCAACGGATTTTGATGCGGTTTTTTTAATAGATAGAATGATTCAAGAGGAAATTTTATATGTATAATACATGCATAATATACCCGTACGAAGCCGGAGCGGGTCTCTAGTACTATAGTATAATAACAAAACAAAATTCTGAAAATAAAAATAAGTAGCTACAAGGACTCTAATTATGAACCTTTCTTAGGTCTATAAGGATGAAAATCACGAAGTGTGTTGTCCCGTACCTGTGCCTATTATATTAATTCAATAGGTCCTTTACTAAAGTCTATTCCAAAACCAGAGAGAATTGTGGAACTATGTGCTACAACGAAAATACAATTCTCCACATATTTATCGCTTTTTTTATCGTAAATTATTAAATCATAGTAGATCTGTTTATTTTATACTTAAATTAAGTAAAAGCAAAGTAGAGTTAGCCCATTGCTGTGTCCCATTTGATAATGGAATTAGAGCCTTCTCTCAAAGGTTAGCTTAGGCAGTAAAATACTACAGTTTTCTAATTTCGATTTGCGAAAATCCCATGCCTTCGAACCGCGGCTAGTTGCATCGCAAATTATTATGGTATCTTTAATAAGTCAAAGACATCTCCCTGATTTTGAAATATACTATAGACATAAGGACAACAAGCTATTATCGGTACTTATTATGCTTGCTTACTTACATTATTATTAGCTTTTAATATCACCCCGATATAAAAGTAAGGCACCCAGCCGCCATTTTGATTTTGCTTTATCCACCATTGAATAATCTTTTTATAAAAGAGGTAAGTATTAATATTCTTTTTAAGGCAAGAAGGGACATGGCAGATGTGTTCTTAGTGCCCTACGGTGAAGTAGTTATGAGTGCTTGTGAGTGTACTAAAATTAATATGGTTTAGCTTTTTATGAGTGCTGAGATAAACGTAGATATAAAATGCTTTATAGAAAGTAAATCGGAGTCTTTTCGTTGGAGTTTTTTTTCATATTTGGTCACTTTATGAAAATTACAAAATATCGTTTTTTATAAACAACATTTTTGATATAAAGTTAAAATCAAATCTTATTTAAAAAAAACCCGCCTCAAACCAATATTTATGTTACAGTTTGTTTCTGGTCTGGGTATTTTTGTATGTATTATGAAAAAATATATATATTTCCAAAAAAAAGTAGTGACTATAACACAAGCCTAGTTGCTTAGCTGGCTATGTGTGAAATGTCCTAGAATTAAAAATTTATCATTTATTTAATTGAAATAAAAAAGACTCCGATGTAGGTACTCTCTTATGATATATTTTATCTCTATGACATAGGGACATGTATTTTAGTGTCAGTGACGTAGTTGTAAGTGCTAATGTAACGGTGTTGTTAACGTGTGACCATATTCGTTAACGTTATCTTAATGGATGATCTGTCGATTGTAAGTAAAGTTTAATTTTTCCGGTGTTTTATGGTGTTATCGGTAGTTATTAGGTGTGAGAATGATCTCGTCGTCCATTATGGTACGGCTATTATAAAGATGCATCGCACATTACGCGTAGCAAGTCGCACATCAGTGTCAACTCCATGTAAAACAAAAAAATACATATTAGTGTAAATATTAAAAATTCATTAACACAGCGCTATCTAGCCAAGCTAAGCATCTAGGCTTTTGTTATGGTCACAAGAAAACGGATAGAATACTTATAGTACCTATACCTTTTTTGTGTTGTAAACAAATACATAATAATATTATACATGTAGAAACACCCAGACAAGAAATAAATATCTCTAAATAAATACTTGATTGGAAATAATATGTAAATGTATGGAAATATCACATTGTCACACATGTTGAAAGATGCAACGAAACATCGTTCATCGATTTCATAGCAGGATGCCTACCATCGCACTCTGCCGAATTTTTAAACTTTCCAGAAATCTGTAGCACAAAGACAACATTTTTTTATGAGCCCTGGCTTGTGATTGGTCAAATTAAGGTAACGTCGTCTCACTCGAGCCTCACTGCTTCGTAACTACTTGTGCGAAGTCGATGTGCGATGCATCTTTGACTAAGTCATACCCTTACGGTATCCTAAATCGCATAAATGTTTTTTAATTGATAATATTATACCGTTGACACCATAACACAAGCCTAGTTACTTAGCTTGGGGCTAGATGGCGCTGTGTCCAATATCCTCCAACATTTATTTAGATAATTTAAGCTACTATTATTCCTCTTATAATATATATCCCTATATATATAAATATCTCGTGTCACGGGGTTCGAAGTTGAACTCCTCCGAAACGGCTCGACCGATTCTCATGAAAGTTTGTGAGCATATTCAGTAGGTCTGAGAATCGGCCAACATCTATTTTTTATTTTGTTTCCTTTAGTTTTTTTTTAAATGGCAAAACAACGTTTGCCGGGACAGCTAGTTGTATATAAAATTCTCGTGTCGCGGTGTTTGTTGCCAAACTCCACCTAAACGGCTGAACCGATTTGTATGAAATTTTTTGTGTATATTCTTTAGGTCTGAGAATCGAACAACATCAATTTTTTTTCTTCTTTTTTTCCTTTAGTTTTATTTTGTATACCTATGGCAAAAAAACGTTTGCCGGTATAGCTAGTTATTCATATATTTTTCAATTGTTTCCACGATAGATTCATGAAAAACCTCGCCAGCTTGCAAGTTTTGCAACAGGGCAGACATTTTCTTTTCAAATAGGTCACGAATTGTTCGAGGGCAGTAGGGCGTGCACACGTGTATGCTACACCCACACATATACATGTATGTATGTAGTGTTATCTCATTTAGGGATGTGGAATTGTCCCTGGGATACTGTTGAGGGAAAAAACTTTTTGTCTTTTAAAAGAAAATTTGCCATATCAAAGATTCATGGTGATACTCAAGTAACTTCAATTTAGCTACCTCACGGAAAAAAAATCTAGGTTTGTGTTTCGATTGTGTTATGTTGTGTATACATTGTAGGCAATGTATACGTACTTAAATTAATTTGGTTAAGAATTTGAAAAAAAAAAACATTTGGTGATTCAACAAAAACAAAAACAGAATTTGCTTAAGTAAAATCGAAAGTCCTAAACAATGAGGTTTTTCTAAGTACCTATCAGTAAATCTAGGCTAGATATACCTACTTAAAAGATACGACCAAAATTTTAATTAGGTATTAATAAAAATGAAGTACTTACCTACCTAATTCTTAAGATTTTCGGGTGCTATTTTGTTACCTATTTTTTTTACTGCTGAATCAACATCTTACATTTCGAACAAACTTTAAATAAATTTTTCTGAATGATTAGCTAAGCAATTCTTTTTTGACCCCGACAGTACAATACTGTCATTACTCTCCCTGATTTATGAGAGGGTGCTGAGCAGCTGAAATTTTGATGTGGGTGCGCTTTGACGGACGGACGGACCTACCCTCAATCTGACAGGGTGCTATTAGATACTTACCCATTTATACATGTTACAATGTCCTCAGCTAATGGCAGATATCCTAACTAATAATATAATCCTAATCCTAACTTTTCCCCCTTTTTCAGTCCCTAAGGGATATAATTTTGAAAAAACCTTTCATATCGGATGCCTACGTCATACAAAGAACACACTCCCCAAGTTTCAGCTCTCTAAGATCAGCGGCATAAGCTGAAATCAAGAAATCAAGACATTTATTGCAAAGTTATGTACACAAGGATCTTAAAATAGGCTTAAATTAAGTAACAATAACTTACCCATTACAGGCATGCAATATATTAAACTTATATTCTAAATGAATAATTTTATAATATTAAACGTAGGTAGGCAATTTAAAAATATACCTTTGTTTCTTCATAAAATTCAGACAGACTATAAAAGGTTTTTTCAATGAGCCATTTTTTTAATTTGGACTTAAATATATTATTATTATGTAGAGCTTTTAGGTCTGTTGGGAGAGCATTGTAAACCTTTATTGCGGTAATATAAGAGCTTCTATGATACATAGTATTGTTAACTTGAGGCATGCAAATATTGTGCTTATATTTATTTCTGAGGCTATCATGACGTAAAGATCTATTGGAAAAAAAGTATTTAAGATTATTTTTAATAAAAGTGCATAACTCTAAAATGTAAATACCTGTTATTGTGAGAAAATTATATTGTTTGAATAGTAAGCGTAAAGTGTCAGTGCTTTTTAAATTAAATATGGATCTTATACACTTCTTCTGCATTGTAAATGTGGAACAGATGTTTACGGAGTTTCCCCAAAAAATGATCCCGTAACATAACTGTGGGTATACGTATCCATAGTAGGCATTTATTGCAACCTTTACTGATGCGACACTGGATAGTATGGACAATGCATAACAATATTGGGATAGTTTACTGTTTACTTTTCGAATTTGTGCTTTCCAGCTTAAGTTAGAGTCTATGACTACACCCAAAAAGTTTGATTCTGCTTGTTCTTCAATTTGTATATTGTTGCATACTACATTAAGACTTAATGGGACTGCTCTATTACTATGAAATTGTGTATATTTAGTTTTATTCAAGTTAACTAGTAAACCTTCTTTGCTTAGCCAAGTTATTATTCTATTGAGTGTGTTTTCTATTTCTATAGCAAGATGAGTGTCCGTTAAATTATTTTTTGGAATGTAAACAGTTGCATCATCAGCAAACATTACAGTTAAATGGTCGCATGTTTTAGGTAGGTCATTTATATATATCAAAAATAATATAGGCCCCAATATGCTTCCCTGGGGGACGCCTAGAACATTATGTCTAAAATCTGAGTGTGTCTTTTTTATTAATTTAGAACTTTTATCATAAGTCTCCAGAACTACTGCTTGATATCTATTATTTAAGTAGGATTTAAATAGTTGTAGGGGCAATCCTCTAATCCCCATATGTTCGAGTTTACCTAGCAACAAATTATGATTAACACTATCAAACGCTTTAGATAGATCAATGAATAGTGCTACACCTTTATTCTTATTGTTTATCCCTTCCCAGACTTCCTTCAACATATTGAAAATGGCTATTGATGTATTTTTTCTTTTTTGAAATCCAAATTGATTTTTATTCAGCAAATTATTACTTGATAGAAATGAATTTAACCTAGAATATATTACTTTTTCAAAAAATTTAGAGAAATTTGAAAGTAGAGCTATAGGTCTGTAGTTGTTTGTGTCATGTTTTGGACCTTTTTTATGTATAGGTTTTATAAGGGCTAGTTTTAAAGCATTTGGAAAACATCCTGTCTCAAGACAAAGGTTTATAACATAAAGTAAAGGTTTGACAATAAAATGTATAGCATCTTTAATAATTTTAATTGGTATACTATCCGGCCCTGTACTTTTTTTATTTTTTAGATCTTTTACTATATTTAAAACCTCATTTTCTGTCGCTGGAAACATGAATATACTATGTTGATTTTGAGTAGTTAAAGAAATATTTTTTTCTGTGGTACCCACTGTACTGTTTTTGCCAATGTTTAGAAAGAAGTTATTAAATTTTTCTGCAATTTTTGTAGAATCGAATATTGTTTTATTATCTTCTTTAATATATTCTATAGTAGTATTTATATTGTTTGTTGGAGTTGTATTTTGCTTTATGATTCTCCACATAGCCTTAGACCTATTTTTGCTGTTATTTATGTAACCTATGTTAGATAACTTTTTAGACACTTTTATGACTTTTTTATATATTTTGTTATATGCCTTATACTTTGCGAAATTATCTACACTACTTTCTCTTGTACTTTTTACATATAAATTTCTTTTCACCTTGCTAGCTAGTTTAATACCTTTGGACTTCCAGTGAGGTTTGCTTTGATAAGTAATTCTAGTCTTTTCTATAGGTATGCATAAGTTAAAGATAAGTGAAAATAAATCTATGAATATAGAATATGCAACATTAGCATCTGTCTGTTCATATACTTGTGAGAAGCTAAGTTGTGATATGTATTTTAAAAAAATATCAGAGTATTTGTCAATGTTTCTTTTATTTATGTACCAAAATTTTTCAGAGAAGCTGAGGTTAGAAGCTACGTTTATCGTTTGTGCTGTATGGTCAGAGATACCTAAGTCTAGTACTTCGGTTTCATAGTTTTTAAGATTAGTTAGTATATTGTCTATGCATGTCTTCGAGTGTGATGTTATTCTAGTCGGCTCTGTGATTGTTGGATGTAATGAGAATTTGTTTAATGTATTTAGGAATAACTCACTTTTTTTACATACCTCTAAAATATTTATATTAAAGTCTCCTACTAACAAAATCTTATTAGCTTTACTATTAAAACGAATTAATAATTTATGCAGTACATGTTCCAGGCACTGAATGAACAGATTTACACTACCTGCGGGAGTTCTGTATACGCAAATAATTATATACTTCAATTCTGGAATGGTAATACCGCAACACTCAAAATGTCGCTCAATGGACATGTCGGATAACCAATCTAATTTCTTACAATTCATATTGTTTTTCAGATAAATCGACACACCTCCTCTAGATATTTTTTTTCTACTGAAATGTGCAGCCTTTTTAAATCCATCAATTTGGAGAATATCTACTTCAGATTCTTTTAGAAAAGTTTCGCTTAGACAGCAAATATCAGTTTTATACTCATTTAATGCAATTTCAAGTTGTTCTATTTTATTTTTTATGCTTTGAATATTCATATGTAGTATATTTATTTTATATTCGTTAATTTTAATATTAGACTCGAAAAAGCTGTGGTGAAACCGGCTGTGTATACATATTGAGAGGAGTACCTAAAGAATTTTGGATCGAGTTTACACTAGTCGCTTTTGTATTTTGGCGGTAACTCTTCTTTACAGTCATTTTGTTAAAATAATAAGGAATAGTTCCAGGCTTAGGTCCTAATTTTGAAAAAGTTTTAGAAATGTTTCGCCCAATGAAACTTGAATCATAGTCATATATGTTGATAGTCTTATTAATTAGGTTAGATCTTACATTGAGTAGGGATGTATTTACATTTTGAGGTAGATCTATATAAATACAGTTAGTTTTTTTAGCAATTATTTTTAGGATATTGTTTACTTTGTTCTCATTTAAATATGGATTTTTGTATATACCTAAAATAATTATGTTTACAGTCTGTATAGTTTGCGAAAGGAATGATTTTACTAAAGAGAGTTCAGAAGGGTTTCTGTCGTTAGATTCAACCGACAATACCAGCCAGTCGTCTTCTTCGAGGTCTCTTAAGTCAATGTTCTGAAGGATATGATACACAGGAGCTTCTGGATAACAGTAGTTTAAAATTCTGTAATTCTTGATATTACGTTCTCTGGCACGAATCATTTGCAACTTGGAAGCTAAATTTCTTGATGTCTGGTCGCCGACGATGACTATTTTAGGCTGTTTTTGAGAATTTGTTACAGATCGGGATCCTCCTGTGAACTTATTTCGTTCCAACGGGGTGCTGAGAGCTTTAGATCTTTGAAGCGTGACCGCTGCTGTAGACGAGTTGCCATTTAATAAGGCCTTGCGGCCGCTGCTTTGGTGACTGCTTTGGTGACACCAGACTGAATTTGCTAACTTGTTGTCTAGAGGGGGATGACTCGCGACCGCTGTTGCTGACACGTTGCTCTCCAAATGACTCCGGTAACTCGCAGCTGTTTCTATTGACGTGTTACTGTCCAAGGGAGCTTGCAGACCGCGGACTCGGTGAAGTGGTGTCACCGACGACTTGGTGGCTCGAAGAAAAGCTCGCTGATTTTTGACTTGACCACTTTCAATCGTAGTGGGCGGCGATACATGGGGAATAGGAATTGAAGAAGACGAGTCGGTTGATATGTTCCTGTCATTTTGCATTTGCTCTATTGTATCCTTAAGTTGAGAGTTTTCAGTGTGTAGTAAGTTTATTTCTTGTTTGGCAGTAATCAATTTTTGAGTCAATTCTTCTACTTCTGCTTTCAGTTCAAGTAAACAATTTGGATCGGTGACGTCATCCGACTGCGTTGCGTTACATGCATGGCAGCGGATATCGTCTGATATGTTTTCGATCATTGTGTCGTTGGACGATACGCTCTCTATAGAGAGTCTACGATTTGTCTTTCTGACGGTGACATTTTCGTATGTATACTCATTTAGATGTCTGCCTACTGGAGTATCGGGGTTAAATGTCTTCGGGGTTTTTGATCTGCAAGTTTGGCATTTCCATAGGGATTTACGGGTCGGTGACTTTAGTAAAAACATATTTAAAGACATATTTAAAGACATATTTAAAGACATATTTAAAGACATATTTAAAGACATATTTAAAGACATATTTAAAGACATTGAGCGTTGATCCGTTAGTCAGTCACTGAGTCATTAAGAACAACCATTTTATATGTATGCAAAATAATAACTAAGTATAATCCTTAATATTAAAAATCCAAAAACTTGTTTATAATTTGTTTATTAATTCCCTCTACATGGTCAAAGGACTGGACAGATTTAGTTAAAAATCGGAGTGGTAGTTAAAGATTTATAATTACCTATACTATCATTTCATCCCGATATTTTCGTGGGATTGGGACTTACCAGGGGGAAACTGCAGGATACAGCTAGTAAAGTAAAGTGTAAAAGTCACTATAGCTATGATTTGTGTAAAACAACAAAGAGATTAAACTTACAATAATAGAAATGACATTAGGACATTTTTATACGATAACAAGGTTCTTGTTTTTAGAATAAGATTAAGCATCAAGCCGTAGAAGAGCCGGTCAAATGCAACAAATTTTTGTCGTAACAAGTATTTACGAGTACAAAAACACTCAGTCTTCTGTACACAAACGTTACAGAATTATGCTTAATCGTAGCATCACTATCACTACATAGTATAAAACAAAGTCGATTTCTCTGTCCCTATGTCCCTATACCTATCCCTTTGTATGCTTAAATCTTTAAAACTACGCAACGGATTTTGATGCGGTTTTTTTAATAGATAGAGTGATTCAAGAGGAAGGTTTATACATGCATAATATAGCCGTGCGAAGCCGGAGCGGGTCGCTAGTGCTTTATAAATTGCATTTTTTGATCAAATACCTACCAGATTTTCCAATCAAACTGAATAAAACGAGATCAACAATATCTAAAGCGATCACTCATCCAAAAATCCGCTCCGGTTGCCTCACATCTAATTACCGAATTAAGAAATCGTGGCCAATATCTCTAGTTAAAGACAATAAACCTATCATTAATCATTAGGCATTAACCCGCAATCATTAATGATGATATTAGGTGTTCTGTGCGTGCCGATTTTTGTTTGGTTTAAGTTAGGAGCGTAAGGAATTATTTAGGAGCCAATAAAAAAAAATGTTTCTCAATTCGCGTGACAAGAGCTGGACTCAGGCGCACAAACAAATACAGCATTTTGTATTTTAGGCTTTTTTGTATTTAAAGCAGGCAGAAGATGAAGCTTGATGTTGAGTATAGAGTCTGCCGTAAACACGCAACAACATTCTCAAACGATGAAAATACTAAAAAAAAGTAAAAGCTAGAATTTACGTTAAAACAGATGTTTGTATCCAAAAATAAATTAGAGAACATTTCATACAGTTCGGCCTAAAAGCCGAAATGTTATTGGCTGATTTTTTTCCTTAAAAAACCACACTCTGTCGCAGCTAACAATGACCGAAATGCGATAGAAATCATTTTCAATTAAAGATGCTTCAGACGACAAGCTTGAACTTCACTTGCAGATATTTGAAGCATAATTTTTTATAATTTTTAAGATGCATTTTAGTCTCTATTTTTGGGGTTGGCGTTTTATTTCTTATTATAAACTATCCAATTGCAGATATTTCAAGCATTTTTTTTTTTCAAAATATTATTTCTGAACGTATATACCTTCCTGATGCCGTTTTATCCGGAATCGTGTAAGGCCTAATTACTAATTTCTCAAATTCCGAATTTTTTTCTTTATCGAAATGTTTTAAGAGTAAAATTGATTTAAGACCTTTTCATTTGAGAGACTGTCAAAGTGTCAAACTGATTAAATAATTATCAACCTTGTGTTTATTGAAACATCATTAATTTTATATTGCACGTTAAATGCATGCAATTGCATAGCTAAATTTGTTTAAGCACAATGTCATGCAAGCCGCTCGTTAAATCGCTTAAGTTCATACTTTGTACTTGAATGAAAGAGCTACAAAGCGGAGGATCGAAGGCGGAGCAGTCGTGATTGTCTGTAGCACTGCTCACTGCTTCTCACTATGTAATTGCACATTTCATTTCAAACCCGAACTATTCGTATGGTTAATTAGATATTTTTTGTCACGTTTCTCACCATGGAACTGCTGTCTATTTCTATTTACGATCGTTGTTAATTTTAGGTGTGAATATTTTGATTCTATTTTTTATTACCAGCAGTCTCTCGCGGTTTCACCTGCCCAAGTCCCAATCTCGAGGATTTCTCGAAATAAAACGTAGCCTATACCTATACTAAGTAGGTACTTCCAACTATTTAATGTACCCTTTCTTACCCTCTTCATAATTTCATCAAAATTGATTCTGTAGTTTCAGAGCCTATTCGTTACGAACAAAAAAAAACAAAAATATTTCCTTTTTTATTTAAACGACTTAAAAAAAGATGGAGCTTCAATTCGTCGCGTTGTTTTCGAAAATGGCTCATTGAGTAAATATACTAGAGACCAGCCCCGATTTCGCACGGGCTTGCCTGAGTATTATATGCTTACATTATTTTACTGTCATAATATTTTAGCCAATTTACACAAATTCATAAAATGAGTTTATAAATACCTACATTAAACCTTCCTTATCTCTCTGAGCATGGCAGTTAAAGTAATACTTATTTTCCATTTCCGTACTTACAGTAACCGCCAAAAATGATTTTTGCTACAAATTACTTAATTATCAGCATCTATAATTAGTTACCGATTTTTAATAATCAATCTTCTAAAAAAGGAAAGTGCCGTAAATCATTGAAATGTGTGTAGACCTACACGTCAAGATTATGTTTAGAAAAATAATGAGTATGTTAAACATTTGGGGCGTGTTTTGATGCGACGATGGTCAAATTCGGGGTTATGAAATTCGCGGTATAAGATAGCAAAAATCCAATCGAAATTTCTATCGTATTCAATCACGCAAAACTGTTTGATAAATTACGATCAAAAACATAAACACAAAATGTGTTCCTTTTTTTCGTACTCATTTTTTTTACATTGAATGGGCAGAGTTTGACCACTATCACACCTGCTTGATGGTAGGTGACGATGCGGCCCAAGATGTAGCACGCTTTCTTAGAAGATAACTATTCACTCGCGATTTGAAGACCCTCAAACTGTACACGTCAGGAAATACAGAAATAGGTAAAAATAAAATTAAATAGTAGGTAGAAATAATACCTACTATTTTTTTTACAAGGAAAGCTCTTGACTGATTTTCCGCGTCAAAAATTCGCACAGTGTAAAATGCGTCAAGTGTGTCTCACATGTCGTATCCTTGCCTGATCAGTCTGATTAAGATACCTACTATAGTTGGTCTTTACTACACACAAACAGTTAAGGCTATTGAACTCCACCATGTGCAATATTGTGCAAGAGATACGAATTTGCACATTCATCCGTAGCCCTCGCGGTAGTCTGTCCTCAAGACCCAAAAAAGCGTTCTTAAACATATGTACGGTCGGCAGCATTATTGCAGGCACACCGTAGAGTTCCAAAATTACTATTGGAATGTTTTAATTCTAATAATTTTTGCTTGTTAAATTCCTGACTAAGACTTTAAACTTCAACTAAAGCAGGTGCCTGGAATCTTGCTTGTGTTGAAAACATTCTTATTACAACCGTTTTGGAGCTCTACGATGGGTCTCTAATTATGCAGCCGACCGTACCTTTAAAGTTACCTACCTATATTAAATCGCTATCACTTATGCTTATCGTATAGCGTATTCAATGGCCATAACTGGACAAGTAGTATATGTCGATCGTGACAGATGCTGAGATGCGATCGTGTGAATTTGATAGTGAAATATAATGTTTGTGCTTGTCGTAACTACTGGGGTAGAGATAGCAAAAAAGTCAAAATCTGGTTTACAAGTTCTATTCTCAAAAAAATCAGTCTCTAAAGGATGGTTTTCTAGTTTCAGTCACCTTTACTTTACTATCACTTCACTACATAGTATAAAACAAAGTTGCTTTCTCTGTCCCTATATCCCTTTGTATGCTTAAATCTTTTAAACTACGCAACGGATTTTGATGCGGTTTTTTTAATAGATAGAGTGGTTCAAGAGGAAGGTTTATATGTATAATACATGCATAATATAGCCGTGCGAAGCCGGGGCGGGTCGTTAGTAGAATAATAATAATATTAATATCGTTATGGAACCCTCGGTATAGTTGGCTCCAGACGGATTGACAAGTTCTTATCTCTGGACACGGTTAATTAAGCTAGGATAGAGTGAGGATATGTGCTGAGCAAGCCTATTCCATTTTCACGCAAAAGAACCCAACTAAAGAGGAGTCTAATTGCGGAAAACTTTATTAATTAAAATAATTAAAAATTAAGTAATTAATAACAATAATTAAAATATTTTTGCTATCTCTACTTTTGATTTCACGCTATCTTTGCTGCCGAAATTTAAAAGACGATGTCCAGCGAAGAGATCATTACATACCTATGTATAAGCAATACGGATCACAGTCGTGTGGCAAATGTTTTTAATTATTTCAAAGTACACACTTTCTAATCACGAGTCACTTGTGTCGAAACATTACCAAATTAAGTAGCAGTTTGATGGGTTGAGAAGATCTTTTTAATAGTTTTAGAGCTGCCAATAACAATCAATGTCTAGTAAAAATTAAAAAATATTGAACGGGAAAAAATGGCTCAGTCGCAAAATATTATATTTTTCAGAACACAAATCATCACATTAATAAGTCTAATATTACCTCCATTGATTCACAATGGAGGTAATATTATCATAACACCAAAAAAACAAAAAACCTATCGGAAAAGAAGTTGAACTTCTTAAAAATATATATTATTAAAATTAAGTAGATAAGGGGACAAAAATATTCAATAGGGATTGCAGGTTCTTGTTACACTGTGTATACTTATAATTTTGGTAGTCAAATTTTGTTTTATTTTGTGTTATTTCATCTCAGATTAAGATTTTCATTTAACTTGTAAAGGATTAAGCACAGTCTGGGTTTAATTTGAGCTCGATACTATTTTAAAAAATGTTACACGTATAGATATTTGCATTAAATTTTTTATTTGTAGACTAAATTAACTCATAGCTTTAAAGATCAATACAGCAAAGGAATTCCAAAAATGAATTCCAACCCTTTCTTCGTCAAGGGACGCGTATAATTACGCGGGATGACTGTAAAATATTAATGAAGTATCTGATACGGACATGTTTGGAGTTACGGAGTTTTGCCACCGCGTCTGAAAACATGTCGGCTTTATTAATTTAAGGATATCGTAAGGGATTAGGGGATGTAGACAATAGAGCTTAGTATTTTGGTAATTTTGGTTTGAATTCATAATAAACGTGAAATGATAGAGTCTGTAAGCATATAACTTCCATTTATTTAAACGACATAGGGAGGTTTTGTTTAAGATTGTCGGTTTTAGTGAAACAAGAAGCAACAATAGGTACATTAGACGTTAAATTAAAGTTTTGCTACTAAAATGTTTCTGGACCAACCAGAAATAACCTGAAGAAATTCATCGTTGTTGGGAACACCGGTGGAAAGCCCTCTCGAGGCCAATCCACATGCTAAGAAAATATTCCTGGACTAACCAAAAATAACCTGGAGAAATTCGTAGTGGTTGGGAACACAGATGGAAAAACCTCTCGAGGCCAATCTACAGGTGGACGGATCAAATTAAGGACTCATCAGCCGTCAGGTTCCACAACATTATGAGATATGCAAAGAACTCTGGTCATTGAAGACAGATCATCCGAACCAAATGCAGATCACTCAATGATGATCACAATCCTCAGTCATAAGGGTCCGACTACAGAGAGAGAAGATATAGATTAAAGTAGATATTTGTTCTATTTGATTGCAGAGAATAACGACCCAGTTGGTACAATGGTCACTATACCAGACTGTCAAACACAGGGTTGCGGGTTCAATTCCCGCATCAGAAAAGTATTTATGCATAGATTTTTGTATGTGGTTTGGTTGTCTCATGTATTATAAGTATATTTACAAAAGAAAGGTATTATGTAGTATATCCGTTGTCAAACACCTATAACACAAGTCTTTTTACTTAGCTTGGGGCTAGATGGCGTTAGATGAAATATTTAATAGGACTAAGGTCCAAATTAAGTACAGAGTCCAAGATTACCCAACCGATAAGGATGTTGACTGCTACAAGTACGTTTAAAAGTTTCTTGAAAGACAATTTTGAACAATAAATAACACCAAAACATCATTCATAATCAACTTCATAAGATACATTGTTCAAAAAGCTGCATAAACGCTTCGAAACGACGCATAGCCCACGCCCTTCGCAATTTTGTCAAAATTTTACAAGCATTAATATCAATATGTAGAGCAAAAAAGGGATAGTAAAGTGTCCAGTACACCGTCAATCAACGCATCAATATAATATGAAGCTTGGGACCAATCAGGTTTGAGACGCTCTGTTTGCTTGAGGCAGCTATATCGTCCTTTCAAGCAGTCGAATTAAGTGATTGAACAAAAACCGTTTTGCTTGGTTCAAGCATTCTCCATAGAATTCATAAGTGCCTATATAAAGTATACCTACATCTTATGTCTATGGCAATCACATATTATTTTACTTGTACATTTATTATCTTTCTTTCAACTTCTTGTATCGCTAAAGTTAGTGACAATATTTAACGAAATCGTGACCTAGAATAAAATTAGATCACTCTTTATAGTTCATTTCATTTGCATTGAATGTAATGATTTAAAATGACAAAAGGATATAATAAAAGTCATTTCTTTACTTGACTGCAAAAAACTCTGGAGTTGCAAATAAATTCTTGATGATTAAATATTTCGTTTGCTACAGAACATGCTAATAAAATCTAAGAAAAAGTAGGTCCAATATAGCTCCGTGGTAGGTCCTATTGCAAAATTTACAATTCCTCGTCGGGCGTTTGAATTTGAAGCATTATTTGATAGTGTACCGTTCGCTTTACCATCAATATGAAGCAAAAAAGGGACCGTAATATCCTCGAGGTCCTCACCGCTTTATTTATCAAAGCCGACCCCATAACCCTTTCATCGTTCAGCGAATTAAATTTCTTTTGCCGTCATTTCCCGTACATTATCTCGGTTAAAATCATAATGACGACGGTAGAGCCACAATGGGCCCGGGTGCCCCAACTTCATTAATGTACACTGAAGAATTTTATTAAAATGTAACATCGTTAGGGTTAAGTGAGTAAATAGTTATTCTGTGATTTCATTAGTTTTAATTAATTTTAAGTTTTAGTCGAAATTAAACTCAACATACATAAGATAAACTAATTACCTTCTTATTTGTATTTTTAGAAATGAAATCCACTGTACTTTTCTTTGAGTGCTTGACTAAAATGCCAGAAATTCCTGAATCAAAAAGGATTTCTGGAACAAGCCTCATTTTATTGTACCGAACTATATCAAATGTCGAAAACCAAATTAAAATCGAACATTATTACACTTTTTTTTTTCAAAAAGTCTTTTTGAATTATAATAATTATGCTTAGACATTACAATTACAAATCCAGTGTCAGCAAATTCCTAAATGTAGCAACCATTAAATTCAAGAAAATGGAAGCTAGTTCGCTTTTTCAAAACTTATAGAATTATGTATAATTCATATTTCAACTTAAAGGTTTAGATATAATTACCTAATACCTACCTATTTCTACGATTTACATGCAAGCTTTAGTTTAGCATTGCATTTATTGGCATAAATTGGTTCACAAACTTAATTTTATCTATATACTTACTAATATTTTTCAAAGTAAGTAATGTAAATAACTAAGTATGTATGCTTAAAAAACTTGGGATGATCCCAACCAACTGACGACGGGTATTATAATAATGACTTGGCTTAACAACACACAATTTTTTCTTCAGAACTGAAAACATACATTATGGTACTAGCAGGAAAAAAAGGTTTTTCTGCTGATATAAAGTGTTGGTTTACTGAGACTCCTTAAATCCTCACTTAAGAAAGAAAGAATTTTTTATTTTTTGGACTGTTTGGTATAGGTAAAAATAACAGAAACAAAAAACAAGAAAAAGCAGTACAACGCCCAATTGGTAGTTTTGGCTTAAATAATTTTCTTTTATTTTGAGTCTTGCCTTAGTTTTTAATCATGCATGGATTAATAAACATTTATTTATTATTTTACGTAATATCAGCCGTGATTAAGATTATGGCTCTGTGACTTATCACCTCATCTAAAGTTATGACAATCAAAAATTAATCACCCTCAAATTTAATCTTAACCAAAGACGTCTTTGTGAAAATTAATTTTCGATTCGAATATTTTCTCCGACAGTACATAGACGAAAAGACCACCACCTCACCCCGCCAGCACCACCCTCGATCGTTAGCCATCCTCAGAAATATTTGCATAACTCATTAAGCTGCATCCATATTTAATTAGGATGTTTTCTTCTTTGGAAGATGAATTTCACGTTATTGTGACCAGATTCGACATTTTGCTTGTGAATTTCGTATTTAAAATTTAAAAAAGAGTTACTTTATATTTATATCTGACCATGTTCTGGTTTCAATTGCTTCGGTTTTGTCCCTGTACAGATACCTAGAATTATAATTATACGAATTCTACGACTTTAAGACTTTTTGCTCGTTTACGTTTAGATTCGGAAGTCTAATGATGTTGTTTGACTCTAAACTAGTGTTATGAGTTACTTTATGTTCTAAATTTATTCCTTTGTAGTTTTTATTTATTTTATACACACTTTTAGGTACCTATATGTTTCTTTTTACTTATCGAAATATTTTACCTATTGTTTCTACATTCTTCGCAAGACCGCAATAAAATAAAATGTCCAAAGGCAATGCCCAATAATATCACAATTAAATAGCATCAAATGGTTGATTATGATAACCTTACCGAGAGTAACCTTTCTTTAAAATATCCAACGTAGAGCCTACTTGAAATCGATTGCCATTTAATTTGTTCAGTCCCCAATTTTAGGGTACAGTTTGCAAACAAAATGTAATGGTTGTGCAAATTTTCCCCGTTCTTATTTGAGTTTAACTTTAAGGAGTCTCAACTGTAAGTAGGTGCTTAATTGGGGTATTGACAGCCAATCTACTTTTGAAAATAAATTGAATGTTTTATGATTTCGGAGGGAGTTGCAAAGACTTAAAAAGTCTTCGTTTGAAATACAGTTTTAAAGGATATTAACTTCTATCGCAATATTTTGGTTTATTTAACCTGATCATAGGATTATAGTACAAAAGGACAAAGACCATAATTGGCTTTTTCATAAATATATTGTTATTAAAGATAATTATTTGATTATAAATTGAGTTCATTTCTTTAATAGGTATTCGTCGTTATGTTTTAGGGTAAGTAATCTATATTAATAATATTATAAAGCTGAAGAGTTTGTTTGAACGCGGTAATCTTAGGAACTACAGGTTCGAATTGAATATTTATTTTTGTGTTGGGTAGTCCATTTATCGGGGAAGGCTTAGGCTACTTTTTATTTTGATATTTCCACGGAATCGGGACTTACGCGGGTGAAACCTCGGAGCGCAGCTAGTAAATTAATAAAAAGTGCATTAATTTTAGTGTTCTACGTGATCACAAGAAGCTCGAATCCAATCTCCATTTTGTGAACATTGTGTCATTTTGTGTTCATGTTTGAGTTGGCAAAATTTCCATAACTTTCAATTGAATGTAAGTGATATTAATCGATCAAAACATAACAACATCGATTTCTAGTAAATACCAGTAGGACCTTAGAATAAAGTTCATGAAAGTATCCTGGTACTCCAATATTTTGCTGTTATGATCTTTGCTGTAATATTTATTGAATTTAAATGATAATTACGTTAAAAAAGGTGTCTGATTGCAGCCATATCTTCAATGAAAGTGGACAGTGCCCCTTAAGTTTTAAAATTGTTACTTGCATAGTAAAGTAAAATATTAAAGCTCAAATTATAACTATTTTTAACAATATTATTTCCACGAAATTTGTACCAAAATAACCGAGTAGGTACCCAAACACATCTGGCTATAATTACATATACCCTTACATATTGACAAAATTCTATTTGGTACGTCTATTGCAAAACAGCAGCCCTGTACTACTCAAACCGTCAAACTATTAAAACCAACTTAGTTTTACCACTACCAAAAACAAATCACTGAAACTCCACCCTATTCCTAACGAACAGAATTCAAAATATCAAATTAAATTCTATACGAATATTTGTGCTTCAGTATTTGAATAGATGGAAAGTATATAGGGTGATATAGTATGTTTCATAGATGCGTATTGACAAGTGCACTTAGCGCGCGGATTATGTTATGCAAGTGAGGACGGTGTTATGCGGAAATGATTAAATTGATTTAGTTTATGAATTGGGTTTATGATCGTGCTTATGGATAGATCAGAGGAGTTAGATAGGAGTTTCTGAATCGGAATTATTTTACTAAACTGGTGTAAATATTTGAGTTATTATTTTCCCGGGTCTTAACAGCGTATTTTTATTTCTCTTATCTCGACCTTTCGATTATGTTACAATAGTTATGGTCGCGAGGAGATACCGTGAGACGTCATGAGTTTAAAAAGTTAGTTTTTTTTTGAAGTGAAAACTTCTTATGACGCGTTGGGCACTCTTGTGGGTGAGCATTTTCAGCCGTTCTCGCGACAGATGAGATTTTAACAGTTATTGTGCTTCTACTACTATGCAATATTGAAAACAGCGCCATCTCTGTGCAAACGGCCGAACTACGATACTCACTTCTGTACAACAGTGTTAACAGCGACATCTCTCGGTGGATGGTGCAGGTTCGCAGCGAGCTGCCGTACGCAGTTCTCGTCGCACGCTAGCGCCATCACTGATACACGAGTGAGCATTTTCAGCCGTTCTCGCGACAGATGAGATTTCGACAGATGAGATTTTACACAGATATACAGTTTTCACTTCTGCCTGCACTCCCGGAGTGCGCTGTTTTTTTTTCTTTGTTTTTCAATCTGCGATCGGCTCCTCTAGCCATAATCAG
Organism: Idaea aversata; assembly: GCA_907269075.1. Classification (NCBI taxonomy): domain Eukaryota; kingdom Metazoa; phylum Arthropoda; class Insecta; order Lepidoptera; family Geometridae; genus Idaea; species Idaea aversata. The sequence continues at coordinate 11,654,001 of OU026097.1, read as the reverse complement.
ATCTGTTCCCTGACTGTGGATAATAGTGGGTCTTCCCATTGGATGATCCCTGGAACTGTCAAGTTTGAATATTTAAGTGTCAGAAAATACGATACCTTAACGAAAATTTTTATCAATATTTTGATTTATTTTTTAGATTTACTTAATATCTAAATTGCATTTTAATTTATAAATACCTAACGTTAGGTTAATGGTTGAGGGCTTCGACTTCTGCACACTAGCAATCATTTTGCCCTTTTGCGTGATCGTCGGCTTTTCCAACCAAACCATCATCTTCCTGATGGTCCTCAGGTCCTCCCACGCTTTTAGGAGTGTTAATTGATTGCCAAGTATGTCAATATCACTATCACTACATAGTATAAAACAAAGTCGCTTTTTCTGTCCCTATATCCCTATGTATGCTTAGATCTTTAAAACTACGCAACGGATTTTGAAGCGGGTTTTTTTTAATAGATAGAGTGATTCAAGAGGAAGGTTTATATGTATAATACATGCATAATATAGCCGTGCGAAGCCGGAGCGGGTCGCTAGTTATTTATAAAGAAGAAATTTTATATTATTAAAGATTTTTAGAACAATCTCAATATCTTAACAGATTCTCATTATTTTTAAGCAGAATGCACTCAGCATTTTAAAATACGCAAACAAACCAATTTGCGATTGTCGAACCTTCAATATGTACTAACTCATAACTAATTTTTATTTAAAGTGTATTATTTGCGAATTGTCTTCTCTCGCAAAACAACATCCACGATGACACAACGATGTCCATGAATCCGATCCAAACTGGGCCGTGTCATGGGAATGATGGTATTACACCCCATAATGTTTGTTATCCAGCTTTCCACAGTGTAGGGGGACACCCTACACGGATTTAACTATTATGTTTCCACTGTTCAATGTACGATTATTATTAGGATATTTTTTGACTAGTGTTTTGATGGTTTACATCTAAAAATTGATTGGACATTTCACTACTTGCATAAATTTTTCATTTCAAAGTTGGAACCATCAAGTACTGTCTGATTACATTTTATTAGCGTTCAAATATCTGATAGACTAGCTTGGCTCGGTCATGTCATGTAGAGACAGAAACCACAAAACACTCTCTTCACTAGTTAATTACCCTAAATCAAACACAACGACGAGTATTAAAAAAAACTTAATTTATTTTTTGGAAAAGCTTGTTGCGGTCTTTGTCCTTTTAAACTATAATCCTATGATTAGGTCTTATAAACCAAAATAATGCGAATATTTATTAAAGTTCTATTTTTTGTTCTATTATTTTGGTTTAATCCTTTATAACTGTATTCTAAAGAGAGACTTTTTAGGTCTTGATAACTCCCTTTAAAATTTATAATACATTCAATTCATTTCCAAAAGTATGACTGTCAATACCCCAGCACCTACTTACAGTTGAGACTCCTTAAAGTTAAACTTACATAAGAACGGGGAAAATTTGCAACCATTACATTTTGTTTGTCATATCAAGAAGAGGAAAGAACTCACATAGAAGTCGTAGAGCGAAAGAACGGCCAAAGAAAAGAAGAGGGATTGCGTTGGGAAGGATATGGAGGAAAAGGGAGTAAACGTGGACTTGACGCGAAATATTGGAGAAGAATTTCATGTTGTGTATAAGGAAAAGGGATTTAGTTATTCTTTATTCGGCATTGGGTTTTGTTCCAGTGAAGGAAGATTTAGGGAAGGAAGATAAGTTTAATATGAGCAATTTTTAATCTACATACTCAACTTGTTTGGCAATATTTGGCATGTCAATAGTTCATTAAGTCCAGACCCTTGTACGGTCCAATCACCACCCTCCGGAGGGGTAGTTATTATTTTTAATCCCTTAATGGCGTCCCAGATTTCATTACGGGGGTCGAACTGATTAAAAGGGTGGGACGTTTTTTTGTAATGTATTTTTGAGGGTGATTTGTATATATGGATATGTGGATTTTTATGTACAGGGTTATGTAGGTACTATGTTGATTGTTTATTAGACATTCTTGCAGATTTTTTAATTTTGTTTTCAATTTTATATGAAAGCAATGGCGAGTGATCTCGATCGGTTTCAGTTCGGTCCTTTGATAGAAGTCCGTCAAAATAATTTCTCATGCTTTGGAAAGCTCAAAGCAAGATTCTCTGGAAGGTTCAGATTTTCTGAAAGGCTTCTGCACCTTCTGAAAGATTCTCTAGATAGATCAGACTTTCTGAATTTCAAAATGTAAATATTTGTATTTGTATGAAATATCGAAAAGCACGTTGAGTCATTCGTAATCTCGGTAGCTTTAATGTATAAGTCTTCGCTCACTATATTAATTAAAGCTTACTAGAAGCGACCAAAACTTAACTACGTGACTCGCGAAATTAAAAAGATCCCGCTGAAAGGATGATAGTGCAGCTAGCCCTAATATGTTGGCCTTTATGATGCCGTTTACGAGTACCTACACAAAGTAGAATATAGGCAAAAACTCGTCCATACGTCTGAAGCCAACAAAGCCGCGGTTTCACCAGCTCCTACTAAACCGGAGTATACCTAAGAGAAAGGGCGAAAACTTGGCTAGTTTTTAGTGTGTTGTAGATGGTTAGCGAAATCAAAAGTTTTGACAGCACTGGGCCGTTATTATGTAAGGCAACTTGTCTCACGTGTGACGGATATTTTGAAAAATATTTCTTAAATTACTTAGTACAAAATCGACCCGAACTATCGAAAACTTAGTCCGTTGTGGCTTTCTATCTTTATATATGTATTTTATGTGGTTTCCATACAATGTTTTCATAACTCAACGCTATTTCTGAAATCGTATAATGACATTATCAAATAGTTTTACGGAATCATGGCCCTGCAGCAAATTATGATAGTGCAGTTCGCTTTGCCGAACGAAGTACCTAGACATGAATATCGTTGTAGGTGGTCCACACTTCTAACTCATTTTAAACATGTAATAAAATATTACCTACTTGTTTAAGAAAACACATTACTAATATGTTATTTTTTAAACTTTCATACGCCACTAATCTGTTCGGACGCGGCAAACATCCGATGGTGGTCCTGTATCTAAACAACATTAGTCCTGTTCAAAAACTGTAAAAAATATAACGACTTAAGTCACTTTGAATTTAGAGTTACTTACGACCTTTTTAGATGGATATGTGAGAATGTTTTAAAGGAGTGTACACACTATCGGCACGGTAAAAGTTGGTTTGGTGAACTAATTAGTAGGAGGCTGGGACCTCCGCTGTGTGGCGCTACGGTAGTGGCTTTTACAACGCTTGTTTGTTTTGTACCGGTCACAAAGACGTGAAGATACTTTACTATCTTGTCTAGCATCTGTGATAGAATATTTAGAACTGAACTCGGTCTTGCTAGTCATATAAGGAAAAAAAAATGAAACATAATTCAATGAAATAAATAAAAAAGAAACAAGGTGCTTTTGCGGGAAAGTGGGAAAGTGTATGTTCCTATTAAAATAAAATTCAAAAACTTGACTGACTGACAGATATATCAACTTCTGCTCACATCCATAGACGGATGGAAGTGGGTATGCCTGGTAATTTTTTTTTGCATTGATGGAGATCCAAGAACTTAATGGTTTTGCCCAAAGTTTTTACGGCATACGATAGCTAGGGCCAGTTCAATTTCACTTAAGTGTGGCAGGTTTTTGGGTGACATATACTGCTTGGGTTCTGATACGTAAATATACAACTTATGACACCTCCTTTTTCCCCATCAAGGGTTAAAATAACCACGAGGTATGAACGCTGAATCTTACAGGTCCAAGCTATAATCAAGGTCCATGCTGGTTTAACCTGCCTACTATCATGAAAAGTAAATAATAACTTTGTCTCAACCCCAGTGGGTCGACTCCTTGTGTCCACATTTAAAAACAAACATTGACAAAGCGAACTCCGGTAGCTTTTAAGCAATTTACTTGGATCTTGCTAATAGATGTCCCTACACACAAAGTTTGACGGTATTTTTTACAACGGTATTACCGCACGGTATTGCGGTAGTCGGCGTTATAGAAACGTTTTAGCAAGAGTGTGTAACATTCTTTAGTTTGCCCTTTTTGTTAAAATTGACAACAAAATGCCTGATATTATAAACAAGAGAGTGATTTTTATAAGGGTTCCTTATTTAATTTTATTTATTTAAAAGTTTAATTTTTTAATTTATAAGTTTATTTAACTTGCAATGTATGTATGTTTGTTCGGTTGGTATCTTGCAACTTAATTTTGATCCACTTCACGGTTACCAATCTCAAATTTTGCGTACATGCGTAAATCGTGTGATAATTACCTTTTGAGGTACATAAGGAACCCTAAAAATAGTGTCAGCCATTACCAAATTATTTGAGTAATTTCTCAATAACTAAAATAGGAACAGTAGCTCGCTGGAAAGAGAAATTTTGTGTGAGAAGGTGTTTCCAAGTGCTCCATAATTTTACTGTTAATAATCGGCGAACATACTTAAAAAAATATATACCTACGCGAGCCTATTGAGAACCTCCTCCTTCGGTTAAAAATCTAAAACTAAAATTTCTGCTTATCACTCCGAAGATGGTCGTCAGATTTTAACCAAATTTTTATGAGACCCACTTAAAGTTACCAACTGTTATAAAAAGTAATTATCGAAATTGGATAATTATTATGGTCACACTTAGGTAGATCGAAAAGATAGGTCTTACAAGTTAAATGTAGGTATACAAAACCTTCATTTATGAAGAAACCCTAGGTTCTTCATAAATGAAGGTTTGTGGCTTGTGAATTGATTAGGTGGCCAAAAAAAAATATTGCGTTGTTTTTCCTTCGTACAAAAATAAAATGTCTGTAGTCAAATCATACATCTAACAAATTAAGTAGTTACCAACTAATCTTATATTTTTTTCTTAGCGTCATGTTTCGGAAATTAAATGATTATCTTTTGATTATCTTTTATGACGGTAGCGGAAAATAGGTACGTTTTAATTTATAATCTTTTTGTGTCCACTTTAAACTGTCATTCCCATAATTATAAAGTGAGTTAATTAACTCATTTTTGTTATAAACTGATTTAAGGTCGTAGGTCACTCTAATTACCAAATGCTTAATTATTGTAGGAAAAACTTATTTTAGGGTTCCGTACTTACCTCAAAAGATAAAAAAGGAACCATTATAAGATCACTGTCTTGTCCGTCTGTTTATTCTTTAAATATTATATTTACCGACATTTTCGACATTCGTTATAATTTCGAAGCTTAAAAGTCAAAAATAAATTAAAAGCAAGAAGTTTCGGTTTGCTTCTTGCGTACCTTCTAACGAAGAGGTTAGATTAGCTACCGCCATCCGTCAAAATTGTGTTAAATTGACTTATGATGAGACGTTTCATGAACTTATTAAAAAACACATATTTTTCATATTCATTTAATCTTTCATAAACACGGGTATTACAAAGTTATTATATCATTTAAATTTAGTACAGCCATGTTCCGCCATATTGGCATATGACACCTTAAGAAACTTACTAGGCGTATAGTATATAGAATATCTAACGTACCTATCTATAGGTAACTTTTCCAAGGTAATACCTACCTGCTGCCGAGCGACTCAACTCATGGGAAAAATAATAAAATTTTAAACCGACTATACAAAACGCTTAAAGCATAAAATCATTTTCGTGACGGTCTCTAAGAAGGCCGGATAAAAACTGTTTTAACCTATAAGTGTCAACAGTCAATATGTCGTTGTTTATTTTGACGACTACCGGCTGAGTTTAATAAATGCGTTTAATAAATAAATAATAAATGCGTTTATTTCTTTTACAAATGCTTAAATCTATCTACATTAGGTTGAAATCTCCTTTTAAGCATGAAATGCCTGTGTCATAAGGCTCCGCTCTTCTATAGTTATTATTATAATTTGTTAAGCAAAAGGTATACAATACATATGTATGACTAAATTATTAGTTATTACTTACAAATATTTCGTTAATTTTTTTTATTTTATAGTTTAATTGCAATAGGTAGATTAGATACTGGCACACTAGTATGACACGCGAGGGTGTCTTCTCATTTTTGGGCGCGTTTAGAAGTTACACGATTTAAAATTATGTTCAAGTAAATATAGCTTTAAAAAATTCCAAAATGTATTTAATTTCTCAAAGTTGTGAAACAAAAGTTCATTGTTAAAGTGCACAGAAGTAGCCTTCAATCACTTTCTTTAATGATTACCAATAACCCTGTTAAAGGAATTTGCACTAGAAAAATAGTGTAGGTACCACCTACCTATTAGTTAACTAGAAATGTTTACGGCAAAATTTGTTTTGTGTAGGTTCTAAAACTTAGTAAATTTATTCAGACAAATTATTATTGATATACAAATATTCATAAAATCACACTTAGTTTAGTTTAGTTTTGCGGGGCTGTTTCCGCACTTAGCCTCATTATTTGGGTCATTATGTGAAATCACACTTAAAAAGTAAATTAAAATAAAATATTTATTTTAACGTAAACAAAATAACCTCGATTCAATCGGTAAAAATAGTTACCTATTATATCAAATATCTAACGTAGCGTAGTGAGCTCAGATCCTTATCCTATAAGTCGTCTTAAGTGTCCAATTAGCGGTGCAGTGTTAAAATGACGGCGACACTAACGTTCGAAATATACACTCGCTTTACAAAGAAGGCTTTGATGCGTTTTTAATGCCCTTAGAATTTTGTAGAGGTGGCTAAGAGAAACAACTCAATCGTTTGAGCAGTCTTCGAGTACCTAATCAGTGAAGATACGTAAAAAGAGTTTAATTAATTAAGTACGAGGTTCTTAAGAACCTCGTACTTTTTTGATGTCGGTTAAAACTAAAAAGCGTCTAAAAGACAATAAACAGGTAAACTCCAAAAATACAATAAAGTAACACCAAATCTACGCACCAAGTACCTACCTACCTACCTATAATTAATAAATAACATAAATAAATATTTATATTAGGAATTATAAGCCAATTTTGTACTTCATTTTGTGTTAGAGATATACAAATAATAATCATGAAAATGAACTATTAAAATACCTATTTAACTTAACTTTGAGTTTCAGCGACTTATTTTTTTATGCAGACTTCAAAAAGCTTGATAGCCAAGTCCGATTTAATTCAATGATTTCATTACCTATTTAGGTAGATTAAATTTATTCGAGAGCTTTTTAATATTCTAACACCATCTTTATAATATACAAACTATTACAAACGTAGGGAGAGTGGCCAAAATTAGCTGGAGATTGGGACACATGGAGGGAAATGGGGAGGCCTTTGCCCAGCAGTGGGACACAACAGGCGAATTAAAAAAAAACAAAAAAATTTACCTGCACTGGGCTATCTGAAAATATTTTTTAAGAAAAAATGCGTCTTCCGCATGGACTCATTTTTCCTTAAAAAATATCTCCAGAAGTTTGTTTGTATATTATTATTTATATTTTTATGATTTTTTTATAAATTTTTAGTGCGAAGTCTGCACTGTTTTGTTTATTTAATCTACTCCTTGTCTCTTCTATTATATCATAAAGTCTACAAGCGGCACGTCAAGGAAGATTGTCACAGTACCCACAACGCAAAATAACCTTTTGTCTGATTGTTGGTCCTTTTAATTCGTACGTCTTATGCGTTAAAGTGATTCACCGGCTTTTACCACTGTCCATAAAACTAAAAAAATAAAAACCCTTTTTTGACTGTTGTCAAATATGACCGGCTAGTGGTCACATTTATCTATAAATATAAAATTCTAAGCTCTGTTTAAAAAAGTGTTTTTGAAATTCCACCTGCTAAAAGGGTAAAAATGTTGGACCAGCATGACGTTCTAGTGAAGAAGGAAGGACTACCAGACTCGACAACCCAGGACAGGATGTCCTGGCGACGACAAATTAGGAGAGCCGACCCCACCTCAAGTGGGCAGAGGCAAAGAAAAATAAGAGAGAAAAAGGTAAAAGCAAAGGCAGAAGCTAGTAATAGAGTAAGTGAAAAGTTCTTTGATTACTCTGGTTTTTAGGGTTCCGTACCTCAAAAGGTAAAAAAAGGAACCCTTATAAGATCAATCCTGATATATTTTCCGTAAAAACAGCGATATTCATAATTTCAACTTAAGAAATAAGAATGAACTGACCGTGCCCGGTAGTAGGCTCCGGAAAATAAACAGGTCGTTTAAACTATTAAAAATGTATATGACATGTCCATTAACAGGTTCAAAGCTTTTATAAAGCATAAATTGTGCAGTAAGGCGTAGGTACTATGATACTTCGTCTTACTTCAATGATATGAAACCATGGACGTGACTTTAGTTGCTGCATTTCAAATAATACTTTCAAATATTTGTAATATTGACCTTTGTGAGCGTGATCACGTCATGAAAAAAAACCCATGAGTTTCTTGTGCCTTCTTCTCATTGGTGGGCGCGTTCCGAAGGCACACGTCCTAAATTAGTTTTTAAGACGATTCTATGTGGTCTAATATACAAATGGATTAAGCATCCAAAGGAATAAGAAAATTTGACTTCGAATTTGACTTTGATCACTTTCTTGTCCGTCTTTTATTTTGATGTAAAGCTACCAGAAAAGAAAAAGAACAAGGCTTTACTATAAATGAAATTGAAGTTAAGCCTACCAGAGTTCCAGTTTATAGGTACCTACTATTATTTTTGAATACCATATCATTACATAAAGTAGTTTATAATAAAGTCACTTTTCGCCGTCCCTATGTCCCTATGTATGCTTAGAAACTACGCAACGGATTTTGATGCGGTTTTTTAATAGATAGAGTGATTAAAGAGGAAGGTTTTTAGATATAATACATGCATAATACAGCCGTGCGAAGCCGGGGCGGTTCGCTAGTTACAAACAAGACCAATATTAGAAAATGTGTGAACATGTTTATATAACGTTTGAATGACAAAAACATTATCACAAACATTATTCGTGGTACGCTAATAAAATGTACAAAGTACCGAATGTCGTATGTCTTTATGTTTATTGTATCGTGAGTATAACAATTGTATTGTCACGATTGTAATCATTGTGTCGTCAATGTTATTTATTATATTTGAACACGATTTTTGTAAAGATTTTGTGTAAACTTGACGCTATTTGCTTAGTATAAGGTGTACTTGCTTTGAGACGCGATTTTGTCAGAGAAGTTAAATTATCTGAAATACTTTCTTAGCCGATGCCTACGACAGCTTGGTGTCTGTAAGTCCGGACTTTTAGGTCTCCGTCAGGGAAACAGGTAAAAATTTAAATTGTCAGGAACTAATAGGCAAAATGAGATAAAAATTTAATGTCAAAATATTCATTAAACTTAAACGATGACAAAGACTATGTTATGTCAACAATTAAATCAGTTTCGTTTTTTAATTATTCCTCTTGAATCACTCTATCTATTAAAAAAAACCGCATCAAAATCCGTTGCGTAGTTTTAAAGATCTAAGCATACAAAGGGAAAAAGGGACAGAAAAAGCGACTTTGTTTTATACTATGTAGTGATTGCTCAAATTATAACAGTCATGAAAAAATAGTCACAACGAACTGCGCGTTTGATATTGTATTGGCATAGGTACCTATACTTACGTGTGTGATAAGAAAATGTCAGGAAATAAATTGCAAAGTCAGGGATTTTGTCAGGAAATTTTAATTTTGAATCTAGTAACCCTAGGTGTATGCCCCAATTTTAGCCCAAACCCTCTATTGGTTTTCCGTTTATTGGCCGTGATCCGATCACGGAGTTCTTTCAATCGAGGCAAATCAGACTATTCGCAGTTCTATCAATCAGTCTGAATTTTCCAAAATACTTTCTTAGCCGATGCCTTCGACTGCTAGGTAGATATGCCAAATTTTAGCCCGATACGTCTTTTGGTTTGTGCTGTGCGTTGCTATATCTGGACCTTGTATCTGATTTTTATAGATAATATTATCTGAATTTACAGATATTACCATGTTTCAGTAGAAAAATATTAGAGATTTATCTTGATTCTTAGTAGAGTCAGGGATAACAAAATTTCATGTCTAACTTGGTCATTTAAACAAAATAATGAATTTGCCGGGCTGTTAATTTGACACTACCTTACGGCTCAAGTTTAATTCTTTAAAATTAAAAGACTGCTAAAAACAAGACGTTTTTCACGACTCTTTTTTGGCTGCGCTCGTGATAATCCTACTCGATTTTTTTGATTAGGTCCATTTTGTCCCATTAAAGGGTTAGGACGTTTCCCTTCTTTCTGTCCATTCCCTTCTGCACGTCTAGTTTGAGGATGGGCATGTTGTTCGTGAGTATTACCATTGTTAAAGCTTTGTTAAAATATCTAAGTGTCTCCGCCCATTACAGCATTAGCTATAGAAAACAATCTTCAAAAAGACATTGGAAAAGTGTCTTCACTTCCCCTAATGTAATATGAAGCTTTAACACGCGATTCGTGAATCATGGTTGGTAAGATAAATATCTAGATGTAAGTAGTTGAATGTTATATAATTATAGTAAGTAAATCTTTTTAGTTTTTGGCTTGTTTATAAAGCGTTTGACTTGACACTTTTAAAAAATCAATAGAAAGTTAATGACAGCCGCTAAGTTTAATTACTATTTATGTTTTCGTAATCGTTAAATTTTTATGTTTTCGTGATCGAGTACTTATAGTGCCCCGATTTATGAAATTGTGATATTTGCCTGCATTTTGGCAGATATGATAGGTACCTACGCGAATAAGCCATTTGCAAAACATGGCTTCAAAGAAATTTTAATTTCCAAAATCGGTCGGTAACTTTTTAAAATTTGGTCATAATTCATAATTTAAAAAATTTTCGTTGACTTGGATTGAGAATTTCGCAATAACTTTTTTTATTATGAAAAAATACATATACATACTTAAATTCAATGTTGCTAGCGGCAATACCAACATATAAATTTAAGATTTCTACCACATTACCAACACCGCTCTCAAGTAGGTACCTATAGGTAGATACTACCTCTATATCTACCTCTGCTTCAGTAGGTATAATATCACCCCTTTCCTTAAACAACGTCACCCTCAATTTGCAAAACAAATTAGCGAGCTCCTTGACAACCGACCGCCATCGAAAACAACCCTTGGAATAACATTTTCAATATTATTTTTGATTTAAGATTGCTGGTAACCTATACTTACCAACCCATACCTAAATTTGATGAATTTTCCAAAAATAAAAAGTCTTAAAAACTAAATATATTAACGCTATAGGCGCTTGTAACAGCAGTAGAGTTGAGTCCAAAGTTCATGAATTCGAATCCTGCTGTGCTCCATGGGTTTTCCTGTGCAAAAAATTATGTGCGGTAAAAATGCTTATGGAAAATTCTCAAGGAGTAGGTACCTACATCATAAGGAAACCGAAAAGCCCTAAAACTTACCACTGTTTCGGAATAGTCGCCAATTCGGAATCGGCACCTGTGACGTCTACTCCCGACACCCTTCTGAGAGAGGGTGAGACCTTGCCCTATAGTGGGACAGGAAAAGGAAAGGAAAGGGGTTAACTTCAATTTTATTTTACCTGGGTTTTGTCTAAAATATTAGCCAACATACTTCGTTATCAGAAGGAGCAAATGCTAGTTCCCACGGGTAGCTATCATGACACAATATCTTCAAACCATTTATATAAACCCTTCCTTTCTGGAAACCATGCTTGAAATTTACCAACATAGGTAGTAGGGTAAGTTTGGTCAGTTTTATATTTTGAGGGTTTGCTCGCGTCCTTAGGATTTAGCCCTCAACCTCGGGTGGCGCTAAAGGAGCAGACAATCAAGCAGTGGTAGGCCTTGGCCGGCGAATTCTAACATTTTCTAACACATAACAACGCGACGTGTCATTTGGCACCTGGACAAAGAAAGGTGCCAAATGACACGTCGCGTTCCATCACACGTTGTTTCCTTTCTTGGTGAGCATGCTATCCTCGACCTCATAGTCGCACGACTATCAGGTAAGATGAGATCAAACGCAAGCTTATTTTGCGTTTTTTATAACCTACATATCAACCATTGTTAGACAAAGGCATCCTTCCCATCTTTTCACTGTTCCCAATCCAATTGCAGCTGGGTTCTACTGAACCCAGCTATTAGATACAAAAAAACAATACACTACTCTTAAATGTTGCTTGCTTGCCATAAAACGCCTAGAGTCAAGACAAAGACAAAGCCTAGACAAAGGCATCCTTCCCATCTTTTCACTGTTCCCAATCCAATTGCAGCTGGGTTCAGTATATTCGGTACAAAAGAAACAATACACTACTCTAAAATGTTGCTTGCTTGCCATAAAACGCCTAGAGTCATAGAGTACCTAGATAGTAGCAGATAGGGACGATTGGTACCTAATCTACTAATGGGTAATCGGATAACGCGTCTCAATTTACATAGGTCCAGTTCATCCATACATAATGAGTCCTTGTTAGGAAGTAGAGGGCTTTGCATTGGTAGAGATAAACAATAGATTTAGTTTGTTGCTAGTTAGTTATTTTAGTTTATATTTATTTGATAATTCAATTTCTTCTTGCAAAATTGTGAATTAAACTAGACCACGACCGTTTCAAAAAAACAGTGGATTAAAGGTGTAAAGGTTAATATTATGCTCGATAGGTATGGGTTAGTTAGCAATACTCTGTAGGTAGGTACCTAAAATATTATTCTAAAATGATAAATAAAAAAATAAAAAAAATATTTCAGGACATATTACACATCGCCATCCAGCCCCAAGCTAAGCAACTTAATGCTTGTGTTATGGGTGCCAGATAACGGATAAACTACTTATATACTTTTTTTTTTTTTTGTAAATATATACATAATATACATATAGGAAACACCCAGAACCAGAAACAAGAATTTATGGTCAGCATAAATACTTGTTCCCGGCGGGAATCGAACCCGAGATCGGGATTTGTTATTGATATAACAAATCATCACATAATATTTGAGAAGACAAAGGTTGATTAATAATCACCCCCCGTATTTAATAACGGCAGTAATTGAGATGTTTGCATAGAAATCAAGGGTCGCATCCCTTGTTTGAGCAAGGATTCGTATTTAGTCATCCGAAATTATGCTGAGAAGGCCCGTTTTATGCTGTAGGTAGATGTAGGGGTTGTTAGGGGATGTTGACAATGTAACCGTGATGCGATGTTTTGTGATTATTAAGTACTAGCAACGCTCCGTGGTTTTACCCACCGTTAGGTGGGTAAAACCACGGGCACCTTCGAGATCAGGAGTTATCCTGATCTCGAAGGAATATCGGGATAAAAATATGTTACTCCCAATGAATCAATGTGTCCAAGTTTTATTAAAATTGGTCCAGTAGTTTCTGAGTTAGTTTAGAGCTGAGTTAGCTTAGTTTCTTCCTATTCGTTAAAAACAAACAAAAAAGATTTTCTCCATAACAATACTCGTAATAACCTTCCTCTTGAATCACTCTATCTATTAAAAAAACCGCATCAAAATCCGTTGCGTAGTTTTAAACATTTAAGCATACAAAGGGATATAGGGACATAGGGACAGAGAAACCGACTTTGTTTTAGACTATGTAGTGACTAGCAGCGCTCTGCGGTTTCACCCACGTAACTCCCGATCCCGTGGGAATATCGAAATATAAACAAACCTTCCTCGACAAATGGAAGATCCATCATGAAAATAATTTTTCAATTCGAATCAGTCGTTCCTGAATTTAGCGCGTTCAAACAAACAAACAAACTCTTCAGCTTTATAATATAAAAGTATAGATATACTAGCAGCCCTCCGCGTTTTCACACGCGTAACTACCGATCCATATCGAGATAAAAAAGTCTATGGTAATTCCAATGAATCAATGTATCCTCAAGAAATAATGCCTTCACATCAGACTTAGGCATTATTTCTTTGCCGTAAAGCTTTCTATCGATAGGAATCTGTCGAAGCAAACCGCGCACTTTTGGAAATACACGGTCACAATTGATTTCTTTTGAGTATTCCGTTTCCGAGACGGTTTAGCAATTCGCTAAAGTAAGTATTCGATTTATACCTAGAAAAAACAACGATTGAAAGATATGAATAAGTTAAATGAATAAGTTAATGAATGATTATAGCTGACTATTAAGGTACGATGTTGGTTGATAATATTATTGTACTTTAAAAGAGGTAAGTACATGATGAACCTTTTCTGAACTTTTCTGATCCCCATTTCTAAACTTTCCAGACAGAATGTTGTAAATAAGTAATTTTAAAAGTACATACTTACATAGATACGAGTACACATACATAGAATAGTTGTTGGTAATTCTGTCTGTCAGTCAAATTGCATAGAACAGGTGAATCAGCGTGTTCGACTAAACGTATTTAATCATTGTAAATAATAATTTCAATTATGTACTGTCAATCGATGTTCAAGACCTTTGTACGGTTAGCATAGAAGCTGGTTAAGAAAAGTAAATCTCTAAGTATAGCTTTTTGATTAGGTAAAAAAATCTGCATAAGTGAAAAAATATGTTTATGTTTTGGAAGCTAGATACGAGATTTTTTAGAAAGAATAGAGAAAAATTCTATAAAGCATAGGATATTTAAAAAATGTAAAAAACTAACTTGACACTTTCCTACTTTATTTTCTTAAAGAAAGGAAGGATAGAAATAAAACAATATTACTTAACTAAATATAAACTAAAATTTTTAATTTACATAAAACTCTCCTATTTTTGAAATAAGTAGAAAGAGAATAAGTAGAGTAGTTACTTCGAAAAACTCTCGCTGCGAATTGGAACGTAAACCAGTTTTGTATAGTGTTTTGTTCTAGGTCAGTTCTAAGTAGGTCTATGGTTTTGTATACTCTGAGTATAATCAGTTTTTGTAGTATATTAAAAGAAAGAAAGTCTTAAAAGATCCTACTAACTAAAAACGGTTTACGGATGATAATTTTATGTGAAAACATCATAAGAAAACATTGATAGTAACCATAGCAACCATAGCAACGATTATGGTTTCCTTATCAATAACGTTGCTATAGTTACTTGGCAATAACGTCGCTATGGTCACGTGTAAATAACATGACGCATGACGTCACACTTTTTTGTAAATGCAGGATTTATAAGATAGATAGATAGATAGATAAACACTTTATTTGTACAACACACAAAACATTAAAAATAACAAATATGACGAGAAAGCTTATTAACTACGAAATTGTACAAACAGGCGACCTTATCGCTAGACGACGTTTTCAAGTCAAAAATACTACTTACTGCGTTTAAAATCATCTCAGATTTTTCTGTTTGTTGTACGAAGTAAATCTCAAGACGTGTTCACACGCAGCGCACATCACGAGTGCAGAGTTGCGTGATCGCGATCGGTTTGAACCGCTGTCATTATAACGTTAGGCCGACTACATACAGGCTATCAACGTGTAAAAATATTTATCTGATTCGCTTTTCATTTGTTAGTATTTTATTACTTGAATTTTGTACGTACTTGTTCAGTCGGCTGCATACTTGCAGCCCTCGGTAGAGTTCGAAAATTACTATAATTGGAATGTTTGCATTCTAACAATTTTTGGTCGATTAATTGATGAGTTAGAAGACTTTAAACTTCAACTAAAGCAGATAAAATAAAAAATAAAATAAATATTTCAGGACATATTACACATCGCCATCCAGCCCCCAAGCTAAGCAACTTAATGCTTGTGTTATGGGTGCCAGATAACGGATAAACTACTTATATACTTTTTTTTTTTTTGTAAATATATACATATTATACATATAGGAAACACCCAGAACCAGAAACAAGAATTTATGGTCAGCATAAATACTTGTTCCCGGCGGGAATCGAACGCGCAACCTTCTGCGTCGCAGTCGGGTGTTCGCCCGACGCGCCACAGAGGTCGTCCAGATGTCTAGAATCTTGCTCGTGTTGAAAACATTCTTATAACAGCCGTTTTGGAGCTCTACGGTGGGTCTGCAATTATGCAGCTGACCGTACCTACGGGTTGCAGTTGAATTAGAAATTATTTTATTTCTAGCTAATATTATGAAGAGGTAAAGTTTGTAAAGTTCTAGGAATTTCTCCGAAACCAGTCGACCAATTTGGATAAAATTTTGAATAAATATAGTTTCAGGGTAACTAGAGTGTCATAGACTATTTTTTATCCCTGAATTCTTACGGAATCGGGACTTATGTAATAGTTTTTAGATAAATATAATCCGTAGGTAGGTAGTATTTTGTTTAGGTATAGGTATAATAATACTATAATTTTTCTTTTCATTAACATTCTTATATTTAAACCTTTTTTGCTGACACTACTTGCCGATATTTTTATATTATTTCAGCCTCATAAGCTATTTTTCACCCTTGTGCAACGATCTCAATTATAGTAAGTAATTTTTTGTACGATTATTTTGTGTCTATTGATTTTAAAAGACACTTTAAATATTATATTGTAGGTCATAAATTCGGTTATTCCATTTAAGGGATTTTAGATCACCCAAGTCCTTACAAGCAAAAGCCACTTTGGTACCTTTGAGCATCTGAAGAAATAAGCACCAGGCAAGGTCCTCAAAGGCAAAAAAATATCATTTCTTAAAAAAAAGAGTACCTACCTATTTAAGTGTAGGTATGTTAAGCAAACATGTCAAAAGTAAGTAGAAAGAAAAACAAACGGTTCAAAACTCTCAAAATCGTTATTTAAAAAAAACAACATAGGTATATTTAAAAAACCTGATCCCAACTGTCAAAGACCGCCATATTTTAAAACGTGCTTTTTTTAAACCCGTCTATGTACTACGTGCACCCATAGCAATTAACCCTTCGAAAAGCCCGCTCACAGCCCTTTGTTAACCCTTTACATCCATTGTGTCAAATGTCATCAAAAATACAGAATTAAAAGTGGGTGGATTCAAGTTTTTTATTTTTCCCTTGGAATAGTTTTAAATTGCTAGGGTTGTGAGTGGTTAATAATGTGCTTGGTATAAAAATGACAGCTATTTAAGCATCTTTCGACTTGGCGTGGAGTGCAATATCAAAGTTTGTTGGTGAAAAAAGGTTGGAGTGCTCGTTTTGATGGCTAGGGTTGATTTCTGCTGTAGATGTTAGAGTTTTGTTGTTTAAAAAGACCAATGAGTCATGTTTTGTATTTTATAATTTGAAGTCACGTAAAGAATGGTCTATACATATAAAATTAAATGTCCAGTCTGACGAATGCAAAGCACAGAGATAAAGGACCGATCGATCTCTAATTTAACACACAGATAACGTAGGCATCTGCATAGAAATTGGATATTGAAATATTGGATAATTCAGCCCTTACGCGGTAAAAACTAGTTTACTCCGAACCTTTGGAAGCCGTGCTTGGAGCCAAAGCAAACATAGAGGATATAAAATAACAAGTTTAATAGCAAAATACGATGTGGACACCAATTCCCTGTCTGCCTCATAAAATGCTGCTTATTCCAAACCTCCTATTTGAATAGAACTATTGATAAACTACAGGAGAAAACTACTTGGCATGTGATGGGATGGTAGTGAACTGAATATTAGGGAACTATAAATACTAAGGCACCTACCGTAACAATATCCAACAAACACGTAAAAACCCATCCTATTTAACACACGTAGAAGCCCTTTATAATAACAAGTTTAATATCAAAGAATAATGTGGACACCAAACTGGCGATTATCTTTGTCACCCAAGGACATCCTACGTTTTAGATAGACCTACTGAAGAATGGCATATTGTGATGGCAGTGGACTGGACACTGGAGAACTATTAATACTTAGGCGTTTGCCGTAACAATGTCCAATAACACTAAAACCCATCCTATTTAACACACGTAGAAGCCCTTTATAATAACCAGCTTAATATCAAAGAATAATGTGGACACCAAACTGGCGATTATCTTTGTCACCCAAGGACATCCTACGGTTTAGATAGTACTGTAGAAGAAAATGACTTGGCATATTGTGATGGGAGTGCACTGGACACTGGAGAACTATTGATACTTAGGCGTTTGCCGTAACAATGTCCAATAACACTAAAACCCATCCTATTTAACACACGTAGAAGCCCTTTATAATAACAAGTTTAATATCAAAGAATAATGTGGACACCAAACTGGCGATTATCTCTGTCATCCAAGGACATCCTACGTTTTAGATAGAACTACTGAAGAATGGCATATTGTGATGGCAGTGGACTGGACACTGGAGAACTATTAATACTTAGGCGTTTGCCGTAACAATGTCCAATAACACTAAAACCCATCCTATTTAACACACGTAGAAGCCCTTTATAATAACAAGCTTAATATCAAAGAATAATGTGGACACCAAACTGGCGATTATCTTTGTCACCCAAGGACATCCTACGGTTTAGATAGTACTGTAGAAGAAAATGACTTGGCATATTGTGATGGGAGTGGACTGGACACTGGGGAACTGTTGATACTTAGGCGTTTGCCGTAACAATGTCCAATAACACTAAAACCCATCCTATTTAACACACGTAGAAGCCTTTTATAATAACAAGTTTAATATCAAAGAATAATGTGGACACCAAACTGGCGATTATCTCTGTCATCCAAGGACATCCTACGTTTTAGATAGAACTACTGAAGAATGGCATATTGTGATGGCAGTGGACTGGACACTGGAGAACTATTAATACTTAGGCGTTTGCCGTAACAATGTCCTAACACGTAGAAACCCATCTCATTTCACTTAAGTAGACACCAAAATGACAATTATATCTGTCACCCAAGGACATCTTACGGTTTAGATAGAACTAAGTACAGATGAAAACTACTTGGCATATTGTGATGGGAGTGGACTGGACACTGGAGAACTATAAATAATTAGGCGTTTGCCGTAACAATGGCCAACAAACACGTAAAAACCCATCCTATTTAACACATGTAGAAACATTTTACGATAACAAGTTTAATATCAAAGTATGATGTGGAAGTCGCGGGTGAAAACCAGTTGGTATACATATAACTAGCTACCATAATGACATTTCACAATTGCGTGATCTTAATTCGGCAACGACAATATCGTGCGTATTATCGAATGTAATTCATGTAAATGTCGAAAATTGGTCCGATTTCGGAGCGAGCTGCGGTTTTCGATTCGCAATTAGTGGTCGGAAATTCGGTTCGGGATCGATCCCCGTCATTTGGCGTCATTGTCGTCTGCGGTTTTGACGTATGTCATAGTACGCACGTTTGTACGTGGCTTAATCTGTTGATATAAAACAAAATCAAAATCGGTTTATAGACACACCAACACACTAAGAGACACGTCAAACTTATAACACCCCGTCGTTTTTGCGTCGGGGGTTAAAAAGAGAAAAAGGCTTATGAAGAAATCTTTGAAACTACAAAAGCTACGAGTTACTATGAACTACAAACTTACCAGACCTTTTTACCTCTTTAGAGGTCGATCTTCTTTAAATCCTTATAGTGCTCACTTACGTTCTAAAAAGAAACCCCATTCGAAGTTTCAGAATATTTATTCTGTGTTTGTAGGAAATAAATAGATGGGTACTAGGGTTATTGGGTTATGAATTGCATTTTATTTATGAATAGTATTTTATGAATTATTCCTCTTGAATCACTCTATCTATTTAAAAAATCCGCATCAAAATCCGTTGTGTAGTTTTAAAGATTTAAGCATACAAAGGAATATAGGGACAGAGAAAGCGACTTTGTTTTATACTATGTAGTGATTAGAAACTTTAAAATACATTTAATATTGTAGAAGACCGCAATTTATCAAAGGATGTATATCATCAAACTTCCTTAAACAAAAGTAGACCGTAACCACTAGTATTTAAGCTCAAAGGCAAGTGGAGAGAGTGGGGTGACTGGTCACCGCGCCATTTTAATATGGCGCCATACCGTCAAACTCCGAGCGTCTCGTAACGGTGTCGCGAGTTCAGAGATTTTATCTCATCTAAAAATATGCGTAAAGAAGTTTTCACCAACGCCGGGGATACCGCGGAGCGCAGATAGTCTGTAATATAAAATTCAAATGCGGATTAAGTCGCGAGATAAAGCTAGTTTATTTATATGTATTTATTTATTATTGGCAGATACTAGATAGTGAGCCAATTTGCGTCTTCATCCTACCTTGCGTATCTCATGGTATTCTTTAAACATATAAAACGGTTTGCCCTGAATGACTGACTGACGGATCCACTGATGGTGAGACCCGAAACTCGGAGGGAGTGTTCTTTGTATGACGTAGGCATCCGATAAGATACAAACTTTGTCTCCCGGTGAAAAAGGGAGACAAAGTTTGTATGAGACAATTCCTTATTGGTCCATTTTCGACTTTTACGCGAACGGAATGCTATGTCTTCAATAATTAGAGAAGCACCTTCGTATCTACATTCAAAAATTGCACAACAAAAACCATTTTTACTATTAAGTACTAAGCATTTATTTGCTTTTCATTATCATTGTATGTGTATTATTAAGCACAAAATGTCCCTTCTTCATTATTTGTCAGTGTTGCAATTATGCAAAATTTATCGTAAAATTACCCGATCGTCGAGCGTGTAATTGCGTCGACGCGAAACGTCCCGTTAATTTTCTCGTTACAACCGTCACTTAAGTGTGTACAAGCCCTAATGGTATACTTCGAGGAATATTAATGGGGAATTTTAAAATATAGCGTGTTTCGTCACCTTATGTAATTGTTTTTCGCACATTTTATTAATTAATAATATCAACAGAGGTGTTTTTATAACCGACTGGGCGAAAGGAGTGTTGTGTTTATCAGATACTTACCTACCATTGAAGCTGAATCAGCTCTTTTCCATCTAAAGGTTGCCTGGAAGAAATCGCTTTCAGCGATAACGCCGCTCTTTTGTGCAACTTATACTTGCTAGCTATTACTTTGCTTTGTGTATATGGTGTTCTATTTCTTCCTGTGTTGTACAAATAGAGTTGTATATCTATCTATTAATGTATGTTTGTTTGTTCCTTTGTGGCACTCTAGAGATCAAGCACGTGGACCGATATGATAAGTGGCACATCGTTAAATTTGCCATGCCAGCACGAGTGTCAAAGAGATAATATAAATTTTAAAAAATCATATTGGCAGATTTTGGTCACCATAACGTGGGGTCTAAGAAAATTTTGTTCTTCAAATCCTATTTTTAAAATTTCAAGTTTATAAATAGTTTTGTTTTTAGGCTCGTAAACAGTTAACCACAATCTAAGGATTGTGGTTAACTGTTCAGGATAAGTCCTTACTAATAATATAAATCCGAAAGTTTAAATGTTGTTTGTTTGATTCCTCTTCACGGTCAAACGACTGGATCGATTAATAGTTTAGGATGAGAAGTACATAGGATACTTTTAATTCCTAAATTACTATACTTCTATACTAATATTATAAAGGTATAGGATAAAAGAAAGATTTGTCTGTTTGTTTTTTGAATTGAAAAGATTCCGAAACTACTGGACCGATTTCAAAGAAACGTGATAATGAGGATACATTGATTCGTTGAGAGAGTTACGCGGTTTGAACTGCAAAGCCCAGCTTAGTTTATGATATACTAGCGACCCGCCCTGGCTTCGCACGGCTGTATTATGCATGTGTTATATCTAAAAACCTTCCTCGTTAATCACTCTATCTATTAAAAAAACCGGATCAAAATCCGTTGCGTAGTTTTAAAGATCTAAGCATACAAAGGCAAATAGGGACAGAGAAAGCGACTTTATTTTAATACTATGTAGTGATAGTGACTAGCGACCCGCCCCGGCTTCGCACGGCTGTATTATGCATGTATTATATCTAAAAACCTTCCTCGTTAATCACTCTATCTATTAAAAAAACCGCATCAAAATCCGTTGCGTAGTTTTAAAGATCTAAGCATACAAAGGCAAATAGGGACAGAGAAAGCGACTTTATTTTAATACTATGTAGTGATAGTGACTACCGACCCGCCCCGGCTTCGCACGGCTGTATTATGCATGTGTTATATCTAAAAACCTTCCTCGTTATTCACTCTATCTATTAAAAAAACCGGATCAAAATCCGTTGCGTAGTTTTAAAGATCTAAGCATACAAAGGCAAATAGGGACAGAGAAAGCGACTTTATTTTAATACTATGTAGTGATAGTGACTAGCGACCCGCCCCGGCTTCGCACGGCTGTATTATGCATGTATTATATCTAAAAACCTTCCTCGTTAATCACTCTATCTATTAAAAAAACCGCATCAAAATCCGTTGCGTAGTTTTAAAGATCTAAGCATACAAAGGGACATAGGGACGGCGAAAAGTGACTTTATTTTATACTATGTGATTCGTCATAAAAATATATTTTTATATCAAAATATCTTGCACCTACTCCATCTTAATCATCTTTCAGAGTTGATAATACCAGTTTTTAATAATAACATTGTCAATATCTGACGTATTATGAATTGATTAAGCGTGCGTCAATCGGTTCATTGCCTCGGGTGGTCACCTGTCAGCTGTCAGCCGCCATTAAATTGCATTCACGGAATATTTCAGTGACAATAATACATTTTAACCCGTAAGTTGGTGGCCACACTAAAATTTTGCTTTGGGAATATTGAGCTTTCTCCATTCAAATGCATTGATAGATTAATTCTTTATTGTATACGCTATTTTTTAAATATCAATATAAAAAAACCAAGTTTAAATATCAGTGTTATAAAGGGTGATCTTATTGCTCAAAGGGATCTCTTCCAGGCATCCTTTGGATGGGTAGGGTAAAGATAAGGTTTTCTATCAAAGAGGTTAGATTAGGCTACATTCTCTTTTTCAACATCCGTTACAAGTTATAACGTATGTATTGTATAACGTTACATTTGGTTTTTCCAAGTAATCCCATTTCCTTTCCATTTCTGACCGATTATATTACGTTAACATTCCTAGATTGTAGGTAGGTATGTAAATAAATAAATGTTATAGGACTTTGCAAACAACGCCACCTAGCCCCCAGCTAAGCAACTAGGCCTTTGTAATAGTGGCCAGATAACGTAAAATAATAATCCTAACTTATTGTTATAAATCAGAAAGTTTGTAAAAATTTGCCAGTTGTCTGCAATTTCTATAACTTTTTAAAATAAACGTCTTTCATTTCGGTCAGTAGAGGGTGTCACTTGTAAAAAGTAAATGTAGCAGAAATGATGTCACAAGACGTACCTACTATCATATTTTTACATTTCATAGGCTACGTCCCTAGTACAGCTCGATTTATTAGCATTTTCTATACTTTCGCAAAATTTATACTACTGTAACATTTCATACATTTTGTAGCACATAATATAAAAATTTAAACACCTCGCATTTAGTAGCAAATCATACACTTTTCGTTTGGTATTACCCGATTTTTTGGAGTATTCTACTTTGTTGTCCCACATTTTAACTTTATGTTAACCCAAGTCGCGGTGTTATACTAGTCACAATAAATGATCGGCAGGTGTACTATTCCATTACTCAAAACGATGGGAAATTCACATTGTCATTCATATGTCCAATCCCCTTTGTACTTAGTTTTAAACGCTTGTAGATACATACAGGCTGATATTTTTTACAGGCTTATTATTTTTATAACTTACTAGCTGTTGTCCGCGACTTCGTACGCGTGGTAGTTTTGTTTTATATACTTAAACCATCCTCTTGAATATAGAATAGAATTCATTTTGACTTCATTTGACGACCCAGTTGGCACAATGGTCACCATGCCGGACTGCCAAACACAGGGTCGCGGGTTTGATTCCCGCCTCAGACATGTATTTATGTTTAGATATTTGTCTGTGGTCTGGTTGTTTCTATGTATTATAAGTATATATTTACAAAAGAAAAGTATATAAGTAGTATATCCGTTGTCTAGCACCCATAACACAAGTCTAGTTACTTAGCTTGGGGCTAGATGACGATGTGTGGAATGTCCTGCAATATTTATTATTTAACTATTTTTCAACTATTTTTTTTGGCGGTTTTATTTTGTGGAGTTCGATATTTTAATGTTGTTACAAACATCATTTTCAATAAGACTAGAGTTTAGAGTAGAGTAGAGAGGCTACAAATTAAAAACAAAAACCATGATATAAATATCCCGTTTTACACTACCAAATAAAAGACAAGTACATGAGCCGATGATAATGCTTAAAATAGTCCCAACAGTTCACCACACTGGGCATACAATATTAAAATTAAAATTATTTATAAAATTGCAAAGATTAAATTCAATAAGTACATATTTTCAAACGCATTCTCAATATCTCTCTATCTATTAAAAAAACAACATCAAAATCCGTTGCGTACTTTTATAATATCTAAGCATAAAAAGGAAATACACACACATGTTTTATATCAGGTGGTGCAGTGACAAGCCCTAAACAGCCATGTATCAAAAGAGTTTTGTGTCGGATATGGGGTTATTGGGTTTGTTGTAGTATCCGATTTAGCGTCCGCTAGATATACAGGAAAAGTATTTTTTTTATCACAGTTGCTCATAAAGTGGATCTTATTAAACCGCTTTTAGGCTCACAATGCAACGTATTATACACGCGTGCGATAAAAAAAAATCCAACTAGTGCTAAAATAATACGCTATCCCGATAAGTCAAATACGTATCTTACTGCTAATGACATATTAGGTACATGAAACCTTCTTAATTTATCTTAGGTTATACTGTTTTGATGTATAGAAAAAAGGTACCATCAAAGAGTTTTTAAGCCTTGCTGGCTTAAAACTCTTTCTTGGTACCTTTTTTCTTCTTTTCAAAAGGTTGTCTCTAAAGTCTGATAACGTCTTTGAAAATATTTAAAAATTGAGTTTTGTGTTTATTTTGTTTTTTTCTTTTGGTAGGTACATAAATATATTTTTTCCTTACCATTATATTCTGTTTTTAACCGCCGACGCAAAAACAAATGAAATAACCCTAAAAAAATATTGTATGTCAGACGAGGCTGTTTAGGTTAAAAGTCTTTTGCCTAGCCTTTCGGGAGTGTAATTAACAAAAAATATTTAAACATAACCTAAAATTCTTAAAAACTTTTTATTATTTTAACAAGTCTTTTTTTTATTCGCAACTGTGATAAAAAACGTCGTACGATACACGTGTGGAAAGTTGATCATTCCATAGAGGCGGTTTATGACGCGCGAGCGGAACGCGAGCGTGGCAAAAGCCGAGATGTACTATTGTATGTACTATTGTACAATGTACTATTGTAGTGCACATTTTTTTTCTGCTGAATATATGTCGGCTGTGGAGTACATTTACGCAAAAAAAAAAAAAAAAAAACTTAATGTGAAAAACTTCCTGCAATTTCTAAATTATTGGGTATCTCAGTATTGATACACACAGTGACACGTAGGTATCTACCTTCATTTGAGCGCGCTATTAAACTCGCTGGCGCTAGTATTGTATCCATGGACTTCGTCGTTTTGTTAGAAACACTTAAATGGTTATAGCTCTGAGAGTTTTTGAGTTAGCTCCAAAATAAAAAACAGTTTCTTTATTTTAATGTGCTTAAAACATACCGAAATTTGTGCACTACAAAAATACTTTTCCTGTATATAGACCGGCCATTGCAGATCAGAAACCACAGGTGGATGTTCTGCGATTGGAACATAATCCGGTTGTGCGATTTTACAAAGTCGCTATTTCAATAGGTAGGTTACGGTAAAATTGCTATTATTTGAATGTTTTCAACTCAAGCAAGATTCAACTAAGGTCTTGCTTGAATTAATTAAGTATGAAGTCTTTCTACTTATGAATTTGTTAAATAAATTTTAATTGAATAAAACACTCCAAAAATAATAATTTTAGATCTCTACGGATTGTCTGCAATTTTGATTCCGACCGTACCTATAAAAAAACCTCTTGCTCTACCGAATTATAAAAAAATGTAGTTAAAACGAGTAAAAGTTTTACAAAAGTAGCTTAATTTATTTTATCTCACACACCCTGTAGCAACCGTCATAAGGTGCGTTTCACACGTGCGCCGCTCGGCGACATCGCGACATCGCCCTCAATTAATCAGTGTCGCGCGTCGCATCGTTGTCGCACCAAATTGCCTCATTGTTGCTTCAAATTGCTTTGACGAGGTGATTTTACGCTGCCTTATTGCAGCTTATTGCTTGTTTAGTGTGCCGGAAAAGTTTTGCGACAGTTAAGGGGTTAAGTTTAGTTCTGTTGACAGTATTATTGTTATTTATGGATGTTTAAAGTTGTAGTTGTTTTTGGTTTTCCCTCAATAAACAATTATGGGTATTTTTGACGTGACAACGTTTTATAAATTGGTTTGCCGGGTGACACTTCAAGAAACTGCGTTACGCTCCGCTGACGTTATGCGCTCACAATGAGAGCGAGTGAGAGGCACGCAGGCATGGTTAGCCCGCCTAAGAGCGAGAGAGACAGACATAAAAAGTGAAAGGCACGCGTCCCTTCCACTCGAGCACAGTTGTTGTCACGTAAAACTTTCGCCCGTATACCGACTTTACAGGCAACCAGTTTTTTTTTATCTCTATGTATGTCTAGAAACAAAGTCTTTCAAGATAACTCAAAGATATCTGAGTTTTTCTTAGAAAAGTACCTACTATCTAATGACTTTTTCTTTGTGCATTTCGAGAAGAGACATTTTACGAATATGTCCTTATTTGTGAGGGCAACTGCCTCTTAAATTAACCCCTTCTCTGCCACCCTTATCTAACTAGCGAATTTTGCTCGCACGCTCTTTTTTATTTGCCTCAAATTCAACGCAGGGGGCGATTATTGGTGATGTTTGGTCATGCGATCAAGCGGGAGAGACCAAAATGGCGGACTCTTGATTAGAAATGTGATTTTTAATTGCATGTTTTTGTCAATAGGTAGGTATAGGTAGGTACTACCCTACAAAATAAATTTTCCTTGCATACGAGTCACACTGTTTAACTTTAAAAAGAAGAGTCTAAAATAGGTCAGAAGAGTCTCTACTCCTTATTTGGTCACTTACAATAACTAAATTTTGTCATAAATACGTATGACGTAATAAGCCTTTATTGATAACAGATGTTGCAACTTCTTTGGGTTATCAAGTTTACAACTATTTTGCTTTAATTAAGACGGATATTTACGCTTGATATTTCGATACTACAAACTTAATTTTCACAAAACTGGAGTTTGTGGTTGGTTTTAATAGTTAGAGACGATCGTAGGTATCCACAAAATAAAAACTAAAAACATGGTAAAAATATACCGTTTTTTTTTTTTTTTTTTTTTTTTTTTTTTTTTTTTTTTTTTTTTTTTTTTTTTTTTTTTTTTAGACGATCTTATCCACAAAATAAAAACAAAAAATATGGTAAAAATATCCCGTTTTAAATATTTTTAAGTAAATATTTTTTATAATCCACAGACAATATAAGCTAGGACATTCTAGTCGTGCTAAAATACGAACACGCAAAACTGAGCCAAACAGGAAGTGGTAATAGCAAGCTGTGGGGCGCTCGGGCGATCGGAACCGGAAGTGCCCTGGCACAGGCCTCGGGGTGCGACGATAATATCGACTATTATCTGTCAAAATGTTGAATATCATACCTACTTTTTGTTAGTATTTCATGGTATTATCAAAGTATCACTTATTTTTAAAGTACTTTTTAATAATTCATGTAGTACGACCCACTAACCTAATAGGTAGGTAGATAATATCTAGGTCTTAAATTGCAGGCATATTTGTTTTTAGGGTTCCCTACCCAAAGTGTAAAAACGGGATCCTTTTAGATACCTATAAATACCTATTTCGGTACCTATATTTAGGTACTTATGTTCGATCGTCGTTTAATTCTGTTTCCATCTACAATAGGCACCTATAGATGGGTAGATATATTTTGGATCATCCCTACCCATAGATTTTACTCCGTCAATAATTATACATCTATCTTTAAGCGAATCTGTCATAATGTGCCAATCTGTCGTAAACCGAATAAACCTTATAGTAAGTACAATTTTTTTGTGGATCTTTTAAAAAAAAACCTAAATAATTTAGGCATGTTTTCGTAAAAAAATATGACATTTTTGGCAGAGTTTTTTTTCTTCGGTCACAGACCGAAGTTATGGCTGTGTCTGGCATAGTTGTTTAGTGACAAAACAGTGACATCTATGGGCATAAAAAAGCTCCAAAAAGCTTTCTCTCTATTCAACAGCTCGCTAGCTGGCTACGTAACAATACACGCAATAATCAATTCTACTGCGAACACAATACAGTTTAAAATTCAACAGTGAACCTCACCACGTGACCGCTACGGGCGTTGACCTCACAATGCGCCGTTGTCACCAGAATGTCATTGGGTGCTTGCGACGTCTCTGATTGGCTGGGAATGTCGCGGGCGTCGTGCGACATCTCTGATTGGTTAGAATTGTCACATAAAGGGCTGGGCTTGTGGCGGTGACGTTTTTTTATGAGCACGTGGGTTTGATAAGGTTGACAACAAAGACCTTCCAAATACCTTAATGAAAAAGCTACAGAAAAGCATTAAAAGCCCTTTAAAATGGTGGCTTTTGATAATATTGTACTATTGTACGTGTTGCTCCTATGTTTTTAACGTTTGACAGGTTAAAAAACTTCAAAAACTTGTCTCCAATAAAATGGTGAATTGATTGCAAAAAAAATTATATCTACAGGGTTATTGGTAATTATAGGTATAAGAAAGCGATTTAGTATTATTTCTGTGTACCTACCTTAATACCTACCTTAATAATCAGCTTTAATTCGAACTTTTTTTCGATGTGATTATTTCAATACAAAAGAGCGTTGTTCTATACGACTAAGCGAACAACTTTTGTTTTTCGACTTTGGATTTTTTAAATTAAATTTTGGTGTTAGGTATATGTACCTACCTATTTAGAGGAAACTCAGCTGTTTCTTGGAATTAAGAGGTCATTGACGTTAGTGGATGGGTACCTTTTACAACATCTGTCAAAACGCAATGTAAAATAACAAGATTTTAAACTCCACTGGACATAGTGTTAGTTTCCTTCAAACTTAAGCATCTACTTACATAGAAACTCCATCTAAGGTTGGTATAAACTCAAAGTAAAGGATGTAGCTTATTGTTAATCATTGTCCAAGTGTGAGAGCTAGGGGGGGGAGGTGTCGTTACGGACTGTGGGGGAGGGGAGGGCGGGAGGTATTGATCGCACGACCCCCGCCCCGGGCAACTCTCACCCGAAAATCGCACGTAAAAATTGCCATGTTACTTTATTCGTTCCATTTTAGAACATAGGTAGGTACTATACCTACCTACCTATCTAGGTATTTATAACTATATTGTAAACTAGATCGACGTTAATTTAAATCTACTTAGCATTATTATAAACCTTAGCCTCCTTATTCCAAAACGAGGTTTAAGGATAGTCCGAGATGTAGATTTAAACCTTAGATTTAGACACTGATTTACTCGTGAACTATAGTCTAAACAATATCCCTATGGGTTATATAATGGAACTATAGTTTAAACACTATCCTTAAAGATTATATAGAGATAGTGTTTAGACTTATAGCCTTATAGTTCACAAGTAAATCTGCTTAGCTTTTATCGCAGGCTTTGAGCGCGGCGACCGGATCAAGAGATTCCGTAACGAAAATAAAACCTAACACCCCCCACTCCGCCTACCATGTAGCTCGGCCGAGCGTTCGCTTAACGTGTATGTATATGGTACGACTGTACGAAGCTCGCACGATGCTATAGTTTTTTTCTAAATCTAAGGTTTAAATCCACATCTCAGACTATCCTTAAACCTCGTTTTGGAATAAGGGGGTAGTGGTTTCGCTGTGCTAGGTTAAGTACTGAATGTTTTTTAAGTTTCTTTTAAATGGTAATAAATGGCAAAAAAAAAGGTATTTGTTTACCACCGGGCTGTTTTCCGTAACTCTATTTAGAGGTTTAAGGATAGTCCAGATCTTTTTAGTTTTGTCCTTTTTGCGTGAGGATGAAGTAGGCTTGTGCAGCACCTACTACCTTCTTAGCTTAGTCATCCGTGTCCTGGAAAGAACTCGTCAATAATTCTGGAGACAACTAAGCCGCCAATTGCATCACGATGTTTTTCTTATGTTTTTCTTATCTTCGTTATGGCAAAGTCAATTGCAAGCATACATTATTCGTATAGGAAAAATCCATCGGTGCACGGTCGGACGGGATTCAAACCCATGACCAACAAAATTAAATATAAGTTACAAACAACAGTACCTAATTTCCCTTAAGTGATAACACTGTCCTTTGTGCCATTCATCCTAGAATGACACACACCCATATAACCATAAATAATAAATAAAAACAATAAATAAATATTACAGGACATTCCACATATCGCCATCTAGCCCCAAGCTAAGTAACTAGACTTGTGTTATGGGTGCTAGACAACGGATATACAACATGTATGTATATACTTTTCTTTTGTAAAATATTTGACATAGAAACAACCAGACCACAGACCAATATCTAAGCATAAATACTTGTCTGAGGCGGGAATCGAACCTGCAACCCTGTGTTTAGCAGTCCTGCAATTGGTGACCATTGCGCCAACTGAGTCGTCAAATATCGATTACAACAGTAATGAGTCAAGTTATGTCCTATTTTAGGTAACTGTGTAAGTAAGGTTGCCTAGAAGAGATTGCCCTTAAGCAATAACACTGTCTTTTGTGCCATTGATCATAAAATGGCACACACCCATATAGACATGGGGCCTCAATATATGGGTTATCTCCGGATCGGAAACTTTGTGTGATTGACCACAGTGGCCAATCACTGCAACGGCCAATTTAGTCCCCGAGATGCAATTAGGTACCCATCTCAATACACAATGCGCATTAAATCAATATTCTAAATTAAAAAACCCTCGCCGTTACAGTAACAGATGTTCCACGCGTCGCGTACGCGTATGTATGGCGGACAATAGGTTATTAACAATAAGCAGATGCGCAGACGCCACCTGAGCAGTGAGCAGAACGCACGCGCACACAAATCATTATGTTTAACTGTAATGACGCGGTTAAATACCGTATCGAAGGAAAGGATTTTTTTAAGTTTATATAAATGATTTAAATCATCAATCTTAAAAAATATTTAAATCTTTACCTCTAGTCATTTTGCGTTTTTGTTTTTTTGGTGCAACTAGCTGCGCCCCGCGGTTTCACTCGCGTAAGTACCGATCCCGTGGGAATATCGGAATAAAAAGTAGACTATGTGTTAATCCAGGTCTTCAGCTATTTAGGTACCGAGTTTCATCGCAATCGGTCCAGTAGTTTTTTGCGTGAAGAAGTAACAAACATACATACACACGCACACACACACACAAAGTTTCAAGTTTTATATAATATTAGTAGGATAGTAGGATAAAGTGTTTATATATCTATCTATCTATCTGTAGATGATTTTATACAGCGCTACTACCTTTAATTTAAGCTATTCAGGTTGCAAGAGCAATGTCGGACATGCAAAGACAATAACTCCTAGTTCAATATGACGTCAAGCAATCGATTCAGAACTAATTTAGAAAAAAAGGGGTCTTGAAAATCCTTTTTTATAGGTCGTATAGGTTATGGCTATTGAGAATTAAAAAAAAATATACGAAAATTTACGCGCAGATAGTGAAAGCGGCTGCGGGTAAAATTTCGTATAATTTTCCTATAGAGTTTTCGAGTGAAAATATGAGATCGTAAATTCCCCATAATCATGGTAATGTCACGATCTCATAAGACTAGTTTAAGGATAAAGAAAATATCAGGTAGGTATTTTTTAATCCCTTCAATTCGTTCTATTGGGGAGTAGGTTTATAGGAAAAGTCAGGGTGGAACTCGGTCTAATAAAGACATACGATTATAGATATTCATAAGTAAGGCAGGTAATTTTGTTTTGGAATATCTTTAGGATAGTTTTACAACACAATTATTATAATTCTGAAACTCATCTTCCACAAACGTTTGTCTGCCGAATGATTTATTTTATTATCAATATCCTATCAAATTAAATTCTATATTTATTAAAATTACCTATTTCTCTCTATTAAGTTAGGAGCACGATAAAATGTATCCTTATGGGACAACTAATAGTAATGAAACTATCTCGCAAGACATTCTATTGAGAGGTATGACAATGAATTTATACATCCCCTCGAGACACAAAAGGATCCGTTAGACGCGTTAATATCGCTCTACTATAAACCTCTAATATCACTATAGCCTGTCTATTTTATGTTTTTTGTGTGCTGATAACTCCGAAAATTTCGAATGTCACGCCTCGTTCATCGCCAGCCGCGGGAAAATAAATGATTAAGTTCTTTTTTTATTTGAAGCGCCGGAAAAAAAGATTATTTAAAAAGGTCTGGATGCGATCAAGTATAGAGCCAATTTAAGATGAAGTCGCAGGAATGCAAGGTGTTGAGGTTTCTTTATGTTTGTTGTAAGGTATTATGTCAAGCCATCAAGCCGCAAAATAACAGCAGTTCTGGGCCACTGCTTCAGCTACTTCGAACCAAAGCAGCCATTCTTAGCCACATCGTCTACTTCTAGCTACAACAGCGAATTCTGGTCGCAGCAGCCATTACTGACTACAGTTTTAGACACAGTACTTCTAAGCAACGCAGCCACTTCTAGCCAAAGCATCTATTTCTGGCCACAGCAGCCACTGTTAGCCACTAAGTAGGTATAGCTACTCTATGCCACTTTAATATTCACTTCAAGACACAGCTGCCACTTCTGACCACAGCAGTCACTTTAAGCCACAGCAGTCACTTCTAGCCACAGCAATCACTTTTGACCACTAACTTTTTTGAAGTGAAAACTTCTTTAGCGGCGTTGAGCACTTTTTCTGTAATGGGTATAAAATCTTAAACTCGCGTCAGGACACGTGACCTGATCGAAAAAGCGTACGACGGATGGAGAGTAGACAGCTATCCCCTCTCTACGGCGGGCGCGGCGAAAATGTATGCCTGGGCCTACTGTTTTTAATTTGGCTGTGAGTGTATTAAGACGTACATATGGTATTTTTTAACGGACGACTATTGACGGACGACAAATGTCGGACGACTATTGACGGACGACTATTGACGGACGACAAATGTCGGACGACTATTTGTCGGACGACTATTGACGGACGACAAATGTCGGACGACAATTTGTTGGACGACAAATGTCGGACGACTATTTGTTGGACGACAAATGTCGGACGACTATTTGTCGTCCGACTATTTTTTTTTTTTCATCTAAAACTCTTTTTGCGTATGTTCTCGCGACATATGAGATTTTACACAGATATACAGTTTTCACTTCTGCCTGCACTCCCGGAGTGCGCTGTTTTTTTTTTGATGAAATTCTGTGGGTGTGAATTTGGACTAAATCGCCCAGACTTGAGCTTGAGGCAATTTTGATCGCACCCGGGCCCTTTTATTCCAAAAAAACGTTCCGTTATATCCTTATTTAATGAAAGGATGCGTTCCGTACACCCACATTGCGTTCCTTTATGTTTTATAATATTGTTTTGTCATCGAAATACCGGACATAATCGAATATTCGACAAACAATATGGGATGAAATTGGTTCCTTTATTGATCCGCCTTTTATAGTGTCGGGTTATTAATGTTCTACGTTTGTTGAGAATTAAGCTTGGTGTTGGTTAGTTGTTTAGGTAATTTACCTTCTTTAGATAGTAAGGAAGTTCTATGAATTAAGACTTTGAGCTTTCAATAAATGAATTAAATTGGAACAGATCATTTATTCGTGGGGGTCGTAGATAAACTTTACAGATTTTTATTAAAAATTGACCAAGGTTAATAATGTAATTGTCGCAGAGATATTTACCACTAGGCCGGTCATGGGTTCAAACCGACGATCGGCCAAAAAAAATTCAAAAAAAAAAAAAAACGGCCGAATTTTTCTAACAAATTTATGTGCGCAACTAGCGCACTAACATTGCTCTTACGGTGAAGGAAAACATCGTGATGGCGAGTTCTTTCTTCTGGATTTGGTCGACTTTTCTGAAAGGATGGTATAGGTTATGGGTAAGCCGTAAGTAATCCGGGTAAGTAATCACTCTATCTATTTAAAAAAACGCATCAAAATCCGTTGCGTAATTTTACAGATCTAAGCATACATAGGGACAGACAGCGGAAAGCGACTTTGTTTTACACTATGTAGTGATTATAACCGTAACACAGAAGTTTTAAAGCAGTTGACTCATTCTCAAAGTTGTCGGTCCCAAAGCGCCCGTGGCCCGAAACAAGGCACATAATTACAGAGATCACTTTTACGAATGTAAATGCACTGGAGTGGTACCTCATCATAAATCATGTTGCGGTCATCTACCGCCTGCGGCTCTGCCGACGTTGAACATCCCAACCAGTACAAAAAGACCTTTCAATTCACTAAACAACTTAACTTACAACCGTCTTTTAAAACTGGCTGTAGCTTCAAATGTATATCAACTGAATACTTAAACCAAGTTATATTTACCGACGG
Source organism: Idaea aversata (assembly GCA_907269075.1). Classification (NCBI taxonomy): domain Eukaryota; kingdom Metazoa; phylum Arthropoda; class Insecta; order Lepidoptera; family Geometridae; genus Idaea; species Idaea aversata. The sequence goes on along the minus strand of OU026097.1, from coordinate 11,619,546 downwards.
ATTTTTACGGAACTAAATATTTGTTCGGTGATTTCTTTTAAAGTTTACACGTTATGTCTTTGACGATTGAAAAAATAAGTTTGTGAGATAGTATTGTAGGAGAGTTCCTTTTTTTTAAATCGCGGCGGGCGCGCCTGACAGATGTGGTAATGTTACCATGTGCTATTTGATAGGGTAGTTTAATAAAAATATAGTTTTAACCGCAAGCGTTTAGGTAAATATGATATTGATTTTTGCCTTGTAAGAATCCAATTAGTTTTGAAACTATATCTAAGAGGGGTACAATACAAATCATTATTTAAAAAAAAACATACTTAAACACTATAATTAACAATTAACCTATTATTGGGTCAGGACTCGGGCGTCACAAACACAGGAATAAAAAAAACCTGAAAACTAAAATTAAATAGTGAAAAATAATCTATTTCTGGTCACCAAGACTGCAGATAACTTAAACATACTTACTTGGAAGTCGGACTAGGTCCGTTAAAAGTCATTTTTTTTTAAATTTGTTATTTACTTTATCATTTTTCAAACGCGACGAATGGGACCCTCTTCCTTTTTTGATAATAATATTATATAAAAGAATAAATATATTTACCTATTTATTTTTGACTGTAACTTTGGGGTTAAAATTAAGGTGTAAAGGTAATATAAAGGACGCAGCTGCAATAGAGACATGAAAATATCTGTTATATAAACCAAAAATGTCTCCTTTTTATCAGATTTAAAAAAAGAAGGGGGTTCTAAATTCGAATAGGTATTTTTTTACCGAAATAAACTTAATTATTAAATGAGATCGGATTAGCAACATCCATTATAAATAATGAAGTAATTGTCCTTCTCTACTCATGTGGTATTGCCGGTAATATCCTACTGACCGATTTACACATGTCAAAATTTTTAAACCTTTCAATTTACTAAAGTAGAGTTCGCAAATTTTTTTTACTAAAAACCAAAAGCACTAAATTCTGAGACATCATCATTCGCTCTGGTTTGATTGAATTCGATTTTTATTCAAAGAAATTAAATTCCAAGAAATCCTTTACTCGTTTACCCTCAAAACGTCTACTATAACTTGACCTGCTAAGATCAATACAATGCAAACTCTTCCTTATTAATTTACTTTAAGATTACCGAATAAAAGTTCAACGTATTTTGGTTCAATATTTACAACTCTTGAAGTTAATTGTGATCCTGTGTCGCGGCTCCTTCTAATTAAGTCTTTGCCACATAAAATGGAATATAATGACAACATTTTTATTACTAGATGGCTCAATTTGAATTAATTGGGGTTTATTTTTGGTAAGATCCGTAAAAGGGGTTTCGGAGAATACATCATATAGGTAGTGTTTTCATAAATGGGATTTGTGATAATATTATGGTAGTTAAGTATATAATCTCTACTAGTAATAACATAAAATGGAATGTTTATTTGCTGTTTCTTTAAAACGGCTGAATTCGATGATACATTTTGGAGGTACAGTCTTTTAATAATGTATTTAATCTGAAGGAAAAGATGAACTTAGACCACTTAAACCTTTTTTAAGACTATTTCAAGTGATCATGTGTATGTAAATACATAAGCATTGAAAGAAATAAAGAAATTTGAATTTGAAATTTGAAACCTATTTTTTTGCGGGTAAAACCATTTTTAGAAAAACATTATAAAATAAAAAATATCGGAAATTACTTTTGTTAAAAGTTAATTAGTACAAAGATACATTGTAGCAAATCAAAAACAGTCAAAGTACTTTATTATTTATGCAAGTAGCATATTCATAAAGTCTGTAAACTACAAGTAACGCCATCTATGCATTTATAGATGAACTAACACACTAAATAATTGTAAGACAATAATTTTTATTATTTTAAAATTTGTATTTTGAATAAATTGGTAAATGGGTGAAATATGTATAACAAAAATAATCGGATTTTTGTTAGTTTTATTTATCTTGTCGGGGATTATAAGTACCTAAGTAGTTTAATGTCAGTAGAAAAACAAATTCTAATGAGGCGTTGCGGATTCTTATTAGAAAATATTTTTATGTCGTATCACACACCTCTCATTTTAGAGCAATAGGACCTTACTCAGTTTACCTACCTTTTTTGTATATTGCAAAAATAAAAGAGTTAAGTTACATATTTATCTGTATTTAAAACAAAATTATATACTAATAGTCAATAGTCAATGGTAGTCAATAGTCAATAGTGATATTCGAAAGTTCTGAAACTAACCTAATGATAAGTAGGTACTTACTAATACTCATGTATTTTAGTAAGACACAGTAAGTGGACTTATGTCTTTTATAAGTAAACTAGCGACCCGTCCCGGCTTCGCACGGCTATATTATGTATGTATTATACATATAAACCTTCCTCTTGAATCACTCTATCTATTAAAAAAAACCGCATCAAAATCCGTTGCGTAGTTTTTAAGATCTAAGCATACAAAGGGAAATAGGGACAGAGAAAGCGACTTTATTTTATACTATGTATTGATACTTATAAACCTTCTTCTTGAATCACTCTATCTATTTAAAAAAACCGCATCAAAATCCGTTGCGTAGTTTTTAAGATCTAAGCATACAAAGGGAAATAGGGACAGAAAAAGCGACTTTGTTTTATACTATATTGTAGTGATGATAAATTCTATAAAACTAAACATTACTCAGCAAAACTTAAAGACAGCTTTTAAGCACAACCCCAAAAAGTTATTTCATGCAAAATTAAAGTTTTTCTTCACATTTTTCCTCACCATACTTCAAAAGTCTTTTATTGAAACCTTTTTTGCTAACGGTCCTTCAACACCTTGGTGACAGATGATATAAAATAACATTTTGGTTCCATTTTTGTTTATTTTGAACCTTAGCGGTTTAATTTTAAGATTCAAAATAAAAGATATAATTTGAGGAAGGAATTTAGCAATGTCATCTATCCAAATCGAATGTCAAGGAAATTGGGAGGTTTTTGTTATTTTTTAAAGGTCGCAAACTAAACAAGGTTTTTGACACTTTTTCAATAATATATATTTTAAAAATCTACCTACGCTAAATAAATATTTTTTAATTATCAAGTAACATACACTTAAATTTACGTTTTTACAATAAATGTTTAAATAAAAATCAAATGACATAGGTTTTTCTGTTATAGGTCTTATTTGTGCACTGGATATAAATGGAACAGAGCACTGCAAGGTATGGATATGCTTTTCACAATTATTATTTGAAACTCGATCTAAGCTTTCTGTCAAAAATGTATGGAAATGTAAGGTTGACTTGCACACTTAAGAATCACTACATAGTATAAAACAAAGTCGCTTTTTCTGTCCCTATTTCCCTTTGACCGCTTAGATCTTTAAAACTACGCAACGGATTTTGATGCGGTTTTTTTTAATAGATAGAGTGATTCAAGAAAAAGGTTTATATGTATAATACATGCATAATATAGCCGTGCGAAGCCGGAGCGGGTCGCTAGTAACTTATAATCTTTTCCCTTTTTCGGTATAGTGTATCTAATTTGATAAATAGAGAAATTATGATAATATCACATTAATGAGGTTATATCTGCATTGGATTTGAGCAACTCCTTTAGAAAAGTTTACATTAGGTACCTTATAAAAAAACCGATAGGTGTCAAAAGATGACTAATGGACGAAATCAATAACCTACGAGTATGTAGACTATCCGGGGTTATGGTGTAATTTTTCAGACATTTATTTCCTATGATGAAACTGTCGAAAAAATGTTAGTTTAACTCTTGGTAGCTGATAGATATATTATTACTTAAACACCAGTCGCGCGTCCGAGCTGACACGCACAATATTTTCCATATTTTTCACTACCCATAACACCACACTATGCCATACATTATTTAAAAAAAAATGGTTGTCTGTAAAGTCTGTTTACGGACGATAATTTTACGTGATAACGTCATAAGAAAACATTGATGGTACATGGCAACGATAAAACGTTGCTATAGTTACCTTGTCAACTATCAAAGTATCGTTGGCTCAGAGACAGAATACATGGGCCGCTGGGAAAGGAGGCGCGGGCGGCGGCGGTGGCGGTGGAGGTGGCGGCGGGGGTCGATGAGGCGTTCCAGTAACGACGCGTGACGTCACACTTTTTTGAACTTGCAGGTGTTCACCAATTTATAAAACGTTATCACGTCAAAACTCAGTCGCAACGAAGTAATAATTATCTAAAAATCCGACATAACACATCCCAAAGGTTGGATGATACGACAAACGGAACAAAGTCGCCGCTTCATCAACTCGGATGACCGACAGAAATGCCACTTTTTGTGACACAAATGACACTGTACTAACTCTTTGTTAATCTGCGACCCTATTGTCATTGAAGGGCTCAATTATGGTGCCCTTAATGACGTTGATTAGAAGATTGTCGGATTTTTTGAGAATTGATTTTTGATGATTTTCGTTGTGAAAGGTGTGACCAATATGGTTTTGAACCGACTTAAGGTGAAAGGGTAACGGCGCTCTCTCCATACAAACGTAGTCGACTGTTTCCTCCCTGGATAATGACACTAGCATAAATATTATCATAGAAATTAATATTAATAAAATTAAAAAATAATAAAAAACAAAAAATAGGGGCATGGTCATGGCAGTTATAAGTTTTATGCACCAAAAATATTTGTTTAGTGTCACTATCCAGGGAGAAAACAGTCGACTACGTTTGTAATAGTTTGTATGGAAAAAGCCCCCGGTACCTTTCCTCTTAAAAATAGGAGGAGGTTCTTGATTCGACGCGTATAGGTTTAATATTCAATTAGGTAAAATCTGTGTTAATGAAATTCTCGTGTCACGGTGTTAGTTACCAAACTTCTCCGTAACAGCTAAACCTATTTGTATGAAATTTTTTGTCTGAGAATCGAACATCTATTTTTTTTGTAGGCAAAACAACGTATGCCGGAACTGTTAGTATAGTACCTATTATACAGGGTTATTGGAAATTATACTAGCAAGCCGTTGAGGGCTACTTCTGTGCACCTTAACAAACAAGTTTTGTTCTACGACTTTTGGAAATTCGAACATTTTATTGAAAATTTTGAGGTTAGGTTTACCTGAAAATCAGCTGTTCCTTACACGGAGAGGTCATTAACCTTAAAATTTTGCTTATTTTTTAAGTTTTATCTACTGTCCTTAGTCTGAATGACCTTTGTTTTAAAAAATCAGCTGTTTTTCGAATTAACATAACCTCAAAATTTTCATTTTTTTTTTCGAATTTCCAATAGTCGTAGAACAAAAGTTGTTTGTTAAGGTGCACAGCTTGATAGTATAATTTCCAATAACCCTGTATAAATATTATCGTTTTAAAATGTTTTTGCGTCAAAGTAAAGTTAGCCAATCCTACTAATATTATAAATGTGAAAGTTTGTGTGTGTGTGTGCGTGTGTGTGTATGTATGTTTGTTACTCCTTCACGCAAAAACTACTGGACCGATTGCGATGAAACTCGGCATGTAGATAGTAATCAATAATTATAAACACCACAGACAAATATCTAAGCATAAATACTTGTCTAAGGCGGGAATCGAACCCGCAACCCTGTGTTTGGCAGTCCGGCATGGTGACTTGTGCCAACTGGGTCGTCACATACCTACTTTGAGTCATTGGGAGTAACTTTAAACTACTTTTTTCCCGAAATTTTCACGGGAGCGGGAGTTACGAGGGTGAAACCACGCAGCACTATTAGTATTTAAAAAAAAAATCATTAAAAATGTCATTGGCATAATGTGAATTGTGATCGTCTTAAAAAGTTCATTTGCATCGCAATTAAAAAGACAGCCATTCAAGGCGCGTCAAATCGCGGCATTTAGTCGCCGCGCCGCCACCCACGTGACTAAATACTAAATTAACCATCTCTGACGGACGTCGGTGTCAAGTTGTCACTCTGTCACGCGGATTGAAAGCATTAACCGGGACTTTCACCCGGTATTGGGTGACCGGTATAATATTAATCGAATTTTGTTTATTTTTACAAATTCACGTTTGGCAAGTGCTGTGTCGTGTTATTAATGTCGCTGCGGTTAATTTAATTTTAACACACTAAGAAGTTGAAATTATTGATTTAAATATTTTAAAATGAAAAATGCGTCTTCAAAAATTTAGCTCAACGTTACGAGTTCGAGTCTCGTCAACTGAAATGAGATTCGAACTCGCAACACCCCTGATTACCGCCCAGGTGCGCTTACCAATTACGCCACTCAGTCAAGTACCGTCATAGTTGAATTTAAGAATCGCATTAACCTCTTGAAATTATGTTTTATTAGACGAATTTTCATAACATACAAACCCGAATCTTAACCATCTAGTTATGATTCGGGTTTATAATTTAAACTACATGGGTATTGTAGCACGGACTATAAAAAAGTAACTGAGACTGATTAAAATGTTCATAATTAAACTATTTTAACGGATAATTGCGTTTATTTTGTTTTCTATTCAAACCTAATGTTTCGAGAACTTTACAATTCTCATAGTCATATGCAGAGGTGACATTTGTCTTATAATATGTTTTAATATTGTTAAACTACCATATTATTTAATTTAACAAAACATTCCTTTTAATATACTTACCCCCGAATACTGAAAGGCGACTTAATCTTAAGTGGCGTTTAAATTGACGTTAAGTGTATGCTTTCTATTGAAGCCTACACTTAAATTTCAATTTAGGCGCCACTTAAGATTAAGTAGCCTTTCAGTATTCGGGGGTTAGGTACGCAAAATTGGCTAAAGGCAAAATTGGCTAAGGCCTAAAATATTGCAGCTGTTGTTTGCTGGGCTTTAGATTCACTCACGACGACTCAGTTGGCACAATGGTCACCATGCCGAACTGCCAAACACAGGGTTGCGGGTTCGATTCCCGCCTCAGACAAGTATTTAAGATATTTGTCTGTGGTCTGGTTGATTCTATGTATTATAAGTATACTAGCGACCCGCCCCGGCTTCGCACGGCTATATTATGCATGTATTATACATATGAACCTTCCTCTTGAATCTCTCTATTTATTAAAAAAAATCGCATCAAAATCCGTTGCGTATTATAGTTTTAAAGATTTAAGCATACATAGGGATATAGGGACAGAGAAAGCGACTTTGTTTTATACTATGTAGTGACACATAGTCACTTCATAGTATAAGTGATAATGCAATGATAAATAAAACCAAAATCATAAACGTTAATTATAATAGGTACTTACCTACAATTCCTAAATTGAATATATTCAAAGCTTCATAAAGCAACTACAAAATTCCAATCTACTATCCGTCACCTTTGCTCACGCTCCCATCTATTCGAGATTAAAAAATTAAAATTATAAAATGTATAAAAAGCACAAAGGTCGGCCGGCGCGCGGCGCCCGTGTCCCGCTGGCGAACTGCTTTTTAAACGCCCTCCCCCGCTGGCATGCATGGACAGCCTTACATACAGGGTGGCTCCACTTATTAAAATCATCTATACATATAAAATCCTTTGTCCTGACTGACTGACGGATCAACGCACAGCCTAGACCACTGATCTTAGAGATCTGAAACTTGGAGGGTGTGTTCTTTGTATGACGTAGGCATTCGATAAGAAAGGATTTTCCGAAATTCTACCCCTAAAGGGGTGAAAAAGGCAAAGTTTGTACGGGACAACGTTATCCTTGGTCCATTTTCGACTTTTACGCGGATGAAGTCGCGGGCAAAAGCTAGTCTTTCTATATAGGTCCACCCGTTCCTGAGAATATCGGTGGTGACACACGAACAGACGGACACGAGAGTGATCTTAAAAAGCCCTTTAAGATCACTAAGCGAAAAAAGGAAGTCTCCTTTTTAAGCTTTTGCGGTTAAGAACACTAAAAAGCTTTGGAGGTAATACAGTGTAGGTACGGTCAGCTGCATAATTGCTGACCCACCGTAGAGCTCCAAAACGGTTTTTATAAGAATGTTTTCAACACAAGCAAGATTCTAGACACCTGCTTTAGGTGAAGTTAAAAGTCTTCTAACTCATCAATAATCAAACAAAAATTATTAGAATGCAAACATTCCAATAATTGTAATTTTCGAACTCTACTGAAGGCTGCAATTATGCAGCCGACTGTACATATATTTCGATTTAATTGTCAATCAAGTTTGCACACAAAATTGTTTTGATGCTAATTTTAAATTTTTAAGAAGTGTTTTACTTTCCGTTATATGCACAACTCAAGCCAACTTTATTTATGTCTATGTTAGTAACAAAATAAATTTATGTATATCACTACATAGTATCAAACAAAGTCGCTTTCTCTGTCCCTATATCCCTATGTAATAATCTTTAAAACTACGCAACGGATTTTGATGCGGTTTTTTTTAATAGATAGAGTGATTCAAGAGGAAGGTTTATATGTATAATACATGCATAATATAGCCGTGCGAAGCCGGAGCGGGTAGCTAGTCTTTAATAATTTTCTACTCGATACAGTCAAATATAATACACCTACCTCATTATATCAGCCATAGGATGACTACTGCTACGGCTATCAGTTATATTACTAGAAGGTATCATCTACTTAAAAAACCTAAAATTTTAATATTTCATAACTTCATATCAGTCCATATTTTGGGAAACTAAAGGGACAGGTCTATAAAACCATCATTAGACCTGTCCTTTTGTATGGTAGTGAGGCGTGGCCGGTGCTTGAGCGACATAAGCAGGAGCTGCGTTTCACGTAGATGAAGATGTTGCGCTGGATGTGTGGATTCGCGAAAGGATTCATGTCCGAGACATTGACCGCTGGTACGGTCACGTCTTGCGAAAACCGGCTAGTTACGTAGGGAACAAATGTCTTGCCATGGCGCCTCCGCCGGGTCGTGGCAGACTGGGTAGACCCTAGAAGTGCTGGCTTGACGTTGTAAAGGGTGATATGCGTGCAAATGAATTTACTAACCAGGATGCCGAAGATCGTGCGAAGTGGAGGCGTAAAAGTAGGAAAGCGGACCCCGGGCTCCCGAGAGATATGCAACCGGGAACATCGCTCGGATGATGATGATGATGATGAGTTCATACTTTGGGAGTTTTCTGCCTTAGAAACTTTGTAGGTACTTACCTAATCCTTTATATTATTATTTAGTACAATCTTAGTCTAAAATCATGTTAATTAATTATTAAAAAACCCAACACCCTGTACCTAAACCGATTAAGTAGAGCCATCCATATCCGATCCCATAATCTACCATTTTGTCTCGGCACATTCGCCGTTTTTGTCACCCAATGAAGAAATACTATTGTTAGCCTATTGTTGGCCACACCATCATTTGTTACGGGTGACACGCCAACCGAGTTATTCGATAATCGAATAAGAATCGAATCATAATCGATACATTAGTAATCGAGTCCGAGATTGCGTCGGTGCCTTTGTAATTTTTTTCATTATTATCCTTTTGTAAAAGATGTCAGGTTGCCCTTTTTTCTGCATTAAAGAAATATTAGCAATAATTTACCACATGAGTTAGCGACCTCTTCAAATCTATGCCGCTCTTTACATGCTCCAATCGGTTAAAGAAAATGGATATCTACATGCACACTAATTTTATAAAGAGACTAGCGACCCGCCCCGGCTTCGCACGGCTATATTATGCATGTATTATACATATAAACCTTCCTCTTGAATCACTCTATCTATTAAAAAAAACCGCATCAAAATCCGTTGCGTAGTTTTAAAGATCTAAGCATACAAAGGGACATAGGGACGGCGAAAAGTGACTTTATTTTATACTATGTAGTGTTTATTTTTTTTGTATTCTGTTTGTAACGAATAGGCTCCGAAACTAGTGTACCGATTTTGATAAAACTTAGTATGAAAATAGATTAATTCATTGGGAGTAACATAGACTTTTTATCCCGATATCTAAACGGGATCGGGTAACATAGGCTACTTTTTATCCCGATATCTAAACGGGATCGGGTAGCATAGGCTACTTTTTATCCCGATATCTAAACGGGATCGGGTAACATAGGCTACTTTTTATCCCGATATCTAAACGAGATCGGGTAACATAGGCTACTTTTTATCCCGATATCTTAACGGGATCGGGTAACATAGGCTACTTTTTATCCCGATAACTAAACGAGATCGGGTAACATAGGCTACTTTTTAAACCCGATATCTAAACGGGATCGGGTAACATAGGCTACTTTTTATCCCGATATCTAAAAGGGATCGGGTAACATAGGCTACTTTTTAAACCCGATATCTAAACGGGATCGGGTAACATAGGCTACTTTTTATCCCGATATCTAAACGAGATCGGGTAACATAGGCTACTTTTTAAACCCGATATCTAAACGGGATCGGGTAACATAGGCTACTTTTTATCCCGATATCTAAACGGGATCGGGTAACATAGGCTACTTTTTAAACCCGATATCTAAACGGGATAGGGTAACATAGGCTACTTCTTAAACCCGATATCTAAACGGGATCGGGTAACATAGGCTACTTTTTATCCCGATATCTTAACGGGATCGGGTAACATAGGCTACTTTTTATCCCGATATCTAAACGGGATCGGGTAACATAGGCTACTTTTTATCCCGATATCTAAACGGGATCGGGTAACATAGGCTACTTTTTATCCCGATATCTAAACAAGATCGGGTAACATAGGCTACTTTTTATCCCCACGGGATCGGGAGTTACGCGGGTGAAACCGCAGAGCGCTGTTAGTATTCTATTAAAAGATATCAATGTATCCTCATACCAAGTTTCAACAAAATCGTACCAGTAGTTTCAGAGCCTATTTGTTACAAACAAAAAAACTTTCCTCTTTATTATATACTAGCGACCCGCCCCGGCTTCGCACAGCTATATTATGCATGTATTACACAAATAAACCTTCCTCTTGAATCACTCTATCTATTAAAAAAAACCGCATCAAAATCCGTTGCGTAGTTTTAAAAATTTAAGCATACATAGGGATATAGGGACAGAGAAAGCCCTATCACATAATATATCCATTTTTGTAAAAGTGTAGATGTAGTAGGTAGGTACATTACATGTAGTACATTTACATAGTACATGTAGTACATTAGATAGAATTTTAACAGGTAAAACCGCATAGCGTAACTAGTAATTATAGGAGAAAAATCTTGTATTTCGTTTAAGTAAATGACGTCCGGAAATAATTTGAAAAACAAAGCACTTGGGTGACCACGCCTGCTGAAGTTTGTCGGCGTGTACGCATACTGTTCCCACGTTTTGGTAGGGTGACCTAGAATTTTGATTATTATTGACTATTATTTAAAAAAAGTGTCTGCTACTCCCAATGAATTAATGTATCCTCATACCAAGTTTTATCAAAATCGATATAGTAGTTTCGGAGCCTATTCAATTCAAACAAACAAATCTTTCCTCTTTTTAATATAAGTATGGATAGTTCGCAACTTCTTACGCGAATTATTTTTGAAGTTATACTTCTTTAGGCGCGTTATGAAAAAATGATGAGAGTGAAATTTTACAAAAGCGTCACACAAAATTCTCATGTCACACAAAATTCTCACGTCACACAAAATTCTCACGTCGTTTTAAAAATTCTCTCTTACCGGACGCTACGTTATAATGATAATTATTATGACTCTACAATTAATGCAGTTCCTTTTTTTCCGTCCAACCTAATCAAACAAACTATGTTAGTTATTTTATAGATACAGTCGGCAATTTAGTTGCAGATCCATCGTAGAGTTTTTAAATTGGTATTCTTAGAATGTTTTCAACTCGAGCACGTGTTTGAGGCCCTGTTTGAGTTGAAGGACTTACTTAAAGTCCTACTTGAGTTCAAAACATTTTAATAATAACTATTTTAGAACTCTTCAGAGGGTCTGCACTTTTGTTGCCTGATTGTCCAAGCTGGGGCAGTACGGATCGTTGCCGTACCTCTTAAACAAAATGATCAAAATTATTTCCTAAATTAATGATCCCATAGTCACCCTAGCAGGGAGCTGGTAACGCGATGGGCGTCACCAAAACCACGTCGTCAATTTACTCTGTCTCGGTTAATAATTATCTAGATTTGACATTAGCAGGACTGACCGCCTGTTCTTAATTAAAATTAGTAAAGTTCATTATAAAGATTATGGGTTCAGAATAACCGGGTTCTGACCAGGTTTTAATTCTGAAAACCTTCTAAAACAACAAAAAAAACCCTATGTGTGACAAGTTAAAATATTTTCATGAATATTACTCTTCTTTTTGTGTCAAAGTACAGCTTGTAGTTGCTTATCTGTGCAATTGCTAATCTGTCCAGCTGGACAGATTAGCAATTGCACAGATAAGCAACTACTAACGATAGTAGGTACGATAGTAGTAACTGGACAGAGTCTTAGCTAAGACTCTGTCCATTGTAGCATTCGTACCTGTAGCATTCGGACCTCATCTTCAACCGACAAAGGAAAACGTAGGAGTTTCTGAAGTCGTATTCCTATATTTTATTATTTTAGGGTTTCGTACCTCAAAAGGTAAAAAAGGAACCCCCCCCCCCTTATAAGATCACTTTCTTGTCCGTCTGTCCGTGTGTCACCACCGATTTTTATATGCAGGTATCATCATCATCCGAGCGATGTTCCCGGTTGCATCCCTCTCGGGAGCCCGGGGTCCGCTTTCCTACTTTTACGCCTCCACTTCGCACAACCTTCGGCATCCTGGGTTGTAAGGCCATATGCACGCATATCACCCTTTACGACGTCAAGCCAGCACTTCTTGGGTCTACCCAGTCTGCCACGACCCGGCGGAGGCGCCATGGCAAGACATTTGTTCCCCACGTAACTAGCCGGTTTTCGCAAGACGTGGCCGTATCAGCGTAAGCGACATTCTTGCAATGCACTACTGCAATGTCTCGGACATGAAGGCTGCCCCGGATTTTTATATGCAGGTATGGTCACGCATTTCTTTTTACAGACTAGTTCGATTTTGATAATTTTAATTGTGTATTCTAGGCTTTTCTCGACTTAGGTAAATTAACTATTTTGGGTAAGTTTTGGGGTACCAACCTATACCTAACCGGGATTACCAGGGTTTCTGTTATACAATGCATGTGTGTTATAAACCACTACCATCAACTCTAGATCTACGCATCCTAGCGAGTGCGCAGCTCAAATATTTATTTATTTTTACCGAAATAGAAACCGAACGGTCGTCCGCGTCGTCCGCACGACTTTAGAGAACGCCCTCCGTGTCCGCCGTGAGCAATTTCACAGGAATCCGATACTTGGTTTATGTCTTAATGGAGTCGTCAAGACGTTGGTACTTTCAGTTTTAGAATGGGTAACAGTTTGATACAGGTTTGTTTGATTGTTAGTTTTAGGAAGTAGCAAAGATGAGCGATGATGGACTGCAAACTTGAGGTTTGAGGCTTATAGATGTAGCTGAAGCTAAGATTAACTCAGGGCAGGATCTTTAATTATATTATTTAAAAAATGTATTATAAATAAATACAAATAATGTTTTTGACCGTGATAGCTGTTGTTAGAAATGATTTTAATAGGTAAATTTAAACCCGAAGGTCGAAGTCGCTGGCAAAATCTGATTAAAATCATATTTTCTGGCGTTAACACTATAGGTAATTTACTAAGACGTAGGAAAAGAGGAAAACCACAAAAATATAAAATAATGCTGATTCCCAAAAGGTCATGATTCTATTGTTCTTTATTTTCTAATGGGTCCATGAAAAATGTTAATTTAATTTTAAATGTTCTTATATTAACTACCAATGGGTCCATGAGTACTATGCATACCTCATACTTACCAACTTACCTTAAATAAATACATTTACTTGAAAAAGAGAAAAATCTTCATCAAGAAAGCTCTGAAACTACAAGAGCTTTAACTTTGCATGGGATTTCCTATTAGGACGTAGACGAGCACTAAGAAGGATGCATAAGTGTGTAAGTTTACATCCCGTGGGAATATCGGTCTACAGGTCTATATACCGAGTTTCAACGCAATCGGTCCTGCAGTTTTTGCGTGAAGGAGTAACAAACATACACACACATACTAACACACAACCTTACACATTTATAATATTAGTAGGATAGGATTCTGTGTTTGTAGACATCACTTTTAAATAAAAAGATACTCTAACACGAGTAAAACCGCAAGGCAAAGCTAGTTTATGTAATAAACAAGAAGATAAGACGTACCTAACCTAAAAGTCTTAACACAAACATATGAAATAGGTCATATTATTATCAGACTTCCGTGAAGAAAATAAAGCGATCTAAAAGCAAATTGATAGATTTACAATGGCTTAATTCAGGCTGATATACGACTGGGTTTTATAGCTTGGTATTCAGAGATCTGAAGCCGTAGGCGACCTATTTGCGATGTTTGTACGGTGTTATAGAGTTAATTTTATTTAAGAAGTTGGTATGAAAATTATAGTAGGTAAGTAGGTAGGTACATACCTACATATTGACTTAGATTATATGTACCTACAGTCGGTAACGTTGCAGACCCACCGTAGAGTTCTAAAATTAGGTACTATTATTGGAATTCATGAGTACCTGTATAGAATAAATTATGTCCTAACGTGGTTACCTAAACCGTTTAGTGTTGCCTCCCATGTTTTTGTATTTATAAGTTAACTAGCGACCCGCCCCGGCTTCGCACGGCTGTATTATGCATGTATTATATCTAAAAACCTTCCTCTTTAATCACGCTATCTATTAAAAAATACCGCATCAAAATCCGTTGCGTAGTTTTAAAGATCTAAGCATATATAGGGAAATAGGGATTTAAGGACGGCGAAAAGTGACTTTATTTTATACTATGTAGTGAAGTGAAGAATATAAAGTCTAGATTAAATTAATAAAGTGCAGATAAAATATCCTGACCTTGCGACTTGCACGATGTAACTGGTTAGAAAACACAGTTACATACGCGGCCGAAAAGGCACAAATTTAACTAAATTTTAGCTAAACGCATTTAACGTAGGTATTCTAAAATTAAACTATTTATCGATATTTAATTAGTTTGACAGTTGGGTTAATCAAAAACATGTTTAGGTTATGTCTTCATTTATTTTTATTGTACAAGTCCTAAAAAGTCCTAGATTGGAGACCACGTACTGGTTAAAAGTCGCGGAAAGTCGTTGGACGCATAGGTCATGCGACCGATCGCTCTGGAAGTATTTGTGGTGGCATATGTTCAGAAGTTATGTGGCTGATTAAAATTCAAAATGATAAAGTTAGTCCTTAAGAGGAAAGGGTACCTACCAGGGGCTCTCTCTATACAAACTATTACAAACGTAGTCGACTGTTTTCTCCCTGGATAATGACACTTGAGCAAATATTTTTGGTGCATAAAACTTATAACTGCCATGACCATGCTTCTATTTTTTGTTTTTTTTTTAATATTTTTATATTTTTAAGCAATTGCATAGCTTTTATTGCGGGCTTTGAGCGCGGTTACCGAATCAAAACACCCCCCACTCCGCCTACCATAAAAAATGCTATGCAATAGCTTTACCGCGGCAGTCCCCGAGTGCCACACGTTTTTTTTAATTATTTTTTAACCTTAATTTCTATGATAATTAGAAAATTAAATAGAATATAAACAAAAAATAGGGGCATAGTCATAGCAGTTAGGTATAGGTTTTATGGCACAAAAATATTTGTGCTAGTGTCATTATCCAGGGAGGAAACAGTCGACTACGTTTGTATGGAGAGAGCGCAGGTACCCTATCAACATATATTTTTTTAAATTTTAAATTAATTAACACAGTAACTGTACTAGATCAACCTTCCGATAAAAACCAATGATACTTATGGACACACCAATGTCATCGCTTGTCACACGACATCCATTGTTTCATTTGCATTAAAACTATAATCGTTCGAATTATGCAAATTACGTCAACGTGGGCACAATTTTTTAGAACCGTATATTACTCCTAAACTAAACTCTAACACAACTACGTAAGGTTGTATTAAATTGAATAAAAGGTAGTAGTAGAGTTGGTTTCTCTAAAAAAAAAACAATACGATGACCTTTTGGAGAATTGTCGTTGATTATAAAATTGTCATTGTTGTTTATCATGGAAATATCTTAATAGTTCTTAATTGGAGATTAATTATTTTGATTTTATATTATGTTATTTTTTAAGGAAGCATAATTTGCATAAAAATATTGAAAAATAAGACAAAACGATTTATTGTATACACACACAAAGAAATATAAATTAACTAGCAACCCGACCCGGCTTCGCACGGCTGTATTATGCATGTATTATATCTAAAACCCTTCCTCTTTAATCAATCTATCTTTTAAAAAAAACCGCATCAAAATCCGTTGCGTAGTTTTAAAGATCTAAGCATACATAGGGACATAGGGACGGCGAAAAATGTGTTTATTTTATACTATGTAGTGATGAAGATATTAACCTAAAATCTGACATGGTAATATAGGCGGGCTTACGGCTAAAAGAGGTCTCTTCCAGGCAATCCTGAAATGGAGAGCATTTTACGAAAGAATAAAGGTGAGTCAAAGAGAATTTCATAATTATATACCTACATGTCCTACATAAAATACATAATAACCATTTACTTCTTGTTTTTTTTTTACATAAAATTTTGATTAATTCAAAAAGGTATAATATTCGTACTTATTTTACAAAATTTAACTTATTAATAACTATACGTGACCATTCCCAAACTTTGATTAACAACCACTAAAACACCAACAAACAAAACCAATTAGAAAAAAGTGACCAATTTTTCATAAAACCTCATTTAAATTTTAATAACGGGCGGTGAACTGTCACCTCCCCAAACTCAAGCAAATCGTTCCACACTGGCAACACAGAGTCAATTTAATTTAGCTCCCAGACGAAAAAAGAATGATAAAAAGAAATTTGAAAAAAGAATACGACATAAGCTGTCCCCGCCTATGTTCCAAGGTTTCTATAATATGAGACGATTATTAACTTTTTTTTTTCGAATTTTGAATTTGGAATCACAAGGGTCCAAGAAATTTGCCATTGGCTATACGACGACAGTTTTCGGTTATGATTTAGCTTTTCTCGGAACGGTTATAAAAAGTTGGGTGTTTTGTTTTTTAATTTAAAACGGTTTGTGAAATCGGGAGTAGTTTTTAACTTTTAAAGACCTTTGAGACAATTTGAACGTGTGGTTTTTGGAAATTAATGAAGTTTGAAATATTTTTAGTTAGTACAGATACTTTATTAATATGTTGGTGTATTATTGGAATTGGTTCATTTGAATTCCGTCTATTATGGTATTCTAATCATTGGGACTACGCAATTCCAGATATTTTGCTACTTGCTCATTATGCTTTGTATGTCGTCTAGCTGAGTTGACTATTTGCTGATCGGATATTCTGCTTTTCTGTCATCTAGCAGTGTCTTTCGGCTATCTAGGTCATTCTAGGTACTCCATTTTCATATCATCCAACTGAAACAGTCTTTCAGCAAGAAGGTTATTCCCATAGTGACCCTCCTTAGGTAGTTAACGGGGTGTTTTTTTTTACACAAAATAGGCTTGAGTTTGTCCAAAAAGTCCAAAAAAAATAACAAAATAAAACAAGATTAATCAGACACCCTGAAGACCTCCAACGCGTCGAGTTCACTAACAATAGAGCTCAATTAATTAAATTTTTATTAACCATTAATATTCTTGTAAACAAGAACCTAAAAGTACCTACTTATAATCGTCTATACACTGAAAAAAATAATGGCTAAACAAGTTACAATTTTGCTTGATTAAAAAAAATGTGATTGAGTAATTCAAGAAAATATCAAAATCAACAGTTGACAGTTGCTTGTCACAATAAAGCTAAAATGATTGAACGTCTATCAAGTCGAATGTGTTGAATTTAATAAGTTTACTTTGTTATTATCGAATTCCATAATCAACTTATGTAGATCTATCAAGTTGCTTTAACATTACTACACTATCAATTAGTTAATCTAAAAAAGATTTTTATTAATCTAAATTATATACCTATTTAATTAAATAATTATTAAATAATTAATAGAATAGTTTCTTATTTCATTCGATCACTAAACTTTTTAAGAATGAACAAGCGCTTATTTGAAAAATGTAGGTAGTTAGATATTTCATACAAGTACCTTCATTGATGGTCAAGCAAGTCACAACGTGTTTCATATTTTCGCACTCCACCTGTCTGTTTCGCTTTGCAATCAGTTGCAGTCCGTCCGTCCGTCGACCCATTCAGTTTAGAATTATTTATGGTTTATTTGTTTAAAATAATTAAAACACCTAGGTGACCAAAGTGTTCAATATAGTGCAGTGTTTTTGTGAAGTGGAAATGGAAGAGGTGATGGATTTGCAAAGAGCCTGGGAGCTCCCGGAGCTAGGACCTAATTTCGCAAGTAAGTACGTATACTACTTACCTATTTATTTTATGTGTTTAGTTCTTTCCTTCTGTTTTCATTATGTTTATCAATAGTCCTCCCTGCTAATTTCACAGAAAATGAAATCAAGATGCAGTCGTTAGCGGCTCTGACAAATGACAACATAAAGGAAATCATTCCTCAATTGGGACCCAGAGCACTGTTTGTTCGATGCTGGATAGCGTGGGCAGCGGATTTTTCAGACTCTGTTTCAAGCGATCAAGGCCCAAGCACTCCGATTCTGATTTCACCAATGTGTCTTTTGTAAGTATACCTAATACCTACCTACAGTACTAACCTAGTCATTTTTTTCCACAATATTTTTACCACCATGGCAAAGCCAAAAGGAGGGTTATTGTGCTAACATTAGGTACCTATGTGATATTAAAAACAAATCTTACCTCCTATTTTTACTAAAGATAAAAAAATAACCTTAGGGTTACGATATGTCTTGGTATAAGGTATTCTATCAATGTGTGTGTGCTAGCTAGTTAAAAGGTTCCTATTTCTATTCCAATAAACTTATTTCAGGAACTCCCTGTGCTTATTGAAAATTACTACCTACTACCAACAAGAAGTCTCATAACAGTGGAAAAAACGCAGCAAACTTCGCCTACAAAATCATCTCAAATTGACATTGAGAATAACGTAAGTACCTACCTACTTGTTAGAGTTGATTTTAAACATGTTTTTGAGAATTACAAGGGTACAGAGAGAAATTACTTATTATTAGATTTTATTAGTAGGTGTTGTAATATGTGTAGGGTTCAGTGTCCCACAGGTCCCTCTTACTTAATTAAAAAAAATGTGACTATTATATATTTTATACTTTGTTTTCTGATATAGATGTTTGTGATTTCAGACACGAAGAAGAAAACAGGAATCTCGGGGCTATATTGAGTTTGCCTGAACTCATTAGCCCCTGTGCAGTAGTAGTGCCCGGTCAGTCTACTTCTTCAAGCTCCAGTAACGACCTTCCATCAGCTAAAAGGACGAAGGTAAAATATAAGAGATGGAAGCCGACGAAAGCCAAAAGCCGGGAAGCGTTTATCATTCACGACGATAGTTATATAAAATTATGATTATTTGATCTGATCTGAGATTGATTTGATAATTTTACTAACCTTAGAAACTTTCAGGACTTATATTATAATTTGGATTATGAATGATTAAGAACAACTTTTTATATGGGTTAAAACCAACTATATATTATTATTTGCTCGTCGAAAAATTTACATCTTGGTCAAGTAGGTACCTATTGTATTTTCGTATGAAACAGTTGATGTTTTTGACGAGTATAAAGGTTGTTCCCAATACAAAATGTTGTTTATTAATGCCTGGAAGTTTCTAGGTTTAACTACTAAAGGGGGTTATTCTATAACTTAAGCCTTAATGCAGCAGCGCGGAAACAGTGTAGCACAGTGCTGTGCCTCTGTCATTTTACGCAAGAGTGACAGTGACACAGCGCTGTCCTACAATGCTGCATCGTGGCTTTAAATTTTGTTTTTACAATGCTTAGATAGAAAATGACCCTCAGATTTCAGATCGCGCTCGTACTATTTAATCTAATTATAATGGTGTAATTATTATATTGTATTAAGTTATGTATAAGTTAAATTTTCATAATAAATACTTAATAATGTTTTAAAATATTTTGTTTATTTGCGCAGGGTGTCCCAGAAATACCATATCAGAGCGACAGTTGATCAGTCACGGCTAGTTTCACTGACTGATCATATACTGACAATTTGATCTGGTATTTCTGTGACATTCTGTATCGTGTATAGGTATAGGTACATGAACCCAACAAAGTACAATACTTGAATATAGCATCATCTTAGTTGATTCTAATAAGAGCACTTGATTACACTGAAAAAGATAACATTTATGTTTAATATAGTATGATAAAAACAAAAAACTATACATATTAAACGCAATAATATACTTGATAAACCGATTCATTTATATATTTTAGATCGATTATGCATCTGTATGATTTCAACTAGGATCCATTATAAAAACAACTAAGTTTCTCATTTGATTCTAGGTACAAGCTTAATAACATCAATCAAGTTACTTGTATAGACTATTACATTATTTTATATATGCAAATATGTGACTTTCTTACGGTCATCAAAGAACTTAATCACGACTATCGAGTCTTAGTAACAAACACAAAGAGCAGTTGATAAAAATAATGATTAGACTTGATTAAGCCGATAATAACTTGTTTGAATGTGCTATGTCTGTTTGTTCCGTTTCTCAATCAAGAAGACTTGATTCCCGTAATCACAAAGCTTTATGCGCTCGTATATAAACAAGTGACTTGATAGCAACTAACATTTTTTTGATGTATGTTAACATTTTTTTTTTTCAGTGTAGCTTCCTACCTAATGTATATTGTAGGTAAATGGTATGAAAAAGTTTTTAGTCGTTCCGTGCGTAGAGTATAAATTAGGTTTGAAAAAAGAATTTAAAACCGAAACGTCACCGGATACTACGTCACGTCGGTGTTCAATGTTTTTGAAATTCGAACGTCCGACAATTAGTGTTTACAACAGCGGGCACGCGCGTTGGCGCCAAAACCGGTGTCGCCATCCCACCCGGTGGCAAGATGACAATGTTGCCAACACTCAAAATAGATATCCTACCAAAACGGATGTAGAGTTGAAATACTGAATGACGCGTGACTACAGGTAAAATAATGGTGTGTTATTGTTTGTCTATGTGTAGTTACTGTTAGTTTTGGGGTTTCCGTTTGCGAAATTCAGGGGAAATAGAAACACAATTCATAACTACCTACTTTAGTGGAGCAAGCGATTCGATATAAACATAGATTTCGCATGTAGAAAAACAGATGCACGCAAACTTGCTTTAATTCAAATCTTTTGCAACAGTTTTCAGGTAGAATCGACCCTCAAAACTCCACCGCCACGTTTACAATCCTGTGCAGCACTATTTGAACATTATAACAACGTAACCTGTGGATCGAACCCACGTCGGTTGGTGTAGCAGGTGCCGGTTTATACCGCTCGGTCAAATAAAGACATAGCTAACATGTTGAAAATACATAATAATCACACTGAGTACATACTTATTTAATTTAAGTATTTATGTTTATGTGTAACGTCTATTAGAAGAAGATCGTCCAATACTTGTTTATACTTAGTATTATTGTAGCAAACTGATAATGGACCCATTTGACAAAAAAAAACGTGTGGCACTCGGGGACTGCCGCGGTAAAGCTATTGAATAGCATTTTTTAAGGTAGGCAGAGTGGGGGGTGTTAGGTTTTATTTTCGTTACGGAATTTTTTGAATCGGTCGCCGCGCTCAAAGCCCGCGATATAGGTAAGCTATGCAGTACATGGAGGAATAAAAAAATTCCCCGTTCTTGCTTCATGATGCAATAGCTTAAAAACTTGAGAGGTGTCAAGGGACACCCGGATGGAACTAAGTACCTTTTGATTAATTAGATTTATTTTATTTTATTTATTTTTTGTAAATAATCGTCGCGACACCACACTGTTCAATGCGAAATAGAAAGACGAAATGCTTGCTTTCTATGAGAGAGAGAGATAAAGAGAGACAGAGAAACACGCGCATGCCGCACGGCTTACAACTAAAAGTGTCGTTACAAAAGTATCGTTACAACTTTTGGTCTTAATTTTTTCCGTCTAGCCCCCTTTAGCGCGATAAGGAACTATCGTTCCAAAAGTAAAAAAAGCAGATAAACATGAAATAATTAAATTAGTAAACAAATGCAAATAGGGATGTAACACGAACAGGTTGTCGATATAATTTACATCATTTTATCGAGTATCGACACTTTGCGTGTCTGACAGTGTCGCCTTTATCAATTTTATGGTGTCTTGCGTGCCTACTGCTCCATTGCGGCAAGGATGGTAATGAACGGGGGCAAAGCGACGCAAACGTGTTCCTCGTGATCGGATTTAATATGTGGCCTGTGCAGCCACAAAAATAGGATAGGTTGGAAAAGTTTTTGTTCCAATACTGTACTTACCTTTTTTCGCCCTCGAAGGTCCCCGCTTATTTGGGTGTCATCACGAGTGTTTGGCTAACGTCTAGGTAAGGGTGCTAAATCTTTAGACACTTACCATTGGGTGGGTAAGTTATTGGTCAAACGCGGGCCAGACATGTTTGCCACATCTCAAATTAACGATGGGCCAAAATAACAACAGACTGGGCCCCCATAGGGATACGACCACGCGGCAGACCAAGGCAACGATGGCGGGCTGATCTTGACTCATAAAGGAATGATTGGTGTGCAATAGTTACAGATTGTGATCAATGGAAAAAGGTGGAGAGGCCTTTGCCCTGCAGTGGGACAGTGTAGGCTTATAAAAATCCTACTAATCCTATCCTATCCTATCCTACTAATATTATAAATGTGAAAGTTTGTGTGTTTGTGAGTGTGTGTGTGTGTGTATGTATGTTTGTTACTCCTTCACGCAAAAAACTACTGGACCGATTGCGATGAAACTCGGTATGTAGATAGCTGGAGACCTGAATTAACACATAGGCTACTTTCTATACCGATATTCCCACGAGATCGGGACTTACGCGGGTGAAACCGCGGGGCGCAGCTAGTAATAGATAAAAAGTTTAATAAAATTAGGTTAATTTTTTAGCCACGTTCATCAAATTCCTTGTCAGGCTGATATCTGGTAGAAGTAATTCAAGTCTTGCTAATTGATATCACAATGTCACCTAGTAATGGAAAAGCATTAATGGTCGACGCTCATACTACGATACCTTGTGTGACAGAAAACTTTATTTCAGACTAAGGGACTATTCTCATTAGACCGGCCGAGTCCCGGGCGGGGCCCGTCTCCGTGGTTATATTACAGTAGAGAAGCGTCGTCCGGGCACGGACGGGACACGGATCATGCACGATCACTACATAGTATAGGTAAAACAAAGTCGCTTTCTCTGTCCGTATTTCCCTTTGTACGCTTAGATCTTTAAAACTACGCAACGGATTTTGATGCGGTTTTTTTAATAGATAGAGTGATTCAAGAGGAAGGTTTATATGTACAATACATGCAAATATAGCCGTGCGAAGCCGGAGCGGGTCGCTAGTGTCATATAATTTGCTTCATACAAAATGCATGTGACGTTTCAAATCCGTGCCCCGTCCGGGCCACGTACACGGCACGCCCCGGGCACAGCCCAGTCTGATGAGAATCATCCCTAAATTAAATTAACGCGATCTCCTAGGAAAACTAGGTGCCTTTTCCCATGCGTTTCATGTGCCATCTTCTCATTGGTGCTCATTGGGCGCGTTCCGAAGGCAACGTCCTAACTTAGTTTTAAGACGATTCTATTCTTATACAAAATATGTATTAAGCATCCACAGGAACACTTTTTTTTTATTTTGACTTTGACTTTTTAATAGGACGTAATTGTGTGTAATACGCTTAAAAGCTTATCCTTCACCTTTTTACTCGTAACTTGAAGACTCCCAAATTGTACACCTCAGAAAAAACACACGTAGGCAGACAACTGAAAAAATTATTGAAAAAATATATCAATCTGACATCATTAATGATATATTTGACATTTTTATTTTATTAGATATTGACATTTAATTTTATCAAATTCTTATTTAATTTTATTGCATGATTTTAATTTTTATATCGAGTCATTTTATTTTTATTTATAATTCTTTCTTTTGACATCTTCATATAATATAGTATAGTCGATAGCCGATAAGGCGAAACATACCTGTAAGCAACACCACTATTTATTGTACCCAAGTTTTATGAAAAAAAATGAATATTTATTTATTTATCAAAAAAACTCCATATAACATTACAGGATTCCCCAATGCAATAGCGTAGTTAAAATAAATTTAAATTAATAAAGCCATAAAGCTACTTTTTGGAATTTACTCTTCCAGCATGTAGGTAAATACGTCAATTTGCTCGGCAAATATAGTGTGTGTAATATGAATTACTAGCGACCCGCCCCGGCTTCGCACGGCTATATTATGCATGTATTATATCTAAAAACCTTCCTCTTGAATCACTATATCTATAAAAAAAAACCGCATCAAAATCCGTTGCGTAGTTTTAAAGATTTAAGCATACATAGGGATTAGGGACATAGGGACATAGGGACGGCGAAAAGTGACTTTATTTTATACTATGTAGTGACGATAGTAGTACTTGTTCCACGGTTTTCTACACCAAACTCATTTTATCGTATCGTATAGTGACACGATTGATGAGTGTCAAGTATGTCACGTTCGCGGTATCATCCCACTAAGTGCTTTAGATTAGTATAAAATGCAAATTAACATGTTCTGATAAAGTTGAGGCCACTTTACTCGTATTTATTGCATTACTGTAATCGTACTTTACTAATAAATTAGGGAAACTAATATAGGGAGTGTTGGGTTTTGATAGAATTATAGGTTAAATATTTCTTCCTACTTTTTTTTTTTTTTTCCAGTTATGGCTTCGCACAGTTTGTGCATATAGCCAGTATCAAGTAATATTTTGCATCAAGTTATGGCCCGATTTATAGAAATCGGGCTCAAAGTGTTTCAAGATGGTCAAGTCGTCAAGTCACAGTTTGTCAAGTCCGGGGTCATAGTAAAGCGGTGGCTACTTTACTATAACCTTGTAGGAGATTTTGGAGGCAACGAGAAAAGTCCATGTTTGACACTGATTTTTACTTTCACTACACGTGTGCACTTTCACGGAACTAAATTAGATAACTTTCCACCAAAATTATACAATTTAACTCGGTTTACAACTAAGTTTCGTGTAAATAAAACTGCAGCACGACATGTTGTTGGCTCGTTCCCGCCAAAACCTTTTTTGGCTTTTGACGATCTTCTTCCTACTTAGTGTAAAGTTTGATCAAAACTTAGATCGAAAATGTAAACTAACTGTCAAATACTGTCAATGTCAAAGTGACAGGTCAATAGTTTCAAACTTTTTTTAAAGTTATATTGCATCCATAGAATTTGACGTTCGTACCTTACTTGCATCCTATACTTGCTTTTCTCTTTTGCATTGTTGTTTTTTTACATTTTCACTTCCCTAAAAAAACTACCAAAGTTTGTGTTGTTTTTTCACTATGGTAACACCGTTGTTTACATTTTTGATCTACGTTTTGAAAACAGACTTGGTTCCATTGGTGCACGATCAGCCGGAATTCGAACTCACAACTTTTTTTCACAAATTTTTCATAACAAAAATCAAACGGATTTTTGTTATGAAAAATGTTTGTGCGCTAATTACCATTGTTCTTGCGTTGAAAGACATCGTGATTAAACTTTATTCCAGACGTATTGTCTATTTTTTTCCTCTGGCCAGGGTTTTTAAAAAAATACTGATTTCATAATATCATCGTTCGTATTGACGAGTTTTTTTTTACCTCTGGACATGCCAGGGTTTTAAAAAAAATACCAATTCTGTCTCACAGATCATCGTTACAAAAAACTTTTGTTCTACGACTTTTGGAATTGGTCTAGGTGCTTGAAAATAAGAGGTTGCTTACTCGATGGTTTCATGATTATTTTAAGTTGAGATGATCTTAATGTTGTAAAACCAGTTAACTTTAGAAAGGACATA
Organism: Idaea aversata; assembly: GCA_907269075.1. Lineage (NCBI taxonomy): Eukaryota > Metazoa > Arthropoda > Insecta > Lepidoptera > Geometridae > Idaea > Idaea aversata. The sequence goes on along the minus strand of OU026097.1, from coordinate 11,593,526 downwards.
ACCTTAAAATAAAAAATAAAAAAACTGCAAATTCTAAGTCGCGGAACAAAAGTGGTGCGGTGGTCAACCGCTTTCTGCGCTAATTATCAAAAGCGTTAAGGTGCGTACGGATAGCGCGTTCCTGTGTTACGCGTAGCTGGGAAACACTGTCCACGCGTACATTGGATACGCGTATAGCTCCTGTACGGACCGCCGCGAACCTGTACGCGAGGTCAATCGATCCAGAGCGCTCCGCGAGCCTCATATATTTCATTATTGAAACTCCAAGAACACGCGTGTCTATCCATTTTGCCGTCCAAATATAGCGTACCCGGTCGTGTGCGTCCTCTTTGACGCGCGACCAAAAACCGACAGACGGCGGCTCGCGCGGTACGCGTTCTCCAAGAGTGTACGCGTAGCTGCAAGTATGGACATGACGTTCCGGACACGCGTAAAGTGACTACGCGTACCAGTGTACACGCTATCCGTACGCACCTTTAGAGTGATTTCGGGCATGGTAATGGCAGTTATAAGATTTGTGTTATAAAAATATTGGCTTTAGTGTCTTCATTCAGGGATTAAACAGTCGACTACGTTTGTATGAAGAAAGAGCCGGTACTCTTGCCTCTTAAAAAGCGTGTCTAAGCTACAACGTGTGGAACTGTAGATCTTTCCCAAAGTCTAGTCGTCACAAATCACAAAAAAACACAGAGTTGTTACATTAAAATTAATTTAATTACTTACCACAAAACACGAAGGTAAATCTTCCCATTCGATTAGTTAGTACCAAGTCGTTCCAAAGAATGTATACTCGAATCAGAAGGCTATAATTATCTAAAGCGAAACCATTTTTGGAAGAGAAAACGATGATTTAGTTAAACGTTTTTTGAGATCTCTTTTTGATTTGTTTCTTTAAAGTTTTTTGGGGTATTCGGTGTTGTGGTTTGTTGAATACGACTTTCATATTTGACGTTTAAAAATCCCAAAATTCGAGAAAAGAGTCACTTCATATCGCTTTACCGTCGCTTGCAGAAACCAAGCGATAAGTGATGTGACGTCACCTACGTCATAAATACGTTACATATCGTAACGAATGTTGCTAATTGAACCTCCTTGGGCTATTACCTTATAGCAATAAAAAGTCTTATTTTAATTAGTTTGATTGTAACAAGAAATCACTCAGATACCCGTATTAAGCGTTTTGCTTCGTTATTTTTTATTGTTACAGTGAGGGAGTGAAATCAGTTGCCTGCGTCTGTCTTTCTAACAGCAATTTGAGGGTCTTCAAGTGACGAGTAAGTACGTATCTTCTAGAGGCTTGTGCTACGTCTTACACAGCATTGTCTTACTATCAGGCAGGTGTGACAGTAGGCAAACGCAAACCTATCCAACAAGAAAAATCAAGCACAAAAGCCAATTTGCATGTGCGCGTTTTTTGTTTTTGGCCGTCTTTTGTTAGTTAAACTCTTGCGCAGTGTGTATCTTCAAGTAGGCTGCACCGAAATTGAGCCCTTGTCATGTAACAATGGACGCTAATTAAGAGCCCACTTAATTAGATTCTGTTTTTAAAACGCATCATTAAATTTTCGCATCTTTGATTGTTTTGAATGAGACAAGCACTACAAGCAGTAGTCTCAAACTTAATGTTAAAACGGTAGAGTTGCTCTCAAAAATCGGTAGATTTGGACACAAAATCAGCAGATTCAAAAAACGATAAATTAAAATGTATGCAAAATGACAGGCTGGTTACGATCTTTTAGTATTTTAGACAATAACATTGGCGATTGAATGTAAATTAAAATTAATGATATTCAGAGCACTGCAGTGTCTGAGACATGTATTATCTCAAATAAGAACCTTTACCTAGAGCCTATACCGCCCTCTCTGTTTTGTCAAACGTGTCTAAAGGAAGAACTCGTAGTAGATAACTTCTAGATACTTAATATAAACCCTTATTTGTAAGTGGCATCGTTGTGGCGGGGTGTCCAAAGCAAACTGCGTCATATCTTTAAAAAAATGCTAATAACGTATAATTTCGAAGTCAAACCACTTCTACGACACTAACAAGATTGACGGTAGAGCGTAAAAAATGTGTAATAAAAAATAATTTAAGACTATACAAAACAAAGCGGCCGCGGAGATCGTTTTAAAGATAAATAAGACAATGGAAGATCCCATATAACAATTTGTATGAGACCGCGGGAACATATCTCTTAATTTGTTACTTGTCTTTTAGATTCGACGTTTGTCTCGGGCGCAGGTAGATAATTAGATATACTTGATGTGGCAGTTTCGCAACTTTAAACGAACTTCTCAGCTGGTATACATACCGAAATGGAGGAAATATAGGCCCTAGCACCAATTGCGAAACTTGGTAGGTACCAGTAAATGTTCGACCAGTGTCACAGCAACCACCCGTTATTCCGGGATGCCGTTTAAGCTCAATTGTAAGGTCTAAAAAACCGTGATAATACCTATCGTCATGTGTAGATCGGAATGCTGGGCCGTAAAGAAGAAGGATTAGAGAAGATAGCATGCAGCGGAGATGATAATGTTGAGTAGGTAACGAGGATGGAAATAATGAAGAACAAGCTTGTTAGAGGAAGTCTTAAAGTAACGCCAGTTACTGATTAAGTAGGTAAAAAACGGTTCCCGTTTAAGTTGGTATGGACATATGAGATGAGAAGAGACGCATGTGATTAGAAGAACGATGAGTGTGAATGTAGAGGGATGGAGAGAAAGAGAACGACCTAAGAAAAGGTGGATGGACTGTATGAGACAAGATATGAGAGAAATGGATGTGAACGATGAGGTGACGCTTAATAAAGGTTCACCTTTTTATACTCCGCCGATCCAGCAGAATTTGGCACTGCAACTGCAGCAGCGTTAGCATCCATTAGGTCCTCCAATGTGCTGGTATTCAAAAAGGTACCTTATTTCAAAACTCTTCGCCTACTCAAACTCCTTAGATACAAAAGCCACTACCAAGCCTCGAAGTGTTGCAATAAAAAACAATAGTGGGATACATGCGTGGGGACGTGCGAGTGTCGCGACTGATGTGATAGCGATCGTCGCCGGGTTCACATACTAGTCAAGCTATTCATATTGTGTAAGCGGATTTTTATGACAAAACACGTAGAAACTAGAGCGAAAGCTATACTTACTTACTATACTTGGAATTAACCCATAGTATGAAACTGTTAAACGATGGAACATATTTTTATTGACATTTTTTAAATTTGTCAGTAAGGGGGACGTATCAGACGCCACAACTCATAGCAAAAATCAAGGAAGCAGGAGAATTTGAGACGAGAAAAGATGAAAGTCTTGAAACTTAATAACCCAAGAAGTTGGATTAACAGTGACATGACAATGTCGATACAAAAAAAGAGTTTTTACCGAATTTATTATGCAGTAGGTATACTTGATAACCCAAAAGGAATGGCATATTTAAATCACTACATAGTATAAAACAAAGTCGCTTTTTCTGTCCCTATTTCTCTTTGACCGCTTAGATCTAAAACTACGCAACGGATTTTGATGCGGTTTTTTTTAATAGATAGAGTGATTCAAGAGGAAGGTTTATATGTATAATACATGCATAATATAGCCGTGCGAAGCTGGGGCGGGTCGCTAGTAAATAAATAAAATAAATAAATAAATATTCCAGGACATTCCACACATCGCCATCTAGCCCCAAGCTATAAATTAATAAATAAATAAATAAATAAATATTGCAGGACATTCCACACATCGCCATCTAGCCCCAAGCTAAGTAACTAGACTTGTGTAATGTCTAGACGTGGTGCTAGACAACGGATATACTACTTATATACTTTTCTTTTGTAAATATATACTTAATATACATACAGACACCCAGACCACAGACAAATATCTAAGTATAAATACTTGTCTGTGGCGGGAATCGAACCCGCAACCCTATGTTTGGCAGTCCGGCATGGTGACCATTGTGCCAACTGGGTCGTCGAGCTAAGTAACTAGACTTGTGTTATACAAAAGAAAAGTATTTACTACATAAATACTTATAATATATAGAAACAACCAGACCACAGACGAATATCTAAGCATAAACTCATTGTCTGAAACGGGAATCAAACCCGCAACCCTGTGTTTGGCAGTTCGGCATTGTGACCATTGTGCCAACTGGGTCGTCAAATTTATATCGTCACATTCGTCATTTAGTGACCCCTCTTCGGACCATATAGGCTATGCTTTTGACCGATTTTTGCGTATTAAAAAAGTAAAATACGCAAATAATATTTTAGGTGTTAAGTGTAAAGGTTTACTAAAAAGGTAAATAAACCTTATTATTTATCCATTTACCGTATCTATACTTAATATTACTTATTTAAGGTATAAAAATCCAATACCATAATAACTTATTTTACTTACAGCTGCAAACTGTAACACCACTAATTGGCTTAACAAACCACAAAAATCTTAACAGCCGTCCAATGACCATGCATAAAAGTTATGTCCATAAAAATATTAAAACCTCAATGGTGAACTATTTAACCCGGATTGGTATCAATCTCCAACACCTGCCTGGTAAGGTACATCTGCGGGTTAAAAATGGAGGTTATGTTTTTTCACTCAGAGAGTCAGTTTGGCCATCCAGAGGGGGAATGTTGCCAGCTTTCTGGGGGGATGTCTCGTGGGAATGCCTTTGGAGACATTTTCTTTTTATTAATAGGTATGTAGGTTTTAGGTTTAAGATTTTTTGGAATAGTTAGAATTATTTAGTTGAATTATTATAGTACCTATGTAATTTCACTTAAAAAATAATCAAAGAAATAGAGAAAATAAATAAGGATATTCAGATCCTTTTATAGGCAAATAATATGGGGTTGGCAACACTGATTTCGCCGCACACAAAGCTGTGAAGCGGGTGATTCAAATTCCGATCACTAATAGAACAAATAGTAAGTAAGTATAGGATAAAAACGAAGAAAGAAATAATGTAGTCAAGTGAAATTCATTTTAACTAATTTATTTTCAAAATAGTTGAATACGATATCAGTGACACACATCAATAGCGCGATCTTATTTTGCCAGTAACGACATCTAGTTGAAAATATATGAAAGTAGCAGAGCGCAACGGTTTTACCCGCGTAACTCCCGATCCCGTGGTAATATCGGGATAAAAAGTAGCCTATATTATTGTAAATTAATCAATGTATCTTCATACCAAGTTTCATCTAAATCCATTTAGTAGTTTCGAAGATATGCAATGCAATCAAACAAACGAACAAATTTGCCTTATATAATTTTAATTTTTGAATAGATGAACAAGGGTTAGTACCGTAGAGTCCCAATCCCCCAACGACCCATCCCCGAGACTCCCAATTTTATTACATTTTATTTTATTATATTCTCTATTGTTTTCAACTATACTCGTACTATAGTAACGTAACTTTAAAAGTGAAGTCAATTTAGTTCTTTTGGTGCTAAATGTAGCACTTCTAATACTGGTTTATTTAATACATTTAATTCTCGTTTGGCACCTAGTATCTTTTTAGCCCTTTTTTGAGAAGTTGATAGCCTGGAAAAGGTATAAAATATAATCCTACCTAATTTTATACCTAAATGTGAAAGTTTGTGTGTTTGTTATCTTTTCACGCAAAAAAACTTCTAGGTCGATTGCGATGAAACTTGGTATGTTAATAGCTGGAAACCTAGATTAACACTATACACTTTTTTATTCTGATATTCCCACGGGATCGAGACTTAAGCAGGTGAGACCGCGGCTGCAGCAAGTTTTAAAATATATAAACAACGCTATCAAAGTAGGTAGGTAAGAATGAAAGTAAAAGCTCGACAAAGAAAGACAAAGCGGTACGGCGGTATAGTCAGCCCAAATAAATGCCAGCCCATTTACAAGAGTGTAAGATATGACGTGATATAGATCACTCAAAGTGTAATAAATAAATAAATAACATAAGAAAAATTACGGCGTAAAGCGAATGTAACCGGAGGCGCTACGTCTTCGTTGCATTGTTGTGGATACGACTTATAATATAACGGGTTAGTCGCGGAGCGACCCGATCCCTGAGTGACCCGCCCCGGAGAATCACACTTTGATTACATTTTGTTTTATTTATTGTTTTCAACTTGTACCGTCAACATAGCAAATGTAACAGAGAAGTCAATTTAGTTATTTTCGTGCTAAAGGTAGCACTTTTTATACTGGTTTACCACATTCACAACTAACATTCTTCACAAAAGAAAAGTACAATAAGTATTCTATTGTCAAAAACCATAAGATACGTTTGGTCCAAGGTCTAAAACCATTTTGAGTCATCTGTTCTCCTCAAACAATACCTTTATTGAAATGGTACTTACGTACAAATTTTAAAAAAGTATGTCAAAAAAAAGTAATATAAAACCTTATGATGTTTTTGGTCTATTGTTATAGTCTAAAGCCTTGAAATCTTTTGGTCTATGCTTTATAAAAACCCTACATGCTTTTGGAATATGGTCTAAAAACATAGCAGCTCTTGGTCTATGGTCTAAAACTATAGGCTACTTTTGGGCTATGGACTAAAACTATAGGATGCTTTTGGTCTTTGGTCTAAACTAAACCATAGCAGCTCTTGCTCTGAGGTCTAAAATTATAGGTTGCTTTTGGTCTATGGTTTAAAAGTGTAGGATACGTATGATCTATGGTCTAACAACATAGCAGCTCTTTGTCTATAGTCTAAAACTAAAGGCTTTTTTTTTTTTTCTTCAGTTATGGCTTCGCACGGTTTGTGCATATAGCCAGTATCAAGTAATATTTTGCATCAAGTTATGGCCCGATTTACAGAAATCGGGCTCAAAGTGTTTCAAGATGGTCAAGTCGTCAAGTCACAGTTTGTCAAGTCAGGGGTCATAGTAAAGCGGTGGCTACTTTACTATAACCTTGTAGGAGATTTTGGAGGCAACGAGAAAAGTCCATGTTTGACACTGATTTTTACTTTCACTACACTTGTGCACTTTCACAGAACTAAATTAGATAACTTTCCACCGGAATTATACAATTTAACTCGGTTTACAACTAAGTTTCGTGTAAATAAAACTGCAGCACGACATGTTGTTGGCTCGTTCCCGCCAAAACTCTAAAGGCTTATTTTGTTCTATGGTCTTAAACTGTAGGATGCTTTTGATCTATGGTCTACAACCATAGCAGTTCTTGGTCTATGATCTAAAACTTTAAGCTACTTTTGGACTATGGTCTAAAACTAAACGATTCTTTTGGCCTATTGTCTAAAACTATGGGACACGTTTAGTCTATGGTCTAAAACCAATGATGATCTAATAAATGGTCTGTTTTCCTCAATCCTTTTATTATAAATGGGTAATGTCCACAAGTTAGTAGTAGGAGCTCCGCGCGCAAGGGAGCGACAGGGACGGATGATTTAGAAACCCCTCGGGAGGAGCGCGATGCGACCCGGTATTAATATTGTGACTCGACACAGTATACCCAAAACATTTAGATAATGCAAGACTGTCTAAAAAATAAGCTTGAATGGATAATGAAATGCTACGAAAATAGAGATAGATATGAATAGCCATTTCGATTGATATAGGGTAATAGAGATTGCAGGACTATCCGCACAGTGCCATCTAGCCCAAATCTAGTAGCTAAACAACGAAAAGAATACTTATTTTTCTTTTGTATATCTAATAAAAGTACTTAATAATATATATATAAAAATACGCAAACCAGAAACAAATACCTTATATAAATACTTGTTTGAGGCGGGAATCGATCCAGCAATTGTCGTCATCGTAGGCGGGTGTTCGCCCAACGCGCCGCAGAGGTCGTCAAATATATGTTTCGTAAGTTGACAAATTGTGCTTGTTTTTTAATCATAGTTACAAAATTAAACCCAAACCGCCAAAAAACTTACTTATATACAATCAAATTGGTAATCTTTTCTTGAAGTCGGTTAGTAAGTTTATGTAGGTAAATAAATATACCTCATTATACATGTTTAAAACTGATTTTTAGTATCTTACATTTTTCTTGCGAAGAAACTGAGAAAAATCACGAGAGATACCATATTTAATTTCCAAAGTCGAAACGATATTTTGTCTAAATTTATACGTTATACTACCTCGACTCCTTTCCTACTGCCGCGTTTAGCTAACTGTCTCTTGCACCTCTAGCTAAATTGGTACCGAATTCTGAATTCAAATTAGGTCCCTGTCCCACGTGAGCCCCGGAGCGTCGCTCCGTTTGTAATTGGTCGTATGATGACTCGTTGCATTTGGCTCTTTGATGTGCCTTGATTGGTTATGACGAAAATTGCTGATTTTAGAGTTAGGTTAGGTCGGGAGTGTTCGAGAATACTCGGGAGTTTATAATGTTGACATGTAAGCGTCTGTAAATTGGTTACAAGAGGAGGTCACTTACAGAAATTAAATGCGAATATAACGCCTGGAGAAAGGGTGAAAACTGTGTCGGCGCGCACTGCACCGTAAATCTGATTTTATAGTTTAATTTTCATTATTCTGATAGACAACTATATATTTTTAGGTTTTCAACGCACCCATTTTTTTTTAATCATTGGTCAAACAATTTTAACTGTCAAATGCTTCGAAAAATACAACCTGGTCTTTGGTTCTTGGATTGGCCAGTAAAAATTTAGGTCTAAAATCAGTTGCCTCTATGTAGACCACTTCTGTTCGAACGGATAATTTGAAGAGATAAATATTATAAGAGGATGTAGCTAATCTAAAAAAGCTTTTAAAAGTACGAAAGTACGTTAAAAAATGTCCTGTCTCATTGTGAGTTACAATTTTTAAAGAAATCTTCAAATGATACAAACAGAAAACATAATTAAATTATAATATATTATAGGACCTAACTTAACTCTTTCTAATTACTTCTCAATCGCCATTATATCGTAACATTGCATAATTTGCGATCAAAGGGGACGGCAACATTGCCCTGTTCCGTATAAAAACAGCCCATTATTTCCCTAGGGTGCAAACAAAATCGCGAATTTCATAATTTAATATTTACCGGTCGCAGAATATTCGATATAATTAGATAAAGACGTGATTTCGTACGGGAAAGTAGAATTAATATCAATGTTCTTTGTTTTAGATATAGAGATGGGATCGGTTGTCGATAATTTCTTATGTTGATATCGATAATTATGTAAAGAGAAAAATCGTGATGTTATGGTCTTCTAACACTGGTCCTATTAGAAATGTATCTAAAGAGCTGATAAATGATAATTTTCCCAACCAACTTGTGCAATAGTAAATATTATTTTCATAATTCAAAAGATCACTATAGTAGTAAAATATAATAAACTAAAACACAAAAAAATGCACAGCGTTTTCGCTATCTTGGCCACCTGGAGCGCATGGAAGAGGATCGCAGTGCTAAGAGAGCATATTTGCGTCGCCCAACCGGTAGAAGGCCGGTGGGGCGGCCCAGGTATCGCTGGAAGGACACGGTGGAAGCTGACCTGCGCGAACTTCAAGTCAACAAGAAATAGCGCAGGACAGGGAGCGATGGAAGACTCTCGTTTCGGAGGCCAAGATCCACTTTGGGTCGCTGAGCCAGCGGAGTAAGTAAGTACTACTATACAAATACAAGACTCACCTACCTAAAAAGTAGGATTTAGTGCTCTAACCGTAACTGCAAAATACGTAGTAGCCCTAGTACTAGAATTAAAATGTGAGCGTCTAATTTTTAAGTGTGATACAACACCAAATCGCGTTCATCGTTCTTAAATATGATTAAAATGCATTACTTACTTTGAGATATTTCATCGCAGCTTTAGTAAATATTTTTTACAGAGCAAAGTCAGCATTTGAACACTACCAAACCTGCGTGATGGTAAGTGACGATGCGGCCTAAGATGTAGCATGCTTACCTAGAAGATATCTATGCATTTGTAACTTGAATACCCTCAAATTGCACACGTCAGGAAAAACAGACGCAGGCAACTGATTCGCTTCATTAGCCGTACGAAAATGGCAAAACGTTTAGTTTGTCTGGTATTTCCAGCAAGAATAAGTGTCGCATATCAGTAACTAGCTGCGCCCCGTAGTTTCACCCGCGTGAGTCCCGATCCCGTGGGAATATCGGGATGAAAAGTAGCCTATGTGTTGATCCGGGTATTCAGCTATCTAGATACCGAGTTTCATCACAATCAGTCCAGTTAAGTAGGTTTTGCGTGAAGGAGTAACAAACATACATACACACACACACACACACAAACTTCCACATTTAGAATATTAGTAGGATTATTAGTAGGATATAAAAATAGAGGAAGGTGAAGAAGTTCCACTGGGGCCTCCAACCAGGGGTCGTGGATCAACTTTGTAAATAGTCGAACCACGGGACTGTCTGCAGTCTCGTCGTCCAACTAGTTCAACCATTACTCGTTTTATCGATATCGATAAAAGCTTCTTCACCTTTCTAGTTGGTAAGAAAATGAAGACAAATGTTAACCCCGTCTGGGGGTCCGGGGTTCGATCTAAGACATGACAAACAATCTATGACACACGTAATTTTGTTATGTCTCCTTCGTAATTTAGTCATAAGGTGAGGGGACGGAACTTTAGTTAATAACTGAATTGATATTAATAAATCGGTAAATGTTTATGTACTTTTTGGTGGAGAAATTGCTTTGGTTTGGATTTGCGACCAGAAACCTTTCAATTTTTAAAACTCCAAATGTCCTAGCTTCCAATTGAGTTTTACGGTTGCACTTATTTTTGACATCCTAAAATGTTGTAGCCTACAACGAATTTGCAACTTCTGTGGCGTGGTTTAAGTTTTTGGTGTTTTTAGTTTTTGAATGAATATTTTGACATCTAATTTTAATTTTTTCTAATTTTTGTTTTTATTTTTTGACGACCCAGTTGGCACAATGGTCCCCATGCCGGACTGCCAAATACAGGTTTGCGGGTTAAATTCCCGCCTCAGACAAGTATTTATGCTTAAATATTTGTCTGTGGTCTGGTTGTTTCTATGTATTATAAGTAGTATATAATATCCGTTGTCTAACACCCTTATCACAAGTCTAGTTACTTAGCTTGGGTCTAGGTAGCGATGTGTGAAATGTCCTGCAATATTATTTTTTTTGCTTAGTTATTTATTTTTTAATGTACTTATGTAACACAATGTAGTTTATATGGATCAAATCGTATCTGACTTTTTTATATTGATAGAATCAAGTAAGTACTTATACGAAGTTGGCATGTAACTTAATTTTCCAAAACAACTGTGTATTGAGTGTGTGAAGTGTGTGCAATCAAGATCGTCCCCGATAGGGCACTGACGAACTCGTCAAACTTTTCTAATTCAATCGAACTTACAGGGACAGACTACTAAACCCAACTATCATTTACCATAGATCTTAGAACTTTACAAGTGGGCTGGGGGAAACAGAATAAATAAATATTCAAGGACAACCCACACAACGTCATCTAACTCCAAGCTACGCAACTAGGCCTGTGTTATAGTAGCCAGATAATGGACATGCTTTTTTTGTACATTCATACCTGTAAATACACACAGAAACACCAAGACCAGAAACAAATATTTTACATAAACACTTTTTTAAGGCGGGAGTCTCTCTAGAGACAGTGAGAGAGGTCAATTAAATAAAATGACAATTAAATAAAAAAGTCACCATAAAAAAATTTACATCCAAATAAAAAATATTCTGTTTCATGGAAGAAATTCCAGCCGATTTCTATGCAACTTGGTTAAAAATATTCTTTTCAATTTCAATCTTTCAATTCAGTGAATTCAGTAAATTCACTGAAATTAAAAGTGTCCCTAATATTTTGAGGAAAAAATTATATTGTATGAAATCAGTGCCTATCGTAACCTTCATAGTGCAGTCGATCAAAGTCTTCCTTCAACTTTTCTAAGGTTTAACATTAATTAATTATTATGATAATAAAAAAAAACGAAGCAAAATATTTGTACTCTCTACAGTTTCCTCGGTCTGCAAACTGAAGCAAACTTTTGCTAGGACAAAGTTGTTTAATCGTACGATTAAGGGAGGCTCTAGTTCAGCTGACGGTGACTCTTAGTGCCTGGCGCGATAATGGTCACGAATTAACACTTATTCGAACACTTCCGAAGGTTTTCAAGTGGATTTTAGTGAGTTATAAAATTTTGTAGCGATGTAGGCTCCATCTCATGTCCCAGGCTCTACAGCACCCTGAAAAAGAAAGCTTTGATTGAAGTTTCTGGCGCTATAAATTCTGCTAGGCTGTATCAGTATCAGACTTAAACTACGTACAAAATTATTTTTTTGTTTGTAACTAATAAGGTCCAAAACTACTGACCCGATTTTGATGAAACTTGGTATGAGGATGATACATTGATTTATTGAGAGTAAATATACAAAATAGAGAAATGGTTTTAAGCTATTGCATAGCTTATATCGCGGGCTTTGAGCGCGGCGACCGAATTAAGAAATTCCGTAACGAAAATAAAACCTAACACCCCCACTCCGCCTATTTTTTTTGTGTACAACAACAACAACAAAAAAACGTCCTACCTGTTTTCTATTTTTTAAACACTTATTATTATTATGAGCCTGTAGTGTCCCACTGCAGGGCAAAGGCCTCTCTACTCCATTTCCACTGATCGCGATCTTGTGCGACAGATTGCCAATCTGCCAGAAATTTGTCCAATTCGTCGCGCCACCTTCGACGTGGTCTGCCGGGTTGTCGTTTTCCGTTAGTTGGGGTCCAAAGGGTTGTTATTTTAGCCCAAAGTTCATCCGGTATGCGACTGACATGGCCGGCCCAGTTCCACTTTAATGTGGCTGCTTTTTCGGTGACGTCGGCTACCTGGGTCCTGGAACGTATTGCGTTATTCCGAATTCGGTCAGTGAGTCTAACCCCGAGAATACTTCGCTCCATAAACACTTAAGTTTTTTTTTCTTACAACTTCTTTCTTTCGTACTAAACAAAGCACAAAGAAAGCAAAGGAGCATGTGTAGTGTGTACAGCAATTCTAGGTTTTATGAAGATAAAAAACCGGTCAAGTGCGAGTTGGACTCGCGCACGAAGGGTTCCGTACCATGGTGTATCGAACCCATACTTTTTTTTTCTGTTTTTAATATCTCTATTACATTAAAACTAGCGACTCGTCCCGGCTTCGCACGGCTATATTACGCATGTATTATACATATAAACCTTCCTCTTGAATCACTCTATTTATAAAAAAAACCGCATCAAAATCCGTTGCGTAGTTTTAAAGATTTAAGCATACAAAGGGAAATAGGGACAGAGAAAGCGACTTTGTTTTATACTATGTAGTGATGAATCGCTGAATGTGTTGCTAAGCGCTCGAGAACAGCTGCACCGATTTCGCTAATTCCGTCAGGAGGTTTTTATGACAGAAAAAAATAAGAAACTTGCGTAGAAAATTATTCCGCGGGTGAAACCGCGTATAGTTTGTAAAAACAGAAATACATAATCTGTGAAAATTTTAACTGTTTAACTATCACGGTTTATAAGATACAGCCTGGTGACAGACTGACGTTGGGACAGTGGAGTCTTTGTAATAGGATCCAGTTTTGACCCTTTAAAAAAAAATGGTTGTCTGTAAAGTCTGTTTCCGGACGATAATTTTACGTGATAACGTCATAAGAAAACATTGATGGTAACCATGGCAACAATAAAACGTTGCTATAGTTACCTTGTCAATAACATGAGGCGTTCCAGTAACGACGCGTGACGTCACACTTTTTTGATATTGCAGGTGTTCACCAATTTATAAAACGTTATCACGTCAAAAAAGAATTTATTTCAGGCTACGAAGGCCCATAGATACATACCTTATACCTTATACCTTAGACTAACATACATATTTTATAATATAAATTGAAAGTGTTAATAGATAACTTAAAACTATGTTAGTAGCACTTCCATGACACTACACTATAGTCTTAGTCTAGTTAGTTTAGTCTTTGGGTACGGAACCCTAAGACTGATGAAGAAGCTTGATCCATAAAGGAAGTAGAGGTTATACTAAGAAATTATTGCTTTTCCTGTGAAACTTCGCCGATAGCAGCGTCTAAACAACACCAAGTAACTATAAGACAATTTCACAAAAAAAATATATCCCTCAACGTCCATTCCGAAATGACATTAATTTATTTTTAAGAACCTCATAAAACAACATTACGACTTGAAGACTATAGTTACACACTGTTCGTTCACAATTATTGGTCATAACACTGGGTTCGATTCTCTTCGATAATTACTAGTGTTCATACTAAGAGCTCTCGCAGACTGTAAACTTTATATCGGCATAAAATTCGGGTGTCTATCGTAGGACCCCGATCCTTTGGGTGTGCCTAAGAGATCGGGGTCCTCTAGTCGCTTTAGCAAAACAAACTAGGTACTTACATAATTATTATAAACAAAATAATAAATAAATTTATTTTCAAAAATAAACAATAACAAATAATTCGTTTACAGCTGTGGTCCTCACACTTTATGTTTGTGCTAGGTACCTATCCAGGGGGTATGTGGAGAGGTATCTAGGAAAGCGTCCAGCGGTCATCTAGTTCTGCAACTATAGCTGTGCTCGGCAGTTTCACCTGCGTCTTGATCCCCAGAAAAAATAGCATAGAATGAATATCACGTAGCTAATATAGCTATTTATCTGTAAAATAATTACCAAAATCTGTTCAGTGGCTCAGAAGATTACCTTTTTCAAACATCAATACTTAACTTAACCTCTTTATATTGTAAGTAAGATGTTTAGCATGAGTTTAGCAAAGAGTTTGGATTAATAGATAAGATAACATTGGTATTTTTAAAGCAAATTACCAAATACAACAAAATCGGTTGATAAACCAAAAAGATATGCGCGAACAACCATAAAAAAGAAATACATACAACCGAATTGAGAATCTCCTTCTTTTTAAAGTCGGAAGTCGGTCAAAAAAATAATCGATAAAGATAATTAATACATTAAAAGTTGCCTTCAAAACTATCGTCCGATAAAAAGTCTTTAATCTGCAAGAGCCCTAAATGTGGATGGAATCATAAATTCCGCTGACGTGTCTTCTGTTTTAGTGGTTACCTTTAATTGGAAATATCATAGGTTTTTTTACGATGTAAACTTTATTATTTGCGCACAAATTGATGTCCTAAAAATAATTTTGATATTATCCAGGTGTTTTAGATGTACTGAAATGAAAAGGTGGTAAAAATTAAAAATAAATCGTTTAGTTTATTTTTTAGTTTTTTTAGGGATCCGTAACTAAAAAGGTAAAAAATGGAACCCTTACATCACTCTGTTGTTTAATTTCACGAATGTACTATTACTCTGTGCAGTTGAAAAATTAGATACGTTATTTTAAGAAACTAATTTCAGTATTTTTATATATTTTAGACTAGCGACCCGCCCCGTATTCACACGGCTGTATTATGCATGTATTATATCTAAAAACCTTCCTCTTTAATCACTCTATCTATTTAAAAAAACCGCATCAAAATCCGTTGCGTAGTTTTAAAAATCTAAGCATACAAAGGGACATAGGGACGGCGAAAAGTGACTTTATTTTATACTAGCGACCCGCCCCGGCTTCGCACGGCTGTATTATGCATGTATTATACATAGAAACCTTCCACTTGAATCACTCTATCTATTAAAAAAACCGCATCAAAATCCGTTGCGTATTTTTAAAGATTTAAGCATACATAGGGATATAGGGACAGAGAAAGCGACTTTGTTTTATACTATACTAGCGACCCGCCCCGGCTTCGCACGGCTATATTATGCATGTATTATACATATAAACCTTCCTCTTGAATCACTCTATCTATTAAAAAAACCGCATCAAAATCCGTTGCGTAGTTTTAAAGATTTAAGCGTTCAAGAAAAATAGGGACAGAGAAAGCGACTTTGTTTTATACTATGTAGTGACTAGCGACCCATCCCGGCTTCGCACGGCTATATTATGCGTGTATTATACATATTATAAACCTTTCTCTTGAATCACTCTATTTATTAAAAAAAACCGCATCAAAATCCGTTGCGTAGTTTTAAAGATATAAGCATACATAGGGATATAGGGACAGAGAAAGTGACTTTGTTTTATACTATGTAGTGATGGAGTGATATATATAGTGATTTACAAAACAAAAATATATAACTATTCTATCAGTTGTCTTACCTACCGTAACACAAGCCTAGTTGCTTAGCTTGGGACTAGATGGCGCTGTGTGAAATGTCCTACAGTATTTTATATTTATTTGTAAGTACATAAAACCTTCACAATATACATAAATTCAAGGCAAAGATGAATCTTATAAGTGTCACGGTCTACCGCGACGTATAACGACAATAATATAATGAATGCATGACTCGACATGTAGAGACACCATGCGAGTATTAGATGACTAGTGTTGGGATCACGTATCGATAAAGTAATTATATCGATATATTTAGTGTGTCGAGCTGTCACACAACAACGCGAACAAAAACAAATAGTATTAGAATCGAGGTCCTCGACCCATAATGTGACCACTGGGGGCCTAAGCCACGAAATCGCGACAGAACTACCGATGTCAATCGCGCTGTCTCAAAACTCTAAAATGAGAGGCTTAGATTCCATTAGATAAAGAACAAAAAGATTGAAAAACTCTTCGTTTTGCAATTCTTTTTTAGTCAACTGAAAGAAAATAAACAGACTAATCGTGATTGTAAGTCAGTTATTTTATGTCATAGAAATTTAGGCATTAGTTAACGTAGTGGACATTTATAACATTTTTACAACGATTTAGTATTCAACACCAGCGGTTTTTAAATCTGCGGACAGAGATTGAAATTAGTGACTTGAAATTAAATTAAATAACAGAATTTTAAAAACTTTTATAGAAAATTTTATTCTACTTTTAATATTTTTCACCGTGATTCACCTTCAACATTAACGGATTCTAAGCTTTTTTTTAATATACTAACATTTCATTTGTTTTTATTTTACAATAATTTTGTAAATGGAACAAAATATTACGATTTGAAACAATAAAAAAACCTTCCTACTTAAATTTAATAAAAATTTAAAGTCCAAGTCTCAGCTTTTCAGCTTCAGTACCTATATCGACAACAATTGCACATCACTAAACGACACCTGTGTGCGCCTGTAGCGCGGCGCACGCGCACCCGTTCATTAGGTCCCTGCGCGTGATTGTCATTTGGCCCCGCCCCCCGCGCACCGTCCACACAATTATTATAATTTCTATGATTATAGTACATGCCACATACGGACGGAATGTGTCCGGGTGTTGTTGTCCGGCATATTATTTTTGGAAATGTACCGGTTTCACGTAGGTACCTACAATAGCATTACTATGTATAATATATTTTTGGCTTCGTCGTCGCGTCTTGGAAGTATTCGATCAAATACGCGATTATAGGAGGAGGATAGGGTACCGGCTCTCTCTCCATACAAACATAGTCGACGGTTTCGAGAGTACCTTTTCTCTTAAAAGCCAGGAAAATAGTTTCTACGTAGGGTTAATCGGGGGAGATGGTGCTACTAAGGTAAAATGGTTTAGGACATACGAGTATCCAGTAGGCCAATATCCCACCTACCACCAGACCTTCGTTTCATTTCAATACATTATCGATTGGTACAAAAATTCAGGCTATTTTTTTGCGTAAGTAACAGTTCGATTTTTTGGCTATACTACCTGATATCTCTCCAAGCCACTATGGTCTGAACTTCATAATTGCGCATCGTTCATAACTGTCTTGGAATGATCTGAATAATTCTCAGCTAATCTTTCAATCAAATAATCTTTTTTACTAATATTTTAAAGATAAGATTTGATTGTTTGTTTGCATTGAATATGCTCCGAAACTACTGGACCGATTTTATTAAAACGTGGTATGAGAAAACATTGATTCATTTGGAGTAATATAGGCTTCTTTTTATCCAGATATTCCCACGGGATCGGGTCTTACGCGTGTGAAACCGCGAGGTGATGCTAGCTTTTTAATAAAAAAAGAACTGAAGCACTCCGTCTTCGAATAGAATTTCAAATGTCACCTAATGAATCTCTTGAAACTGTCCCCATTTGTCGCTAGAGTCGTAACAGTAGGCGTGGTGATCCACAAAGATTTATAATAACAACATTATTAAAACCATCCACTTTGACTTCTATTAGAACTGACTAAGGGCCACTATTGTTTGTGACTTTGATAGCTTTAAATTGGTGCATGTGAAAGGTGGTCAAAGCAATTTGGCCGATCGCCATTAGAGTTCGTATCAGTGTGTCATTATGTGGCTCACTGTGTGAATGTAAATTAGTGTGGGGACAATGAAAGATCAGTCTCATTTTATTTATATCATCAAAAATTCAGGTTGGATATATTATGAAAATCCTTTACATAACCAACTATGACGTCTACGTCTTGTCTTGACAATAGTTTCAGAAAATTTACAGGATTATTTAGGTACTTACAAAATAATATAGACACTGCTTCCTAATATTTGGTACTTAGTAGTGGGTAAATAGTAAATAATAGAATTTTCATAAATACTAGAAACTCCTGAAAAACGACCTTTAAAGAAGAAGATTACAGGTTCAGTTGTCGCCATCGAAAAGGTTTTTGTGTATGAATATTTGTTTCTGTAAACAAATATTTATTTCTGGTCTGAGTTTCTGTATGTATTATCTAGTAAAAGTAGGTAGTATACGTTGTAGGTGACCAGATGATGGATAGAATATCACCAGAAGACGGATCGAATATCCGTCATCTGTTCACCATAACAAAAACTTAGTTGGAACCAGGTGGCGCTGTGTGTGTGTTTATGTACTATCATTTGCTGACTTTCGCCCGTGACTTCGTCTGCGCTGAATTTGCCAAAATCTTTTCTTAGCTGATGCATCATAATAGTTGTTTGCCAAATTTTTGTCCTTTGGTTTGAGCTGTGCATTGATATTTCAGTCAGTAAGTCAAAAATTAAGAACACTTAAAAGACAGGGGGAGAGTCTTGACATAATATGCCAAGACTCTTCCAAGACCATGTCCCATCACTAAAACAGTTGTGTAAGATAATGGAGTCAGCTTTGTTCTTTTGTCTTGCAATCGTGAGGTGTCATTGAGTAGAGATGGGTCACGGTCCGCGGTGAAATCTTAAAGCCCATCACACACAACGGACAAGTCCGCGGCAGACAGCCCTCGCTCAGCTGTCAATGAAATTGGGACTGTCAAAGGACGGAATGTACCCATATAAATCACAACTACGTCGACGAACTTGTGATTTAAATGTATGCACCTATATTCAGACTGCTGATATTTTAAAAGTTATATATAATAATAAATATTGCAGGACATTCCACACATCGCCATCTAGCCCCAATCTAAGTAACTAGACTTGTGTTATGGGTGCTAGACAACGGATATACTACTTATATACTTTTCTTTTGTAAATATATACTTATAATACATAGAAACAACCAGACCACAGACAAATATCTAAGCATAAATACTTGTCTGTGGCGGGAATCGAACCCGCAACCCTGTGTTTGGCCGTCCGGCATGGTAACCATTGTGTCAACTGGGTCATCAAAGTGGTAATCATATTATAGTAATCTAGCTTCTGCCCGAGTATTGACCTGCGTAGCAGGAAACAAATGCAACCCTCTTACTATTCATCACGATTATTCCTTCACCATAATTGCAATGTCAATTAGCACTCATAATTTTGTCTTCACAAAAATCCATTGCTACATGGCCAGTCGAATAATGGAAAGGAATGAAAGTCGAGGTATCTAGTACCACCAGGCCAATACCGCCCATAAGATACCAACTATCGACTGATATAAAGTCTATAGTCTGCAATGGCCTAGAATCTTTACAATCAAAAGTCTTTGAAACTGTGCCCACAAAGCGATGTTAATTGTATTTTTAATCAGGGTTCAGTTGATTGATAAAAGGTTTTAGCTGTGATGTTTAGAGAGGAACACGATTCAATTGACAGGCGCCAGTCTCTGATGTTTAGATTTTAAGTACGTTGTAGAAATTAAAAGATAGTGAAGCCTCTTTTCAATTTAATTTATCACTAAAAATGTTACTTAAACGTTTTAGGTGCTTAGGTAAATTTATGTTTAGTTGAATAAAAAAATTCAACATTAATATTTACTATGGTTTTCTATCCCTCCGTTCGTTCCCTGAATGCTGAGGATCGTGACTCCTCTGGTGCAATCGATCTACTGTCTTCCTCCAACGGAATTTGTCCGACTCCTGATGTAGAGCCATGCTGAGAGGTATATCCAGCCGTTCGGATACCTGGTCGGTTCATCGTTTGGGGCTTCGTCTTTGTGGTCTTTTAGCCTCAACCTTTCCCGTCACCATTAGATGTTCGAGATTGTTGGAAGCCTCTACACGCGATATGGCCAAAATTTATGGTGAAGAGTCTATACCTATTTTAGTAGGTATATTTATGTAGGTAGCTTAAAATCAGAGTATCTATTTGCTGACTATTACAGATTTGCTCGTACACGACTCAGTTGACACAATGGTCACCATGCCGGACTGCCAAACTCAGGGTTGAGGGTTCGATTCCCGCCTCAGACAAGTATTTATGCTTAGGTATTTGTCTGTGGTGTGGTTCTATTCATGTATTATAAGTATATGTTTACAAAAGAAAAGTATATAAGTAGTATATCCGTTGTCTAGCACCTTTAACACAAGTCTAGCTACTTAGCTTGGGGCTAAATATCGATGTGTGAAATGTCCTGCAATATTTATTTATTTATATTAAATCAACTTAGTTTTAGAAATAGAAAAGAAATAGAAAACATTTATTTGCAACAAAAACTCACAGTGAGCTTATAAACTATATGAACTATAAAAAACGAAAACTAAAGGCTATTAAAACTACTGTTATATAAAAAACTATATAAAAACTATTATTAACATTATGCCCACTTCGTTGGGCATAATGTTAATAATCCTTTTTTTAGTACAGAGTGTTATGTTTTAATTTCTAACTGCCAAAAGGAGGGTATGACTAATAAATATGACCTAACGATTTAAATTATTTTATTAATATTAAAAATTAAATTATTTAAACTAATATAAAAAAAAATACTTTTTGTAACTTAAATATAACATTTAGACATATGCTGTCGTTGACTTTTTTGTAGGCATTTTCCAGCTCCACATCTTTTCTCTAGAACTCAAAAATATATCTTTCATAGTTAAGGCAGCGTTCGTAATAAATGCTTTCATTCGACCGTTTTTTCTCCGATTCACTTTGCAAAACGGACTACCACGTAAAAGCCTTTTTATTTTTCGGTTTTTTATATATCCTGTGACACTCAACAATAATGTGGCTTTCTTTTGGTGAAAGAATTTTTAAAATCAGTTCAGTGGATCCCGAGATTACCCCTTACAATTTAACAAATATACAAACACACAAACTTTACTTCTTTATAATATTAGTATAGATAGATTATAATCATTTTGTTGCGAAACGGTCCTCAACTCAGCATAATGTTAGCCTTTCGAGTAACGTTGGTCTTCCGTTTTAGTCAATTCTGGGCCCTGTTAGAGTATTGCAGAATACTTTGACCACACATATACCTAATTATATTGACTTTTACACTAATCTAAATGAATAAAACAGCGACAGCAACAATTTAACTTTTAATCCATGCTATTCAGGGCGTTGCTTTTATTGCTTGAGACGTGTATAAGATGGAGTAGGCTTGCCCAGAACCTATAAGATTAAATAACTCGTAAATACACCTGCTTGCCTAGCATGAAGACCAAAACACGATACGATAAAGCGATATAACTACACAACTCTCTATATGATAGATAAAGCCGCCATGTTGAATTTTTATCATAATTTTTATCGCAATTTATAATAAAAATTCAACATGGCGGCTTTATCTATCATATTTTCAGAGTTGATGTAGTTATATCGTTTTATCGTATCGTGTTTTGGTCTTCATGCTAGGCAGGCTGGAGCCAACTAAGCCTAGACTAGACAAAAGACATTTTGTATTAGTTAGTTTTGGGCAAACCTATATTATTCTTATTTATTTTCTTCCTCTATTATAAGTATAGAAAATAATACAAATAGTTGAAGGTTAAATTCAGTTTCCAGATCAAAATCGAATCCGGCACTCAATGGAAATAGTGTAACTCCATTCTATAGGAAATTACTTTGACATTTTGTGCTGCAAATGTCACGCCTCCTTTGCGACACGAACATTCCGTTACAATGATACAAATTACTACCTAACTGCAAATAAGTTATAAATTATTTATGCTACTATAATAGTAGTGGATTGAGATATTTATCATTTCGATTTCAATAAAGACATTCTTAGAGCTTAGTGTCCCTCCTTATTCAAATTAGGTGTGCTACTAACATTATAAACTAGCTGCGCTCCGTGATTTCACCCGCGTAAGTCCCGATCCCGTAGGAATATCAAAATGAAAAGTATCCTATAGTCTTTCCCGATAAATGGACTATACAACACAAAAGTTTTTTTTCAGTTCGAACCAGTAGTTCCTAAGATTAGCGCGTTCAAACAAACAAACTCTATACTCAATAGTATAGACTAGCAGCATCCCGCGATTTTACCTGCGTTAGTCCCGATTCGTTGAGAGTAAAAAGTAGCCTATCTTACAACCATTGAATCAATGTATCCTCATACCAAGTTTCATCAAAATCGGTCCAGTAGTTTCGGGCCTATTCGGTACAAACATAAAAACAAGTAATAGACCAGTAAGTCCCGATTTCGTGGGAATATCAGGATAAAAAATAGCCTATGGGAATCTTCCACACAAAAACTACTGGACCGATTATGATGAAACTTGGTATGAGGATACATTGATTCATTGGTAGTAAGATAGGCTACTTATTATTCTCACGCATGTTGGCATGTTGATAGCCGAAGACCTGGATTTATATTATATAGGCTAATTTCTTATATATACGCGGTTGAAACTGTGTTCTTTTTTCGATTTGTTACATAATATACTGACTAGCTTTCGTATGCTTAGGATTATCCAAAATCCTTTCTTATTGGATGCCTACATCATAATAGCTATCTGAGTGCCTTTAAGCTTGAGCATTCCATTGACTTGAGCTCTGCGTTGAAATATCAGTCAGTTATCATTATCATGTCCTATGCAAAAAACACACCTGCTAAAAACTTCATCATCTCCGTACTTAGCCACTATCGGTATTTTTACCGGTACGTGTCCGTATAATCGGTCTCGCGAATGATATTTTCCCGCGCAAACTGGACTTAATTATAAACATGCAAAAAACACACCTGCCAAAAACTTCATCATCTCCGTACTTAGCCACTATCGGTATTTTTACCGGTACGTGTCCGTATAATCGGTCTCGCGAATGATATTTTCCCGCGCAAACTGGACTTAATTATAAACATGCAAAAAACACACCTGCCAAAAACTTCATCATCTCCGTACTTAGCCACTATCGGTATTTTTACCGGTACGTGTCCGTATAATCGGTCTCGCGAATGATATTTTCCCGCGCAAACTGGATTTAATTATAAACGCATCAATCAGGCTCATTCACCCTCAGGGTACTGGGTAAATGGTTATTAGTTGAGGTACGACAATCGTACTTACACCTCGGTATGAGTACTGAGTAGGTTTTATGTGAAGTAGGTAATTACAGTGACCACATGGTTAAATATTGTTATTTTTTTTTTTAAGAGGAAAGGGTACCGGACTACCGGCTCTCTCTTTATACAAACGTAGTTGATTGTTTCCCCCTGGATAATGACACTAGCACATAATATATTTTTGTTGCATAAAACCTTTAACTGCCATGACTATGCTCCTATGTTTTTGTTTTAGTTATTTTTTATTTTTTAACTATTAATTTGTATGATAATTATCATATGAAAAAAAAAAAAACATAGGGCCATGGTCATGGCAGTTATAGGTTTTATGTAACAAAAATATTTAAGCTAGTGGTAAGGTATACCTACCTGACTTGTGAATCCATTTTTACCAATAAAGAACCTTGAACCTTGTGTCATCATCCAGGGAGGAAACAGTCGACTACGTTTGTATGGAGAGAACGCCGGTACCCTTTCCTCTTAAGAGTTCTTATAATGAGGAGCAAACTCCTGGTGGGAGGCTAGCTTTTTACCACCCACAAGCTTAAATCGTATCGCCAAGCGGACTTGTCTGCCGATACGTGTAGGCTGGTGCAGCAATAAAAAGAAGACGGGTTGGAAAAGTTTTGTGTCACTGCCGTTTTCCTGCCTACACTCGCGTCCCTTGAAGGTTCCTATTTATTTAGGAGTCTTTGAATCACGAGCGTATAGTTATTATCTTCTAGACAAGCGTGCTACATCTTAGACCGCATCGTAACTTACCATCGTGTGAGATAGTGTGAATATTTAATCAATGGAAACTGGCTCAGAAAGTCACTTGAGACGCGATTCCTAAGTCTGAACGTTCACATTTAAGAATCAAACGTCACTAATAAGTGACAATCTACGCTAAAGTTGAGATTTTATCTTGAATAAGGTAGAGCATCTATACTAGAGGAGGGTTGAGAGCAGGCAAAGTCGTAAAGAATATTTCCATTTGGACTCTCCAACAAAAAAGTTCAAGGGGGCGAACAAATAAACCTTGGAAGGATTTTTCTTCTTCCTGCCCTTATCACAATTTATTCCGGATCGGCGCAGTCGTCATCTCATCATTGACTTCCATCTCTATTATATCATATCATCAGGCAGACCATCCATCTTTTCTGAGGTCGTCCTCTTCCTCTCGATTCCATTACATTCATACTCATCAGTATTTGAGTCACATGCGTCTCTTCTCTTGGAAGAATGGAGAATCATTCGATTGGAGAAATCTTGAAAGAAAATAGCGAATGGTTAGACGAAATGGAGGAAGATTATGGAGAAGGTAAGAACCCACAAAGGTTTGTAGCGCCACAGGAAATAAAATAGTTTAGATTTTCCATGGATTGCCATACAGATTTTAACATAAGTCTTTAATTTTATTTTCAATCCCAGTCCTAAACTCTGTATGAAAACATTAAACAGAACCTAGGCGTAGTTCACACGTAGTAAAACACCGTTGCAATATTCATAGGCCGCGCACACACCCTGGGGGCGCGTATTCGCGCTTTTCGATTATTCATAGAGCCAGGTGTCGATGGTTAACGCTTGCGATATCTATCAAACTAGGTCTATAGTATTTTTGTTCCCTATGGATGGTGAGTTTTAAAACCCAATTTTTGATACAGTAAAACACATACTTCAAGCCTTTGTAATTACAATGACCGGCGGGGCTCATAATAATATGTGAACTTGTATTGTAACTATCATATTAATGCAAATAAATGAAATTAACCTTAGCCGTGAAACTCCATTTCCAATTAATAAAATCAAACCTCTAAAATGGCATCGTTTACTATATCTTTTTACCAAACAAGATGACTTTTAATATTTAAATATTCTTCTTATCTTCGTAACAAAAAAATACCGTAACAGAATTTTGACTGGCCAAAATGGCACCAAAGTTACAGCAGCATCATTAATCGTATTTAGGTTATCTTATGTCCAGACATTGGAGGATCGTCGATAGTGTTGGATCCCCACAATCCCAGGTCTCTAGATGGCGATGTGTGGAATGTCCTGCAATATTTATTTATTTATTTTCTTCAATTCAATGAAACCCGGCTCATTTCAGAATATTTTGTTTGCAGTTGCTGACTTAACTTACCTAGCTGACTTCCACGTAGACCACAGCAGGCAAAAAATTCTAAACATCTATTACTATCACTACAATGTAAACTTTCGAACATTTCCTAACCACTTCATGCTCATATTTTCAATAATCGTGCGGTATATTGACAGGACACTCTCACAACACATCTTTTTTCGGCTCCGGCGCGGGCGGCGCAACGTTTGATCGTCATGATTTGACAATATGAACGCGAGTTTGACACACAACGTGTCCGTATCAGAGAAATCTCCATTAACGACAGCCGTGGAAAAAATTGACCACAAAAGACTTGAATCGTCAATCGCGAGGGTGCTGGCTACTAATGGGAAACTGAGAAGAGAATATAGAAATGTGTGGGGCAGAAAATTGTATATTTTTACTTCAGTTTCTACCGGGTCTATAATTGACCCACTGCCGGTCAAGGTCTGCTTTACAAAGGTCTCTTTCAAACACTTTTAACCATTGGTCAGCCTATCAAAAGCATTCCGGTACTATAAATATTGTAAATAAGGCTATCTTTATGTATTAAAACAGAAACCACTGATGTCTCAAAGCAGTAAAAGTTTAAATCAACTACTGAAAATCAAAATAATACGAATGCGAAACTTAACGACTTGACGGTTTCTGGCGACGAACATGAATAAGGAGTGCACGAACGGACGTTTTACATAAAAATACTATAAAAAAGACCTCTCCATTGCTTCTCACCTTAAATCTATCAAACATCAACGGCGTTAGAAGCTAATGAACATCCAAATGGAAGCTGATATCAATGCCAATCAGTAACACATTTAAACCAACTAATGGTAGCAACGCTTTCATAATATCATGTTAAAAGGTATTGTTTTGTATTTTGTACAAAACAGGACAGCAAAGGTACGTTACATACACTAAAAATATTGTTAAAATACTTCTACAATTTAAGTTTTAATTCCCTACAGGCCTAAAAGTGCCAATTTTAGTTCAAAAAAGTTGTGTTCTACGAAAAATACTATCTTAGAATTTTCAAGTCTAGAATGAACAAACCTGTATGTATTAAGTAACAAATAAAAAAACAAAAACAAAAAAAAATCCTTTTATTAAATTAGTGTAGATTATTTATTATATAGTTTGTTAGTTTTATTGGGTTAGGTTTATATTTGTTAGATTTATTTCAATTCTGCTACTTCCTCAACCTCATTTTGCTCTATATTAATGAGAAAAAGTCAAATGTAAGACTATTCCACATAAAAATGATCCTGTGTGTAAAGCATCTTTTTTCAGGCCACCCAAAAAGCAACTATACCGTGCTATAATCTAAGTATAATCTATTGGATCCACATCATTAGATACAAGACATCATTTATCAAGGATTCCATTAGTGAATGACTTTAGATGGATTATAAATTAAAGGGACACGATTATTTACGAATTAAATTATACATACCTATTGCAGACAATCTATATAATTATAATCATTGTCAACTTTACCACTAATAGTCATGAATAAATATTTCTAATTCTATTGCTCATTTTAGCAGCAGTTTGACTTCAGAATATAAATTATTTTTTTGACCTCAATCTTATATAACACTGGAGCAGCGACCCGGAGCGGGTCGCTGCTCCGGCTTCGCACGGCTATATTATGCATGTATTATACATTTGAACCTTCCTCTTGAATCACTCTATCTATTAAAAAAAACCGCATCAAAATCCGTTGCGTAGTTTTAAAGATCTACGCGGTCAAAGGGAAATAGGGACAGAAAAAGCGACTTTGTTTTATACTATGTAGTGATATATAAAATTAAAAATCCTAAATGACCGACTGATATATTAAAGTACAAACCAATGGACGAATTATAATCAAATTTGGCATATAGATAACTATTATGACGTAGGCATCCGTTACGAAAGGATTTTGAAAAATTCCACTCCTACGCGAAAAAGTGCCTGATAAACAGACCATTTTTGGGTTACCTAAAAGTAAGCTAAGGCCATGCTAAGGCCGTTGCAGACAAAATTTGAGCAACAAATATACACCGACTGAGGAGCAATGCGAGTGTGGAGCCCCGTCGCAGTCCATGGTGCACCTACTCCAATGCCCACTGTGCCCTAATACCTGCACATTGGAGGACCTGATAGAGGCCAACGCTGCTGCAGTTGTAGTGGCTAGCTACTGGGCAGGAAAAATTTGACTGGTCGAACGTCACTGACTCGAAAAGAAGATGAATCCTCTAATTTGTCGCAGTTCATCGTTTCGTAGAACGTCTACTTCAAGAACACTCCTGCCGTCCGGTATCTAAATAGAGGCCATCCCAACGACTTTTCTATTGAAAACTAAACCAAACAGTAGTTTTCATTAAACATTACGTATTGTAGGTAAAAGAATAGCGGTCCGGTACGTAAAAGACGCCCTATTAGGCAGCAGATATTCTCAACGACTTTGCTATTGAAAACTAAACCAAACAGTAGTTTTCATTAAACATCACGTATTGTAGGTAAAAGTTCGTATGTAGCAGCGGTTCCCGAAGGATCTATCTCATTACCAGTCGGCAACATACATCATGTCAGTTGGTGCAAGTCATGACGACCGTACCGTCGTCTCATTGTGTCTGTCGAGTGGTGAGAGTGTGGAGATGGACTCTTTTATTTCGAAGAAAAATATGCGTATGATCTGGTATAGATTAGTAAGTAGGGGGCTTATTGTAATTAAGGTGAAAGGGTACCGGCGCTCTCTCCATACAAACGTAGTCAATTGTTTTCTCCCTGGATAATGACACTAGCACAAATATTTTTGTGCCATAAAACCTATAACTGCCATGACTAATGACTATACCCCTATTTTTGTTCTTTTTTTTTCATTTTCTAATTATCATAGAAATTAAGATTATAAATAAAAAAAGAATAAAAAAAAATAGGGGCATGGTGGTCATGCCAGTTATAAGTTTTATGCGCCAAAAATATTTGCTCTTGTGTCATTATCCAGGGAGAAAACAGTCGACTACGTTTGTAATAGTTTGTATGGAGAGAGCCCCCGGTTCTGTTTCATACAATTTTACCAGACTTTGACAAAACTAAAGTGGGAATTATGTTTTGTAATGGAGTACCTATGTAGAATTTGTGTTCATCTGTTCTTAAGTAATTTTTACTTACTATAATTCAACAAATGAGGTGATATAAACACTATGTGTCCGTATAGTATGGTGAGCCTACCGATTAAAAAATTTTCTCCGTAATCTCACTTCCTAGGGCGACTAAAGGCCTCTAAATGTGTTTCTTCTCGATATCTCAATATTCGTATGTGTCGTACCTTCAAAACTGTAAAAATATAACCATTTCCACACTAAAAAACCTAAAAGCGACAAAGAAAATCAAAGCGGTGGCTTTTATAAAAATTATCATAAGTAACGTCAAAGACGGACCGAACTCCTATCATTATCGTCAGCCCGTAATTAAAACGACATTTCTATATCGATTCGAGAATATACAGAATCATTGTGAGGGTGAAATCATGAAATATGTATTCAATTTGAATGAGGACTGAGGATTGAGGACTGAGCGGTGACTGGGCACTTAGGGATCATATTTCGGGGTAGTGTTAGGTAATGGAAAGGTTTTAGATGAAAATGTTCCTAATTTACAAGATCTATAAATAGGGTAAAGGTAAGGTTATCGCACCGACCAGTTTACGTAGGAAATATCATAAAAGAGTCACAACAAATAAAAATGTATCTATTTCTTACTAATCTGAATCCATATTCTCTTACTTTCTGCGTGAGCGTCAGAATAAACGGTCACTAGGCGCATTTAACGTTGAATGTATGCTCAATAATTGCTTCCCTATTGCTGCTATTTACTTCCTATCCTCAAACAATTGCTTCCATCATATTCTAGAAGAAATCAAACATTTAAAGGTGACCGTTCATTCAGATGTCAGGATGGCCAGTCACCTGTCGTAGTTCCCCTCTGCGGCGTAACAACCCTTTGTACGTTTTAACCTCCTCAACAATCGTCCTCAATTTCGTTTGATCACTCGCTGTCCTCTTCGAAGATGTGAGCTTCTCCAATAGCCGTGGTCTTCTTCCACACAATCCTTCCAGTACTTTCTTGGACAGCCCCTTTAATTTTTTCAATTAGCTATGAAATTATAGCTCTTAGGGAACATTAATTTCAATGTTTTCTTAATTCGAATCATTTCGATCGAGTCTATAAAATATACGAAGAATTCGCCAGTACTAAACCCTTACAATTCTTCACTCTAAAAAATTCACTTTTAACAGTTTCTATGTTGCCGACTCCCCTTACTTCTTAATCTATCCACACAATACCTTAACATATCAATACTTCACGTTTCCCAACCCGTATCAAAATTTTGATCCTGTTACGTCATCACTTCGGGAACTTGGCCATAGTAGAGCGGTGTGCGACTAAAAAAATGCAGCGAATTACCTATAGAAGGATAAATAAAAAGTATTTACTTTCCTAGGTATGGTTTCCTTTGATGCTCAGGTTTGAAAAGCAGTTTGTTAAGCATTTATCATGCTTGATTCAAGCAATCTACGTCATTAGGGAACCGTGCGTTCTATATTTAAAGTTTATCTACCTATCTATTTAGATTCAAGCATTTTAAATGTGACGAAGCCATTCCACTAATAAAAATAAATAAACAAATATTTCAGAACATTCCACACATCGCCATCTAGCCCCAAGCTAAGTAACTAGACTTGTGTTATGGGTGCTAGACAACGGATATACTACGTAAATACTTTTCTTTTGTAAATATATAATTATAATACATAGAAACAACCAGACCACAGACAAATATGTAAGCATAAATACATGTCTGAGGCAAGAATCGAACCCGCAACCCTGTGTTTGGCAGTCCGGCATGGTTACCATTGCGCCAACTGGGTCGTCAAATTACAAATATAAAGTTTTTGTAAAATACTTAGCCAATTGCAATGAAACTTAGTCTTGGTCATGGCTATACTTTTAATCCTGGTATTCTAACGGGATCATAGGGCGCAGCTATTTTTGACTAATGTAAGCGCTACGTATAACATTGATATTTTGAACTAGCTTTCGCAATCTCGTCCTCGTAAGGGTTCCAATATCCAAAATTCTTTCTATGTGGATGCCTAGGTCTATGCCAAAAAGACCAATTCGTCCATTGGCTGGATTTGTGGGTTAATATATCAGTCACTCAGACTTTTTTTTTCTGGAGCTATTTTTGTCGCAGTTTCATAACTCCATTGTGTGCCACCAACAAGACAACCGAAGACATTCAAATGCAATCTATCAAACATTTGACCCACCATGTTATGACAAGATGATGTATATTTCTCGATGATATTTCAAATTGTACGTAACTATTTTATATTTTTTAGGGTTTTCAAAGGGCATGTGACATCCGGGGGCAACAATAGTCGATGAGTAATGGTCGAATATAGGATACGGTTCCATTGATGGTCTGATTGTCTGCTACTGCATGTCATCATTGTGTCGTTGAAAAGTTGCGTTGACTGAATCTTGAATAATGATAGTGTGACTGACGTTGATGGGAGTGAATACTAGAAACTTACATAATATTTTACTATAAGTAGAATGAATAACACATATTCGTCGTAAATTTTGTAGTTACTAGTACAAACCGCTCAGTCTAATGTGAAGTTTGTATTCCTCGCAGAGGTGTGACGCTGCGCATTAGCTTCCTTAACGAATTCCTAAATTTTTATACTGAAAAGTAAAATTTAAGAATTATTTAGAATATTTAAATGCTTTCTAAAACATTCCCGCGTGTAAATATTTCATCCATTCTGACAGGGGTGTTTCAATTAGCACGTAGGTATAAAACGTCTGCGTCCGGACGCAGACGCTCGAGCCCAAAAAGTAGAGTATAGGCACATAGACTCGCTTTTTATTTAAATTAGCTTGTAAAGTGGATCTTATGTACTTGTACATATAGGTATATTCTGTGACTCTGATAACACGTACTTATAAGTACGGACAAATTTGACGCCCTCTCGATCCACAACAACGGATGATCGTGGATCGACACCCGCGACGCACATGTTATCAGAGTCACAGAATATACCTATATGTACAAGTACATAAGATTCACTTTACAAGCTAATTTAAATAAAAAGCGACTCTATGTGCCTATACTCTACTTTTTGGGCTCGAGCGTCTGCGTCCGGACACAGACGAGGCGTTTTATACCTACGTACGAAGTGAAACACCCCTGTCAGAATGGATGAAATATTTACATGCGGGAATACTTTAGAAAGCATTTAAATATTCTCAATAATTCTTTAATTTTACTTTTCAATATAAAACCTTAGGAATTCGCTAAGGAAGCTAATGTGCAGCGTCATATAGAAAATAAGATAACTGTATCTATAAATGTAAATTCTCCATTTTTATGACAAAAGATGGAATGTTAATTCATTGTAACCAATATCGTGCCAATATCACACAAGTTGACGGTAAAGTAATATAATTGGTACAATTTATAAGCAAAGAAGAAAAACTACAAATTGTGGCTACGAAGGCTACGAAGTTATTTATATTTAGGGTGTTGTAGCGCATGAAGCATGTATTAGATGGAGTAGGCTAATAGCTAATTTACTGATGTTGTAAATTAACTAAGCTCAAACTAAAACAAAACAACTTTTAGGTTGACTTGCAAAAAAATTGCCAACAGTTTCAACCTTTTTGACTACAGTCATCATCTTCCTGCCCTTATCCCAATTTATTTGGGGTCGGCCTTTTTGACTACAGTATTGCTTTCTATTTCAATATTCTTATCTCCATCGGGTATTTTGGGGCTGGTGGTACCAGATTAACTATTGGGGAAAGTTTCTCGCTTAAGGCACAACCTGTATTATACAAGCGTTTAAGACCTTAAACATGTTTATCTATGTGACTGACTGTCACAGTGTCAAACAGATTAAAAAATATCAGCCTTTGTGGTTATTGAAATATAATTTAATTTCATATTACCCGTTATATGCATTTAGTTAAAATTGTTTAAGAAAAGATGTCATGCAAGCCACCCTTAATATCTTAGATGCAATATTTAGATGACGAATAGTTTGAATTACTTTCTTAACAAAAATCGTGGTACGTGTCATTTTTACAAACTAACTGTTACTATATCGCTAGAGATTCTGCTCTATACCATATGCTCAACGGCTAAATACAAAGGGAACCGCGATCGTTTGCGGCGCGGCCTTCATTGCTCAGGATGACATTCACAAAAACAATACGTATACATTGTATATAGGAAAAAACTAGACGCGACAGATGCGAAAGAACCAAATACGCAGCTTACAGACTTTTCGATCAACCGATAAGCAAATTCGTCATTAAGACATTCGTATTTTAAAACACATCAGATAGCGTTGTTTTTTTTATTAAAGGAAAAAATTGTTACATTATTGTAAGTTATATTGTTACACGTAATAACTATAATATTATACAATTTACCAACATGAAAAGTGTAACGTACAACATTTTCCAACAAATTACAATATAAATAAATAAATAAATAAATATTTCAGGACATATTACACATCGCCATCCAGCCCCAAGCTAAGCAACTTAATGCTTGTGTTATGGGTGCCAGATAACGGATAAACTACTTATATACTTTTTTTTTTTTTTGTAAATATATACATATTATACATATAGGAAACACCCAGAACCAGAAACAAGAATTTATGGTCAGCATAAATACTTGTTCCCGGCGGGAATCGAACCCGCAACCTTCTGCGTCGCAGTCGGGTGTTCGCCCGACGCGCCACAGAGGTCGTCATATACCAGGCAAAACGGTTTTTTGACTTTTTAAAAATCAAGTATCAATATAAAGTAATAGGCATCATCTACGAGCCATTTGGTATTTTAATCATAGTAGTTAAGCTATATGTAACTACCTAACAGTAATTTATTTAATAGGTAAGTAAATCTTCACTACATAGTATAAAATAAAGTCACTTTTCGCCTTCCCTATGTCCCAATGCATGCTTAGATCTTTAAAACTACGCAACGGATTTTGATGCGGTTTTTTTTAATAGATAGATTTATGATGATTATGTATAGAGGAAGGTTTTAAAATAATATAATACATGCATAATACAGCCGTGGGAAGCCGTGGCGGGTCGCTAGTATTAAATTAAAATGGATCAAGTTATCTGAAATAATTGAATATAAATTTTAATCAATTAATTAAACAAAGTCATCAGTTAATGTTGAGCTTTCACGTGAATTGAAGTGTCTACAAATTTGTGTTATACTATCCACACTCGTGAAATAAAAATCGAAATTGTAATTTCCTGCCAACGTCTGATCGAGGGACAACAATTTGCGGTCGAACCGGCTGATTACTAATACGAAAACAAAATTATTTTCCACAAAGAACTTTCAACTCTATACTGGTGAAAATAAATGTTAGAAAAGCGTAATAGTTTTTATGGTGTTTGGAACGTTTTTATGGTTTATTTTTAGTCGAAATTCGTCACGTCCAAAGACATCTGTCGCCAGTAATCGAATCAATTCGATCAGTTGCATAATCGACGATGACAATACGAATACAATGTTTGGATCATGATTATTCGTAATGTTACCCGAATCAGCTAAATTGGTATCGGCGCGATTTGATGACATTTCGATTAAGGGAATCGAATCATGTTTTTTATCGAATCGAAATTGCTGATTATGTTTTTCGGAGGTCTGTGATCGGAATTTTTTGTGTTAGAAGTTTGTTAATATTAGTCATACATTTTTTATACAAAACATTTTTCTTCATTATTTCGAAGACGACGTACAACCGCTTCTATACTTGTAGGTATATACGGATTAATTTTCGAAAATAGATCTCTTTATAGTTGGGTCAATTTGGTGTGACAACAGCTTAATTTTGTAAAATAAAAGTAAAGTTATCGAAAAAAATCTGCTTACGGTAGAGCATAACTTTTGGTTCGTTGGGTATCTAAATACCCCCAGGATACTTACAATCAAATTAAAGTATACCTAAATTAAACCGTCAATTTCCTCCCCTAAAATTTCAAGTAAATAAAGCAGTACCTACAATTTCATCGGTGATTGGCCTCCCTCCAGTTGATTAATAAGCCGCAAATTGAATGAGCCTTCTTTGACAGCATCAATTTTCTCTTCCGCTCCACAAAGAACCCCCAAAAATCCACTTTGAATCTATTTAAATGTAATACACCCTTGACATGACACCTCTCGTATCTATTTACCATGTAAATTGTCAAAGTGAAGCGGTGAAGTCTTACATGTTGACTTTCTCTGACGTTTTCTGTTCGTATTTTATTTTATGTAGATGGAAAAGATAGATGGATTTTCACAAAGAAAAACGGTTTATTACAGCTTTGATCTTGAATATTTTGAGGTGCACACGAAATTATTATGTAACTGAGCCCTGCGATATAAGTCTGCCCATCGGAATCGAATGAAAAGTAGTGTCCTTCTCCCATTAACCTGAAAACCAAAATTAATCAAAATTGGTTTAGCGGTTCAGGCGTGAACAAAACAAGATATACAGACAGTTACTTTCGCATTTACAATATATTTAATTGACAATACATAATCAGGGAATAAGATTCTTTAGAATTAACTCACTTTTTGCAAGGAAAATGTGAGATTTTTCGCGCCTATCTTCGTAGGTATATTTGTTTGTTTTTTAATTTTTAAATTATTGTCAAAATATCCAAATTTATGTTGTAACCCAAAATAAATTGCGCAGTACGTCTTATTTTTATCCATAAAAGAATTATTAGCTACACTAATATTATAAAGAGATCATTGTTTTTTGAAGTGAAAACTTCTTTAGCGGCGTTGAGCACTTTTTCTGTAATGGGTATAAAATCTTAAACTCGCGTCAGAACACGTGACCTGATCGAAAAAGCGTAAGACGGATGGAGAGTAGACAGCTATCCCCTCTCTACGGCGCGGCGAAAATGTATGCCTGGGCCTACTGTTTTTAATTTGGCTGTGAGTGTATTAAGACGTACATATGGTATTTTTTAACGGACGACTATTGACGGACGACAAATGTCGGACGACAATTTGTTGGACGACAAATGTCGGACGACTATTTGTTGGACGACAAATGTCGGACGACTATTTGTCGTCCGACTATTTTTTTTTTTTCATCTATAACTCTTTTTGCGTATGTTCTCGCGACATATGAGATTTTACACAGATATACAGTTTTCACTTCTGCCTGCACTCCCGGAGTGCGCTGTTTTTTTTTTTGTAAAGAAAAGGCTCGGAAACTGCTTTATGGTTTTGATGAAACTTAGTATGAGTAGACATTGATTCATTGAGAGTAACATTATGCTGCTTAAATTCATTTTTGACGAAATTAATTATTCCTTTTTTTTTAATTTTCCTCATTCAACTTCCTATATTTTTTAAAAACTTCTACATAACTTGTCTTCCTAGTGCAACCCGATCGAAGCGTAAGATAAATCATAAAATAACTAGTAATTTTAAGATTATAATGCTACTTGTTTGTCCCGATATTCCCACGGAATCGGGACTTACGCGGGTGAAAGTCCTTCATATAAACCTAGCTTAAACAAGTTCACTGTCTCCCGTCAGTTTTGCATGGGCCCAGATTGTCTCATACGTCAAATTGTCACACCAGACGTTGATGGATGGACACACCTGCTCACAACCCTTGTGAGAGGGTTACGGAAAAATGTGATTTATTCACTCTTCGTTTTACAGGGTTAGGTTTATGAAGAATGGAAGTTTAAAGTTAGTCAATTTGGGAGGGAAATGTTAGATTTATTATTGTCAATTCCATTCAAGTTCTTCTACATTATTTGGTTCAGAGTTTTTATGCATTGCCGTAGTGCCACAGTCAGCATTGATTTAAAATAAAGACCTACGTATCTTAATTGTACCGTTAAACTTGACCTGAATTTTAAATACAACAAATTAAAATGTCAAATTCACAAAGGACAAAATTCTTAAAGATATTATTTTATTAACCCCCTACGCAAAAACGATGGGGTGTTATAAGTTTGTCGTGTCTGTGTGTGTGTGTGTGTGTCCGTTGGGCATCGTAGCTCCCAAACGGATAAACCGATTTTAATTTTTTTTTGAAGTGATAACGTCTAATAAATTGATAGAACACCTGCATTCACAAAAAAGTGTCACGGTAATATTGTGTGACGCCATGCGTCATGGTAATATGACCAGACGCGTCATGGTTACTTAGGAAACAAAGTATTTAATAATAATATCGCTCATCTGGGCTTGTGTTATGGTGTGACGAGTGACAAATAGAAGACAAGGGGGAAAAAAGATAAGAGAAAAATATCTAAAAAAGAATAAAAAAAATTAAACCTTAATTTTTCAACGTTTTACTATTACTAAGACGTTATCACGTAAAATTCTCGTCCGTAAACCGGATTTACAGACAACCATTTTTTAGGGTAACGAAATCTTTTTACAAAGTAAAATAATAATATGTAGTACGTCTTTGACATTTACGTATTTTTCATAGTAAAGGTGCTATGCCCAGCCCATGGACCGTTTTAAGGGACCGCAACGTACTTACATCCATTGGTGCATGGCCGGCCGGGATTCGAACCCACGACCTTTGGAATGTAAATCGAGGTATTTACCATTAGACCATCACCGCTCTAAACTAACTCTATATTTACATTCTAACGTATTGTTGCGCAACTGCGTCGTAGTACTGAAGTCATCGTCATCACTACATAGTATAAAACAAAGTCGCTTTTTCTGTCCCTATATCCCTATGTATGCTTAAATCTTTAAAACTACGCAACGGATTTTGATGCGGTTTTTTTTAATAGATAGAGTGATTCAAGAGGAAGGTTTATATGTATAATACATGCATAATATAGCCGTGCGAAGCCGGGGCGGGTCGCTAGTTTAAAAAATAAAATAATCTTTTAAATTTAAAAAAGATAACGAGTGTTCTTGCCGCATGTAAGGCAAGCAATACTCTTTCGAACCAATATCTCAAAACATCCCTCGAGAGTCAGCTTAATGCAAGACACGAACCAAAATTGTAACTCCTACCATATATTGAGACATAAATTTTTCATTTCGCCAGCGGCCACTTGTGATAACCTACTTGACCAGAGGTTCCCTAGGGATGCATAAAGGACTTCTCTTGTATAAGGAATCGCATATTTCATAACGATGTTTCGTAGAGATGGGGTCAATATCGATATTCTGATCATTTTCATTCTACGCTTCACTTAGCGTTAGTTTATCATGAAACTAATTTAGCAGATATAATCTTGTATATTTAATTTTTGTTCAAACCTGTCGTTTCGAGACCCTTCCAGATTACATTGTCACAGGCAGACTGAAGTGAGAATTAGTCTTACAAAAAAAAGTCAAGAGTGAGTGTGTTCAAGTCGCGAAAACCTTAGAAAATACTATATTGGCGTTATTTTTTATTGTAAGTATGAACAAAGAGGCATGTTAAACGTTTGACACTTGTGTTTCTGTCAGTTAATCTGCGTACGCGCCATTATAGCTTGGAAACGAATGAACCGATATACCTACATGCAGTCTTTTGCGGCAGAAAGCTAAGTGTTCCGTGAGTGTTGATGGCTATGTTTAATGGAAATCGGTTTAGCCGTTCAAAATTTATGATCTTTTTTCTTATTTCTATTATAAACTAGTTTAGTCATTTCTCACTTCTACGTATGTATCTACTCCAGAGATTCCACCTCGCCTTGAAATAGGTAACCTTAAATAATATTATTTTTACTAATTGCTAAGACAGACCTTAATAACAAGCAGGCTATTTGTTTCCAACGCTACCTAACCTAACCCTATTTTTACTAACATTTCTTTTATAGAGACTCCCAATCTAACAAAAACAACATAATTTTTTATTGGAGTCTAATAAGAACTTTCAGTATCGATCAATTCACAAGAATATGTAATTTTATCGATATTTCTCAATTAGCCTCTTCAAAGAACATCCCTATCTCGGTATGTTTCGTTCACACCCCAATTTTTTGTATGTCGCGCACAAAGGGATGAAGGGCTACCGGACACAATAATAAATATTTTGACGATAACACATAAATATCCTTCTTTTGAATGAATAACAAAACGGCTATGTGCCACTGGCTAAGGGCGGCAATTCCTTACTCTTTATGGTCATTCTCCTTTATAAATCGCCACTATTTATAAGCGAAGGGTCATGCGATTTTTCGAGGATCATAAAAACGTAAAAGTAAAGGTGTTGGTGGATGATTTTTTAGAATATATTTTTTTAGACTTAGTTTAGTTGTTTTGCTGATTATGTCTATAAAACCTGTAACATAACTTATGCAGGACTACTATCAAGCTTAAATGAACATCGAATCATCATCATCCGAGCGATGTTCCCGGTTGCATCCCTCTCAGGAGCCCGGGGTCCGCTTTCCTACTTTTACGCCTCCACTTCGCACGATCTTCGGCATCCTGGTTAGTAAGGCCATTTGCACGCATATCACCCTTTATATACGACGTCAATCCAGCACTTCTTGGGTCTACCCAGTCTGCCACGGCCCGGCGGAGGCGCCATGGCAAGACATTTGTTCCCCACGTAACTAGCCGGTTTTCGCAAGACGTGACCGTACCAGCGTAGGCGACATTCTTGCAATTTATCTTAAATCAACATCGAATGCAAGTTGGCTTATGGCCATTTTTTTTAAAATAGGTCTGCGTTTTTGTCATTGTCTTATACGATGGTAAGTGATCTACGCTTTTTAGAAGAAACATATACGTTCGTGACTCAAAGACCCTCAAATAAACGGACCCCAAACATTTCTAGCCATTGCAGTTGTTTCAATCTCAGGCACACAGAGTAACGATTTTGCAAATGACTAGGTATTTTCTTAGGCTGTAACAAAGTATGCAGTATCAGTCAGTTTATACACACTTTAGATAAAAGATATTTCTTACACTATAATATCTATTGATTGATTTACCGTTTGATACGGTCGTATTTGTAAGAACATTTCAAAGCTTTGCGAATAGGCCTTGGTTGATTTTGTTGCGAAGACCTTTTAGCATTCAACACGGAAAGATATCTCTGTAATTTTGCTTTCTTATTAAGTAAAAAGGAACGCATAAAGTGCATTCAATTCCTACTAAATAACAACATTCCCTGTCCAGTAAAAAATGTGAAGACCATAAAGTGATTGATGTTAAAAATAAAGCAAAATGAATTGAAAACTTTGATCCTTTAGCTTTTTGTACTACCTCGACCACGCCCACCTTTTTGAGTTGATGACGCGCATTTCACGAAACCAATTTAACTTGACCCTCTGTTCTTTAATGAGGTCTACAGTTTTTGTGAATAAAAAAGCTCCGCCAGGGTTCTATGTTAATTGGTGCAGGGGTCATAATTGGTTCGTCTCGTTAAAAATTTTTTAATCAACCAACAAAGTTTTATGAGCTCTCCGTGAAAAGGTTTCTTTGTAAAAGTCAATGGCAATTATGATTTTTAATTGTTGATTGTTGCTAACTATTCCGAACTCTCAAGTTGGAAATTGCAACTTACTTGTTGGTAAGTTAAGTAGGTACTTACTTCTTATTAGAAAGCGGTATTCGGTAAGTACGCGCAAAGCGTAGTCGATTAAACGAGCAAACTAATTATATTACAAAGGACTTGAAAATTCTAATTAATGCTTTAAAAAAACCGGCAAAGTGCGAGTCAAACTCGTGCACGAAGGGTTATCTGTTTTTTTGAATTTTTTGTTATATGTAGCGGCAACAGAAATACATATACTGCGAAAATTTCAACTGTTAATCTATCACGGTTTATGATATACAGCCTGGTGACAGACAGGCGGACGGACAGACAGACAATGGAGTCTTAGTAAGAGTCCTGTTTTTACCCATTGAGTACGGAACCCTAAAAAGAACAGAAGTCTTAATGGAAGGTTGAGTTATTCCTCCTAGCCGCTGCCTTAATGGTAGAAGTCGTAACATCAGGAACTGTGCCCGTAGTGCGAGATTATTTGTATAGCAAAACCCGACTAGACCCGTTAGCGTAAACAAGAAAATTGAATGGAAAATTCAAAAGCACCCCAGTGGACATACTGTGAAGCTTTAACTTTCTATACAATTTTCTCCTTTACGCAAACATGATACCTAGTAACATTTGCTATACAAAAAAGCTCCGGGCTCAGGAATTTGGGCGACTTAGACCGTTAAGAATGAAAATAATAACCACCTACCGAGTCACGTATTTGCGTTAGGTACGAAAAAATCTAGGTATCTGTAAAACTCTAACCATAAAACTATCATCAATAAACGAAATGAAAATAGAGATTGCTACACGATGAGGTATTGGATTCTCTATACAAATGGATCCCACATTTCCTGCCTGAATAATGTCTCCAGAACATTTTTTTTTAAACCTCGTTTGCTGTTCATGCTTCAATGTAGACCTTTTTGTTTAACAACTTATTAATAAAGGAAATTAAAAATAAAAAGTAAATCACAAAGTCATGTTTTTCTTCTTGTTATTTTGCTAGCCCTTTTCCCAATTTATTTGAAACTAGCTGCGCCCCGCGGTTTCACCCGCATAAGTCTCAATCCCGTGGGAATATCAAAATGAAAAGTAGCCTATACCCTTGTTTGTTATATGGACTATCCAACACAAAATTAATTTTTCAATTCAAACCAGTAGTTCCTGAGATTAACGCGTTCAAACAAACAATCAAACTCTTCAGCTTTATAATATTAGTATAGATAGATAGACCAAGTATGTCTTATTCTTTCATTCTCCTCTATAAGTCGTCATCTCAACATTCACATCCATCTCTCTCATATCTCGTGTCACACAGTCAATTATTTCTTAGGATATAAACAAAGCACCTTGAGAGTAAGCTAATAAAGCTTTCTTGGCTCAAAAAAAGTGTGTTAGGGCAATAGAAGGTATACCACCTTGGAAGTCATGTAAACCTTTGTTTAAAAGGTTTCGAATACTCACCTTGCCAAGCATGTACATTCTGGAAGCAGCTAAGTTTGTAAAATTTCATCCAGAACTATTCAAGACAGCAAACGAGCTATTTTTAAGAGGTACTCGAAATCGAGACCGAATTGTGTTATCAAAGATACCTAGAACCGTGATGTACCATAAGAATTGCCATGCTATGTGCGGCTATGTGTATAATGCGATTCCAGACAGTATAAGACAATTACCTAGAACACTGTTTGTGAAGCGTCTTAAGCTTTGGCTTCTGGAAAAATCATTTTACTCAGTGTCAGAACTAGTCAAAAGAACTGTTTAGTAAAATTTGACTTTATTTTAATGGTAAATGCAATAATTTTGAAAATAATATGTAATGCTTTAAATTGATGATTTGACTTTGTGACATTTTTCTTATGGTTATTATTATTTACTTTTAATTAACTATATTTTAACTTTTTTTATTTTACTGACTTAATTTTTATGTTTATATTTTTGCATGCTGCAACTGTAGTAAAATGTAATAGGCTCTGAAAAATGTTAAAACACCAACTTACTATGTTCCTGCATTTTAAGCAAATAAAGAATACTGAATACTAATTAGTATTAGTACAGCAAACCTGGCATAGATGGCTCTAAAGGCATTATTCAGGTAGTAAATAGGAGAATGCAAATATACGGAGTAAGCACTGCAAAGATACCGCCATAAATAGTATACCTACCGTATTTTATAATAAAAATGACATGAAAGGACCAATCGGCCTAAGTAGCTTTTAGGGTCCATGAAAAGGGTCAATCGTCCAAAGGAATACAGACGAGTTTCAATAAAGTTTATAAACCTTTGATCTTCATAATATAACGTTAATACATTGGGTGTATGATTTTTTCATTTGCTTATGCTTGAGTTTCCAATACATAAGATTGAAATTCAAGATTTTTATTAGATCAACGACTTTGAGTAGATACTTGTGTAGGTAAGTACGTACCTATTTTTCATAAAAACTGTTAGACTCTGCGTCAATAGAACAAGTCACAAGAAACTTATATGGTTTTTTTTACGATCGATTTTACAAAGGGCAGATCTAAAAACTCTTTTCCTTAATCCAAATAAAAACAACAATACGTAAACGTGCAATTATTATAGTAGGTATGTATTACAGGCAACGCAATTACGTTGTCGCGTGTAGAAATGCTTGCAAGTCGTCACATCGAACGGGTGAATTGCAACAATTTCCGGCGCTTCTACTTTACACTGACATGTTAAACTTTAAATTACACGATTTAAACAGGAAGGTGTATATACGTATCTATAGTACGTAATATCGTATAGTGAATCAATTTAAGTTCTAATCAAATCAGCATGAATGTAATGAACAAATCAATCCTTATAAAACTCTGTTTTCACTTCATCATCATCATAATATTATCAGCCAATGCACCTCCACTGCTAAAAACATAGGCCTCCCCCAAACGCTTCCAGAACGATCGGTCGCATACTCACTGCATCTGTCTCTGGTAAGTGATTACTGAAAATACATCTGGTTTACCCACTAAAACTCCTCGATGTCCCTCTCTTCACCGTAATCCAGGCGGAAGTAGTAACTGCTGGCACATACAAGTACTTCCCCCTGGGGTGACTGGTCTCGACAGACCCTTACGCGATAAACCCTAAACTTTTTAGACCTCAACCGACTATAGATGACTACATTTTTCTATAATTTGAAGACGCAAATTCCTTGTCGTTAAAACATTGCTATTGCTGTCTTTAATATCCCTATCACAGTGCTGTGCAGCCCTGGACCTTTGAAAGACGTGTGTGGAGCCAAAGCCAACAGAGAAAAGGCAGGCGGAGACTAAATAAAAGGGAAATGATAAGGTAGGGTCATATCTCCCTACTCCAGTATACTGCCAGGTTTTTGGCATTATTTTTATACATAACAATAAGTCAGCCAATGTACAGCAGTTAAGCAAACTTTGCTACACCTCTTATGTTGTTCCTCCAGCCCTAATCTTAGACTTGGTTAACCTAATTGCTAAGCAAATTACAACAAGATGGCAAAAGGAACAGCTTCTTCTTCCTTGCGTATCGATTCCGTTATTGGTAGGCAGGGTTTTGTTGGCCCTAAGAAGAACCATTGATGTGGCTCTAGAAGGACCATTGAGGTGGCCCTGAAAAGGACCGTTAACTTGAGTCCTGAAATGGACCGTTTGACGGAACTGTTTTGGATGGATTGGTCAACGTGAGCGTTAAAGGATGGAGAGGCCTCACTGGATTTCAAACCATCACTGGCATTCCAATTCACGACAATGTATTATTAAGTCGACATAGAAGCACCACACGCGATCCAACTCACCTACTGACTGAAATACCTATTAATTTATAATGACAATTATTGCTGGTATGTCTTTCCGTTGTGTACTAATGTGTGTTAGTATGTTACACAAGCTTGTGACACAACACAACTGAATTGCCAAAGGTTTTTAATCGGTGCAGTTTGTAAAGCCAAGATAATTGTTTGTGTGACGTAAAAGATACTTAAACAGAGTATACTCAAATTGAACTACAAGAAGATGCGGATTTTTTATAAACAAAAGTAGCTTTTCCCGCTTTTCCCGCAACTTTGTCCGCGTTGGGTTAGAATTTTCCGAAATTCCTTCTTAGCGGACGTCTAGGCTATATTATGGCAGGTATATTAATGCCAAATTTTAGCTCAATCCGTTCAGCTGTATGGAAATATCACTGAGTCAGTCAGAAACTTGAAATATATATATATTTTTGATATCGAAGGACATTGCACACAACATAATAGATAGAATACTTATGTTTTTGTAGATTAATATACCTACGTAACTTTAAAAACTCAAGAACTGTTTTTTATGTTTGTAGAGTGATTGCGTTCGA
Organism: Idaea aversata; assembly: GCA_907269075.1. Taxonomy (NCBI): domain Eukaryota; kingdom Metazoa; phylum Arthropoda; class Insecta; order Lepidoptera; family Geometridae; genus Idaea; species Idaea aversata. Next base: position 11,548,910 of record OU026097.1, on the reverse strand, counting down.
AAGAAATGTAGAAATGTTTTTGTTTCTTATTTATAGTTACCCCATAAATAAGCCCATACAATATCAATTAATGCCTCTATCTGTGTCACCCCTACAATCACAGCATGTTACGTGTCGTGAATTCATTCGCCGTGGAAGTAACAGATCTGTATACCATCCTTCGTCACTCATCAGTGCTGCGATAAGCTTCCTGTGACGAATATTTTTTAACTATAAAATTAATCAAAAAAAATTATTACATAAACCAACTTAATTTTACCAAATTAATTTCTACTGATCATTAATTCAAATCACCTACTAACAAATTACAAATCCAACCAAAAAATAAATAAATCCTAAAAACTACAATTAATGAACTAAAATCAAATAACAGGCAAGCCTGCGACACTAAATTAAAATGAATATTATAAATTGTATTGGAGTTTTCTCTTAATCGGGTGTTTTTTGAATCCGGTGTAAATGGACATTCCGTCCCGTTACCCACGGGAAAAAGGGTGCCCAATAGTGCCCATTGCCCACTCTTCAAAGCACATCAAATTCATATTATAACTTTTCTCATGATGTTTGAGTACATTTGGAAAAAAACGTAAAAAAACGAATAAAAACAAATAATCACAATAACGTGATTATTTGTTTTTATTCGTTTTTTTTATAGTTTGTTAAGGTAATGGGCCAAAAATAAACATTCATTCATTCAATAAATAACTCGTTATACCTACGTAACTTAGTGGGTCACAGTGTCGTAAAATCGTTATTAGAAAGATTCTATATAACACAGGAAAATAGGGAAACTGTATGACATTGATCTCACAGGAAAAATCATAGGACAATTATACTGTGTTTTAGGAGATGAGTACAACGATTCTACTGTAATTCATCAATGTTACTACTATGATATTTTGTTTGGCAATTGCCTATTGATTTTTATTCTCACTGCGCCGTGCCATTTTGTGGTGTAGTAAATAAATCTCTTTTTTTTATAACTTTCCATACTGTCGTTGGGTAGGTAAATATTTCTTCACCTCATCACAGTTGGTAAGATTAATTAAAAATCATTATTATTTTTTTTACTATTGTCGACTCTTTTTTGCTTTTTGAAAAGCCCTTCATGCAGCCGATTGGCAGCAAGTGGCACAGAATAGGGTGCAATGGCGTCTTTTGGCGTCGGAGGCCAATATCCACTTCGGGTCGCTGAACCAGCGTAAGTAACCAAGTAGTTTTTTGGCTCTATGTTTTGAATTTTAAAATTATAACTTAAGAGCATTGCAGCAGAGCCGCGCGCTTCGAGTTTACTCGCACACCTTTACACTTAGCACGCACACAGAGCCGTTTGTGTTGGAGAGCGTATGACCGCATCTAATACAACAATTTAATTGTTTTGATACTTTAGCCAACTTTTTTTGTTGGTAGGGAATGTTTTCGAGTAAGGACTTTTTAGTTTATTGTGTTTCGTTTTTAGGGTTCCGTACCTCAAAAGGTAAAAAGGAACCCTTATAAGATCACTTTCTTGTCAGTCTGTTTTCATAAGTTAAGATTAGGTTTTGGAACGAAGTTCCCTAGCGCGGGTTTGCGACGGAACCTAGTCCAGAAAAAATCCAGTTCAATCCAGTTACGCGTTATGATAAAATTCTAAAACGAAAAGCCTATATACATGGTGAATATTTTACATGGGCCTTCAGGGCCATATCCTAAACACTTGGACCGAAACAGCATCATTATTTTTGAAAAAGTCATTACCCTAGCCAGAAATTGAACCTGTTGATTTTGCAAAATAATAATCATTCTTTATTTTTATCCAATCGATAGTGTTGCTGATAGAGATCAATTCCTGTAAAAAAACATAGAATTACAAATAAAAGGAAATATCTACTCTCTGTAGTTTCTTCTTTTGCGTTTGCACTGCAAATTTTATTTTATGTTTTTATCACTCGACTCGACCACACACAACACCAGCGACCTCTGTGCATGCGCGCTCGATTCATGCATATTGCATTGTTTTGCGCGGTAATTTTAATTTTGAAAGTAACATAATGAATATTTATATTTGTTACTTATATTAAAAACCAAATTCGAAACTCGAGAATTCGAACCAAACCGAGTCAGGGTGGGGCAAATGCCCCACCTTGCCCCACTGTGCTGTGCATACCCCCATGGTTTGCAGCATAAAGGGGAAGTAATATTTTTATGTCTTAAATATGTTCTGAATTCTCTACATTACATAAAATTTGTAAAAACAGTTTGTTTTTTGTGCAGCAGTTTGTTACGTCATTAGCCATACCTCGTCACTGCATTTTTTCAGAGATAATAGTATGAAAACCACAGAAGTCTCCAAAAATTACCTATTTCCTTTGCCTACTATATTTGTTTTCAAGAATTGATCTCCATCAGCAAAACTGTCGATTGGTATAAAAATATAGGATGATTATTATTTTTGGCAAAATCAGCAGGTTCGTCTCCTGGCCAGGGTATTGACTTTTTCAAAAATCTAATATTGCAGTTTTAGTTTTTGTCGAAATCGGGCACTCAACTCCTTTCAGCATTTTTTGCTATTTCTTATAGTTTAGGATAACCCTGAAGGCCCATGTGAAAAAAATACCCTGTATATTATAAATGTGAAAGTAACTCTGTAAAATTAAAATTATATCAAGTCAAATGTCAGTCTGATCCGAATCCGGGATCCGTTTACAGATCAGAGTTGACATTTGTCAAATGTCAGTTGTACAAATAACACAATCTTTTTAATGCATCAATAATCAAAATAAAAGATAGGGGTAGGTAAGTAAATGAGAGCCTGGCACGTTAATGATTAACTATGCCTTCATACGAAAGGAACTTTGTTCCAAACGCGTGTCCCGCGATGCGTTTTTTTTTTAGTTCATGTTAATATAAATTAGGATTCAGTTTATAATAATTTCTATCTTCTTATCTTATATATAAAAATGAATCGCAAAATGTGTTGGTAAGCGCATAACTCAACAACGCCTGGACCGATTTAGCCAATTCTTTTTTTAGAATATTCCATAAGGTACGAGGATGGTTCTTACGGAGAGAAAAATTTAAAAAATTGCCTGAAAATGTCTAAAAACAACACTTTTCTATACTCCATACCAGCTCCATACCATACAAACGATTCGTAATAATACAAGTCAATAACAACTTTAGTACCATAACATAAAGTTCAAATTTTAATGGAGAGGTTCCGGGAAGGCAAAACAATTGAGTGACGTATAAATATTGATGTCAATCGGGTCGCGGTGTTAGTTGCCAAACTACACCTAAACGGCTGAACCGATTTGTATGATTTTAACCCCCGACGCAAAAACGACGGGGTGTTATAAGTTTGACGTGTCTGTGTGTGTGTGTGTGTGTGTGTGTGTCTGTGGCATCGTAGCTCCCGAACGGCTGAACCGAGTTTAATTTAGTTTTTTTTTTATATGGCAAAACAACGTTTGCCGGGACAGCTAGTAATATATAAAAATGAATTGTTGAATGTGTTGCTAAGCGAAAATCTCGAGAACTGCTGAACCGATTCGCTCATTCCTTTTTTTTGTGTGTAGGTTATTGTCAGGAAAAGGTTCTTATGAAAGAAAAAATTAAGAAAATTGCGTAGAAAATTATAACGCGGATGAAACCGCGGGGCGCAGCTAGTAGTAAATAAAACAGCGTCTAAACAAAAATTTTATATTTGTCATCTCACAGTTTCATAGACTTAGCTTTTCGGGGATCGCACGAAGGTTCGAAATATTGTATGTCAGACGAGACTGTATAGGTTAAGTCTTTTGCCTGCCCTTTTGGGAATATTAAAAAAATATTGCCTAAAAAAATTAAAAACACATTAAAAAAATATTTTCTTTTTTCTGTTTTAAGTATTGATTGTTATAGCGGAAACAGAAATACATCATCTGTGAAAATTTCGACGCTCTAGCTATCATGGTTCGGAGGGACGGACGGACAGCAAAGTCTTAGTAATAGGGTCCCGTTTTTACCCTTTGGATACGGAACCCTAAAAACTAACTTATAAAGTAACCAAAGTTTTCTTATATAATAAAAATATATTATTTTAATAAAAAGTATCAAGATGTGCTAATCGTGCTATAAACTACCGAAACTAAAATTATATTTTACGTAGCACGCGGCGACGAGAGCGACATAGGTCCGGCCTCGGCAAGGCGTCGGCCGGCACTAAGCGCTGGCGCGATTCCGCGTCGTTTATATACTAGAACTAAATACTTCATTGTAAGACAAGCAAAATAAAAGTTAGAAAAAAAAATATACCATGTTATAGAACGTAATGTCGTCATTCACTAGGTCTAAAAATAAAACTAAAATCCCTCAGATTTCATCCCAAAACTCACAGGTTTAATATCTTGAAATATGGATAAAACTACAGTTTTGAGTATACTTTTCTTGAATGAAAACTTCCAGCAATCGAGATTTTTTTTCAGACATTCACTAGTTAATGTTATTATTATTCTAAAAATATGATGTTAGAAGTTTATTATAAACAGTTTATCTACTATGTCGCATCTACCTAGACCGCCAAACGCTAATCTAGAAAAAAGCTAGAATAAAGACTGTTCTAACGAGAAAACTATATGAATATTTGTAAATGTTTTTGAGCAATTCACCAGATTATGAAATTCTCAATAATCTGAAGTCAATATCTTAACAACAAATTAAACAAATTATTGTTTTATTGCCCGTCGGAAATCATTGATTTTGACTTCAGCGTGGTTCTAACGCATGAACGACCTTAAGTACCTATCTTTTATTCCAACCTACATTAATTTAGTAAAAAAATTCGTAGCAGCAAGCTCTCTCCCAACTAACAAGTGCATAACACTCGCATTATTCATGAGCTCACTCAACCGGCACGGTCACACAATGAGGGTGTTTCAATATAAAAACAACACGCCAGTCTTTACTCGGACGTGTTCAGGTTGGCCGCTCAATGGTAACAATTATTGTCATCTTGCGAAAATAGGTTGGAGGACCATATCGGTTTATAGCTGTTGATACCGATCCGGTATTGAAAGCGTATTTTGAAATGTTTATTCAAAACGGCCTGGATAATGTTTCCAAAATCTTAAAAGCGATTCTCGTAGGGCGTAATGAATAGGGTATTAGGATTACCAGTAGATTTAAAGGCATATTATTTACAATATGCATTTTTCATTATTATCATTACTTAGACATAGGTAATATCCGTTGATTAAGATGAAAGGGTACCGACGCTTTCTCCATACAAACGTAGTCGATTGTTTCCTCCCTGGATAATGACACTAGACCAAATATTTTTATTGCATAAACTTATAACTGCTTTGACCATGCCCTGTTTTGTTTTTTTTTCTTTTTTAAATCTTAATTTCTATAATAATTAGAAAATGAAAAAAAAACATGACAAAGGGGCATAGTCATGGCAGTTATAGGTTTTAAGCAATAAAAATATTTGCGCTAGTGTCATTATCCAGGGAGGAAACAGTCGACTACGTTTGTATGGAGAGAGCGCAGGTACCCTTAACATCATCACCATCCGTTAGCTAAAGTAGCAGCCAGCCCAAAAGCTTTTGGATGGCAATGTATGGACGTTGCCATCCAAAAGCTTTTGGGCTGGCTGCTAGATAGATAGATAGATAGATAAACACTTTATTGTACCATAAAAACAAAACACAAAATTAATTCTAACAAAGTACTTACATGATATTAAAATAAAAATAAAAAATGTAGTTAAATAAAAATTAGAAAATTATAAGACACTAAAAAACTAAAAACTAAAAATGAAAAATATGGCACAATGATCGGCCTTATCGCTAAAAGCGATCTCTTCCAGGCTAGCTTTTGGGAACTCTATCAATAAAATCTTATTTTGATTTATTTTGTATTTGCTTTATTTATCTAAGTAGGTACTATTACGGTTTATTATAATATTTTAGGCAATTATATTGTTTATCGTAGAATCAGGTGTCGCGTCGTACTGAATGAGCTTTTATTAAGCTATGGCATAGCTTTTATCGCGGATCAAGAAATTCCGTAACGAAAATAAAACCTAACACCCCCACTCCGCCTATTGTTTTTGTGGTTCAATAGAGTGTTTATATATCTTTCTGTTTACGCAACTCCGTAACTGATTTTAAAGATCCATAGTACTTGCAAATCTGTAATATGATCTATTTTGGATAACAGTCCGCCAGAAAAATATTTCTAGCATAGACTACCAAACCCACTTCGTCATGGTAACAGGTTGCTCGGTCTCTCCAGCCGGTTGGTGAAGGCGTCGCGTACTATTCACCCCATGAGTCCACATGTCTACAATAGGCTACCTGACGATGTTACTAGTGCCGGTAATCTTCGACTTTTTAAAACTAAACTCAAACAGTGGCTTATTGAGCAGTGCTTCTACAGCATTGACGAATTTTTAGCTATTAAATTATAAATTGTTGTACCTAGTAAGTACCTAACTTGACATTCTATTTCACGACGTTCTGACATGGTGTATTTCTCTTTTTATTGCTATTTAATTTAAGTTTTATTTATTAATATTACATACTAAATGTAAAATATAACATAATGACGTATAATGTAAATTATGAATAAAGATATGAATATGAATATGAATACTTTTTTGCTAGTCTACATTTTGTGAGATCTCAAGGAACTAAATCACCGTTCGTAATTTTACTAAGAACCTACTGGATAAATAACTGTGTCCACTCAACGTTAAATCATTTCGCAAAAGAACGCCAAAAATAATTTTATAACTCACTAAATTCGTATCTGGTGATATGAACTTTATCCACAATTTATTTTACAGGTTTCTTTTATGTAAATAACCTTTATGCCCTTGTAATAAAGACTATATTTCTTTTAGAATTGGTTTTGTTACTGAATGTTAGTTGGGTTTTTTGGTAAAAGACTTTGACAGTTCACAGGAAGGCCGGAAAACGGTAGGCTACACAATATTGATGAATGATGAAAGATAATTATGAATCGTTTTTGTCAAATGTCAACTTCTGTGGTCGCCTCCGTTTATGTTTTTTGCTTGTGGAATATACAATGTGTAACGAAAACCCTATTATACTTCTGTTAGGAATTTGTAGGACAAAAAGTAGGTATATATACACGAAAAAAGACCCGAAAATAAAAGAGCTTTCTATAATTAAAGAAATTGAAATTTCAAGTGCAGGAAAATTTGCTTAACTTACTGAAAATCAAAATGTTGCAACATACTATTATTGGCAGCGAGCCCTTTTGTAAATTGTTTTGTTGTGTTGAAAATTCTCCAAACTCTGAGGAAATTACAAACTTTAAAAAAAAACCTTTTTTCCATTTTTTTTATAGTTTTTGGGTAAGGTTTGTTGGTATTTTTGTACCTACCTACATTTACAATTGGAAACAGAATTTCAGACACTGTAGAGTTCTAAAATTACGATTATTGGAATGGTTTCATTCTAATAATGTTTGTCTAATAAATTAATGAGTTGAAAAACCTTAAACTTTAAGTCCAGCTAGACCTTAGAAAGACTTGAAAACAGTTTTGGAGCTCTACGGTGGGATTTCAATTTTGTTGCCTGTTTGTAGCTAAGAAGGTTTTTATTTCACATTTATTATTACATAGTTTTGATAAAAAATACCTACCGCAGGAAGATTAATGCTCCATTAGTTGACACACAAATTCATATTTTTAAACGGGGCACTGCTAACATTAACTCACTGACCTCTATGAGGACTTAGGACTTAGGTGCTTTTATTTTACTAGTTACAGATATCAAGGATCTTAGGTTACTATGCTTGCTTTTTTGACAAAAAACATTGTATGAGCCTCATTACGTTGCAGGTGGATATCTCATAGAAGTTTCTATTTATACCTCACAGAAACCGAGCGATATGCCTTATTCACATGCGTCTTTAAAATAATTACAAAGACATTAATTTCTGTTTCATTTTGAACGCCAACAAAAAAGTTAATGTCTGTCTTCAAATTAAGTTAACGAGCTATCCGCTGATCACAATGTCGGATTGTAGTCAGTGCATTGATATACCATAACTAGCAGCGCTTCATGGTTTTACCCACGTAACTCCCGATCCCGTGGGAATATCGAGATAAAAAGTAGCCTATGGTATTCCCAATGAACCAATCTATTTTCTTACCTAGTTTCACCAAAATCGATCCTGTAGTTTCGGAGTATATTTGTTACAAACAGAAAAACAAAAAATAGGTAATTCCTCTTTAATTGATCATCTTAGAAAATAAGCACTCAGGTCCTTAAAGGGGACTTCAATAAAATTATTATTTTGGGTATCTTATAATTATATACACGGTGTAACAAGGGGGGTGGATCATCGGTTGTTGTACCTTCATGTATGTTCTGCAATATTCACTGGTTAAAAGTTATTTGGGTTTTAGTGAAATTTTAGTCAAAATCAGATTTCACCCTGAACTTCGAAATTACAGCCAAACTATCAGGTCTGCGATTCTGTCTTTTTTTGTAAAACAAGTTCAATAGTCGACCTATTGTACCTCTACACCAATCAGATTCTTAGATTTATAAAACTCAAAATAAAACCATTAAAGTAAATTTATTTTTTTTCAAAATCTAATGTTTACATTATCTTTGTATGGTTCTAAAAAATATTTCACGGATTATTTTTTTCTGCAACCTATCTTAAAAACTACTGGCTTTCATAAAGAATAAACCCTGAAAGTTTCATTTGGCTAGAGCTAAGGCATCATGTTGAAAAATGTAATTGATATTTTGAATAAATTTTTGAATTTTGATATTGAATTTAATTTGATATAAAATGCTTTTTATCCATTAAACAGCTAGATGAAGGTCGTCCTTAGAGGGATCCTGAACTATAGGTTCTTTCAAGAATATTAGTGTCTCGCATTTTCTCGGATTTTCATCGCCGGAACAGTCATATTGATTTGAAAATTTAAAATTCTATAATTTAGCCGTCTTCAAAGAAAAGAGGAGGTTCTCAATTCATCATGTATAAATATTTTTATTAGGCGGTTAAACCGATTGAGATGATTCTTTTGTGTCATTAAAATTATAGATAAAATTTCTTGGTGCCACATTAAATTATAAAACAGGCGTCACAAACATTTTTCTAAACAAACATTTTCATAGAAAGTAAACATTTTTAATTTCTCATCCAACAAAGCTGGATCTAAAAGGATCAAATTAAAATCTCCCCTTGTTTACTTACAGTATCAAAGAGACGCGTCTTACAATTAACATTCTTTTGCTTTAACGTTATGTCATACTTTATCCCATACATTGGGTGATTTCCTAGCGAAAAATATTGAAAAACATAAAAGAAAGAAAACATTTATTTGAGAATGAACATACGACAAACATAAGTACTCTTACAGAAAAAAAACTGGTTGCCTGTAAAGTCGGTATACGGGCGAAAGTTTTACGTGACAACAACTGTGCTCGAGTGGAAGGGACGCGTGCCTTTCACTTTTTATGTCTGTCTCTCTCGCTCTTAGGCGGGCTAACCATGCCCGCGTGCCTCTCACTCGCTCTCATTGTGAGCGCATAACGTCAGCGGAGCGTAACGCAGTTTCTTGAAGTGTCACCCGGCAAACCAATTTATAAAACGTTGTCACGTCAAAAGAAGAAATGTAATTTTTTGCAAAATCATACAAGACACATGAAGGTATAACATTTAAAATAAATTTAGATGCGTTATTTTATAGATTTTTTGTAGACGAATTGTCTAATATCATACCAAAAATAAGCATTAATAGATCATTTACCTATTTCTAAAATAGGTAATTTAGGAGTATTTAGAGACAATTAATTCGATTATGTATGTAAATTCCCTGTAATATTGAAATTTTCTCAAGCCTGTACATAAAACTGAATACTTGATAGTTAGATCGACTAGAGCCGCTTAATGCCTGAAATTTATACTATAAGGCTCCTACTTATGACAAAAATTGTTTTTTTCCTATTAAAGTGAAAACTTCTTATAGCGCGGTACGCATATTTTTAGATGAGGTAAAAAAAATCTCTGAACTCGCGACACCGTTACGAGATGCAGCTACAGTGTGTGCATATATGCACGTAGGTACATATATTTTGTAGTTGTTTAGTTAATAACTTTATTTTTTTATTTTTTTTTAAGTTTTAAATTAAATTCGCAACCGTTTTGTTTTTTGCTTCGTTTAAGAATATGCATAAGGAAAAGTACTGTTGCGTCCTTTTAAATTCCTTATAATTATTTTAAAGTATATCTAATATAGTTATTTAAATATGCAACTAGCTATTCACGTTTTCGTTATACAATCGCCCCATATGTCATAAACACGGAACAAAGGGCTTTGAAGTCGTTCTGGCGAAATGCAGTAAAAAAGTTCAGAAAGTGTTTTTTGATTAACGAATGTGTTTTTTGTACTTAGATGTAGGTACACGAATACTTAACTAACTTAAAAAAACCTACTTACCCATAGAAAACAAATTTCCACTTTTTTATTTATTATTTTGCGAATAATACGCTCAAGTCGACATTGTGATATCTCAAAATGAATGAAACTAAATCATAGAATAATAAAGATTTATTTAAACCAAAAGTACACACGATAATGTAGAAATATATTAATTATTTTACATCGTTCGACAACGGCGCAAAACGCAGTGCTCTGCCAGACCCGCAATGCCTAAGTTCTAAAAAAGGACTAGTTAGCTAGCTCGATAGATAGCAGACTCAGAGTGCTACAGAACAAAAAAATGTCTATAGCCAGTCAAAATCGTGGATTAGGAGCTTTTGATCCCGAAATTCCCGCGGGATCGGGACTAACGCGGGTGAAACCACAGGGAGCAGCTAGTACGTGATAAGTGCAGTTCAATAGCCGAGCTAATTCCGTGTTTCCGTAACGTAATGCTAAGTATTAGTTATTTCTGATAACTATTAATGGAAGCAAGAGTTACGATCGGTTTTATAACACATCTTTTTAACAGACTAAAGATCTTCGCTCAGTGTCCAAATATAAAATTTAAAGTTCTGACTGACTGATATTTTTTTACGACCCAGTTGGCACAATGGTCATCATGGCGGACTGCTAAACACAGGGTCACAGACTATAGTATTTATGGTTAGATATTTGTCTATGGTCTGGTTGTTTCTATGTCATTTTAAGTATTTACAAAAGAAAAGTATATAAGTAGTATACTTATCCGTTGTCTAGCACACATTACACAAGTGTAGTTACTTAGCTCGGGGCTAGATGGCGAGGTGTGGAATGTCCTGCAATATTTATTTATTATCAGCGCACAGCTCTAACCAATGGATGAATTTGGCATAACAACAGCTATAATGATGTAGACATCCAGACTAGAATAATGGAAAAATAAAAAAATTAAATACATAGTTAAGATTTTTCTCCGTAAGTACTTTGCTGATCTTCTGTTTTGATTTTCCGTGGCGGTTTCTATAAAATAAGTAAGTCTTTTTGTAAAATAAGAAAATTTTGTCGACCCATTTGGGACAGCACTAGACTTTTCTTTCTTTTCTTATAAATTTTTAGTTTTTTTCTTTTGTGACCTTGTTATTTTTTATCTTTTTGTACTTTAACTATATTTGTAATGTATTTCGTCACAAATAAACTATTCTATATTAAATGTGAAGAATTTTTCATGGACCCAACAACGAATTAAAACGACGATTTCTACTAAAATTCACTGTAAAAAAATCTTCGATGGATCTTTTTGCACTTTTGTGACCACTTTATTCCTTGATTCAACATTTTTTTTGCAAACTGAATCTTTTTAAACTCCCTCTATCTACTAAAATCCAATGTAAAGATTTATTAATGGATCTTTCTGGACTTATTATACTACTAATAACCTAACATTAGACAAAATCATTATCTTCCTGCCCTTATCCCAATTTATTTGTGGTCGGCGCAGCGTGTCTCCTTCTTCCATTCACTCATATTAGTCGTCATCTCATCGTTCACATTCATCTCTCTCATGTCTTGTCTCAGGCAGTCCATCCATCTTTTCTTAGGTTGTCCTCTTCCTCTCCATCCCTCTACATTCATACTCATTACTCTTCTAGTTACATGCGTCTCTTCTCTTCTCATCACGTGTCCATACCAACTCAAACGGTTCCCTTTTACTTTATCAGTAACCGGTGCCCTAACACTAGATAAAATAACCCTACCAAAACATCTTATACAATATTTAATGATAACACCAATTGACGCTCGGGTGGTCCCTCGTAAACCCCAATAGCAGACCAAGTCTGGGACAGTGGCATATATGTAAACATAGTTTTATGGACATATTAATAACAACGCGTTTGGCGGTCGGTTTTCAAAATGCTATTAAATAGGAGTATGAGTTCACTCATGGTCAATTTTGATGGGTTTTCCTGGTGTTCATTTTCCCACTATTGTCTTGGTTATGTTGTTTTTAATCTATTTATATAAATTTTAAAGTCTTGTCTGTCTGATACATAAACACCGCTCAAACCAATAGATCGGGCAATAATTTAGCATAGCTACAGTTATCTGTATAAATGATTAACCCGGATCTCAAAGGCATTTTTTTTAAACGACCCGGTTTAGACAATGGTCTCCATTTCGGACTGCTAAACATAGGGTTGCGGGTTCGATTCCCGCCTCAGACAAGTATTGATACTTAGATATTTGTCTGTGGTCTGGTTGTTTCTATGTATATTTACAAAAGAAAAGTATATAAGTAGTATATCCGTTGTCTAGCACCCTTAATACAAGTCTAGGTTGGGGCTAAATGGTGATGTAAGGAAAGTCCTGCAATATATATTTATTTATTTTTATTTATTATTTTACCTCGAGGTTTCGACTGTGTTACAATAGTCATGGTCGCGAGGACACTGAGGCAGTGGCGAGCGTTTTCATCGGGTGAGTTTAAAAAGTTTATACTGTTGTCTGACCTTTCATTTGATAGACCAAATGAAAGGTTGGTCTAGACATAACGTGATTTTAACTCATTGTGTTTTAGGCATACAGAGACTAAATGCATTTTAATAGACTAACTCCAATCATAAAAGTAAATTGTAAAGTATTTGTACAAACGTTTTACCACTTATGGTACCAAAAGAACTACAAAAAATCTTTTCCACTTAGAAGTGGCAAAGTAAATCTTTCAAAGCAATACGCCATTTAACAGATCATCAAATTGTTTGAAACCTCATCAAAAACTGAACAGTATAAAAAGACCACACAAGTTAAAAACAGAAGGTTGGACTCATAAACGTTACGCCTACGTTCATCTTTGATTTTAAATTTTTATATTGATGGAAACATTAAATAAATAATATTTTAGTTTCTTGTGATAATATTATATTTTACTAGTAGCCTCCAGTGGATTCACTCGCAGTAGTCCCGTAAAATACAGTGGTAAAATTGGAATGAAATCAGTTGTGTGTATCAGAGTATTTTAGAGCGGTGTTGGCTTAGTGGTCGATACTTCAATTTTCTTCCCGAAGGTCGTGGGTTTGCATCCCGGCCGGCACTGATAAATCTTTCCAACAAAAAATGTATGTGCGCTATTTGATTTTGCTATTACATCGTGATGAATCCGCGATTTCATTGACTGTCGATCTATTGACGAGTTGTTTCGAGAGACGAGGTCAATTAAGCTGAGAGGATAGTATTGTTTCTAGGCAAGCCTACTCCATCCTCATGCAATGGACCCAACCCTCCGCGATTTCACCCGCGTTACTCCCGATCCCGTGGAAGTATCGGTATAAAAAAAGGCAATGTTATTCCCCACGAATCAATTTATCCTCATACCAAGTTTCATAAAAATCGATCCAGAAGTATCGGAGCATATTAGCTACAAACAAAAAAAAACTTGCATTTTTATTATATCAATGTAAATCATCACTACATAGTATAAAATAAAGTCACTTTTCGCCGTCCCTATATCCCTATGTCCCTATTTCCCTTTGTATGCTTAGATCTTTAAAACTACGCAACGGATTTTGATGCAGTTTTGTTTTAATAGATAGAGTGATTCAAGAGGAAGGTTTATACATGCATAATATAGCCGTGCGAAGCCGGGGCGGTAGTTAACAATAAAGTATATTACAGTTTGACAAGAAGTTATATAAAAATTGTGTACTTTTTACTTTATTTAAAAAATGTTTACATTAAAAAATGATCATCACATGTTTGTATTTTAATTTCAAGAACAATAAATTCCATGTAAACCCCGTCTTCCTCATTGAAAGAGTAAACACAAAACACATGTCTTCCAACAAAAAAATCTAATTTTGTCACTTGTATAATGTCCCTCATTCGTTGGGACTGAATCAACAAACAGTTAACTTTGTGATATTTCTGTCTGTCTGTCCGTCTGTATACGTTACGACCTCACAAAGACAACTGACGACACACAATCCATCTCCCAATAAATACCAGAACAACACTAAATCTGAATAATAAAATTTATTGTAACATAAAAGCAGTATTACACAAATTAAATCAGATCTAAAGAAAATGTTCTTTGTTATCGTTCTAGGTGACTTTTTAGTAGAAAAACTTTAACGATCGCTTTTTAGGGCTCCGTACCAAAAGGATAAAAACGGAATCCTTTTACTAAGACTCCACTGTTTGTCTGTCAATAGGCTGTATCTCATGAACCGTGATAGCTAGACAGTTCAAATTTTCACTGATGATGTATTTCTCAGAATATGAATGGTACGGAATCCTTCGTGCGCAAGTCCGACTCGCACTTGACCGGTTTTTTATATGTTTTTCACACTTTTTTTAATGACACCATGTGTTACTGTTGGCAGTATTCAAATATGTATTATGATATTAGATGCGAACTGTATCATTTTAATGCCGTTGAATTTTTACTGGGCTTCAGACAAAGCGAGGGAGACGCTTTGACAAAAAGTTTACTACGTAATAAAAATGTATAAACGAGCGTCATGTCACACTCTAAATAAACAATAATAAAACTGTAACTCGTTATTATTTTTGTGTCTATAACATTTTTTTTCGTTGTCTTTAGCTACCGTTTTGTCAGTGATCCAAAAATCTATATAAATAAAAATGAATCGCCGAAATGTATGTAGGTAAGTATGCGTATAACTTTCGAACGACTGCACCATGTTGGATAAATCCTTTTTTTGTTTTTTTTTTGTGTTTAATAAAAATTTGAAAAAAGCGTAGCTAGTTTTAAATAATAATTGGAAAGCCATTCATTCAAGCAAATCAATTTTACTGCCAAATCACGCAGCAAACGCACGTGAAAAAAGGTAGCCAGATACGGTCACATTTCAGTATCGTGAAAATGGTGCTTGAAACAGCTTCATAATATCGAGCTCCACAAAATAAAAACAAAAATAATGATAAATATTCAGATTTATATAACTTTAGTAATATTAATATATACATGCAGAAACACCCAAAAGCATAACAAAAATCGGTTTACAGAAAAAAAAAATGTACTTATCCAAATATTTGTGCGACGGCGGGAATCGAACCCTTCACGTCCCAGGCGGGTGTTCTTCCACCACGCAACAATTGTCGTATAGTCAAGATAGGTATTTTATCTCTACGAGTTAAAGTCAATCATAAAAAAGTTCTGGCACTCCTTAATTATAGTCAGTGATCAAAAGGCCCGGAGGTCTGTCGCCTCAATCCCTATACAAACGTTTAACAGTTTGGTAGAATGCCAGTTCATTTCCAACAGTGTTTATGCCAGTTGCCTCGGGACAATTCGTATTGCATGATGAGAATTCTAATTCCGTGTCATCGTAAACATTAACGATGATTTTTCTGTGTGATTACGTGTGGAGAATGATTGAGGTTTTTTTTTAAGTAATGAACCCATTACTTAAAAAAAAACCACGGCTCAATGGTACAAGTGGTAGAAATTTGTACCAATCGTAATTAATTAATTGAATAAAGTTCCACCAAAATTTTTATAGATTTTTTTTTCTGACAGCTTTTATGTTTAACTAGCGACCCGCCCCGGCTTCACACGGCTGTATTATGCATGTATTATATCTAAAAACCTTCCTCTTTAATCACTCTATCTATTAAAAAAACCGCATCAAAATCCGTTGCGTAGTTTCAAAGATCTAAGCATACATACGGACATAGGGACAGCGAAAAGTGACTTTATTTTATACTATGTAGTGATAATGACTCCAGTGTCTCCAATTTTTTTTAGAAGTCTGTACATATATCAATCTATACTTACTATAAAAACAAAGTTCCCTGGGTTTGTCTGATTGAAAGTTTTGCGTTTTGCTTCGTCATTCGTCTTCGCCTTACTCGTACAGCAAGGGAATGGAATCTGTTGCCTGCGTCTGTCTTTCCTGACGTGTACAATTTGGGGGTCTATGAATAAGTATCTTTTAGGAAAGCGTGCTTTATCTTAGGCCACATCGTCACCTACCATCAGGCAGGTGTTAGTAGTCAAACGCTGACCTACCTTAAGTAAAAAAACGTGGTTGGCAATCGTATAAACTACTGAACGGATTTTCATAAGGTTTTACCAATAGATGGAATTATTAATGAAGACGGTTAATGTGTATAATTTTGTGTAAATCGGCTGAAATATTTTGATGATTGTTATAAAGATGTCAAACTTGAGATTTGCCTAGCTATTAGTTCAAAATAAGATTCAAAACGTTCAATTCGCTCTGTGGCTAATAATAAACTTAAATACCTACATTTTGAAATAGAAAACAGCAATACTTAACAACAATGAGCTAGTTTAAGAGGAACATAAAGTCACAAACTGTGACAGCTTCCACATTTACTGAATACCAATACCTGATACTATTTTGGTCTAATTTATAGAGCAATAAAGTTTTCCTTGTCACTCATACGGATTTTGCAGACAACGGATTTTCGCTCGGTTGATAGTTGAAAGTTAATGTGAAACAGCAGAACGATAGTATATAAATTTTTAGGGTTATATGTAAGTACCTACCTCATGAGAAAAAAATGAACCCTATAAAATCGCTCAAATGTCTGCATATAAAGACCAATTATCTCTCTTTAGAACTAGATATAGATTGCATATAGATTGCGAGTTAATTTATTTGTAAGAATTATAATTTAGTCCCAACTAATTATTACCGCAGATTAATTTCATACCACATAAAATAATTCAATTCACCCCAAGAAGTGTTTCTACCTAAAGTTTGTGTGCTAAAAATATAGTATAGTAAAATACCCACTTAGAGGCGTATAAAATGAATTTCTAATCGATGGGATCATAAAATATAATTATGGTCATTTGTAAATAAAATTTTGCAAAAAAAAAAGTCATCTACATTTTCAATATTTTTGTCTGTCGGTATTTTTTGTTCTTTTCAAAATGTGAACGATTCTGCATGCAAAAAGTCTGTTGTCTGCTCTTAAACTTTACCTACTGATAAATATCAGTCAAAGAAAACACACTTCACCCATTACCTTCTTTTTGCACTCTTTATCATGTGTTAGTGTTGTTTAATGATAGGACATACATTTTTAGACGAAAAGAATCTCCCAAACTATCGGCCAACTCAGTCTTTGTTACAGTCTACGAATGCCCATAGATTTATGCCCAGTCTGCCCCGAATGTGGTTTCTTCCGCTGACGAATTTCCTCGTGTCAACGCGGGCTGTAAACAATATAGCCGTACGGTCCGTTTGGTATTGTTCATCTGCAAAACGGTTTACGTAACAAAGGATTTTGTCTTCTCGACTAACGTAAACAAAGTCTAATTTCCTGATCGTGTCTTTGATTTCTTTACATATTCCTAATAACACATCTCAGTCACGTCTATCAATTAATTTCTAACTCTATTCCATATGTATGAAGTTTTAAAATGGAATGTTTTGTACTGGTTGTTATGACGGTTTGGTCGGTGGTTGGATTAGATCGGGCAGGCGGCGCCGGCGATGTCGTCGGGACGCCAATGTTCATACAAACAGCCGTGAAGCGTGTCGAGGAAGGATGCTTAACACTTGCACCTCTAATTATATCCGTGAAAACAAACACGACCGAAATATAGGTAACTAATAGTCGAGATAGATTTGCTTCGATGCTTTTACCCGATTAGCTTTTAAAACTATTTAATCGATGGTACAGTGATACGGTTCCAATTTCCGAATTAAATTTTCGGATAGTAAAGGTAATGAACTATCTCATTACGTTGTTTAATGGATGTTTTTGTTATCTTTTTATAGGGAAATTAATACTTTTATCAAAAATAGAGTCTTTTCAATTAAAAACACGGTCATTGGGTTCTAAGTCTAAAGGGCCGCCCGATCCTTAAACTACGAGATAGATAACCTAAGAGCACACCACAGACGAGCTGCTGAAAACATCAAAGATCATCATTGCCCACATAGGTAGCCACGCCTAGCCAGAAATAGTTAGGTACAGTGGTCGAAATCGGTCAAGAGGCATCATCATCATCAAAAAACCTAACCAGTTCATTTAAATTTTTACCCTAGATAGAACCAGTGTGTGCCTAGTGGTAGATATCTCGACATTCCGAAGGTCGTGGGTTCGATTCCCAATGGATTTTTCTTACGAAAAATTTATGTGCGCTAGTTGACGTTGCTCTTACCTCTAAATACGCTCGACTAAGCTGTGAGGTTAGTATAAGGACTGTGCAAGCTTACTCCATCCTCACGCAAAAGGACCCAACCCAAAAAGGTCTAGTTGCGGAAAACAGTCACAACCCAGGAACTGCGGTAAATTTTTTCTCATAAACCGTCGTGACCTAACACCGAAAAATCGCTGTCCCAAAAACTGATAAGTCGAAAATAGAACAGACATCAAAAATTCAAACATCACTCAATATAATATTCGTTCGCAGAAGCCCATAACTCTACATCACCGCGAAAGCTTTTAAAAACTTAAAATAGATACAACAGGACGGCTGTACCCAGAAGTGTCTCCGAGAAAAATGTTTTAAAACTACGTTAAAGTTTCCTGGAATGGAATCGGGGACATGACGTCTGTTTAGATTACGGGACGAGAATATGTCATTGGAACAAAATACTGGACTTTGAAAACAGGTGAGACGAATCTAAACAGTTTTCGAACAAGATGCAAAGCAAAATCATCCGAAGAATTGTCTCAAGCATAAAATATGCAGGCGTGAATGCTATGAATACTTAAATTAATATAAACTGTGAGTAATCTTCTTTTTCCCATTTTATCTGGTTAATAGGTACCACTGACCTGATAAATACTGCAGGACCTTCCACACCTCGCCATCTAGCTCCAAGCTAAGTAACTAGACTTGTGTTATGGGTGCTAGACAACGGATATACTACTTATATACTTTTCTTTTGTAAATATATACTTATAATACATAGAAACAACCAGACCACAGACAAATATCTAAGCATAAATACTTGTCTGAGACGGGAATCGAACCCGCGACCCTGTGTTTGGCAGTCCGGCATGGTGACCATTGTGCCAACTGGGTCGTCTAAATGAAATTACGTAATGATATTACGTTAGACTGGCGATTGTCATCACTAAAATCCTCCATTTAAGAATTTCCATTTTGGCAGAGCAGTAGTGAAGTGGTAAAGGTACTTGGAACTAATATTGCACATGTACAATAATCTACTTTTGTTATTAAAAATGTCAAAATTATTGTTTTTAAGAAATCACGCCGCGGCGGGCAAAAATAAGTACATTTTGTATGGAATACCAGATCTAGCATATTTTGTATTATAGTTTTCGTAATTCTTCAGTTTCAACTTTTTGCGCATTATGACGTAGCGACTTAAGGTGAAAGGGTACCTGCGCTCTCTCCATACAAACGTAGTCCACTGTTTCCTCCCTGGATAATGATAATGAATATTTTTGTGCCATAAAATTTATAACTGCCATGACTATGCCCCTATGTTTTGGTTTTTTTCATTTTCTAATTATCATAGAAATTAAAATTAAAAAATACAAAAAATAAAATCCAGGGAGAAAACAGTCGACTACGTTTGTAATAGTTTGTATGGAGAAAGAACCCGGTACCTACCCTTTCCTCTTAACTGTGACTTGAACATTTTAAACAATTTCAAAATACTAAAATAGATATAAATTTAAAACCTTTCAGATCCAATTTACACGTGACTATTTTATCGTCAATCAATCATCCGAAACGTAAAAATCCGAACATCGTTTTTACGACATCACTAATTCGACGGTGTGAAACTGTCCTAACCGCGGCGCGCTGTTGTCAAGTTGCCAGCCATCCCGATCTGTCACTCGCCTCATTTGTTTACTAATCGGCGTCGGTTAATGGATTTTGTCATTGTAAAGGCCGTAGCTATAGATGCTTTTCAATTAAATTCTCACGCTATTTTTAATAGGGGAGTAATGGGTGTTGTTTTCAATGACATCTGATAATTGGCCGTGGCTGATAACCATGTCTAAGTATGGATAGTCAAGTTTAGCAAAGTACATCTAAATTGAATAATAATTATGAATACTTTAACAAGTCCTACTTGATTAAGCAAAGTAAGCAGGAGCCTATTATAAGTGTGTTCGTATGTGTGTATATTTGTTACTCCGTCACACAAAAGTTACTGGACTGATTGCAATGAAACTCGGTATGAAGATAGCTAAAGACCTGAACACTACTTTTTATCCGCGGGTGAAACCGCAGGGCGCAGCTAGGTTATTTGAAAAATGTTTTAGATAAAATAAAAATTTAAAACTTATCATGATTTTAGCTTTAATTTGATATCTCAATGCTGTTACAAACATAATTTTCACAAGACTGAAGTATGCGGGTAGATATTGATTTAATCCTATACCGACAATTAACGTATTTTTATCAAAATAAGTTATTAAATTGTCACACAAAATATTCTTTCCCTATAGACAGACTATCTATACAGAAATATTTTTTCCTGACGATACGTCTCAATATTAAAATAGAAACATTTGTAAAATCATCTATGACTACGGCCCAACGAGTCCTATTGATGATGTTTAATCTTTGATGTGGGCTGTTTACATTCGAAAAGACAAATCGGTGAGATTAGTGCCGCGGATGTTTAGTTCTAAATTTACGTGGGAATAGGAAGGAAATTGATAAAACTTTGTTGTTTTCGTTTCTTTTTTAGTCATAGTGTTAAAATATTTGATCGGAAGTAAGTAGGATGGATGTGAATGAAATGATTACGAGTTTTTTGTTATCTATGCTAACCTTTAGCGATTGCCTATGCAGAAAAGATCTAAAATCTATTTTTGCATGCCTTGAAATTACTTGATTTTTATGAAACTTGGAATAGGATACACTTAATCCTTGTTAGTAACATTTGCTTCATCATTCCTTAATTCCTTATTTGTACAGCAAGATAAAGGGAATCAGTTGCCTGTGTCTGTCTTTCCTGACGTGTACAATTCGTCGGTCTTCAAGTCGCGAGTGAGTGATCTTCTAGAAAAGCTTACTACATTTTTAGACCGCTTGTTATCAGATAGGTGTGATAGTGGTCAAAGTATTTCATACTTTTAGCGTAGGTACTTATCTATACTTCATTACATAGTATAAAACAAAGTCACTTTCCGCTGTCTGTCCCTATGTAGATCTTCAAAACTGTGCAACGGATTTTGAAGCGATTTTTTTAAATGGATAGAGTGATTCAAGAGGAAGGTTTATATGTATAATACATGCATAATATAGTCGTGCGAAGCCGGAGCGGGTCGCTAGTATATTATAGAGACGAAATATTTGATTGTTTGTTTAAAATTAATAGGCTCTAAAACTACTGGACCGATTTTGATTAAACTTGGTATGATGATATATTGATTCATTGTAAGTGACTTAGGCTATTTTTTATGCCGATATTCCCATGGGATCTGTAGTTACGTGGGTGAAACCGTGGAGTGCTGCTAGTTATTTATACAGCAAACGCTGTAATGTTTGGAATATGTATTAGATTGAACTCAGTTACCTATAGAACGCTCTGAAGGTTCCTACTTACATACTTAATAATTTGTTTCAGAATTTTCATGCCGCTAAATAACCTAATTCAAAACAAAACACAACCAATTTAAAACAAATTATCGAATTAAAATAAACTGTGAACATAGAATCATTTATCCGAATAGTCATTAATCCGAAATAGAACTTGTCGTAAACACTGTTTGTATTTATCGTGAAGTTTTTACAACGGGACACATGTTTCTCAGTCGGCTGTCACCGCGTAGGCTATGGCAGTAATTCAGTGAGGTGATACATGTGTTTTATTTGATTTTTTAACCCGAATACCGGTACTGTGATTCAGATTGATTACGACTTCTTTCATGTCGATGTCGTGATTTTTTTTTACTGACAGCGCATAAAGTTGACTCGGATATGGTACAGTCGCTGGAAAAGTTGGAAGAATACGACTCAATTGTTGTTTAGGCTTTTTGTATTTGTGTTGGAGCATGTAAAAAGACGTAGTATTATGAAATCTCTGAAATTACAAGAGCTAAGATTCTGAAACTTCGTATGGGCGTTTCTTTTAGGACTACCTTTTGTCAATAATTAATATCAGCATTTAATTTTATTGGAAGTTGGCCAAAACATGTTACATTTTTTTAGTTACTTAAAATAATGGCAAACGATGCCGTTTTGCATACGGAACAAATCACTCAGACCAACATGGGTGTTTTACTTTTCTACTTTTGCATATTTTGGTTGGTAGCCTGAAAGTGCTCAGTGTGCGAAGTTCACCTATTGCAAAATTCTTATTGTACGCAAAATAAGAACCCTTTGTGAAGTGCTCATTGTGCGAAGTTCTCGTTCTGCGACCGGTGCTCATTTTGCGAATTGTACATTTTGCATCAAACCCTTCTTGTACAATGTACAGTTTATACTTTCCTGAATAAACTGCACACGTTTTTCCTTACCTCTTCAAAAACACCCATACACACATAAACAGTCATACATCTACGTCTTCCCATCACGTATCTGTTCAATGTAACATTTACTCAGCGAATATCATCCAAAATCTAAACATTATCGACAGCTAAGGAAAAATCACTCAAGTCTTTACTCTAACAATATATCTCACGAGGATGCGTCAATGACCCCACGTGTTAAGGTTAAAACATATCTATAATTAAACACTCTTGCTCTGGTTTGCGTCGTGGTCGCTGTAAAAATTAACATAAACAAACACTTTGGTCTTAAAACGACGGGGTGGGCTGTAGTCCAGTCGATTTTAAAAGTTACTTCTTTTCAATCGTTTTTCTTGGTAGAGATGATCGGTTTAATTTGGTTGGGTTTTTGATGTGTGAGTCATCGCATTTTCGAATAATGTTGTCAAAAATGGATCTTTTGCCAACATCCGAAAACCATAACCTATATGTTTTTATGTTGGCCATATTTATTCAATGGCCAACAAAAAAGCTAGAAAAATAATTAAAAAAAATAACAATGGCGGTTGTCATTTTTTTTTCAATTATTCATTTCAAAAGTCCTGAAAACCGATTACAGCGCCACCTGCCGGGTCCAATTATGAATATACGAAAAGGCAGGTGGTTTATTTATTTTTATAAATAAATAGTTTTAATTACTCTTACAAACCGTTTCATTATAGATAAGAATCAAAATTTATTTTAAATCAACGCTTATCGGTTCCTCAGTCCAGAGGGACCGTTAATCGTGAAAAAGTTCTTGACAGAGGGACCGTTTTCCGTGGTAGGATCGTAAGGGAGACGGTTAATCATGAACCAGAAAAAAATCAAAAAATAAAACTGAAATATTGTAACTACCTGAACTTTTTACTTGATTATGATTAGGTATAGGTACAATTTCTAAAACTCTTCCATTTATTTAATAAAAACACGACATTCAGTCACCATAAAGATAAAAATGAAATTCCTTAGAAGCCTTCATAAAAGTTTAATGTTTTATAACATTGTCTCACAATATCCATGAACATTCAATTTAAACTCGAAGGAAACCAGTCAATTATGATATGGATCTAAATTTGTATCAACGCGGACATCCCCACCGTGACGGTGTGTAGAAAAAACTAAATTATTTCAATTTCAATGTAAGCACAATTTTTTTAACAAAGTAGTTTATCATACTGTCTAACCTGGCGTAATGGTTTTATACTTGGAAAAACTAAGTTCAAAACATAATAATATTTTCATACCTGCAGCACTTTGCACACGGATTAAAGCCCTATTAACCTCAACTTAAAGCAAGACTTTATTCCCAAGAATCCCAAGGGTTATAATGTTGTATGAAACTCCCAAGGGAATAAAGTGATTTGAATTTGGAACGTTGAAATTCGTGTGAAAACTCTTGGTTTTAATTTTGAAGGTCTCAGCAAATAGCTTTTATTTATAATAAGTAATTTGATTGGTCTACAAAAATCTAGCAGGCCACGCTTTATGTTTTTTATTTTAATTGTTACGTTAGGTCTAAGCAAATAGGTTTTGCGTATAATACCCACCAAATATTTACCATCATGCTACCATCTCATTGCATTTGCCCTATTTTTTTTTCAAAGTAAATTTTTTTTCAAATAGGGAACTGGCCACCAATAGAATTTAAAAAAAATTGGACTGACGGTATGAAAAGGCTCGGGATAAAGCATGTCTTCGTCTTGGGTGGCTTAAACCCCTCGCTTCACTCAGGGCCCTACATAACTCCCTCGAATCGCTTCGCTCAGGAGTTAACCCGAGAGTCCCTCGTTACACTCGGGGTTCAATATGCCACCCACAACATAAGACATTGCTTTATGCCCTTGATGCATAATCTACTATAATATTATAATCATTACTACCCAACGTTTAATATAATAAGTTCAAAATGGCAAATAAAACGGGTGATACCTTATCCATCCCTACTTAATAAGGGTAGTCGAACCGTAAGCAAAATTGAAACAAAAGACAATCGAACCAAAAACAAGGCCTCCATTATGGTAAGGAAAAATTGGCTTATTCCGAAAAAGTATCTAGATTGCGTGCTTACATTAGGTATTCTAACTTTTGGTCACAACTTCGTCCGCGTAGAGTTAAAAATTTCCAAAAAACCCTTTCTTAGATGCCTGCAGTATCTGTTTGACGGATTTTAGTCTAATCTGCCTATTAATTTAAGCTGTGCATCAGTCAGTTAGGAGTTTGAATTTTATATTTATAGATAGATTGAAAATCGATTGAAGTCACACACAGGGTGCGGCCAAAGACCAGCGCTGCCAGATGTGCATGCGTATCTGCAGCACATGCTATGAGGCTTTACCCATTCAGGCAACACACGACTTCTCAGATAGGTACTTATTATTTTTATTCTGTCTTTTGGATTTATTATTCTCTGTAATGTCCTATTGTTTCTTATTTGTTTCACTATTCTCTGTAACTATCTCTAATTGTATACTATGTCGTGTGTTGGTTTGAATAAACTATTCTATTATATTCAAAGTTTAGGGCACAGTATAACAACTATTGGCTGCTGTACCTACTATTGCGCTATTAGTCTTGCAACCTCACAGCACTAACAGTCGCTAGTCGTTCATAAAATACTTACTCACTATTATTTCATAATATAATTTTTGATACCTACCTATATTTGTTGTCATTTATAATAAACTTTTTCATCCAAAAAAATTAAAATTAAATTATTTTGTCATTTATAATCTTGAAACTTTGCACTCTGTGTACTCCGTATCACTACATAGTATAAAACAAAGTCGCTTTCTGTGTCCCTATATCCCTATGTATGCTTAAATCTTTAAAACTACGCAACGGATTTTGATGCGGTTTTTTTAAATAGATAGAGTGATTCAAGAGGAAGGTTTATATGTATAATATATGCACAATATAGCCGTGCGAAGCCGGGGCGGGTCGCTAGTTACTAATAAGCGAATGTGAGGGCCAATGCGACCGGTATTGTATGGAGTTGTAATACTGTAACATTTCTATACTGTCTATGGGTAAGGGAAGCTTTTCAGTGTTGTCATGCGGTGTAGAATGTAGATGGCTGACATAGTAAGTAGGACATCGAAAGTGTACTTACCTATGTATGTAGTATGTCTATTCATTGACAATGTCCCATTCATATCCACAAATGTGCACGTCCGGTGACCACACGCGCCCACTTTAACGGGACATTTTAGTGCGTTTTATGTGAAATTCGGGAAATTCGCCAGAACGACGTCCCGCCTTCCCTGTTCTACTTATTTAAATGTTTTACTGAGAATAGTGACATTCTGATTGTCTCTTGGATTTTACTTCCTACTGAAATATGATCTAGCTAGACTCATGATGGCAGAAGAGTACAGAACTTGATCGTAGAGCAAGAAGAAGGCTAAATCAAATGGCTACGTTCACCCGTTCCTGTGAAAATCGGTGGCGGTACACGGACAGACAGACAAGAGAGTGATCTTATAAGAATTACTTTTTTACCCTTTGTGGTACTGACCCCTAAAAGGAGGTGGAAAGGACACGATGGACTTGACGGAGAGAAGAGTGCACTGAAAAAAATAATGGCTAAACAAGTTACAATTTTGCTTGATTAAAAAAAATGTGATTGAGTAATTCAAGAAAATATCAAAATCAACAGTTGACAGTTGCTTGTCACAATAAAGCTAAAATGATTGAACGTCTATCAAGTCGAATGTGTTGAATTTAATAAGTTTACTTTGTTAATATCGAATTCCATAATCAACTTATTTAGATCTATCAAGTTGCTTTAACATTACTACACTATCAATTAGTTAATCTAAAAAAGATTTTTATTAATCTAAATTATATTCCTATTTAATTCAATAATTATTGAATAATTAATAGAATAGTTTCTTATTTCATTTGATCACTAAACTTTTTAAGAATGAACAAGCGCTTATTTGAAAAATGTAGGTAGTTAGATATTTCATACAAGTACCTTTATCGATGTTCAAGCAAGTCACAACGTGTTTCATATTTTCGCACTCCACCTGTCTGTTTCGCTTTGCAATCAGTTGCAGTCCGTCCGTCCGTCCGACCCATTCAGTTTAGAATTATTTATGGTTTATTTGTTTAAAATAATTAAAACACCTAGGTAACCAAGTGTTCAATATAGTGCAGTGTTTTCGTGAAGTGGAAATGGAAGAGGTGATGGATTTGCAAAGAGCCTGGGAGCTCCCGGAGCTAGGACCTAATTTCGCAAGTAAGTACGTACTAATTACTTATTTATTTTATGTGTTTAGTTCTTTCCTTCTGTTTTTATTATGTTTATCAATAGTCATCCCTGCTAATTTCACAGAAAATAAAATCAAGATGCAGTCGTTAGCGGCTCTGACAAATGACAACATAAAGGAAATCATGCCTCAATGGGGACCCAGAGCACTGTTTGTTCGATGCTGGAAAGCGTGGGCAGCGGATTTTTCAGACTCTGTTTCAAGCGATCAAGGCCCAAGCACTCCGATTCTGATTTCACCAATGTGTCTTTTGTAAGTATACCTAATACCTACCTACAATACTAACCTAGTCATTTTTTTCACAATATTTTTACCACCATGGCAAAGCCAAAAGGAGGGTTATTGTACTAACATTAGGTACCTATGAGATATTAAAAAAAAATCTTACCTCATATTTTTCCTAAAGATAAAAAAATAACCTTAGGGTTACGATGTGTCTCGGTATGAGGTATTCTATCAATGTGTGTGTGTTAACTAGTTAAAAGGTTCCTATTTCTATTCCAATAAACTTATTTCAGGAACTCCCTGTGCTTATTGAAAATTACTACGACCAACAAGAAGTCTCATAACAGTGGAAAAAACGCAGCAAACTTCGCCTACAAAATCATCTCAAATTGACATTGAAAATAACGTAAGTACCTACCTACTTGTTAGAGTTGATTTTAAACATGTTTTTGAGAATTAGAAGGGTACAGAGAGAAATTACTTATTATTAGATTTTATTAGTAGGTGTTGTAATATGTGTAGGGTTCAGTTTCCCACAGGTCCCTCTTACTTACTTAAAAAAATGGCACTATTATATCTTTTATACTTTGTTTTCTGATATAGATGTTTGTGATTTCAGACACGAAGAAGAAAACAGGAATCTCGGGGCTATATTGAGTTTGCCTGAACTCATTAGCCCCTGTGCAGTAGTAGGGCCCGGTCAGTCTACTTCTTCAAGCCCAATAACGACCTTCCATCAGCTAAAAGGACGAAGGTAAAATATAAGAGATGGAAGCCAACGAAAGCCAAAAGCCGGGAAGCGTTTATCGTTCACGTGCACGACGATAGTTATATAAAATTATGATTATTTGATCTGATCTGAGATTGATTTGATAATTTTACTAACCTTAGAAACTTTCAAGATTTATATTATAATTTGGATTATGAATGATTAAGAACAACTTTTTGTATGGGTTAAAACCAACTATATTTACTCGTCGAAAAATCTACATTTTGGTCAAGTAGGTACCTATTGTATTTTCGTATGAAACAGTTAATGTTTTTGACGAGTATAAAGGTTGTTCCCAATACAAAATGTTGTTTATTAATGCCTGGAAGTTTTTAAGGTTTAACTTCTAAAGGGGGTTATTCTATAACTTAAGCCTCACTGCAGCAGCGCGGAAGCAGTGTAGCACAGTGCTGTGCCTCTGTCATTTTACGCAAGAGTGACAGAGACACAGCGCTGCCCTACAATGCTGCATCGTGGCTTTAAATTTTGTTTTTACAATGCTTAGATAGAAAATGATCCTCAGATTTATGATCGCGCTCGTACTATTTAATCTAATTATATAATGTATTAAGTTATGTATAATTTAAATTTTCATAATAAATAATAATGTTTTAAAATATTTTGTTTATTTGCGCAGGGTGTCCCAGAAATACCATATCAGAGCGACAGTTGATCAGTCAGTACTGCCGGCTAGTTTCACTGACTGATCATATTCTGACAATTTGATCTGGTATTTCTGTGACATTCTGTATCGTGTATAGGTATAGGTACATGAACCCAACAAAGTACAATACTTGAATATAGCATCATCTTAGTTGATTCTAATAAGAGCACTTGATTACACTGAAAAAGGTAACATTTATTTTTAATATTATAGTATGATAAAAACAAAACTATACATATTAAACGCAATAATATACTTGATAGACCGATTCATTTATATATTTTAGATCGATTATGCATCTGTATGATTTCAACTAGGTTTCATTGAAAAAACAATTAAGTTTCTTATTTGATTCTAGATACAAACTTAATAACATCAATCAACTTACTTGTTTAGACTATTACATTATTTTATATATGCAAATATGTGACTTTGTTACGGTCATCAAAGAACTTAATCACGACTATCGAGTCTTAGTAACAAACACAAAGAGCAGTTGATAAAAATAATGATTAGACTTGATTAAACCGATAATAACTTGTTTGAATGTGCTATGTCTGTTTGTTCCGTTTTTCAATCAAGAAGACTTGATTCCCGTAATCACAAAGCTTTATGCGCTCGTATATAAACAAGTGACTTGATAGCAACTAACATTTTTTTGATGTATATTAACAATTTTTTTTTTCAGTGTGGAGTGGACAAGGATGACGTCATGTTGTGCCGATCCCATACAGTGGGTAAACGGAAGCAAGAAGAACGCTATAAATAAACTTAGCACAATTTAGCGATACTTCATCATCATCATCATATTAGCCCATACACGTCTACACAACAACACACAAGCCTCCCTCATATGACGCCACAAACAGCGGTCCTGAGCCGCTTCCATCCACCGACTACCCGCGACCGTCACAATGTCGCCGGTCCACCGGGCAGCTGGTCTCCCAACACTCCGTTTCGCGTTGCATCGCGGCCACCACTCGAGAACCTTTACTCCCCAGCGGTTGTCAGTTCTGCGAGCTATTTGACAGCAATATATAAGTTAATCTATACTTATAATATTATGAAGCTGAAGAGTTTGTTTGTTTGTTTGAACGCGCTAATCTCAGGAACTGCTGGTTCGAATTGAAAAATTCTTTTTGTGTTGGATAGTCCGTTTATCGAGGAAGGTTATAGGCTATTTTTTATCCCGATATTCCCACGGGATCGGGAGTTACGCGGGTGAAAGCGTGGAGCACAGCTAGTCTATACTAATATTATAAAGCTGAAGAGTTAGTTTGTTTGTTTGTTTGTTTGTTTGAACGCGCTAATCTCAGGAACTGCTGGTTCGAATTGAAAAATTCTTTTTGTGTTGGATAGTCCATTTACAGAGGAAGGTTATAGGCTACTTTTTATCCCGATATTCCCACGGGATCGGGAACTACGCGGGTGAAACCGCGGAGCGCAGCTAGTTGAAATAATTCCCGTAATAGTTATTCAAGTCCGTCATCGCTTAGGTCGTGCGACTGGTTGCTTAAACTTTACTCAACTTAACTATATCGACAGTACTTTAAAAAACAAAAGTTAACTGCCAAAAGTGATAAAATGTAACGTCTTTATTAATATGGCCTCTTATTTTACTACCTACCAAATAAAGTTCAATTAAAATGTGACTCAGAAATCAAGATGATCAACGCAGATTATCCAGAATATGTATTTCGATAACAGAATAATTGTGTGTTAGGTCATAACTTTTTATAGATTTTATGTACACTTATCTAAGGAGAATAACTCCGCATATAATTTAAAAAAAAATATCGTCCAAATAAAAAACAAAATTTAATATTATTATAACTTTTGAACGGCTATTCCGATGTTGATCAAATATACCTAAGAACACTTCCGACTAATTCACAAAAAAAAATCGAAATCGAGTCATCCGTTCGGTAGCTACGATGTCACAGACAGACACACAGACACCGCAACCTTAAAACGCCCCTCTTACTGCGTCGGGGATCTGCAGACCATTAAATCTGCGCCGTCAGTCAGCGCATTTATCTAAGGATTTTCGATGGGATTTCGCTTTGCAGCACCTTCTCCAATTTCCAATGTGCTCTATTACCTGCACATTGGAGGACCTTTACAAAGCTCACGTTGCTGATACGAAAAAAAGAAATAGTTTAGACAGAAAAAAGCATTGTAGATTTCAATTTACCTACCACTAAAACTTGTCGAGATTAAGATAACAAACACAAAGAATAATTCTCCCAAAGAGTGATGTCATTATAGTGAGATAATATTTTCAACTTGAATATGACAGTATGTTGACCTCGGACCGGCAATTTTGATTTAATAGGCAGTAATTAAACGTTAATTTCAGTAATTAAATCTGTCACTCAACTCACTGAAGCATATTCTTGACATCATACCGGGTTTTATAAATACGCAAAATATTTAATATATTTGGGCGACTTGCTTGAACATAATATTTAGCTAAATATACAGGGTTATTGGAAATTATACTAGCAAGCCGTTAAGGGCTACTTCTGTGTACCTTAACAAACATCTTTTGTTCTGCGACTTTTGGAAATTCGAAAAAAAAATTAAAATTTTGAGGTTATGTAAATTCGAAAAACAGCAGATTTTTTAAAACAAAGGTCATTCCGACTAAGAACAGTAGATAAAACTTAAAAAATAAGTAAAATTTTAAGGTTAATAACCTCTCCGTGTAAGGAACAGCTGATTTTCAGGCCCTAAACCTAACCTCAAAATTTTCGAAAAAAAAATCGAATTTCCAAACAGGTAATCTAAAATGTCATTTTTTTTTAAATATATAAAAAGGAAATTTAATCAAGTTGTAACTTTGTAATGTTTTGTAACAACAAATATATTTTCAGATTTTTTATCTACAAAATTATGGACTATGTCTGAAATAAATAAATTATTATTATCATTATAATTAAATTAGGTATATTTCAATAACCAGAATAACCACATGGTTGATATTATTTAATCACTCTGATTCTCTGACAGTTAGTTAAAAAAATGATAGGCCAAGCGTTTGACCACTATCACACCTGCCTGATGGTAGGTGACAATACGGGTAAGATGACACACGCTTTCCTAGAAGATACTTGTCTACTCGCAACTTGGAGACCCCAAAATTGTTCACATTAAGGCGACAATTTGGTATCTTAATGGACTTGAAAATACCAGACCAAAAACAAATAATTGTACATAAATATTTGTGTACTCGATTTTACCACCGGACCATTGGAACGTAGTCAATTTTTGTTTACCTACGTTCGAAAGGCCCAAGATCAATTCGATTTGGGCTATTCAGACTAAGTATCCGTTTGAGGGGGGAATGGAAGCCGCAATCTTCTGCATCGCAGGCGTGTCTGCGTCCGCTCGCCGCGCCAAGGAGGTCATCAATGAACGAGTGACTAAAACGTTCAAAACAAAGTCACTATCATCCAAATAGTATCATCGCAATTATTTTAAAAGTAATGGTCTGTTACAATTGCATTGCAAAAGCGAGTGTGTCGTGTGCGAGTTGGACTCGCGAACGAAGGATTCCGTAACGTTACATTCTGTTTTTAGTATATTTTGTTGTTATAGCGGCAACAGAAGTACAGCATCTGTGAAAATTTCAACTTGTTAGCCATCACGGTTCATGAGATACACTCTGGTAACAGACAGGTAGACAAACAGTTGAGTTTTAGTAATTAAATAATAAATAAATATTGCAAGACATTCCACACATCGCCATCTAGCCTCAAGCTAAGTAACAAAAT
Source organism: Idaea aversata (assembly GCA_907269075.1). Lineage (NCBI taxonomy): Eukaryota > Metazoa > Arthropoda > Insecta > Lepidoptera > Geometridae > Idaea > Idaea aversata. Next base: position 11,516,320 of record OU026097.1, on the reverse strand, counting down.
TTGTGTTATGGGTGCTAGACAACGGATATACTTTCTTTTGTAAATATATACTTATAATACGTAGAAACAACCAGACCACAGACAAATACCTAAGCATAAATACTTGTCTGAGGCGGGAATCGAACCCGCAACCCTGTGTTTGGCAGTCCGGCATGGTGACCATTGTCCCAACTGGGTCATCAAAATTGGGTAGGTACCATGTATAGGATTTCGTAGCCAAAGGGTGAAAAAGGGACCCTATTGCTAAGACTTCACTGTTCATCCGTATCTCAATCTGTCTGTCACCGAGCTGTATCTCATGAACCGTGATAGCTAGAGAGTTGAAATTTTCACAGATTATGTATTTCTGTTCCTGCTATATAGGGTACTGCCAGAAGACCAGCGGCTGTGTCAGCATAATGTTGGTGCAGTTATCATTGGGGCAGAACCTTTTTGGAGGCACACGGCTCCTTAGATCTTGTTTTTTTATTTCTTTTGTATTCTCATATTATTTTTTCGTTTTTTTTGTTTATACTTTTGTTTTATGTTAGTTATGTTTGTTACTACTTTCCTGATTGTCTTGTGTCGTGTGCTTGTCCAAATAAATGATTTACTTTCTTTTTATATTTACCTTTTTGTACGGAACCCTAAAAAGTATGTATGTACTTAATTATGCCCCATCTAAAAATATGGTTTCTTCACTCTACCGTGGCGGTCGACATACTTCTTCATTTTTCATAGATGATCTTCACTGACGAAATATAAACCAGTTTATAACGACCTCTATTAAGATTAATACCACTACATTCAGTCGAGAATAATGTCAATTTTATACAAAGACGATGGGTCATCGGAGAGTGGTCAATTTCAATCGGTTGAAAATTTTGCAAACCGTATTGTCGTGCCGTGATTTTTTATTGGAAGTTTCAAATCGTGATCTTGTTGTGTTGTTTAATTTGTTAAACGATGGGAATGATATTTAGATAATACTTTGTTCGTTTTGTAATGATTTGTTAACTTTTAGTCCGTACCTAAAATAACAACTATTGCCTTTTTTGCCCGGTTTTTCGCCCTCTTAGATACACAATCTCTATCCTAAGGTTGCCTGGCAAAATCGTTTTAAGCGATAACGTTGTAATATCGTACCTAATCATTTTAGTTAATAATTATCTATCTATCTTAGGGTTGGGATATCAAAATATCCTTTCATAGTAGATACTAGCACTCTATACATAATGAACATACCCTCCAAACAGTGGTTTATGCTGTGTGTTGATATATCAGTCAGTCAGGACTTTGATCGGTCATAAAAAATCAGTGCGTCCGAAGTATAAAATCAGCGCACTTATATTTTTGGATAAATTAGTAAAGTTTTGTTTGTTTGTTGTTTACATTGAATCCTTAAAAGAGTAACATGTGCTTCCGGTTTTCCAATATTACAACGGAATCGATCTTACTTGGGTGAAACCACGGGGCGCTGATAGTTGTCCAGTAAAAAGCAATACTTCGAAAATAGCATCCACATGTCATATGCAATTAAAAGCAAACGGACACTTATTTCGATTGTAAAATTACCCAATTAACACTAAATAGCCTAAGAGACCCGACTTTTGTAAAAACTAATCGCAACAGTAACGAATTACATTCGGTCTAGGCAAGTGTCACATATTTCTACGTACGAATTTAATCGCGTCGGCATCCTTTGAGGACGGTGCGAAGAAGAGATCAAAGGGCCCGCTTCGTTTGTTGGCCACCGCAGTGAAATGTCACCACGGTCTATCAATTAACGGTTATTCAGTATTTAATTCGTTATTGATATCGGAATAACAGAGAGACATGTTGGAAAGACCGTGGATTATTCGATCCTTACCGCGTAGAGTATGAGAGGTTAGCGATTTAATGTGGATTTACTTACAGATCCATATCGTAGTACTTATTTGCCTCATTAGTTCCAGACCAGACGCTTTCCTATGTGAGTAGCGAATGCACACTTCAGCACTGTTTTCCTGGAAGGCCCCAAATTCATATTGGCTGCCTGGCTGAAAAGAGGATATAGAAACTTGATCCACGCAGGATGAATACCAATCAAATGATATACCTAATTAGTAACTAGATAGTTATTAATCTAAGTAAGATGCCGTTGCATAAGATGAGCCACACACAAGAAGAAAAAAATGTAGGTAAGAAATTAAATATTTTAAATACATTTTTTTCTTCTTTTGACTAGCTACCCAATTGACGATCACTATTCTGCGCTATCCCTCGAACAGAGTATGGAAAATGGACATTTGAGCAAAACGCAGTCTTTTTGTGAAATTGTACTAGTTAGGTTACCTACTGTTAACAAATGATGTAGATTAATATTGTTTATTAAAAAAAAACATTTGAAGAGTAATACAAGTTTACAAAAAAACCGTAAAAGCATTTTTCTCAAAACACCACTTTCGAATGTACTGTGTTCTTAATTACGAGAGCAATACTATACCTAGGTATAGGGCTTTAAATTTGATATACCTACTCTCCCTATTTTACTGTCAGTTACTAAAATGAGAGCAATACTATACCTAGGTAATTTTATATACCTACTCTCCTTATTTTACTGTCAGTTACTAAAATGAGAGCAATACTATACCTAGGTATAGGGCTTTTAATTTGATATACTCTACCCTAAGCCCTATACCTAGTTATAGAGCCCTATACCTAGGTATAGGGCTTTAAATTTGATATACCTACTCTCCTTATTTTACTGTCAGTTACTAAAATGAGAGCAATACTATACCTAGGTATAGGGCTTTAAATTTTATATACTCTACCCTAAGCCCTATACCTAGTTATAGAGCCCTATACCTAGGTATAGGGCTTTTAATTTGATATACTCTACCCTAAGCCCTATACCTAGTTATAGAGCCCTATACCTAGGTATAGGGCTTTAAATTTGATATACCTACTCTCCCTATTTTACTGTCAGTTACTAAAATGAGAGCAATACTATACCTAGGTATAGGGCTTTTAATTTGATATACTCTACCCTAAGCCCTATACCTAGTTATAGAGCCCTAAACCTAGGTATAGGGCTTTAAATTTGATATACCTACTCTCCTTATTTTACTGTCAGTTACTAAAATGAGAGCAATACTATACCTAGGTATTTAATTTGGATACTTGGGGCTTTTAATTTGATATACTCTACCCTAAGCCCTATACCTAGGTATACCTAGGTATAGGGCTTTATGCCTAGGTATACCTAGGTATAGGGCTTTAAATTTGATATACCTACTCTCCCTATTTTACTGTCAGTTACTAAAATGAGAGCAATACTAATATTGCTCTCGTAATTAAGAACACAGTACATTCGAAAGTGGTGTTTTGAAAAAAAACGCTATTACGGTTTTTTTGTAAACTTGTATTACTCTTACCTCAGACAAATATTCATTTTTATTTCTCTGCGTAATCGCGTAATCTACGTTTTTCAAGTCGTACCTATAAAATCAACGCTTTATTTCATAACTCAGACCAAACCAACAGAAATAGCTGTCCGATGGAAACTAGGCTTAATAGGAGACCGATGTTAACATTAATGTCCATAACAAATCGATACACATCGAAAACTCCGTGTTGTGATGAAGATAACCATTCATTTTATTGCTAAGTTGTTTTGAAACGTCTACATTCGGTCGGCTTGCTTCTAATACGTTTTTTGATCTTGATTTCTTTGATTAATTAAGAAACGGGTTAGATTTTTTTTATTCTACTAGAAGTTTACTGTTTTGATGTCATCAACACTTCTGGCTAAAAACATTAAGACAATTTCCTCTACTATAAAATTGTTCTCAGAGTGCTAAAACACGGTGGAGCCATTTTCAAAAAATCTACCAAATTATATGCCAACTAGCTGACCCGTGCCCACTTCGTTGGGCATTTATTTTATTAATATTAAAAATTAAATTATCTATACTAATATTAAAAAAATACTTATTGTAACTTAAATATAAAAGTTAGACATATGCTGACGTTGACTTTTTTATAGGCATTTTCAAGCTCCACATCTTTTCTATAGAACTCAAAAATATATCTTTCATAGTTAAGGCAGCGTTCGTAAGAAACGCTTTCATTCGACCGTTTTTTCTCCGATTCACTTTGTAAAACGGACTACCACGTAAAAGCCTTTTTATTATTCGGTTTTTTATATAACCTATGACACTCAGCAATAATGTGGCTTTCTATTGGTGAAAGAATTTTTAAAATCGGTTCAGTAGATCCCGAGATTATCCCTTACAATTTAACAAAGCTTACTTCTCTATAATATTAGTATAGAAGTATAGATATATAGATTAGGCTCCTAAATCTTTCTCTATTATTGGAATGTTTGCATAATAAAAAAAATTGTTTGATTAATTGATGAGTTAGAAGACTTTAAACTTCACCTAAAGCAGGTGTCTAGAATCTTGCTTGTGTTGAAAACATTCTTATAACAGCCGTTTTGGAGCTCTACAGTGGATCTGCAATTATGCAGCCGACCGTAGCTATTTAAAAGCCAATTTAAAAAACCGGCCAAGTGCGAGTCGGAGTCGGACACTCCAATAATAGTAATTTTCGAACTCTACCGAGGGTCAAAGTCAAAGTCAAATTTCTTTATTTCTTTCGATGCTTATGTATAGGTATACACATGATCACTTGGAATAGTCTTATAAAAACTAAGTTAGGATGTGTGCCTTCGGAACGCGCCCACCAATGAGAAGAAGGCACAAGAAACTCATGGGGTTTTTTTTTTATGTGATCACGCTCACAAAGGTCAATATTACAAATATTTGAAGGTATTATTTGAAATGGAGCAATTAAAGTCACATCCATGGATTCTTATCATTAAGGTACGAAGAGGTATCATAGTATGCCTTACCGCACAATTTGTGCTTTATAAAAGAGTAGTAGACAGAGGGCTGCAATTATGCAGCCGACTGTAGGTACAGACTTTTTGTCCTCTCTTCCTTTATTATAAGTATAGAGGAGGAAAGATTAATATTTGGTTTGTAACGAATAGGATCCGAACTCCAGAACCGATTGCTATGAAACTTGGTATGAAAATGCATTGATTCATTGAAAGTAACATAGGTTACTTTTTTATATATTTCTACGGATATTTTTAACTTACGTAGGTCAAACCTCAGGGCATTTCTAGTGCATTAAGTATAATTTAATTATGAACGAATCGTGACTGATTTTCACCTATCTAACCTTACATAACGACTTTAGAATTTGAATTGATTAGAGCGCCATCTATTTTATAAATTATATAGTTTCTAATGTGATGTTATAGAATAGTAACAGTAACAAAACTAATTTGTTATTGATGGCGTCGGAGATTACGGGAGTTATGCGCGGGAGACGAAATTATCTTTGAGTTTAATTAGAGAATACTTTTATACGATACGATTTAATTTTAACTTTATTTATTTCTAAACACGTACATAATATATAAATGTTTTCTTTCGCTACTTTATCTCATAATTTGTAAGACTAAATGTCACCTCAGTTCAGTCTGCCTGTGACCATAGAAGTTAAGAAGCTTCCGAGTGTTCAGGTCTCAAAAAAACACATTATAGCCCATCGAGGAGCTTCTAAAAATCATCAAGAGCTTCTAAAATTTATATCAGAGCTTCTAAAAATCGTAAAGTTCAATTAAAAGTTTATTATTTTCATATCAAGAGCTTTTAAAAATAATACAGTCTAATCAAGAGCTTCTGGTATTCATAAGAAGAGCTTCTAAAAATCATATCCAGAGATAAAAAAAATCGTAAAGTCCAATCATGAGCTTCTTGTATTCATAACAAGAGCTTTTAAAAATCGTAAACCCCCATCAAGTGCTTCTAAAAATCATGTTAAGAGCATCTGAAAATCATTAAGTCCAATCAAAGCTTGTAAATAATCATACCAAGAGCTTCTAAAAGCCATAAAGCCCAATCAAGAGCTTCTAAAAACCATAATGCCCAAACAAGAGCACTTAAAAATTACATCAAGAGTTTCAAAAAATCGTTTACCCCATTCAAAAGCTTCAAAAAAATCGTATCGTTAATACTGAAAGCTTTTTGAGACAGAAACGAATGCAGAGCATTCACAGTCCAGTTATGCAGCGGTACACAATATGGACACAGTGTAGTTGGACATCGGCTAACAGAGCGGCAAGATTTAATGACCGCGACTTCATGACGGTACGTGTTTCGTCACTATACGCTGTGGAAGAATACCCGAATTGTTTTAAGATATGAGTGACTATGGAAGAGAAAGCTGTTATCTGAATTAAGGGTCAGCCAACGCCCATTAGAACAATGTGCTAAAAAAGATAAAAAAAAAGACTGGAGTACCTAAGTAGGTACTAATATTTTAAAGAGGAAAGTTTTTTTTTGTTTGTAGCGCTCTGAAACTACAGGACCGATTTTGATGAAACTTGGTATGAGGGTACATTGTTTCAATGGAAATTACGTACTTTTTATCCCGATATTCCCACGGGAGTTACGCGGGGAAACTCCGGAGCGCTGCTAGTTTATTGTATGAAAGGAAATGGGAGAAGTTTTCGCCTAACATTTGGCTTAAAAAAGCGGAAATTTACAATATTTTTAATTTTATGTGTGGAGTTAGTACTAGACAAAAAATAAATAAATAAAAATTCTTTTTTAGATATTTTAATCTTTTTCACCATGGAAGTTTAAAAAAAAGATCGTTTTATAAAACACAGTGTTTTAAAAACCTGTCTAATAAGAGACGTTTTTTAATAACTTTCGATTGAGAAAAATAACTTTTTGTTATTCAGATTTTTAAATACACCGTTAGAGATAAATATTTATTCAAAAATGGTATTGTTTAAAAAAAAATAAAGCATCAATTTGATATTACCTACAGATTAGCCATCAAATTCAAATTACCGACAATAAACGCTCACCAATGCAAATGTACTAAAACCTAATGACAATAATCGTAAAAAATATTACAACGCAATAGAAAATATCATTTGTTGATATAATAACACAGGAAAACGAAACAATGCGTCTGTCTGCCGGCCTGACCTCTATCTTAGTACAAATCTATGTGCTTAAAGGCTGGGTATTTTTTGGGTGAACGTTTTAAGGGAACTTCGCTTCGGACTTGGTGTTCAAGGTTGTGGTACAAGGGAGAAGCTGTTGCGATTTCATGATCTACAGCCACAAACAACTTTTATAACACTTTTTTGAAATTTATTAAATACTAGCTGCGCGCCGCGGTTTCACCCGAGTAAGTCCGATCTTTTTCACCGTTTAAACCTTTCCTGGACTACCACAAACATTTCAAAACCAAAATCATCTAAATCGGACCAGCCGTTCTCGACTTTTAGCAAACCAACAGCAATTGATTTTTATATATAGATAAGTACACTTTATCTGACAAACTATAAATAAGCAGACCAAATCAGAAAAGTAATACTTACTTTGTCTTAAATACATAATAATAATTATAAATACAAGTAGTTTTGACCTGTAGATTATCAATAGTTTTATCCAAACCGGAGGTTGTTCTTGGATGCACTTGTTTGCTATTAAACTTGTTATTGTAGAGGGCCTCTACGTGTTGGCTTCGGCTCCACGCACGCCTTCAAAAGGTCCGGGGCTCCATAGCCCCGTGATACAGGACGAATTATACCTTAAGTTAAAATGAATCAGATTTTTTTTGGTTTTCTTACAAATATTTACTCTGCTATCAGAAAATTATAGTGGACAAGATCCATCAAAGCTATTTTCCCACCTTAATTAAAACGACAAACTTTTAAACTGTTTGACAAGGAAGTCCGGTTTACTTTCAGAAGTTCGGCTGGAAAAGAACACCTTTTCTTTAATTTGGAGAAATGTGCCTTATGCATCATCCCACCACTCCAAAGGGGAGTGAGTGGCGATGGTATGCGGGGCTCCCTGCTGGTCTGAAGGTGGTGGAGGTTTACCTACTAAAACTCGACCGGTTCCTCTCTCGCCGTGATGTCGAGACTGCGGGAATGTGGCGTGATTCTAAAAGAACATCTGAGTTCTTTTAGAAGTTCGCCTGTGACTTGTACCACTCGTCACATCATACAAGGTGTTATTATGTAAATGATGAGAGCTTAGTTTCGGCTGAGTCAATACACCGTGGAAGGTAATTGGCGACACGTTCATATGACGGTAGTAACGCCTACTTAGGGCTGGGACATTGTCGATAAATTGCCTTTATCGATAAAATGTTGTTCTTTTGTCGGTTCTTTATTCATTTGAAATTATTTGCATGAAATGACATTGAAGCGTCATAAAATTTGGAGTTGAAAAACCGTTTTTTTTAATGCAGCATACAAAAAATAATATACCTACCTAATATTGACACTTCCCACAATGCCTTATTTTTTTTTTTAAGTGTTCTTTCTTTTGTAATAAAAACGTTGTTTAAAAAGCCCATAAATCTATGAATATGAAATTCAAAGTCCCATTTTTTTAACATCAGCCAGCGTTTGCCCATTATCTCACAAGATGGTAAAGTAACGATGAGGTCTATAAGATGTAGCTCGTAACTCAAAGACCCAAATAAACAGGAGCCTTAGACGGACGCGAGTGAAGGCTGTACTATTATACAGAGTTATTGGTAATTATACTAGCAAGCCGTTGAGGGCTACTTCTGTGCACCTAAACAAACAACTTTTGTTCTTCAACGGCTTGCTAGTATAATTACCAATAACCCTGTATATTGTGTGGTAAAGGTAGGAAGACGGCAGTGGAACAAAAACTATTCCAACTGGTTCTTCATTTGGCTGCACCTGCACATATAGCTACTATATCTATCATGAAAAGATTTTAGAAAATTCATCCCCCAGGTAAAAGCTAGTTCATTATAATGACTAAGTAACTAACATCAGAGATGAGACAGTTTTAAACCAGACATCCCTATTAGATGTCCGATACCGCGCATTCCTCAGTATGACGCCTTGTCACGATTGTACTTCCAATATAATCAGTGAACAGTGACAGTCGCACTGAATTATAGACAGCAGATCGTGCTGATAGTGAGGGGACAGTTATCGACAAAATTATCGATAAGTCTATCGATAAATTACCCGGAACTGGATGGTCTCGTACGATGGTTTTGTCCTTGACTGTACTTATTCTAATAAAGCTTGTAATTATGGTTTATTAAAGTGTTAAAAATAATTGCTTTATGATCATTGTGTGTGACGAGAAGGATATAAAAATGTTAACAATGACAACTTCTAGTACGTAGCATAAAAAGAGCAGTAAAAAAGTAGTAAAGAGCAGGGAAAAAACCAGTAGTGCACTTTTACTGCCGTTTTCTGGCTTTAGGTGAAATTTTTTAACGTCTCCAAGTACTTTTGACATTAAGTATGAACGTTCGGTAACAATCTAAATATAGGTACACTTATAAAGCTGAAGAGTTCGTTTGTTTGTTTGAACGCGCTAATCTCAGGAACTACTGGTTCGAATTAAAAATTCGAGGAAGGCTATTTTATATTTCGATATTTCCACGGGATCTGGAGTCACGCGGGTGAACCCGCGGAGCGCTGCTAGTATTTAGCTAAATTGATACCCTAAGAATAAATAGAATCACCGTATAAAAATAAACATGATCGATAATTAAAAGTTTCATATCCGTGAGTAAATAAATCGATCTGAATTTAAATTTCGAATTAAAACTCGTAAACTAATTAATAAGGATGCACTTTACTCGGCCGTGATGTCATGTGTGATATCGATAAAATGTCATCGTGACACTTGAAGTTTATTAAGCATTGACATTAATGGACTTTATATGCCATTATGACCATTATACAATTTATTAGTATCTGGTTTTTACTTATGAATATTAATTATTAACGTATAGAACTCATACATACTTACATGCTACAAAAACTAAATAAATATAACTAGCTGTCTCAGCAAACGATGTTTTATTATTTACAAAAAAAAATTGATGTTGCTCGATTCTCAGACCAAAAAAATATACACAAAAACATGCAAATTGGTTCAGCTGTTTAGGTGGCCAAATATAACTAACACCGCGACACGAGAATTTTATATATAGGCGACTAATTGAGACCTCCTTTTTTAAAAGTCTGTTAAAAAAAGGAGATTCTATACTCTTCCTTTAAGTTTCAATAAAGCCATGCTGATGGTGGACCACAGTGAACTCTAGAGTACTATTAAATTGGTGGTCGAAGTGGATCCACTTAGTGGATTCTAGTGAAGTTGCAAGTGTTCCAGGATCCACACAGAACAATTATATTTCACATTGAACTCTAATACTATTCAATTCACAGGTGGATCCACGTAGATCTAATCACTGGATTGTAGTGAAGTTTCAAATATTACAGAATTCACCCAGACCAATGATAGATCATTGTGAACTCCAAAGTGCTATTCAATCCACTCAATCCAAGACACAGGAATGACTTAGACCAATGATAAATCACAGTAAATTCTAGAGTGGAAATAATGGATCACATTAAATTCTAGAGTGCTATTCAATTTACTGGCGGATTGCGGAAAAAAATATGTCCGCGTTTTACGGACCTATCCTTCCATATCAAAATAAATACGTCATACCTAGTCTATCCCTTGATTCTCCGGAGAAAGTAGTTGTTCCATTAACAGGTCCCTGTATAATAATAAAAAGACATTAAAATATCCATTAAATTGAATTTCATTCCCTCCACACACTGAGCGAGGCGGCAATATTTTTTGTCTTAGTCGCGATAAGATCTGCGCGAGCGCAGGGCACAATGGCTTCGTAATTGACAAACCATGACTGGATAAAGTCAAGGCTGATGCCACTTGTCTCGATACGATTTGGATTAACTTAGACGGGAGACGTTGACTTTAGAATGGAGGTGTTTATGAGTGAAAATGACTCTGGAATTATAGATTTCGTGCCTTAAATTGTCAATGATATGGCAAAATAATTTACCGTTTTACTTCAGTCACACATAAGCCAAATCAAGTCAAAATATTTGTCAAAATCTTGACTGACTGATAAATCAACTTACATCTCAAACCAATAGACGGATTGGGCTAAATTTTGAAATACAGATATCTTTTTATGACGTACGCATCCGTCAAGAAAGTACCTACTTAAGAAGTTGCGAGGTAAAGTTGTATTAAAATTTGAAGACCAGTAAAGCTTGAGACACGGGATGCTGACGATAAGAGAGAACAGTGTGAATAAACAAAAGCGCTCCAACATCTCCACCAGTTTTAAATGTCATAGGTTTTTCGCCAATTTCAAACGCACGTATAGCAATTCAATCTAACCTAACCTCTCCCTCTAGGAAAAGACCCTTAAGTAAAATGAATAAGACAAAATTAATAGGCTGTCTTTACGTTATGATTACAATTTGAATGGCTGATCTGATGCGTAATAGATGAATTTACACGTGTCTTATAGTACCTACGTCGAAGAATTAAATTGTTTAATTACAATTGTAATCGATAACCTTCGATTCCCTTATCGTGCGTAACATATCGTCAAAATCGATTGTATCTTCCGTCATATCGATTCGAATTCTTCCGTCATTGATTGCATGCGACCTCAGAATCGGCTATTTAGATGTCACGACCGACCGTCGACTGAATCACGATACAAAAAGGTCATGGTTGTATGTAATAGATAGACTTCTGATGTCCAAGTACGGTGAACAGGAGAACAGACATTAGAGTCTCTAAATATTGGTCGTTATATATACATTTATCATATCAGAAGAATAGATATTAGAGTCTCAAATATGGAAAGTTAGACGTACATTCTTGTAAACTCCGCTGTGTTAATTTTGTCTTGGAAAATGGTATTACATGGCAAATGAAACAATACTGCAGAACCAATAGCTATAAAAATCGCATAACTACAATCCAGTTATTCTAACCCAAACAAAAATCAACAGGTAGTGCGATATGCAAAACTCTAAAAACACGGCATTTATTAATATAAAATTCAAAATCCAGACTGAATGGCTGGTATATAATAATATCAATGCACAGTTCAAGTCAGTTCAAAATTTGGTACAAAGATAGCTCTTATGACGTATAGGCACTAGGCATCCGCTAAGAAAAGATTTTGGAAAACATCCTCGACGTGGGCAAAGTCGCGGGTAAAAGCAAGTACACTATAAAATCTAATTTAACATAATAACCAAACCGTAATTTAAAGACTCAATTACAGTTGACATTTGTAATAAGCGTAAACGGGAAAAAATAGCGGAATAAAGATGACTAGGTACTAACAAATCTTTTTTGATGAGATGACGGTCAAGATTGTACATTAATCATACTTTTTTGTCACACAAAACTTAACACGGGGTCCAATATTCTTGTTTTCAAAGACTAGTCATCGGGGCCCGTAATTAGTTTTCAAATTGGATGTCCACAAAAAACACAAAGTCCCCGCGAACAGTTATTATGTTCTAACAAAATTTTTATTATCATTTCGTGATAGAGTTTGACAAATTACTAACGTCAATTTGTGTCTTCGATTAGTTTTTAGAAATTCTTAGGAATCTCCAATTATAGGATGGTGTTTTGTTATTTAAATTAGTTTTAAAATACTATAGCAGGTAATAAGTCCCGTGTATATGCAAATATGTTTAATTAAGTTATTTTGACTCTCTATTCCCATTCAATTTTTCTATTAAAACAGGTTAGATATTATCAATCTTCTTTCCACTTTCAACAGATTGGTTTTTTATTCATAGTAATTATTTAGGGGTTTAATTGCGTATTTTTAATTCATTTCTTTTACTATATTGACTATATTGCAATAGTCATGGTAAAACGCGATTAAAACCAAGAAAAATAATGACTTTGAATAAGGAACACAATTCTGTTGAAGGTGGAAAGAAGTTTGATTAGTGTCACTAACACTAATCAGTGCATTGCCTCATTAGTGGGCGAGACGGCTGTGCACATTGCATCTTGTGTTTTGGCACTTGTCTCGTAACTAAATATAAATACCTACTATACCTATCTACTGTAATATTTACTATGAATTCGAATCCTGTCTTTACACATTTAACCCGTTTTAGAATACCTAAAGGGGACAAGATTTGTATTTATAGCATAATCAAAAATCTGAATCTCCGAAACCTCTTTTTCGAAAAGGGGGTACAAGTTTAAAAAAGTTTATTTGCTTATCTTATTATTTTAGATGAAGTTGGCACCTTTATCGAAACGAAATTGAGTGAACAAGACGTCAATACGATTATTTAAATATCTTTGGCATCAACTCTTCAACTGAGGCCAGAAACAATCGCTGGCCTTTCCACTATACTGTCAATCGTATCATTAAAGTGATGGCAGCGGTGCGCAGGCGCAAGTATCAACCAATACACTTCATTAGCCACTCTGGCAATACGTGAGACACATTCTGATGCCCCGTTATCTCCTAAGTGGATATCTGATTGATGTATAATGGTAGGAATTAAGGCTTCGCGATCCTGTATCGATTGTCAAATGAGTGAACGTGAGAAATAATGGGCTTGCAGTTTTTGAAGGGACAAAAAACATAGTTCCTACGTGAAGTATAAAAGCTTGCAAATGTGTGAACGTGAGAAATAATGGGCTTGCAGTTTTTGAAGGGACAAAAAACATAGTTCCTACGTGAAGTATAAAAGCTTGCTTTATACAGGGTAACTGATTATCATATTAGCAAGCGGTTGAGGGCAACGTACCTACATAGTACCGTAATACTTAAGTTAGAATTTATTATTTTTTTTTAAATGTAATTATTTTGCGTTTTGTTTCTGGTGCAATAAAGTGTCAAAAAAAAAGTGTGTGTGTGTGTAAAGTGTGTATATCTTTTGTTCTACGACTATTAAAAATTCGAACACTTGTAAATTTTGGCCTTGAGGTTTTCACCGTTTGCTAATATGATTACCCTGTATAATGTGTTCCGACGGGGGTATTTAAAGCCAAAGGGGTTGATCTAGACGCGTAGACAACCAACTTTAGTTATACGATTTTTAAAATGCAAACGGTTTTTTTTTAATTAATTAATATCTGCTGTTTTTTGAAATAATGACCATTAATGTTTCAAATTGTTGTTCAAACTCAATATAAACAAATAAAACCCCAAAGTTAATGACCTCCTACTCTTTATTAATAATTAAACAAAACTTCAAATTTTCCAAAAAAAAGTTCTAATTTTCAAAAGCTATAGAGCAAAAGTTGTTCGACTAGAAATCTAGAACAACCCCTTTCTGCTTAAAATACCCTCTTCAAAAGTAGAAACTTCTGTACAAAATATATAAACATAAGAAAACATTGATGGTAACCATAGCAACGATACTACGTTACCTTGTCAATAACACTCACGTTCCCGTAACATGACTAAGTTGCTATGATTACCTACCATGTCAACAGAACGTGAGTGGAACGTGACACTTTTTTGTGAGTGCAGTACGGTGTACATCGATTTAAAAGACGTTATCACATGAAAACCAATAAAATTATGGTGTTGGATTGTGCGACATTATTGCCACTAGTTTCTGAATAATCTGTCAATATTTCTTAATATATACAGCAGTTACAAATAAAATTCTTACTCATAGATTTACCTCTCCAATCTGTCAAATTCCGAAATGTTTTAATACCATTAAAAGGGCGTAAACCCTTTTAAAATAAACATACAGTTTTTACAACTTTACGGTGCATTGCATCAATAAAACTAAATGTAAATGATTTCACAACTGGATGTCACAAAATTGCGGGATATTAAACATATCGGTTTCTTAATTAATATTTGGGATGTTTTGACGCCAATTTGTAAAGTATTAGTTGCTGGTAATTTAGTTGCGCAAGCGCATGTGGCAATTAGTTGGTTTTTATAGCAATAGTAATTGAAAAATGTATCTGGAACGTTCTAATTAATTATTCTCGTGACTTTATTAAAATTTTGGTACTAACAGAGCCACGCGGTTTCACCCGCGTAAGTCTTGATCCCGGGGTCAAAAGTATCCTATGTCCTTTTACATCCCCTAAACTAGCACTATGCAAATTTTCATCCAAATTGATCCAGAAAAGGGACATACAAACAAATAAACAAACGTTTGGAAAATTTCAATATAATGCAAATAACGTCTCCCATCAATTCTGTTAAAAAAATTTTATCCAATATAGTAGATTGGAGCAAGGAATCACGTTGTCCCATACAAACTTTACCCCCCTTTTTCACCTCCTAAGGGGTAGAATTTCAGAAATCCCTTTCTTATCGGATGCCGACGTCATACAAAGAACACACCCTCCAAGTTTCAGGTCTCTACGATCAGCTGTTTGGGCTTTGCGTTGTCAGTCAGTCATTTTATATGTATAGAAGAAAAAGATAGATAGATTAAGAAGTACGCCTGATTATTGTGTAATAACCATAAAATGATAAATAAACAAAAATGAATTTAAATATTCGCCATTACTACCAATGCAACTGTTTATACTTAATCAAAACATTTAAATTTTGACTTCCGTACATTCAACTTGTGATGGGCCATCAATCTTTGACATGTTCGTTATAACACTTTCCTGTGACCCGACGACCAAACGTCAAACTGAGAAATACATTCAAAATCGTGAGTAATAATCGTCCAATATCTTCATATTGCATACGAAAAATTGAAGTAAAAAAATGCGGTGCTCTCACACTGGACCGCTTCGGCCGTCTATCAACGAATGACGTATGAAATCTTTTAGAATCACTTGTGTTATTCTATTTTGAACTGTATTATCAAATTGTTAGAGGTTTAGATAAGTGTTTATTGAATGTTGTTTGTATGTCGGGATGTCAAAGCGTCGCGAACGAGCGCCGACGCAGGACAGTATCGTGCTGAGAGCAATCTTAGTCGACCCCGCGGCTAGGGATGGGACATGAACAGGTGCATCCTAATTTAATGTTTTATCGATATTTATAGATTACTAGCGACCCGCCCCGGCTTCGCACGGCTCTATTATGCATGTATTATACATATAAACCTTCCTCTTGAATCACTCTATCTATTAAAAAAACCGTATCAAAATCGTTGTTTTAAAGATTTAAGCATACATAGGGATCTGGGATATAGGGACAGAGAAAAGAGAAAGCGACCTTGTTTTATACTATGTAGTGATTTACTAGAAATATAAGTATTGCAAAAAGCTTAACTGGATTATGAAACTTTAGTGTTCAAAGTTTGCGATCTTTTGTTACATTTGTTAAATGAAATTAACTCATTATAAATTATTCGTAAAAACTTCTTGCTATTATTAATTCCTAATTCCGCCATCTAGCTTCCACCTTGTACTATTATATATTCCGTGTTTCCACCACATAAACTTAGCGTGTTGTGGCGACCAGATCTGATAGAATACCAATCTTTTATTTATATAATTCTACTGTACGTATGTATGTCACTGAAGTCCTCCTAAGCGGCTGGTCCGATTTGAATGAATTTTTTTGTATGCGTTTGGGTGGCGCCCTGGATAGTTTAGATTCACAAATCAGCTCGTTTTTTAAATGGCAAAACAACGTTTGCCGGCACAGCTAGTTCTTTTATAAATTATACGTACCTACACCCAGACCCAGAAAAAAATGTTGTAACTCATATAAATATTAGTTTCAACACGAGACTCGAACAAGCAACATTCTGCGTCACAAGCAGGTGTGCCACAGATGAGATCGTCTGGCTGATTCGTCTGATTCCCAACACAAGTTATAAAGGTCTCCCAACGATTATGTAATTAAGAAATAAGTTTTATAGTTACTGACATAAACTGAATATATTTATTTTTTATTTTATAATAATCTGTGTATAAATAAGATGGACACACAAAGTCACCCAGTGGGTTCCTCAAGACGGCAAGCGTCTTCGAGGTAGACCGAAAAAAGATGGCGCGACGACGGATGCACTGGACGCAGAGTGGCCAAAATTAGCTGGAGATCGGGCCACATGAAGGGAAATGGTGGATGACTTTGCCCAGCAGTGGGACACAACAGGTTAAGTAAAAAAAATCTATGTGTGTAAGTCAGAGAGTGTGTTTATCGATATCGATAAACGGAGTGAAGTGACAACATCATTAGTGTCTCCGCAGGGTGCTCAGGTCAGAAAGTCGAGACAATCTGTCAGAGGAAAGAATCACACAAGACCAACGTTGCGTACCGCTGTCCTATTAATCATATACACAAGTTTTTTTTCAAAATTGAACGTATGTTCTTTCTAATAATAGTTTAGCTACTTATAACATAGACTTAAAACAGGTAAAAAGTACTTGTTTTTAAATAGGTACTAGCTGCGCGCCGCGGTTTCACCCGCGTAAGTCCCGATCCAGTGGGAATATCGGGATAAAAAGCTTTTGTGTTAATCCAGGTCTCTAGCTATCTACATACCAAATTTCATTGCAATCGGTTCAGTAGTTTTTCCGTGAAGGAGTAACAAACATACATACAAACACACACACTTTCACATTTATAATATTAGTAGAATAGGATAGGACGTAGGATGCACTGATATACATTTAAAAGAGAACAGTTTTTTTTGTAATGATAAGGCTTTTTTTGTCTGAAACTACTGGGATGATTTTGATGAAAGTGAGCACTATAATTATTAAGATGGGAGTAATTGACTCCTGACCCAAAAGCGATGTATTTTTTATTTTTAGGGTTCCGTCCGTATGTAAAAAAGGAACCCTTATAAGATCACTTTCTTGTCCGTCTGTCTGTATGTATGTTTGTCACCACCGATTTTTTTTTGTAAATAGCAAAACAACGTTTGCTGGGACAGCTAGTATGAGATATACTCTAAGGAACTGATGTTTGACATTAAAATTTTGTTAGGACGTCAGTCAGACGTCACTTTATGTAGGTACGTCACATTTTTATCAGTCACGCGCTATCACTGTCACTACTCACGTAAAACAACTTGATGCGAATAGTGCTAAAATGGTAATTATGTAGGTATACCTACTTCGAACGGATGAGAACGTTTCCTCTAGTTTTGACTTTGAACACGATTTTTTCTCTCTTAATTACATAGTCAGCTTTGAAACAGACAAGTTTTATGTGAAAATTATGAACAGGTCAACGACTTGACCCAATGTCATCGACTTTGTTAATTTATTGTAGTTTTTTTTTTGTTAATGTTTGCAAATAAATGGTTTCTTTAAAGATTTAATTGAACAGGTAGCTAAGCAGTTTGTCTTTCTTCCAACTGCGAGGGAATTGGAGTCAATTGGCTGAGACTGTCTTTCTGACATGTATAATTTTGAGGTCTTTAGAGACGAGTAAACAGGTGTCTTTAGGTAATTACTTACTATCAGGTGCAATGGTCAAATCTTGATATCATATAAATTTGAAATGTATAGTCCTGAATGATCTGAAAAATTGGGGGAAGATCAGAGTTCGAATCATGTAGGGTTGTTATCAGTAGTTACCGACCACAACCCTGCACGTTTCCCTTGGGTAGTGCTATACAAGCTCTTTCCCAAAACAAATATCACCCGATTAAATAAATAAACTTTAATATTAACGCATAGCTCAAGCTAATCAATGGATCGGGCTACAGTCACCACACGAATAGCTATGCGTTAATAATATTATAATGTGGAAATACAGGCATCCATATAAGATATTGGGAAAGGTAGTCATACAAAAATGGTTCGGTTGATGCGAAGATGTAACGTCTAACGTCATTCCTCTGAATTCCTTCTACAATCCAAAAAGTGTAGCCTTAAAAAACAATGACGACTAAATAAATCCGCATAGGTACTTAGCTAATCGTGATCCAACCATCACCCTTTCAAAAGACTGTCAAAGGCAACATGTTCTAAATTACTGAACAAATTACCCGGATTCAAATCAGCACAACGATGTCAGATGTAATTGGAAAACATGGGCCAACTGTGACCCTAAGTTTCCTATGATAACATCGGAACATTACGATACGAAATGACAAGTATTGTTTATACTGGCGAACGTCGATGACGCGACAATTTTTAAAGGCGGCTTACAAAAGCTTTGTGATTTAAGATTGTGTTTTTTGTTTTTGACATCGGTCTATGGATGAAATGGAGAGAAGTCGCGAGGATGACAATATATTGAACGTAACCCCTGAAACTAAAACGAAAAAAATATTACAAGACCATCATTAGACCTACCTTTTTCACGGGTTTTTTCCGAAACTAAACCTCGTTAATTGAGTCCGTTTTTGCGTGGGGATAGATTAGACTTGCTTAGCACCTACACTACCCTCTTGGCTTAGTCGACCGTGTCCAGAGAAAACAACTTTCCGTGGGTTGCATCACGATGTTTTGTTTCACCGTAAGATCGAGATACGTAAGGATAAGTAGGAGCCGTGCACCAATGGATTTTTCTTAGGAAAAAATTACATGTGCTAATTGATATTGCTCTTACGTTGAAGGAAAACATCGTGATGAAACCCGCGGTTTAGTCGACTCTAGACGTATTTGACGAGTTCTTTCCTCTGGACACGGTCGACTAAGCCGAGAGGGTAGTAGGTGCTGGGCAAGCCTACTCTATTCTCACACAAAAAGGTCCCAACTAAAGAGGTCCAATTGCAGAAAACAACCTAAATACCAGTACCAGACTATAATTTATTACCTAATCGGGATTAAGTTTGCCACCATGGTAAAAAGATATTTATATTTATCTAGTACTAGCACATGAGTAGAGAAGGACCTACTCATGTGGTACTAGGTACGGTCGGCTGCATAATTGCAGCCCCTGGTAGAGTTCTAAAATGGTTACTATTACTATTATTGGCATGTATTCATTATAATATTTTTTATTTGATAAACTCACGAGTTAGAGGACTTTAAACTTCAACTAAAGCAATTGCCTAGAATCTTGCTTGTGTTGAAAACATTCTTCTAACGACCGTTTTGGAGCTCTACAGCCGACCGTACCTATGAATAACAGCGTATTGGTAACCCGCGTAGGTAAGCATGTGTAGTTACAATATAGGTGATGTCGGTACCATCTTGACCCAGGGTTCAAGTCATCCGTCTCCAAGATAAAGATCTGACGTAGCTTGTCTCCGTGACGGCTGATAGCCAAGACTTTGTTTAATTGTGACATCATTGTTTCAATTCATATGTCGGTTAGTTTAAAGATATTCAAATAACAGTGTTATAGAGTTGCAGTTATGTATTTTAACTCTTTCAAGAGTTACAAACAAGTATTTAGAGAGAAAATTCCGAAATATAAAAAAAGTTGCAAATTAAAGTAAATTTTGGCACTAGTTTACAAGTTTTTGCGAAAATTTTACCTTAATTTTTATACACCTTTAGACTGAGGTCTAAATTCCAGATACCAGATACCTCAGTATCTGGTATCCAAATACTAAGGTATTTGGTATGAATTTCAACTTGCTAGATCCACTTGTTCCTGAGAAAATTGATGGTGTAAGACAGACAGACAGAAAGTGATATTATAAGGGTTTCTTTTTTTTACCCCTTGAGGTACCGAACCGTAAAAATGAAAACGTTCTAAGTTTATAAATATGTGTTTAGTCATTTTCGTATTTTTTGCAATGACTGGTGAGCGACAGTGTCTAAACATGTTTTAAATAAAGAAGGTTTTAATTGTTTTACGGATAAGGGAGTAGTTTTTAGACAATACACTGTAACTTACATAAGCTCTTGTTCAATTTTATTTAGGTTTAATACGAATCTGCACTAATAAATAAGAAAAGATGTTCTATCGTATACCAATGTAATTTAAATTTCTTTGTCTGTTGGTTATTTGGCCTTCGTTTGTCGTGATTTTCGGTGATGTTGTACAAATTGATAGATTTGTACGGTTTGAGAATTAGTTTTATTGATACCTAGCTGCGTCCCGCGGTTTCACCTGCGTAAGTCTCGATCCTCCAAGAATATTGGGATAATAAAGTGACTTCAGGTGTGTTATTTTATCGAAATTGTTTCAGTCATTTTTAACTGCACAGAATATAGGGAGACATTTGATATGATTTTTTAATCCCTCAAATACCTACGTTCCATTTGGGCCGTATATGTTAGGAGGAATGAAATTTCGATTTTTACAGAAAGTAAATTCTTTTTTAAATACAAATCTTATTCCAAGTTTCTGTCGCGCCATTCTGCGGAAGAGACATTGTGCGAAAGAGACTTTATGAGAAATATATACATTTTACGTCTAGAAGGCATTTTGCAAAAAATGTATTCTGCGACTAAGCCTTAATTCTATTTACTCACTTTTACCATTTATTTATGCTGAATTACAATCTAGGGAAACTTATTTAGATTTTTAATATTTTAATTTTTCCTCTTAATTAAGTTTGTAACTTTTTAGAAACGTAAAAAAAGTTACCCACAACTTTTTTTACGTTATTTACGATTTTTTTATAAAATCAGCAATAGAAATTAATTTACATAACTGTAATTTTTATAATTTTCTATTGAAAAAGATCGTGCTCTACGTTTTCATGTCTAAACATCAATAAGTCTATGTCAAAAGGCGTGTGTGTCCCTGCCAATCTTCAGCGTGAGACTCTATCGATTTCCTATCAGTTACTCATTAGTTTTTATACGCATTTGTATTAGTAATCGTAACTATAGGTGTTAGATGTTTACTTATCTTTGTTTTAAGTGATGTGGTTTTTCTTATGAAGCGGATTTTCCGGCTATCGTCTTTTGAAATTTTGATGATTGGTCTTTCCGATAGCGTTTATGAAAAGTTAGGTTTATAGTAGGTAGGACAATGTGGAAATAAAAAACTTAGTAGGTAATTTTAATATTTAATACATTTCTCTAAGCAAACCTTATAAAACAAATAGGCAAAGAAAAAGGATTACCTTTTAAAAAATATCGTCTACGCGGGTAAAACCGCGGTACGCAGCTAGTCTGGTAAGTATTAAATAAGATATAGGTTTATGAAATCATAATTTCAGAGAAATATTATTTATTCGTAGCAAAAAATCTGCGAACTTTGGTGTAGCAAAATCCAAAGCGCAGTGGCAACTCTATGGGCATATAGTTCTATGTCTATATGCCCATCCATATTTGAGCAGATCGGTATTTTTCCGATTTTCATGGTCTTCTATAGGTGCGGTCGGCTGCATAATTGCAGACCCACCGTAGAGCTCCAAAAAGGCTGTTAATAACACAGTTAATAAGCATGTTTTCAACACAAGCAAGATTCTAGACACCTGCTTTAATTGAAGTTTAAAGTCTTCTAACTCATCAATTTATCAAACAAAAATTATTAGAAAGAAAACATTCCAATAATAGTAATTTTCGAACTCTATCGGGGGCTGCAATTTTGCAGCCGACTGTACCTACCTACATTGTGCAACGGTTGCGTCCCCTTGATACATCCTACTCGATCTTATTAACTACTTTAACATTTGCTACCGTTCCCATTCACGACGATTTTAACACAAAACAAATTAGATTTTAAAAGATAAACGCTTTCGCCACCAAATAACAAAACCTTTTTAAGCAAGAATCGAAGACAAATAGCTCTATTACCAAATCTGAAAATCAAAATGATTCCCAAAGTAAAACAATGCTTCATTTAAAAGTACAAAAGTCCCTTTCTTTATCTTTATTGTTGAGATCGACTAAAGGAATGCCGTAATGCCGTGTGAATTTGTCCATTGCTATTGAAAAAATAATGTAATGCGACATTTTTGGTACACAATTTTGAAGGTTCCGTAGAAAATTGTAATTTTAGAGCAAATTGCGCAGGAATATTTAGGGTCATGTTCTTGCAGTAAAATTTCAAAATCGCAATTCTAATCTAATTGACCGAACGAGCGAAGCGAGAGAGGTCTAGTGTTGAGAAGGGTCGGTCGCTCGTATGTTTGTATGTTTGTATGTTTGTATGTTTGTTCGACGATAACTTGAGTACCGTTGCTCTGATCTTCATGATTTTTGGTATACAAGTAGTTGAGGTCCATAGAATTTTTAAGTTCGAACATGAGCAGGATCAGTCAGGGGGTTACGGAGATAGGGGTCCAAAAGGGGATCTACCTATATGGCACACAAACTATACTGCAAAAAATACCCGAGTGGGGTATCAAATGAAAGGGCGTAACTTCGGTGACAATAATATGGTACCATGGAACTGATCTGATGATAGAGCTGGAGGGAATCTGCAGGAATTATCTGTATGGATAATGATCCATACTTCATAGTTCATTCATTCAAACTACTCGTCAAGAATCGCCTTGACGAGTAGTTTGTCTTTCAATGGTAACCAGGGTCTGATGATGGAACTGGAAGGTGGTCATACTAACTTCGCAATGAAACGACACAACCACATCGAGTTTGGGCTCGTTAGAATCGTCTTGACAAGTAGTTTGTCTTTCAATGGTGACCAGGGTCTGATGATGGAACTGGAAGGTGGTCATAGGAACTTCGCAATGAAACGACAGAACCCCATCGAGTTTGGGCTCGTTAGAATCGCCTTGACGGGTAGTTTGTCTTTCAATGGTAACCAGGGTCTGATGATGGAACTGGAAGGTGGTCATAGGAACTTCGCAATGAAACGACACAACCTCATCGAGTTTGGGCTCGTTAGAATCGTCTTGACGAGTAGTTTGTCTTTCAATGGTGACTAGGGTCTGATGATGGAACTGGAAGGTTGTCATAGGAACTTCGCAATGAAACGACACAACCTCATCGAGTTTGGGCTCGTTAGAATCGTCTTGACGAGTAGTTTGTCTTTCAATGGTGACCAGGGTCTGATGATGGAACTGGAAGGTGGTCATAGGAACTTCGCAATGAAACAACACAACCACATCGAGTTTGGGCTCGTTAGAATCGCCTTGACGGGTAGTTTGTCTTTCAATGGTAACCAGGGTCTGATGATGGAACTGGAAGGTGGTCATAGGAACTTCGCAATGAAACGACACAACCTCATCGAGTTTAGGCTCGTTAGAATCGTCTTGACGAGTAGTTTGTCTTTCAATAGTAACCAGGGTCCGATCTAACATATTAAGTTATCAAAGACCAAAAAGTATAAAATAAATTAATAGAATAAAAAACTAAAAAAAACACGCTTTAATAAAAAAAGTCCAACTAAAAATAGAAAATAAAATCTAATAAATTTGGATTAAGAATATTGTACTTAAATAGTAAGCGTGTTACATTGTGATTGCAAAAGAAAAATAACGAAGGTGTAGCATCACAAATTCACAATGTAACACGCTTACTATTTACAATATTCTTAATCCAAATTTATTTAAATTTAAAATTTATAGAAATTTATTACTTTACCCCAAATCGTCCGAACTCTCTTTGCTTCATTTCCTATAATTATTTATTTCATAATCATGGGCTGTTTTACAATAATAGTGGTGGATAGTATTAAATAGTAGGAATGTTCGGTTCTAGCCGATCTAGAGACTCTGATAATTATAAAATTTGTGACTCATTTTTTTATAATTTTTATTGACTTGTTATATTTTAGTTTAGGGACTTATTACAGGACATATTGGCCTCAAACTTCTCTAATATATTCTCGTTCTCGAGCTTGTCTTCTCGTTTCCTCTTACGTAACATTATGATAAGTAGATACATAAGGAAGGAAGGAAAGGAATTACTATCTTCTGGATATTATGTTGGACACATTCAAAATGTCTTGAGTAAAAATAAAGTGTCAACGGATGTCCAGGGTGTGATGATTGAGCTGGCCTATGCTTTTAGAACTTAACAACAACAAGAAGTTATGCCTATCGTGTTTGGATTCTCTAAATCATCCAATGTCAGATAATAGCGATACTAGGCACCTATCATTCAAATAAGATAGACCTGTCGTATTTGGAGTCTTTCGTCGTTATATTATACATTTTAGTACTTTACGCTGAAATATAACAAAACGCTGAAAAAAACTCGTGAGGTCTCAGTTCGGGGCGAACTACTAGTTTAATTAATTCTAATAGGATTTAGGATTTGACTAAAAAGTCAAAAAGCTGTAAAAGATGTATGGACTAAATCCAGGAGTTTTAAAATCGAGATTTAGCAATTTTCCTGCCTTAAATTTAGTAGATTTCAGTCAAGTTAAAAATTTATGGACTAGTTTAAGTTTGATGTAATCAAAAAATTTCAATTTTGCTGCAAGTGGTTATAAATAAAATGATATTTTCTAAGAATACTACACAGTCGGCGTTCAATACAACTATTTAAAAAGTTGAGTTAAACTGTGGTTCCTATAAAATACTCTAAAACTTACCTTAATGTGTTAGTCATGTCAATAAGCACATCTTGATACTAATATTTTAAAAATATGTTATTTTATTATTATTTTTATTTGTACCTAAGGCTTTAAAACTACTAAACATATTTTGATAGAACTTGGTGTGAGGATACATTAAAAACAGAGGAGTAATTTTATCCTGATATTTTCTGGGGATCGAAACGTAATGCATGTGTTATATATATATGTATATGCAACTTAACTTTAAAAGTTAAGTTAATTGACAAAAAACTTCATTCAATCATCTCAGTACGGAACGACGTTTTGTTTGGTTTGTGTTCACGGAACCCTACAAACCCATACTTCATTTTGCTCTTATTAAAAGACGAATTGGCAATTTGTAAGATTGTCTCGCTTTAGGCAATATCCCAGTCATGTAACATGTTGCACAATAGTCACATTACTTATACTATGTGCATCACACGCGACTTTAAAAATTAAATAATTATTTCTACGGTCGCGGTCAGCAGTTATTTGTGGCAATCGTCTAATATTTAAATGGCATTTAGTAGGACAAAGTTTATGTAAAGTAATTATAAAATGTTTGTGGGTTACGTCGGTTTATTTTGTGATTCCGAGGAATTAATGACATTTGATGCAATATGACTTATTCGTCATAGGGGTTTGGTCATATTATATGGTGGATTTAGCATGCTTAGGGTTAATTGCATAATCTCAATTTAGTCAATACATAATGCTAAAATCGAGTTTCGAATAGTGTCAAAGATTGGACATTAAGTTTTGATTTAATCAAATCGAGATTTGTTGACCGACTTCAAAAAATGAGGTTCTCTATTCGTCGCTTATGTTTTCTTTTTTTATATGTAGGTACTATGTTAATTTGTCTTTCGACAATAAATATTTAATTTACATGTGTGTACAGTCGGCTGCATGATTGCAGCCCCCGGTAGAGTTCGAAAATTACTATTATTGGAATGTTTTCATTTTAATAATTTTTGATAAATTGATGAGTTAAAATACTTTAAACTTTAACTAAAGCCAGGTGTCTAGAATCTTGCTTGTGTTGAAAACATTCTTTTGGCCGTTTTGGAGTCGTTTTGGAGCTCGACGGTGGGTCTGCAAATATGCAGCCGACCGTACCTATGTGTCGGTCGGTGCCATCGTAGCTACCGAACAGCTGAACTGATATTGATTTCTTTTCTTTTGTTTGAAAGGTGAATTAGCCGGGACTGTTCCTAGCTATGTGTGATCGAAATCGGTTCAGCCGTCTGAAAGTTATGGGAATAAAATTCGGGGGTTTTTTAAATTCTACATTTATTATCCCGGTATTCCCACGAGATCCGTTCGGGAGCTAAGACGCCACACACACACAGACACGTCAAACTTTATAACACCCTGTTGTTTTTGTGTCGGGGATAAAAAAATACTCATAACAAATACCATTTCATCTCGTCCAGTTTTCATCCTATAGGAACGTTATTATTTTCCCTGCACAGTATGTGTGTAGTATTCAATCTCCCAACATAAGACATTGTCTAAGCCTGTCCTGCGGTGGCGGCACGACAAAGTCTATGTTTATTTGTCGGTGCGACCTCAGTTGTGGTCCGGCGTGATTGCGTCTGCGCCACGATGTAAGCAATTTTCTAATACCGAACGTAGTTTTAAAGATTTGTGGCGAAGATGTATATGTGCTGGATATGATTGAGATAAAATATAATAAAATTACGTAAACAAACCGACGAGAATAATCAGGCGATATACAGCGAAAAGGAAGGATGCTTTTGCAGAATATCTTTAGATCTTCTACCACCTACTATCTATGGAAACTATGCCAATAATTTGAGTATTCTTATACATTATTGGCTAATTACTTTTTTGATGTGGTAACATCTTATAAATTGATTCACAAAAAAAGTGTGACGTCATGCGTAACGTTATTGACAACAATAACGTTACGCATGACGTCACACTTTTGTTGAATACATACATCAATACGTTGCTATGGTTACCTTGTGGTAACCATAGCAACGTATTGATGTATGTAAAACCGCCTCAGACAAGTATTTATGCTTAGATATTTGTCTGTGGTATGGTTATTTCTATGGATAATAAGTATATATTTACAAAAGAAAAGTATATCCGTTGTCTAGCACCCATAACACAAGTCTAGTTACTTAGTTTGGGGCTAGATGGCGATGTGTGGAATGTCCTGCAATATTTATTTATTTGTTTATGGTAATATGTAAAAATTAGTAGGGGCTTTGATTTGTAGGAATAGATACTTTGGCAGGGCATGCATTGTACACTTAAAGATAATTACTCTGACTTCACGATCAATGAGCAAAACATTGATAAAGTAGAAGAATACAAAACGACCGTTTGTTTCTTACAATAACAGTGACACACACATTTTTCCCCAAAATTAATTTCGCGTGTCAACTGAACAGTCAACAACTCAGAGGTGATAATTTTTTCTTCGCGGTCTAAGTTATAAGATTTAATTTTTTTTTTGCTCTAGTTTTCCACAATGGACTGCTAGAACCTTTAGTTACTTACAACCTTTTTATATAGACAAATACTACAGTGTGTTTCTAAGAGCTTATACTTTCGTTGAAACCCAAATATATTAGATTGGAAAAATGTTATTTGTGCCATTTTGTAGTTTTTGTTCAGTAGTTCACATTGTTAAATGGTTTTGACTCGTATTTAGCCTTTAAATAATGAACCTTAATTAGCTAATAAAGATTTTTAAATATAAATTTCTGCTAAAAAAATTTAGTATAAATCAAACAATATGACACAATGGGCGGCCTTATCGCTAAAAGCGATCTCTTACCAACCTTTCAATGGAGAAGAATTAAAGAAGGGGATTGGGTGGAGGTTATACAGATTTATGGAAAATTTAAAGAATTATAAAAGGTGACAATATTATTATTTAACAAAGGGCAAATAATAGTGCTAACATAATCTTTAAGAATTCCAAAATTTAAATTTTTTCCCTAAATTCAATGACAAAAACTAATGAATCTTGTCAAATCATTAAATTGTTTTTGACGTGACAACGTTTTATAAATTGGTTTGCCGGGTGACACTTCAAGAAACTGCGTTACGCTCCGCTGACGTTATGCGCTCACAATGAGAGCGAGTGAGAGGCACGCGGGCATGGTTAGCCCGCCTAAGAGCGAGAGAGACAGACATAAAAAGTGAAAGGCACGCGTCCCTTCCACTCGAGCACAGTTGTTGTCACGTAAAACTTTCGCCCGTATACCGACTTTACAGGCAACCAGTTTTTTGGTTACACTGCATTTATATACAGCAATTATAAGTAGATGGCAAAACCGATAATTGTTATCATATATCTTAAAAAAATTAATAAAGAAATTTTCCCTATATCCTATGACAAACACGAATTACTTCCAATTATCAATTCCATCGATTGCTTTTTAGTTACACTGCATTTTTATAACAATTATAGGAGCAGGGACTAAAACCGATAACAGAGGAGACATAATATACCTATCTTAAAAAAATCTTAAATAGATAAATATTTACGTAAATTCTATGACAAAAATGAAAACAATTATCAATTCATGCAATTGCTTTTTGGTACCACTGCATTTTTATAACAATTGAGAGTCGTTTGTCACTTTCTCGCTATCGCCTATAACATTTACCACCAGTAACTGCAAGTAAGGGTGCTATTATTAACTGTATGTCGTCTACTACTGCTAACTGATCGATCATACTCTCTCTTAAGTTATTAACAAAAGTATTGTAGACTAACTTCACTGGTTTCATACGAATAAGTCGCGATCCCAAAACAGGAACAACAAAAAAACATTATGAATCAAAATAAAATTACAGTTTTGACCCAATTGGCACAATGGTCACCATGCCGGATTGCCAAACACAACTCAGATAAGTATTTATGCTTAGATGTCTGAAGTCTAGTTGTATCTATGTATTATAGGTATATATTTACAAAAGAAAAGTATAGAAGTAGTATATCCGTTGTCTAGCACCCATGACACAAGTCTAGTTACTTAGCTTGGACTAGATGCCAATGTGTGGAATGCCCTGCAATTTGTTTTTTTTTAATAACTAGCGACCCGCCCCAGCTGTATTATACATATTAACCTTCCTCTTGAATCACTCTATCTATTAAAAAAACCTGCATCAAAATCCGTTGTGTAGTTTTAAAGATCTAAGCATACATAGGGACATAGGGACGGCGAAAAGTGACTTTATTTTATACTATGTAGTGATGATTAGGGAAAAGACTCCCAAAATTCAATAATCAAATCATAATATTATACACTTTTAGATAATAAATAATAATAAATATTGTAATTGACAATGTACAGTCGTAGTCAGAATTGCAGGACCTACCGCACAGCTCCAAAACTGCTTTTAATATAATGGATTACTCATGAATTTATTAGATAAATATCATTACTCTCTTTTTTTTCAATACATACAAATAATATTAAATATATTTAAATTAAATTTGTTCAAAACAATTTTACTATGTAAACTATGAAACATATTTGCCTGAACTATGATCATCAGGCGATACAGGATACAGAAACACTCATATTTGTACATACATAAATATTCGTTTGAGGCGGGAATCAAACCTACAACCTTCTGCGTTGCAGGTGTGTGTTCGCTCACCGCGCTACACTAGTCATCAAAATATAGGTACCGAAAATAATATTTCAAAATACAGATACAAAAAAATAACAAACAAACATAAAAATAGTAATATCATTGAATAGCCTGAGAAAATCACACATGAACACTCAACGACTGTGATTACTTTTTTATCATTATCACTAATGATAAGTGATAAAAATGATAACACTTCATAATAAATGACAATTGACATTTGATAATCGAGTGGACAAACACTTGAATATGGAGATAATAGAGCTTTAGTGAAATTAATAGGTAAGTTCATCATACACATTCAGTGTGTCACGAAAACCCTGGTTCATTCGGCAACATAATTGCAGACCCATCGTAGAATTCTAAAAATGTTATTATTAGAATGTTGTCAACTTAAGCAGAACTTTAAACTGCTGCTTGAGTTGAAAGACTTTTTGGACCTAAACTAAAGCATGACTACTAATTCCACTTTGAGTTCAAAAATTTCTAATAACTGCACTTTCTTCTTTCTTTCAAAATGGGAAAATTGCAATGAAATGCTTGCAACACCTGACTAATACAAACTAGGCATCATGCATGACCCATCTCAACATTATCTGTGGTTAGACCTCAAATGAGCCTGAAATGTCAAGATGATCGTGTACTAACAAATAAGGTACCTTCTTACATATTGAACAGGGAACAACAACAAGATTATTATTGAAAATTATTCACCATATTATATTTTAAACTTAATAACAAAATATTTATACAAAGCCTAAAATATTTATAAAATTTTTAGGGTCTAAAGACCCAAAAAAGGGTTAAACGTCTAGAGACGAACAACTTTTGTTGTGAAATTGTTAAAAGTCTAAATGACCCCCTTTCATTTTACATTACCCCTGTTGAAACATATTGTATTCAATAAATAAATATTGCAGGACATTCCACACATCGCCATCTAGCCCCAAGCTAAGTAACTAGACTTGTATTATGGGTGCTAGACAACGGATATACTACTTATTTTACTTTTCTTTTGTAAAAATAAACTTTATAATACATAGAAACAATAAGATCAATCAAAACTCAAAACCCAAAATCCAAAACAAAACACAAAACCAAAACATAAATACAATCGAACCCACAACCCTGTGTTTGGCAGTCCGGCATGGTAACCATTGTGCCAACTGGGTCATATTGGTCGTAATTTATTTTTAAACTTAACCACAGACTAAAAATACCTACTATTTCACATCTTTTAATAGACTGTAAGTGCTTGTGGTGCTTGTATAAATGACGACCTCTGTGGCGCGTCGGGCGAACACCCGACTGCGACGCAGAAGGTTGCGGGTTCGATTCCCGCCGGGAACAAGTATTTATGCTGACCATAACTTCTTGTTTCTGGTTCTGGGTGTTTCCTATATGTATAATATGTAAATATTTACAAAAAAAAAAGTATATATGTAGTTTATCCGTTATCTGGCACCCATAACACAAGCATTAAGTTGCTTAGCTTGGGGCTGGATGGCGATGTGTAATATGTCCTGAAATATTTATTTATCTTATTTATTTATATAAATACACATAAAAAATGCCTACTAATTTCCTAGGAAAAATAGACCAAATTACCAAAAAAAACCCCACTCACGATGTCTTGGTACTTGCCGCTAGAATGTCTTGGACCGCAATCAATGTCCACTTGAGTGGCACGTGACATGACCCCCTATAACCGACTAATTACAATCGCCTGTGTGACAGACATCAGGGGCTAGGTGGCAAAATGGCGAATAATAGAAATTCATTATAGGAGAGAAATTATTTAGACATTTTCCTTTCTATTGTCGAAATAAACATAAACAATGTTTTGTTATTTTAGTTGACATTTTTAGAATGCCAAATCTTCTTAATTAGACGTATAAAAATGGTAATTCCGTAGCGAGAAAAAATGTCGGAAAATTTAACTGAATAATAAAAAATAATTACTTAAAAGTTTTCTAAAATTAATTTTATATTAGTAGAAACTTCAAAAAACAATAATTTCTAAGGATAATATTAAGTTTAATGATTTAAATTTATATCAATACTTAACAAATTAAATGGAATTGAATTTTAGTTTACCTACCCGTTAAATATATTTAGCTAGTATTTGGTGTAATATGTTTATGCACAATCTCACGAAAGCCGCCCTTAACAATAAATATTTAAGTTAATTATTGATTTGACTTTTTTTAATATGATAAAAATAAATATTCAATGATTAAAATAATTACAAATCACTAAATTAATTAATATTATGAACACCAATGTCAAAATGACAATAAGTTAAATAGTAGTTAGTAGTAGTTTTACTTCTTTTATTAAAATAAATAGAAACTAAACGAAATATAACCTCTCTCAAATCAATATAGGTTTAAGGAAGGTCATTGTATCAGTAGTAATGATTGGCACAATCATTATCTTGCATTACACGTATAAGCTCTCAGGGGCGCCCGCATAAGCTGGGATTACGGCCACCTTGATATTGACCCCCACGATACGACGTTAATTACTGTGTTTTTGGCTTACGTGCCTGTCGATTTTCTCTATAGGACCAAGATTACGTGATTGTTGTATTTATTCTTGAGATGAATTTTTAGAAATTGATTTCTATTTTCTTTGATTCAAGTTACTGAAGAAATAAATCACTATCACTACATAGTATAAAACAAAGTCGCATTCTCTGTCCCTATGTCCCTATATCCCTCTGTATGCTTTAATCTTTAAAACTATTCAACGGATTTTGATGCGGTTTTTTTATTAGATAGAGTGATTCAAGAGGAAGGTTTATATGTATAATACATGCATAATATAGCCACAATATAGCCGTGCGAGGCGGGTCGCTAGTAACTATAAAAATAATATTTAAATCTGGAATAGGTGCAGCGATAGTAATTTTATAACATTTTGACAACAAATCTCATCAGCTTATCTTATAATTAATATATTTCCATCTATCTATCTTTACTATTTACTAGCAGCGTCCTACGTTCATCGTAGGGAGAAAAAGTTGTTTCCTAGACTACGTTACTTTTTAACCGACTTCAAAAAAGGAGGAAGTTCTCAATTCGTCGCTTATATATATAATATTTATGTATGTTTGCCGATTATAATATTTCAATATATACACATACTAAGGCTACATACTAATATTTATTAAAATTAGTCGAGGTGTTTCGGAAACTTTTTGTTACAAACAAAACAACTTTTCTTTTATAATATTAAATAGATAGGTATGTAGATGTAGAAAAAATCTATGCCAATCAATCTTACGCTATCTGCCAAGAGTCCTGTGACTAAAAGACTCAACCACGTGCTAGTGCTACGTAAGTATAATCACTAAAAGCCCACTACAAAGTACCAAGAAATCTTATCTCTCAATGACCATTTCATTTATTTTAGGAGACACAGGAGTCATACCACCTGCACTTGAGATTGCGGACGAAGCTTTTAGTACAGCATCAATATACTTTGATTGTACCACTTCAGATTACTAACACGCTGAAATAAACCTTCCTGTTCAAGAAATAGAGAATTTTATTGAACCTGGATGCAATCTTGCTGACAAATCTTACAATGTTAATGAAAATAATACTGTAGAAGATTTTCAACTTAATGATTGTGATCGGAGAATTGATTTTGCTGTAACTGTTGATGGGATGGAAAAGGTACTGATGGTTACTAGCGAAATAGGGTTTATACTGTTGAGAATAGAGTTAGAATTTGTTTGTGTTATTTTGTTTCTTGGCGCCACGCTTTGTCATGCCGATAGAATCTATATCCGGTGCAGTTTCGGGATGAAAATATTTTTACTTATCTTAAGTGGTTGTATCTGCTTATTAATTAGCTTCAGAGGTTACATCTACTTTTAGCTGTCAAATAAAACACTTTGTCGGTGTTTGGTGATACACTAATAGACGATGATTCTTTGATTTCTTTCCATAAATGGATTTAATAGTGTGTCATAATTTGAAACGTTCATTTTTATATTTAAAAAATTACCGTATTTACTTCTATAAAATATATAACTAAAAAATTTATATACTTACCTCTAGCTAGCTTTTATCCGTGACAAAATCCTTTCTTATTTATAACAGCTATCTGTATGTCATAAACCCGGTTCGTCCTTTGGTTTGATTGAACTGTGCCTAGATAAATCTGTCAGTCAGTAGGACTTGTGTTTTATATTTATAGATAAAATCAAATCCAACAAATAGGTAAACTATTTAGGTACATATACAACTACTTACCGATAACGAAAAATGAATTCTGACCTAACAAACGTTATTCAGCTACAACACAAAATTAAACCCAAGGATGTTTTGAAGGGAACCAAAGTATTCCTTGTGATTTTTGAGTGACATTTTACGTCAGCAAAAGCGAAACAGTGATTAGCTAATCAAAGGGGTCCATAATATCTATCAGTACCATTTTAAGAAGAAATATACTTTCTTTTGCTGACTGAAGAAGAGTTATTGTAACTTTCTATCTCAAACACTCAAAAAGCCATTCACACGTTTTCTCGAACCTTACAATCCTACTTATTACTGGCTATCACCAAATCACCAACTCAGGTGACCGTTAAGGCAATCATTCTCAACTTCCTGCATTACAAGAGATAATACATAGAAATTGTATATTACAGACACCTTGGGTTCTTGTAGACTAGACACTTTGAATCGGCACGCTGATAATTTTGAAGGCATTATAGTTAAATCATAAATCATCGGGGGACAGTCTCTCTCGTCTTCAGGAGTTACCTAACCCTGCAAGAGTTCGCTAGGTGATGCTAAACTAACTTCAAAAACAATAAAGGCATATAATTATTGCCATACGATTATCTATCCTCGCCTAATTGAATTATCGTTGCTTATTTGATACAAATTCAAAGTCCTGAGTGAATTATATATAAACGCACATCTGACATATAAACCGCTAGTTCTAGAGACATGATATTTGAAGGGTGGGCTTTATGTATTCACTATGAAAAAGATTTTTGAAATACCACCTATGTATCTATGAAAGTGAAAAGTAGGGCGAAGCCGAAGAGCTGCGGGCAAAAGCTAACTTCCTCTTTTAGCTTTTTCGTTGGTCTTCCAACAAAAATACTGAAGTAGAAAAGAATAAGATTTTAGAGTAAAATTAATGTGTTTTCTTTGCAGGAATTTATGTTAGAATAATTAAGATTATGAAGGTACGGTCGACTGCATAATTGCAGACCCCACCGTAGAGCTCCAAAACGGCTGAAGAATGTTTTCAACCAAAGCAAGATTCTATAGGCACCTGCTTTAGTTGAAGTTTATAAAACCAAACAAAAATTATTAGAATTAAAACATTCCAAAAGTAGTCATTTTAGAACTCTACGATGGGTCTGCAACTATGCAGCCAACGTACAATAGAGAGTTTATCTATTTATTTACAATGTACAGTCACTGGTGATAATCTAATATATATAAATTACGTGTCACGTTGTTTGTGCGCGATGGACTCCTAAACTATTTAACCGATTTTAATAAAATTTGTACACCGTGCGCAGTTTGATCCAACTTGAAAGATAGGATAGCTTACATCTTAATTTATCCCGATATTCCCACGGGATCGGGAGTTACGCGGGTGAAACTGCGGATTTGCTGCTAGTTTGATACTAAAACAGTAAGTAAAAAGTTTGTAGTCTACGAAGTAACTCATAAATATGTATATGTTTCGGTTGCTGGTCACCGCTTGCACAATCGGATGGCCCCTTGGACAGGAAAGCTGGTGTTACAGTTTTTTTTAATGTCGGCTAAGTATAAACTGAAGGTTAAATACCTATAATATTTGTTTCGTTATTTCCGTTTTGCTTATAGACTTGAACGTCATAATAATTATTATAATATTTCAGGCGTAGAAACATTAAAGCTATGTATTCACTGAGAACCAAATGTATATAAACACTGTTTCAGAAACAAATTAATATGTGTCTGAAACATATGAAACTGTTGTAAATTTAGCAAAAAAAAAACCCTTTATTTTTGTATCAGTCGATAGAGATCAATTCCTGAAATTCCAATCTCGTATAGATTAGGATATGCCCCTAATGGCACATTTAAAAAATTAACCATGTAGGTAAGTAGGTATACCTATCTGCCTCTACTACCTCGAACCTAACTTACCACCGATGGATTAAATCACTACGTAGTATTTCGACCATGTAAGAACAGGCCTGCCTGACGAAAGTATAGATTTTCAATTCTAACCAGACCAAGACCAGAGGTGTCATACGGTCGATCGCGAGAGGTTTTAAGAGGCTAGCTAAAATTAAATGGCTTTTTGCTAAAGAAAAAAAAACGACGTACAGAAGTACAGAAATATTAAGAATCACCTGACAGCTTGGTTGCTTCTAGCTTTAACTGAGAATATTCTCTACAAATATTTTGCGAAAGACCTCCAATGCCATACATCAGCATCACGATAATATTTCATTTTTAATATTGTTCTACTAATAATTGAATTTCTTTTTTCAATATTTGATGATTATAAAATTTAATACCTACAGATATGACACTTTGCACCCAATAGGTATAAAAATAAATGAAATTGATTTTATTTCAGGCAAATACCTATATACGAATTCACAAAATTTTCACATAATATACAATTTAAATTCAGAAATGAAATATATAAAGTCAAAATTAATAAAATTAAAAATAAATGTCCATCGATGAATTATAAAGTCCAAATAAATAAAATTATAAAGTTCCAGTTATCAAATAATAAATCAAAATTTAGGTATAGTTTTATGCAATTTTTTTCTTGGTAAATATTTGGTTGATTAAACTTAGTCATAAATTTTCTCTCTGTGATCTCTGGACACCGCTGTTATAGACTATCCTTGCCAGACAATATAAAATGTAGGAATTCTATACTATAATCTTTACCTGCTTAAAATGCATCAACCTCAGAATGGTAGACCACACCGAAACGGACACAGCGAGGTCGAAGTTTCTAAACCGAACGAGGAAGGGTGAAGATCGACGATAACCGTAACACACTAGCGGCCACGGAAGGAAACACGAGGAAGTTGCAAGTTACCTAACGCAGACACGCCAGAGGGTTACGGACTTATTCCATTTTTGCACGACATTCTGCATACCTGACGGGAAAGCGATGTTTTTGGTATCCAAATTATATAAAGACAGCAGCGCTCCGCGGTTTCACCCGTGTAACTCCCGATCCCGTGGGAATATCGTAGTATAAAATCCTTCCTGTACAAATGGACTATCCAACACAAAAATATTTTTTCAATTCGAACCAGTAGTTCCTGAGATTAACGCGTTTAAACAAACAAAGAAACAAACTCTTCAGCTTTGTAATATTAGTATAGATGTATAGATTCCATACCTAATCAAAATAACACTATTTTCGATGAAATTATAAGCAACAAATTTGATTTTTGTTTAAAAAAACACTGGTTGTCTGTATAGTAAGACTGTATATAAAAACACTGGTTGATAATTTTACATGATAACGTCATAAGAACTCTTTTGTATCGTTGACATTATTATTTTGCATATTTAAATACGTTGCTATGGTTACTTGTCCATAACGTTGCTATGGCTACTTGTCAATAACGCATGACGTCATCCTTTTTTGTGAAGTGCACTCACCAATTTATAAGATGCTATCACGTCAAAATTTTAAAGTCTTGAAAACGATAACCAAATATTACATTTCTCCTAAGCCGCAGCTTCTTATGCCGCTGATTCGAAGACGGCTAGAAAAAAAAAGGTTTATACTACAAACCATAAACAATTACCAATTTATACTAAAGTCATTTTCATAATTTACAGTCAAGCCTAATATTGTATCAATTTTTCAAAATTTTAGATCATATTCCTTTGCATTATGCGTCTCACTAGTGCTAGTTTTGTTCTCAACTGTACCATAGTTAAGAGGGTATCATAAATCCCTCATACATTGTAACGCCTTTAAACTCGCCGCTTCAATACTAGATCAATAATGAACTTGTGAAGCTATTATCAAGGGGGCTATTAAAGTTTTCTTTTTTCTTTAAAACTTTAATAAGGTATGTAGATGCGAACAATGTCGGAGATGTGTTACGTCATAGGTTTTATGTGGTAGAGTTAAGACAAAGGATACAAAGTTGGAGACACAGATTAGATAAATAATGTAATAGTTACTGTATAATAGGCAGGACTGGATTTTTGCCGGAATCCACAGAGTGATCAGCCTCCTTAGAATAGATTGCTTTCTATTAGCGATATCGCCAATAGATAGATTTAATAGTATGAAATTGACATAAACCATTGTATAAAATTGGCATAAGATGAAACGTATCTTTTACTAGCTGCGCCCCGCGGTTTCACCTGCGTAGTAGGTAATTTTCTGCATGACTTTCTTATTTTTTCTTTCATAAGGACCTTGTCTTGACAATAACAAACACAATATAAAAATAATTAACGAAATCAGTTTGCTGTTCTCGAAATTTGTGCTTATCAATACATTCAGCGGTTCATTTTAATATTATAGAAGATTATCAATTCACGATGCCAACGAAAAGTAAAGTTTTTATTAAAACACACGTAAAAATTATTATATTATAAAAACTAGTATTTCGATGTCGGTTCCACCAGACGGTGTTAAATGTATAAAAAGGAACAATTATCCATAAATTAACATAAGTCGTAGTTGACCGGTGACAAACGGGTGAGTTCCCAACGTGACGCTCCGGTGCTCTGCAAGACATTTCACTGTTGTTTTTACTACCATGAGACCTATTTCACCATCTTTAATTAAACTATGATTAAAACTTTAAAAAAAATGACTGATCAACAAAGGTAGGGAAATAAATTGATATTTGAATTTTCAAAAAAAACTTATTTACACAGGACGTTTATCACAGTGAACCTTTTCTTTTCAATTCAAATAGAATAAATTTTCAAATAGTGTGCGTTTTGGTTTAGACTGTAAGCCACTGTTTATTTTATTCTAAATAAATAAATTTCGGCATCAATTCGCGCTGCCTTCCGTACATACGTTTATTGTAAAACACGACAAGGGAAGATTGACAAAGTTCAGAGAAAAATGTCGGTCATATTACATTCTTCGTATGCTACTTATAGTGGAAAAAGAACAAAAAACTTAGGTATTTTTCGTTTCCTAAAAAAAACACCTTCGAACATACCTATAGGTACATACCTATAGGTACATACAGTAATGAGTACAGAAAACTAGAAAGATAGAGATGAGGAGAACGACCTAAGTAAATATGGATGGACTGGATACCTAATATTAACGTTACTTTTAGCTACAAAAAAACTTTCTTTCTTTCTTTATATTTATAGGTAAAAACTTAAGTTAAAACTTTGATCGTAAACTTTAAACCAACACTTCTCTAACCTAAGATTAAAAACACAGTGTAACCGGTCACTCCGTACATTTTAATTAAATAAAATCACGTGAGCTGAACTAATGAATTCACTTCTCGGCGACAGACTAATCACGATGTAATTGTGGGACCGTTTTAATGCTAATGTAGTCACTGGACAGAACGTCTTTCCTGTCCTCGTTTTTAGATAGGGAACAGTGAAATTAAGGCAAATATACCCTAAAACAGAGAGACAGAGTGAAAAAACAAAGGAACAAATAAGAAACCGGGTTGTTTGTACCAGGGACAGAAGACCAGCACAGTAATCAACCATGCTTGGATAGACTGGTTGTGGCTTTTGGCTGAGGCCTTCAGCCTCAGGCCTCAGCCAAAAGCCATTCCGAGCAGCAAACGGCTCTTTTTTTAAATGGAGCTTCCTGTATATTATTTCATGTTTTTTTAATATCTTTTGACTTTTTTAATTCAGTCAGAAGAGTAAGGGTATTTTATAAACAACAAACGTAATGACAAATAAGAAAGAAAGAACAGAAAAAGCATTTGTTGAGTACTAACACACGACAAACACAGGAATGAAGAAGTGAGAATGAAAATTAATTAAGAACATAAAAAACAAAAAAGTGACAAAGAAAAAAAAACAACATAAATGAGTAGTCGTGTGCTGACCCAAATGGGTCGACCTCAGCTAAAAACTACAGCCAAGCATGCATAGCTGCAGCGCTGGTCTTCCGGCCAGACCCATCTGGCTAGCTAGCTAGATTCAAATACGTCATAATTGGTAATGAATATAAGGAAAGAAGGTGTAGCTAATCTAACCTCTTTGTCAGAAGGTATATGGCAAATTGACGTAAGATGAGACGTTTTACGAAGTCCTTGATACAACCTCCGATTTTTTCATGCACTGTAAATGAACTTTGTACTTGGTTTAACTTAATTGTTTTGGCCAATTGTATTTCATGAGAAATGATGACAAAGAATATGTATTATTTCAGAGCAAAATGGTAAACATGTTCGTTTAGTTAGATGATCATTGTTTAAGATTTTGTTCATGAGAATGCGACTTTTTGTTGTAAATTCCACACTAATATTAAAGTGCGAACGACTGTTTGTTCAATATTCACACTGGAGTGTATTAAAAATATTCAAATAGGTATTTAGATTTATGCTGCTTATTGTTTGTTTTTTGCTTATTTAGCAAGAAATAGACTCGGTAAGAAAAAAAAACAAAACTCAAAATTCAATCATTTAAGCTAAGGATACACGACGTATATGATGTATACGTCGAGTGTCTACGTGTGTCCACCGCCGCGACATCAAAAATTGTTACAGTGTGGACGACACTAGTGTCGACATTTGTGTCGAGTGTCAGTGTCGTCGTGTATCCTTAGCATTAGTTTGGATTGTAATGATCTGAATAAATGAATTTTATTTGTCTGTTATACGTCCTGTATCACGGGGCTATGGAGCCCCGGACCTTTGGAAGGCGTGCGTGGAGCTGAAGCCAACACGTAGATTCCCTTTACAATAACAAGTATAATAGCAAACAATGGGGTGGATTCTAAACCGGCGATTATCCCTGTCTACACTATAAAGTGCCACCAAGGACAACCAAGTGCAATTCTGACATTTTGAAAGTGAAGTCGCAATTTAAAGTTAGTCTAAAATATGAAAGGAAAGCGTAAAGTGACTGTCTGGCTAATAGACTCATTGGTCAAACCACGGTGAGGTTTTTATCACACTATTATTAAGCTATTATGACGTAGCTTAGCTTAGCGACTATTTTGCAAAATTCAACTGCTAAGCAAACGAAGTCACAGATAAAAGCTAGTAAATTATAATGGGACAAACATAAGACTGTAATTAATAAATTGTTTTGTTTGTGAAGACGAATTGTTTTTGACAAAATCTGCGTCATAAAATTCCCACTGTTGCCTGAGTAACTATAAAATTAGAGATAATAATCGCATTATTAATTACAGTTTTAATTAATTTGACATTTTTTGGAACTCCAAACTAACTAAATAATAATAATGCTTGAACTAAATGATAGGAAGCTACGCAAAGTAACAGTGCTGCATTAAATTTGGTCTAGTTAAAATAATAATTACAAGTTTTAGCTTCGGGTGACCAAAGGGCTGGCTCGTACCTCGGACAACGGATAAGCATCGCCATCCAACGTGGTAACGCTGCCAGCCTTTAAGACACACTTACTAGGGACCCCCATTTGGACTTTTAATTTATTATAAGTAAAGTAGGTAGTCATCATCATCATCATCATGTCAGCCCATACACGTCCACTGCTGGACATAGGCCTCCCCCATACGACGCCACGAACAGCGGTCCTGAGCCGCCTCCATCCACCGACTACCCGCGACCGCCACAATGTCGTCGGTCCACCGGGCAGCTGGTCTCCCAACACTCCGTTTCGCGTTGCATCGCGGCCGCCACTCGAGAACCTTTACTCCCCAGCGGTTGTCAGTTCTGCGAGCTATATGACCTGCCCATTGCCACTTCTGCTTACCAATCCGAGAGCTATCACGTAGAGAAACTCCGAGCATAACTCTCTCCATAGCCCGCTGAGCGACTCTGAGCTTATGAACGAGGCCTATAGTCAGCGACCACGTCTCGGATCCGTATGTCATCACTGGTAACACACATTGGTTGAAAACTTTCGTCTTGAGGCTCTGTGGTATTTGTGACGAGAAGATATTGCGAAGCTTCCCGAACGCTGCCCAACCGAGTTGGATTCGTCGGCTGACCTCTTTATCGAAGTTGGATTTACCTAGTTGGACCATTTGGCCTAGGTAGACATAGTGATCAACAACTTCGATAACATCGTCTCCAATGTGAACAGGTATGGGTACGACATGGGCGTTCGACATGATCTTTGTCTTACCCATGTTCATTTTAAGACCCACCTGTCCGGAGACGGTGTTGAGGTCTCTCAGCATCCTGCTGAGGTCCTCCAGCGATTCTGCCATGATGACTATATCGTCGGCAAACCGAAGATGAGTGATGTAATCGCCATTGATATTGATGCCATATCCGTCCCAGTCCAAGAGCTTAAATATATCCTCCAATGCAGAGGTGAACAGTTTCGGAGAGATAACATCTCCCTGTCTCACCCCTTTTTGCAATGGGATCGGATTTGTGCTCTGGTTCTGAAGTCGGATAGACATAGTGGCGTTGCTATACAAACACTTCAGCACTTGGATATACCGGTAGTCAAAGTAGTTTATTTAATTAATTTAAGTTTTCGTTATTTAATTGTTATTTAATATAGTATAGGTACTTGTTCATTTATAATAAACATACTTATTTTGAATAAAAAAATAAAACGAAAATAGGAATGTTTATAATTTTATTT
Source organism: Idaea aversata (assembly GCA_907269075.1). Taxonomy (NCBI): domain Eukaryota; kingdom Metazoa; phylum Arthropoda; class Insecta; order Lepidoptera; family Geometridae; genus Idaea; species Idaea aversata. Next base: position 11,473,703 of record OU026097.1, on the reverse strand, counting down.
GTTCTTAGAGAAAGAAAGAAACATTTATTTGGACAATCACACGACACAAAACAATCAGAAATGTAGTAACAAACATTAAATCACTGACAGAAGTATTTATTAAGTATTATTGTACAAACGAATAATCCTAAAGCTAATAATCCCTTAACATTTTAAGCTCACACAAAAACATTTAACAATAATTTCTACGCAAAAAAATTATAAGCAAAAGGTAATTTTTGCTCTTGCCTCCTATGTACGCGACTTACATTTTAAAACGCAACAATTAAATCGATTAATAAATAATTTGGATAAATTAATTATATAAATAAATTAACATAGTAACCACAACTTAGATATTCTTAGAAGTAAACCAAACAAAACCTCCTAAGAACAGCTTCAGGCGCATTCTGACCCATAAATCGTTCTATTACTTATATTTTTCGTCGTGATAAATACAGGCCGAGTATTATTTATGACTTGTTTGATCAGATAGTAGGACTGTCCACTTTGGGCGGCCAAAGCTTTGGGGCCTAAATTGGACCCGTAAATCATTAAGAGGAAAAACTGAGATTCCTTATGATGTAGCAGAAAATGTTGAGAAACTTTGTTATTTTGGTATATCAAACTTGTTTACTTGCTGCCTTCATAATGTGGATATTTATCGTCAATCTAAGTCTCTGAATCTAACCTACGCGTTGGAGAAGACTTTTATGATATCTTGTTCAAACTACACGGTAGACGAAAGATTCATTCTCGGTAAAGAAATGAGGCATTTAAATAAACCTAAATATCTACCTAATACAATGCATTGGATACCATTGTAGATTGACGAATGTCTTTTGACTACCGCGCGACATTTTTGTTCCCCAAAGAAGCAGTTATTTAAGCGATGGTAGCCCTTGGCCGGCAGCTTCTAACACCACACCAGTAGGCCTATTCTCTATCCAGTGGCTAACTTCGAAGTTAAGAAGGCATTAAATGCCATACGATTAAAAAAAAAAAAAAAAGTGGCTAACTCGTTGGATATCAATTTGATATGCACTTTGCAGTACATTGCTGCTATGACGTAACGTGGTAATCACCATCATTTTAGGAAAACAGCAATTTACTGCAAAGTGCATATCAAATTGATGTCCAAAGAGTTAGCCACTTTTTTTTTTTTTAAAGTGGCTAACTCGGTGGATATCAATTTGATATGCACTTTGCAGTACATTGCTGCTATGACGTAACGTGGTAATCACCATCATTTTAGGAAAACAGCAATTTTGCAAAGTGCATATCAAATTGATGTCCACAGAGTTAGCCACTGGATAGAGAATAGGCCTACTGGACAAAGTCATGGTGCAGAGTGACTCGTCGCGTTCCATCATGTTATCCAGGTATGTCGTTCTCCTTCTATAAGTATCTTCTATTCATGCTACATCCTCGACCTTATCGTCGCTTCCCATCAGATGAGACGTGATCAAATGCAAGCCTTTGTGCGTTAAAAATAGATTACATTTTCCTTATGGAAAAATCATTATCGTTTAAGACAGTTTTGAAGTCATTATCATCCCAGTTCTTTTCGTGGTAAATTGTTAACCATTTCTCGTTTATCATTCTTAATAAGCTACGAGTAGGTTATATAAGTAAGTAGGTACCTATAGTTTTACCCACCCTCTCCCTATGCTAGAGTAATGAGCCTGTCAATATTGCTTAACTCACGACACTGCGGCATTTTGTTTGTGATATACCGTCCATTGTCAAAATAATGAATTAGATCGCTTTGATTAGCTTCGGCGGTAGAATTTTGGTTCAAAACAGCTTGGCAAATTTTCGAACTAATGCATTATTACCAGGTTTTTTCTAAATTTTAAATCAGGGTTTGACCTTTATGATAGTAGGTGACAATGCAGTATAAGATGTAGTACGCTTACCTAGAAGATACTTGTACACTCGTAACTTGTAGACCATCAAATGGTACGTACACGTCTAGAAAGACAGACGCAGGCGACTGATTCCATTCCTTTGCTGGACTCTTAGTGCTAGTGTCTGGGGATTTCCACCATAAATAATAGATAAAAAAGTATTGCATGACATTTTGACATACTACTGTGATACTACCATCTAGCCCCAAACTAAGCAACTATATAGGCTTGTGTTAAGGGGAACAACGAATAAAATGCTTTTACACTTTTCTTTTGTTAATATAATCCTTAATATACTATACATTATTAAACATACATAAACACTCAACCGAGATATAAATATATTAATAAATATTTGCTTGAGGTGAGATTTGAACCCACAACCTTCTGCGTTACAGTCATCGTGAATTTCAGATGTAAAGAAGGCATAACATACATTTTATTGATCAATAATTTCGCTGTCAAAACGCCAGTTTGTCACGTCAAAGAGCCTATGGGATTGGCCATCGATCAAAGGTGTAACAAAATTACTTGTATAGTTCCTTTCACCGCTCCTTACAAATGGTTTCCTTTGACATACTTGTGAACGATGGATGATGTTTTGACAGACGGATTTTAGGGTCACGGGTCACGGTTTGTCGATGGGAGTTGATAAAAATGTCCCTCAAGTCAATGTAGGTACCTACGTAGGTTATTAGTTGTGTAAGAGGCTATAGTTAAGAAATTCAACGTATATTATGATTTTATTAAGTGACTTCAAAAAAAGAATAGGCACAATAGGTATGTTTCTCAATCCTGTGAAGATTTCTTTATTTTCAAAATATGTGCCGCAATGCTCAAGTGCTTACATAGTATTAAAATTTTGTTTGAAACTAGATTAATTTCTGTATACCTTGATTTTTTCAGAAATCCTGGTTCTTCATCTTTTTGCAACTTCATATTATCATAATAATATAATTTCTAACCCTTGTGAAATTCCTGACCTTTGTAAAATTCCTGACCTTTGTAAAATTCCTGACCTTTGTAAAATTCCTGAGCTTTGTAAAATTCCTGACCTTTGTGAAATTTCTGACCCTTGTAAATATAGAAACAGAAAAATTTAAATCCTCTTAAGTTTATTGTGTCTTCTTCTCATTAGAGGACGCGTTCCGAAGTAACACATCCTAATTTAATTTTATGACGTTTGCAAGTCATCAATTGTTTTTAAGATAACAATGCAGCGTAATGCAATAAATTTATTTTGAGTTACCTTTTGCCCGCGACTTCATCCGCATAGTGTTTGAAAGTTTCAAAATCCTTTGTTAACGGATGCCTCCTTTACTGTTGTAAAAGAGGCATCCTGCATAGCTGTTGCTATCTGTAAATCTGAAAAAAATTAACCGGATCCGTCCATTGGTCATCAGATAGTCATCCAGTCGCTCTATCAGGACTTTGAATTTTATCAACAAAACCAACAAACAAAAAAAACCCAGGGTGTCTTTAGTAAGATTATTCATAATAATAACATCGTCATTTGTTATTATAAAAACTGGTTAATCTTGATTTATATCGTTTACAAAATTAACATAACAATAGACGATTAAATAATGTAGTCACATATATTCTCGTCAGTTATATTCATACAAATAAGATCTCAATTTATCTAAATATAAACATATTTACGCCTCAAATGAATCGTTAACATGTTTTTTTTATGAAGATTGATTTTGTTGTTAACGATGTTTTATGGAAATATCACGCGTTTCTAAGTTTGGCTATTTATTTGTCTTTTGAAGGTCTTAAAGGCTACAATTGAAAGTATGCACGTTTTTTATATTAGGTAGGTTAAATATACCTATTTGTTGCTTTTAATGGTATTTTAAAATTATAGTTTTATTTAGCTTAATTTTAATTGCATAACATTTTAGGTAAATAGGCTCCTAATTTTTTTTGTGAAACGCGTTATAGAATAAGACGTGATGTCAATAAATTTCAAAAAAGGCAAATTAATATTTTTTAAAAAATAATTTGACCTTTTGTATTAGTTACATTTTTACTATGTTATATTGTAATAACGATATAAAATGAATTACGAACATACAAAAGCATATTCCCTATTTTTAATACAATTTGATTACACATAGCAAAAGTATCTCTATCAATAAGTCCGTTTGTAGAAAAAGTAGACTCAAAATATCTTTTAACTATCTTCAATATACGAAATTTATTGTAGTACCTATAACAAAACGCAATCAACAGCGATTCATTACAGAAAGAATCCTAAACAAAAAGAGTACAACAAAAGTGGTACCTTACTCTCGGAGGTCGCAAATAACAGTACAGCTCGTAAACTACTTGGCACATTAACCATAACGAATATAGAGCAAAGATTAAGTCAGAGAGACAAAACAGAAGTTACTCTTTGTGATTTTTTATTTATGGACACTACCTTTTACCTTCATATTGAAGACCCATTCATATCGTATTAACAAATTATATTTTTTCTGGAACGAGATTTTAAATCATTTATTTTTTCGTCTAGCCCCTTTCGCAACGCGCGATAAGGAACTTTCGTACCAAAATTTAGAAACATCAAAGAATTTTCAGCAATTAAATATTGCAGGACATTCCACACATCGCCATCTAGCCCCAAACTAAGTAACTAGACTTGTGTTATGGGTGCTAGACAACGGATTTACTACTTATATACTTTTCTTTTGTAAATATATATATACTTATAATACATAGAAACACATCACTTTAGTTGTTATTGTAGCAGAGTTTTTTTTTAACTTGTGATTAGTCAACGTTAAACCACTATCACACCTGCCTGATGGTAAGTGACGATGTGGTCTAAGAAAAAGCAAGCTTACCTAAGACATACCTATTCACCGTTGACTTAAAGACCCCCAATTTGCAAACGGCAGGAAAGACAGACTCAGGCAAATTATTTATTTCTATAGATTATGGAATGACGAAGCAAAACGTTTACTGGGACTTTTTTATATAATTGTAGATAATTTAATATCTACCTACTTGATTAAAATTTTCTAATTTTAGCATTCAGAAATATTTTAAGTTTCTGTTAAATGGTCCGTAAGTTAATGTAGTATCTGTGATATTACTCTTTGTGTACTAAAAGCACGTCTTGTCCCGTCCCTCAGGGCAGTTTCGGCTGTCAATGTGAAAATTTAAGTTCGCCACACCCTTGCACTCTCGAAGGGTCGACCTTTATGCCTTTTGTCTAAATTGATCCCCTTTTTCCTTGATTCTTTTTGTCTTGAGGTTGTCGTGTTTAATAAGTTGCTTTGTGGTTGAAAAGGAAGGTGGACAGGTCGCATTTTACCAAGAACGGTAGGGCCTGTTTATGAAATCATTTTCTGTGAATTTTTTGATGGTGGGTTATCTTTGAATATGCGCAAAGATGTGACAAGTTACAATAAATTGATGTCACAAACTTACAGGTCACAAAATTCAAAAGGACTTTACTTAACACCTGGAGCCTTATTCTGCTATTTTGCATTAATGGATCTACCATTGTCATTCATTTTTTGATGGTGAGTTTATCTTTGAATATGCGCAAAGATGCAACAAGTTACAATAAATTGATGTCACAAACTTAGAGGCAACAAAATTCAAAAGGACTTTACTCTACAGCACCTAACCAAATAAAATTGTATGGCAAATTTCAAATTTGGCAAAAGTTTAGAAAGGTTATCTTTAAAATTAAGAGCATTTATCACAAAAGAAAGTGCCAACTCTGTCGTTTACGACTTTGCATTTCATACCAGTGATATGTCAACCAGAGGTAGATACTTCTTTGCGAAATAAACTGGACCATACGAAAGTAATACAATTGACTCATAATCCCTCCGGTGTTTTCGCATATTGCAAGAAGCACGTCCCATTAAGAGGATAGGGTACCGGGCGCTCTCTCCATACAAACGTAGTCAACTAACGTTGCACGGACAAACTCGAAAGAGTTTTTGTTGCACCTTAATTTTGTACTAGTTTAGGTTTTTAATATTGGAATAAAAAATAAAAATAAAAATAAAAAAAACTGTTTCCTCCCTAGATAATGACACTAGAGCAAATATTTTTGTTGCATAAAACTTATAACTGCCATGACTATGCCCCCCTATGTTTTGCTTTTTTTTATTTAATTGTTTTTTAAATCTTAATTTCTATGATAATTAGAAAATGAAAATAAAACAAGACATAAGGGCATAGTCATGGCAGTTATAGGTTTTATGCAACAAAAATATTTGCTCTAGTGTCATTATCCAGGGAGGAAACAGTCGACTACGTTTGTATGGAGAGAGCGCCGGTACCCTTTCACCTTAATGTGTCACAATAAAGGAATGCAAAGTTCGGGGATAAACACATCTCACTGTTTCATACACAAAGTCATCCATCGATATTTTTAATTTATATCACTGAATATCATTCTACATCAAAAATCTCAATTAATCATTATAGTTTTTACAACAAATGACTTTACATATCAACAAAAATCTTCCAAACTTATCACAAATTTAAATATTACCATCATGTTTACAAAATAATAATCCTTTCTAATTCCTCATAACATAACAAACATCTTGTGATCATTCGTCTTCTATAACGACAATGTCTTGATGCGTTTTATCACATTTGACTGTGGTTAAAATATATCAACCACCAATATTACTTGAGCTTTCTTTGTGAGCTTTTGGTTCTTACAAAATTCACTGTAGGTTGGTATAAAGCTACAAAAATACTAGTTCCACTTGGCTCATGTTAAAAGAACACATAAAAGTTACTGAAGTAGATACTTAAGTGACCAAAAGGTTGGCTGCTACTTTGGCCACCGGATCGGCAGTGATATCCAAAGAAACCCAATCTTTTGGGCACTCTACCTAGAGAAACTTATTAATTATTAAATTAAATTGTTATTATTTCATTCTCGTTTGTTTCTATTATTACAAAACTATACACTAAAGTTTTAGTGTATAGTTAGTAGTATTAGTAGTAGTAGTAGTGTTTAGTTATAGTTATAACTAAACACTACTACTACTACTAATACTACTAGTATAAACTATACTTTTGACGTGACAACGTTTTATAAATTGGTTTGCCGGGTGACACTTCAAGAAACTGCGTTACGCTCCGCTGACGTTATGCGCTCACAATGAGAGCGAGTGAGAGGCACGCGTCCCTTCCACTCGGGCATGGTTAGCCCGCCTAAGAGCGAGAGAGACAGACATAAAAAGTGAAAGGCACGCGTCCCTTCCACTCGAGCACAGTTGTTGTCACGTAAAACTTTCGCCCGTATACCGACTTTACAGGCAACCAGTTTTTTATTTTACTATTAATGTTATTTGAAATTGGTGTTTACAATAAATAATTTATCTATCTATCTACAAACTTAGAAACTACAGTAAATTAGAAACCAAGAAAAAACTGTTATAATATTATTAACGAAAATGAAACAAACTGAAGTAAACATAATATTATCTTTACAATCTATATTAATATTATAAAGAGGATTCTTTTCTTTGTAACAAATAGGCTCCGAAATTACTGAACCGATTTTGATGAAACTTAGTATGATGATACATTGATTCATTAGGAATAACATAGGTTACTTTTCTCCCGATATTCTCACGGGATCGGGAGTTGCGGGGGTTAACCCGTAAACCGCACTGCTAGTTTGTTCATTTACGCTTAAGGTGAAAGGGTACCTGCGCTCTCTCCATACAAACGTAGTCGATTGTTTCCTCCCTGGATAATGACACTAGCACAAATATTTTTGTGCCATAAAACCTATAACTACCATGACTATGCCCCTATGCCCGGTAAGTTTGAAAGGTCTTCTTAAACTGGTCCTAAATGTGCTCTACCTTGGTGTTAACGTTCTTATTTGTCATCTGTCAATTTACTATTTCTGTAGGGTGTAGGGTGTATTATAATGTTTCGTTTAACTGGTGTCGTGTCGTTAGAACGATATTATTTTTGGTTTTTCTATAATGGATATTGACGGCATAGACAACAGACTTAAAATCGATTAATAGTCAGAGAGGTGAGGGAGTTTGGGTTGTGGCTTAAAATCAGCAGCAGGCAGGTTCAAAATGGGCTTGGTCTGGTAAAAGGTATAACGAGAACCCGGATAAATAGACTAATGTTCACTACATACATGACGGGTTTTTACTATACCGGACGGAACGTGATATTTTTATATGAAACGCTGTCAAGAAATTGTCACGTCTCGTCCGGCACGAGTATCACGTTACGTATGTTTAAAGTCCACGAACACTTTATGAACAACTAGCGACCCGCCCCGGCTTCGCACTGCTATATTATGCATGTTTTATACAAAGAAACCTTCCTCTTGAATCACTCTATCTATTAAAAAAACTGCATCAAAATCCGTTGCGTAGTTTTAAAGATCTAATCATACAAAGGGAAATAGGGACAGAAAAAGCGACTTTATTTTATACTATGTAGTGATGATGATGTACGTCACGTCCCCGTCTCGTCCGAGGTTTTATCCCGTTACGTATGCAGCGACCTTAAACCAGTCTCCAGGTGATCGGTGACGTCGAGGTTGGCCACGAAAGCGTTGGCGAGACGACCTCGACCGCATCAAGCCAGCTTGGCCGGAGATAAGTCTTTACCCAGCGGTAGGATAAAAAAAATCAGTATGAAACAGCTAAACGATTGTAAACTTGTTTTTGTTTATTATTGTCTTATAAATCGACCCTCTATCGTCTATTTTTGCTGCCGAAGAAGCGAGAAGCGACACCGTCTTTTTTAAGCTATTGCATAGCTTTTGTCGCGGGCCTTAGAGCGCGGCGACCGAATCAAGTTTATTAAGTTGTAGGTAAGTATGTTACAATAGATAAGTAGGTACTAATTTTTTTTTAAGTCGACAAACTGTTATATTATGATAGTATTGGATACGAAACAATTTATGAAAGTGATGAATACAAGTTATCTACTTAAATAGTGCAGAGCAAAAAAACAATACAAAAATCCAAATTATATTATTATTTTTTACCTACATAATATTAGTTTCAATATATTTTCAGTTTGTAGATTCAAAAATAATATTTAGTAATATTAGGAAGCATTTGTATAGATATTAAATTTTCAAATGAGTACAAAATTAATATAAGAGTAAGTATTAGCTACGAATAACCTCACAGTAACTCAACTACCTACAAGTCGTTTGATTAAAAACTCTTTAATTTCCTCCATGGAGGATAAATACCATTTTTGGTAGTATTAAAAGACCCGACACCGAACCCATTACCTGGGGTCCAGAACGCACCCTTAATCCCTATAATTAGAGTCCCACAAAGTGATTGATAGTTGCGCGAGAGTACAATTCTACGTCAAAATGAGAAACTAATCATCTTTTTAAATGTTTTTGGAATCTTCGTGTTTATGGTCTCAAATTCTTTGGAACATCAATTCAATAGGTACAACCTCAGAGTACAACAATAGCAACAGTCGGTAGTACGTACCTATAATTTTATTTGTTTTAATTTATTTTGATTTTATTTGAATTTAAATTAAATTTTAAATTAAACAGTATGTTTACTGATATAATTTTAATTTAATTTTGTTTTACTTTTAACACGAAAATTTTTTTCATTTACATTTCATTGTATTGTTTAATTTTGATTTACATTTTCTATACTAACATAGATAAGTTTTGATTTATTTACTACTAAAATAAATAAAATAATAAACAAATTTTTTTACTCATTACGTCAGTATAGGTAGTTAAGTACTTACTGTAAAAACAAAGTTTGATTGGGTAATTTTTGATGTAATAATAAAAGAAATTATAAAAAAATTAAGAAATTATTTTCAGATGCAATCCTGTAAATGTTTTCAATGAATCTCTCCTTACCTCTATTGTAGGCCCTGTTTTAGACTTAGCTGTTTCGACTTTCCTATGTCACTAATTTTATTTAAAAAAAGAAGAATCTCTTTTTCGGTTCCTTTCCAAAACAATCGTGACCCGTGCATCGTTTACCATCGTCTTTTCATGCGTAGCTTTGATAAATACATTTTTTTATTTATCCATTAATATTTGACTCCCGATTGCGGTCAGACCAACCCCTAAATACGAGCACAGATGATTAGGAACGCCTATTGTTGCTGCGATGCCATTAAAACCATGTAATTTAATGAAATAGCTACCAATTTATCTACGAAAACACATTTTACCTGCCTACTGAACGTTGGAGATCTATATCGGTTTTCATATTATAGAAAATGAAGTTACTTTGTGGATAAATTTATTAATGAAGTTTTTCTAGCTGAAGTACTTTTTAATCTGTTGCTTGCAATCTCATAGGCATTATTAGTACATAACGATACAAGTGTGGTTTTTTATTTTAAGCTATTACATAGCTTTTATCGCGGGCTTTGAGCGCGGCGACCGAATCAAGAAATTGCGTAACGAAAATAAAACCTATTTTTATTCATCACTAGCGACCCGCCCCGGCTTCGCACGGCTGTATTATGCATGTATTATATCTAAAAACCTTCCTCTTTAATCACTCTATCTGTTAAAAAAAACCGCTTCAAAATCCGTTGCGTAGTTTTAAAGATCTTAGCATACATAGGGACATAGGGACGGCGAAAAGAGACTTTATTTTTATACTATGTACTAGCGACCCGCCCCGGCTTCGCACGGCTGTATTATGCATGTATTATATCTAAAAATCTTCCTCTTTAATTACTCTATCTATTAAAAAAACTCCCGAAAGCGCAGGCAAAATACTTTTAACCTATACTTTACTAGCTTTTGTCCGCATAGGGTTTGAATTCTCCAAAATTATTTCATATTGGATGTCTACCTTATAATTATAGCTATGCCAAATTGAAGCCCGATCCGGTCAGTCCTATGTCTGTATCCTCAATATCTGTATCCTCAATATGTCCTGACTGACCGTCAGTCAGTCAGTCAGGACATATTTCTGTGGTCAGGGCTTTGAATTTAATATTTACAAGTCGTTTTTAAAAAATAAGAATAAGGTGCGTTATAGGAGCTGAAAGTTAAATTTCACATAATATCTTTCACTTTCACATAAATCAATAACATTATTAATTATTAAACACGGAAAATTTTTGTTAACTGTTTTTGTGTACACTGTTCGTAGGTGAAATTAATTCCTACATTTTGGTGTAGGTACCTTATTTGAAGACGAAAACTCCTTGTCGTTTCTAATCCAAGAAGTCTGAAAAAGAATACAGCTTAGGTGTTTTATTAGTCAAGTTTAGATTGGTTTAGAAATAAGTAAGTTTTGTATTTAAATAAACCAAAATGTATGAAAAGACATTGACATTTGACATTTGACAACAATTTTCCATGCAAAAATTAACAATTTTATGTATCGGCCACAGGCATTTTGTCTTAATTTCTAATGGGTTCCACAATAATTACACAGTACCTTGTGACAAATCGATCTCTATCGTGTCCACTTAACAAATAGCATAAAACTATTCGAAACATCTTCTAAACTGCGGCTCGATTCTCTCGATTCGTCTATTCGACAAAAAATCAGTTTTAAATCGATTTCGTATAAAAACTAGGGGTGTAATTATGGTCACAATGCTGTGGTTATCGAGGCGGGACAATTAGATTTTGACGGGTCAGTGATAAATGGTTCTTGTTCTCTAACTTGTGGAGAACTATGGAGTCGCTATTATGCGACAACACTAAATAAGTCCTCATAAAAATGAATAGTTTTGTTTTTAAATAGTACTATTTTCTAAGGCGACTTGAAATCATTATAATTATATTTATTTTAACGGATTTAATCGCGTTTTTTATTCAATCAAATCAATTTATTTTGTTAAAATCTGACGTTTCGGGAACTTTGCAGATCCCATAGTCACAGGCAGTCTGCCTGGTTAAATTAAATTTAATTATGAGGCATGTAAATGTTAATATTTCTACGCATTGCCTTATTTATTTTTAGTGTTCCGTACCTCAAATGGTAATTTTTTTATAAAATAAATATTTATCGTTTGACCACTATCTCACACGATGGGAAGTGTAGATGCGATCTAAGATTTAGCACGCACGCTTCCTGAAGATACCTATACGCTCGTCACTCAAAGACCCCCAAATAAACGGTGACCTCAGAGGGACGCAAGTAAATGGTGTTACGGCAGTGTAACTAGAACTTTTCCGACCTCTCCTCCTTTGTGGCTGCACTGGCCTTATTGTTGTAATGAGGTCAGTGCATATTATTGAGATCTTTGAATGTGAGCCAGTCGCAGAATTTGTTACCTTTGTTGTTTGTCCCTTTGGGTTCCGTACCCAAAGGGTAAAAACGTTACCCTATTACTAACTCTACTCTACTCGACTCTACTGTCTGTCTGTTTGTCACCAGGCTGTATCTTATGAACCATGCTAGGTAGACAGTTGACATTTTCACAGATGAAGTATTACTAAAAACAGAATATAAAGGTAGGAACCCTTGGTGCGCGAACTTAGCCGATTTTCTATATATAAAAGTGTCTATAGATAGCCAGTAAGTAAATAGGATCATACGTGGAAGGTCAAATACGCATTAGGTCATACACTCAAAATGACAAGAGCATGTAAGTTTTCGCAAAATTTCAAAAACGCATATTGTCAAACACGTACCTATATTGGTCAAATACGTATATTGTCAACAACGCCAAATGTCGAACTCGTAAATGGTCAATAAAAGCGAAATCGAGTGAGTGTAGTAAGTTGCTGTATCCGGTCGTCATGACAAATGTATAAAGTCGTAATGTATAAACCATAAAAATAAATGACAAAATGTAGCCTCCACACCTTTTCTATTCTATAAGTGATCCACTAACAATGCGACCCAACTTATATGATTAAAACGATCGTTTTCCTAACCGCGAATTATCAAATTTCTTCTTCGCCCTAGCATTATCACATACGTCCAAATGTCTCGAGGTACCGTTTAGGCATCAACCAATCAAGAGAGACCTCCATAAGTCACGTAAAGTATTTGAAATTGTTTACAAGGTGATATCTGATGAGGGTCAGGTTAAATTAGTCAGGTTTCAACTTCAGCGATTAAGAGAAAATTGCAAAAGATTACAGGCTCGACGTAATCCACGGATCATGTAATTATTAGCCTTCCTAAGATTAAATGTAGGTATTAATTAGATGTGCTTGATTTAGGTGAACAATTCAGTATTTTTTTGTATACAAATACGTTTAAACATCAAAATTGGTGCAATTATGAATGTTTTTCAAAGAACAATTAATGTAAATGCAATAAAACGAACGACTGTAAAATATAGAAGGTTATCAAATGATTAACGTTTATTTTGACATTCTGATTTTGATCTCGAAATTCTCAAAGACGAATACAGAACTGTTAAAGCCAAGCAAGTTCTTGTTTTAATTGTTGTTCTCAGCGAATTCTGAGGCAGATCTTGTTTAGCGGCATACGGATCCTTAGACTATCTGCCTAAGTTGGTTTTTGTGTTACCTACTGTTGATTTTCACTGTTTTTTTTTCTGTTGTTTAATGTTTTTCTCTTATTTATAATGTCGTATGCTTGTCTGATATATGTTTCTTTCTTTCCTTCTTAACGATTTTATTATTTACCAGTAAAATAATTCATAAGTCTTTTTCATCAATATTTTTTCAAATCGCTCTACCTAAATTGACTTTAAAAGTCCATATACAATTTAGTGCTAACGGCTTACGGTAAAGCAAAACATCGTGATGAAACCCACAACTTAGTTGACTCCAGACATTTAACGTCTTCTTTCCTCTGGACATGGTGGACTAAGCTGAGAGGGCGGTTTACGTTTTGGGCAAGTCTACTCCATCTGATATATGTCCCAGAAACAGCACTCTGAGTAGCATGGATTAAACTTACTGATGCTGTAAATCATCTAGATTAAAAAATATATATATTATCTGTTAGTCGTTACTGCAACAAAGAAACTAAGCTATAATTTCCTAATGACTATTCCTATCACTTTTCTAGAACTAATAACGCACTCCCTCGTTCTAAGATCTTTGCCCCGACTTTTTCATCCGACGACTCGTATAATTGCACTTTTTCCAACATAGAGAATGTATATTTATCTATGGTTTATAAATCCTAAAGGGGATACAGGCAGGACGGTGTCAGTTTTTACTACACTAAGACATTTAATTACAAGTATATATGAATTATTCAGTAGTTTGTAAGCGGAACGGTCACAGAAGAGCGCGACTAGCGGTCACGACGATTGTACAAGATTTCATATCAATATTCATTACGAAACAAAGTCCAACCGCTGCGTCTGTCTGTCTATCTAAACGCGATAATCTCAATAACTACTACTCAAATTTTCATACGTTTTTCACCAAAAGGCGGAATGATTCGAGAGGAAGACTAAGGCGTATAATTTATTAATTTTTTGTGTAAATTGGGTGAAATATCACAGAAAAAATCCAGGCTTTTAAGTTTGTGCGAAGCAAGGGCAAGTCACTAGTTGTATACTACTTTTATTACACGTTTGTGGTAACGTGAGATTCGTATAGAGATAAGAGGACGTCGTTGCTTGGCTTGGAAAATCACTGAATTGTTTAGGTGAAAGACATTTGAATTTTTGGAGGTTGAAAAATAACCGACAGTCATTAAAAATACAATTATCTGACATGCATTGAATAAGTACCTATATTTTGATTGTCGTTTTTGGTCATCTTTAATTATTCACAGTCAATTGTCTCTAATCTTTACTTAAATTATACCTAGTGTCAACTTTGGAATTAATAATTAAGTATTTTAATAAACTACTTAATCGTTCTTGTATTTTACCGCCAGATCGTACGATCTTAGGTTGCCAAGTGGTTTAGGTTATACGGCTTCATCAGTCTGTCCATGCGTCACCATGTACGTCGTGGTCTTCCTCTACATCTAAGTTTTACTAGGATATTTAGTGCCTTTACTTTGCATCAAACTGTCACTGCATTTTTTTTAAATAGTTTGAGCTATTTGCCAAATTATTTGCCAAATATTTGAATCTTGCCAAACAATTTAAGTTTTTACCGTTGATGTCCCAAAAAATTAAATGATGCTGACTCATATAGACTCTATAATCATGATGTCCTAAAGGTATCATTAGTTGAGCCAAATTTCGTATTTATTGATGTGAGACAGAGTCACATTTTTAAGGTAAAATTTTTGACATTCCGTCAACGCCCTTTACAGGGTTTTTGTTAAAGTTTTTAAGTTTGGATTATATGCGGCAAATAAAAAATAAATCGTCAATATTTTTTTTGTGTACATTAGTTGTGTATGATTATAGTTTGATTTTGTAAAACCTTAAGATAGTTAAAATTAAAAAATGGAGTTTTTTATACTTTAATTTGGGTCATCTGCCTATTGGAATGACTTAAAAGACACTTGAATGACATGAAAGCAAGGTGCCCAGATAGCCGAAGGAAAATTTAGATACATGAAAAAAAACATCTTGCTTAGGTACTTACTTAGGCAGCTTGAGCATTTTCCCATTGGAGATCCTAGACACGGACAGAGTCGGACAAGAGAGTGATCTTATAAGGGTTCCTTCTTTACCTTTTGTTACGGAACCCTTAAAATTGAAAGAAAACGACACAACAAAAATTGCTCTTCATAAATTACTAAAATTTATAAAAATAATTACAGAATAATAATTACAGAATAAATTACAGATAAATTCAGATGTTCGGCTTAAAGTCCGATTATAAAGCTACTGCTCTTTTAGTGTTAATGTTTTGGTTGGAACAAAAACATGACACGGTCGAAAAAAAAATATCTATTCTAATAAAAACAAGTATAGAAACCACATCTTATAAATTCATAAAAATATATTCTAAGTCCATCAAGCTAAGTCCCTCGGCTATGACGATACATTTGCATAATAACACCACACACACTTCAAACTGTCTTGCCTTGGGGTGAACACCACCAATTTCTGGACATTCTTTCCTTTGTCTCATTTATGGTTATTACTTTTTGAATTTCTATGCGGTAGCTGTATTTTTGGAAAATCATAACAAAAACATTTTTAAGGTAATAATAAAAAGTTTTTTATTAACAGTGACGTAATTACCATTAATTTAAATATTTAACATTTTACATTAAAAAAAATCAATCAATTCAATTTTTTTTTTAAAGCTAAATCAGTTCTGTTCCATCCAAAGGTTGCCTGGAAGAAATCGCTTTCAGCGATAAGGCCGTCCATTTGTGCAACTTGTTCTTTCTAGCTTTTACTTTACTCTGTGTTTATCGTGTTCTGTTTCTTTCTGTGTTGTACAAATAAAGTTATCTATCTATCTATCTACATTTTTACAACTAAATCGGTTATGAAAACGTCAATTTATTTCTATCTTCGAAGCTCATTATGAAATTAGAAAAAAATCTATGTTCTAATATCTAATTATCAAACAAGAACAAAAAATACATAATCGTAGCTGGATCTAAAAAAAATCTATGTTCTTAATTATCAAACGAGAACAAAAAATACATATTCGTAGCTGGATTTGGTTTTTAGGGACGTGAACGAAAGGGGTTTTCCTATCCAGTCTCTTTCAAAAACTTCACTTAGCGAATCATTATTTATTATTCTGTTATTTGTCACTATTCGCTCAAAAACAAGAAATATAATATTTATACTATCAATATATTTCAAACATACTAATATTATGACTTGCTTTCACCCGCAACCTCGTCCGCGTAGGGGTTGTTTTTCAAATTCCTTTCAACGTCATAATATGTGTACCAAATCTTAATCGAACCGTTCCTTGGCTTGAGCTGGGCGTTGTTATCAGTCAGTCCAGACTTTAAAATTAATATTTATTAATATACATACTAATATCATAAAAGGGAAAGATTTGATTGTTGGTTGTTTGTATTGAATAGACTCCGAAACTACTGAACCGATTTTGATGAAACTTGGTATGAGGATACATTGATTCATTGGAAATGTTATTTACATTTAGATTTGCTTAGTAACGGTAGTTACTACAAAAATCTAAGTACCTATTACTTCTCGAACAACTGTTACACAACCTGAAAAAGGAAGCACAACCAACCGCAACAGACAAACGCATTAATTTACGCACTCTAATAAATTGTCGGCGCGAGTACTGTGAAGTAACGTAGAAGAAAAAAACATTCAATACCGTCACGTAAAGAGACTCCGTTACACATATCAGTATAATCATCATACATCGCATTATCTACGACAGCTTTTGCAACTTGGACTGTACGTACAGTGAAGCAACAGCTGCCTACCGTGACGGCTGACACTCACCAAACAATTATAACCCTACCCCATTAAAACACAAAACTCTATTTTACCACAAAGAGAATAAAGCTCAATGTGAACGCATTGGTTTTGCGAGTAAATGCTACAGAGAACAGAATATAAAAAGACAATTTGCGGAATTAAATCGCTATCTTATGGTGATTGTTCACAGGTGGCAGCACAATTTCCTAACAAGTGTGGCGAAAAATGGAACTAATGTGCTGATATGCAAAAAGTACCTTTACTGTACTAGGAATAAGAATCAATGGTTTGTAATGACGACACTAGCGCCCTAAATCACGTTCATTAAATCTGTGTCGTACTAGGTATTATGATTTTTTTCTACCTATCAACGTTGACATGCTTTATGAATTGTCTCATCGTCTAATTGACAGCCGTCCAATGGGATTGCAGCAATTTCAGACAATACCTACACATCATATAGTAGGTACGTACATAACAATAGTCATATATAACTTGGTCCACAGTATGTAATTTTCCGGTAGGTGATTGCAACAATAGGCAACGGGCAAACAAAGACGATCTGAGCATTGTTTCCAATTTAAATAATAAAAGACAAAAGGATGATAGCTATCTGACGACGAAACCATTATTAAATTCGAGAAACCGAAATGTTTTTCCGAATTTTTTTTATACTAATGTGAGAGTTCCGCAGACAACAGACTTCAGATCAAACAAATGAAGCCTGTAAACAAATGATGACGATCCACGTGAACTTAGTCTGCGATAACCCTAACACAAAGTTAAAGGAAGGTACGTAAATAACATTTAGTTTAAACGATATGTCCTCTAAAAGTCGCCATAAAAATAGATTAAAAACAAACAAAGACTTTATATCTAAAAATCAAATAACATCGAAAATTAATTGAATGTCAAATAAAATGGTTAATCCCACAATCTTTATAGAAAAACATCGCATTCAATTATGTTTGATTGAACACAATTTTTTTAGGTAACTAAGAGATTAACTGGACAAATCGCAATTGACTCGTTCGCCAGGTTTTTTAAGACTTTCTAAATAAAATTGGCGTAAACTTCTTAATTGGTGAATCGCCTATGACATGTGTTAGATAACTGTATGATTTCCTCTAAAATTAAGTGTTGTATTTGCCGTTGCTAGCGGCGCCACTATCTTAAAATTGTAATATCTTATTTAGCAATCACTTTGACAGCATCTATGGTTCCATATTATTCCGCAGCATAGATAAATTTGTGTGGAATATGCTAGGTATACGCAATTTCTTCAAATCAAAGCGGCTTTTTGTCACAGTTGTCAATTTAAATTTTGAATTGACAAGTGTGCCTTCGTTAGTGGTGTAACTTTTGGTTTTAGATTAAGGCTATATTAGACTCACCTACGAGTTATATCATTAGTGCTTAAAGGCAATTGTTAGATCCTAAACTAACCTACACAAAAATTTGACTTTCAAATTGAGAATCACTACCTTTTTTGTAATCAGTTAATTTTTATTGTTTAATCTTTAAAGCGTATCTTAACTGGAAATTCTATAAATTGCACAGATTTTCAACATTTTTCGCTTTCTACTTTGAAGAACCGACTTAATCATTCAAAAATGTTTTTCAAGTAAAGCATTGGCACAAATTATAACGGTAGGTACCTACCTATAATAAAAATCTTTCGCTACGCACTATTAGATTGACTTCAAATCATCAAAGTCTAGAGTTATCTATTGCTACTTAATTGCGACCTCATCGTTTTTTATTTTTATTGGTTAGGTTAGTCAATGGTTTTTCTGGACATTCGTTTTCTAGGTTTTATTATTTTAACTTTGTGGAGTCAGAATTTACTTACAATAGAATTGATTTAAGAAAAAGTCTTATGACATCTGTCATTAGACAATTTTCTTTAACACCAATTAATTTCACGTGTAAAAAAGTACTCGTTCTGGACCAAGAACCTAGTGGATAAAACGTATGAAAATTTAAATTTAAAAGCAATGGATTTGGATCGGTCCATTCTGCGTAGAGATCTTCGGAACAATATGAGACCATGGCGGCTTCTATAGATCGAGAATGAACCATGCCATGGAGGCTCTCATTAGCGCCAAAAATGTCGATATTGGAGTCACAACGGTCGAGATAGGCAGGACACCTGGAGAGAATGAATTAAGGCCGGGCAATAAAGATCATCTTCAATTAGACCGCCTCAAAACGACCAAGGAGCAGACCAGAAAAGCGGTAGAAGAAAGCTCACATAACTGAAGAGAATAGTAAGTGATCAAATGAAATGGAAGAAGATTGTGATGAAGGCCAAGAACTGCAAATCGTTTGAACGACACTTAGACTGGAAGTATTAAGTAAATAAGATTTTGAAAGAAAAGTAGAGAAAATCCCTAAGCACTTAGGTATATTAAAATTTTAAGTTATTTAGGTACTTCTCTTTTATTTAAAATGTTGAAACATTTGTGACTTCTAAATCATTTTTAAAACATTAAAAGGCTTCATGCGCGTAATAAAAATTGTTATCTGATGACGGAATCGCCTGAGAGCAATTCAAATTAATGGATTTGTCATCGCAATTAATTTTATGGGAATTAATATGCGAGCGGCGAACGTAAGACGTTATTTTTCTTAAAAAATTGACATAAAATTGAGCCGGTGACTACGAATTGATTGACAAATTGCGTGACTAATTTGAAATAGGTGGATTGATTTTGAGTGCGTTTGTTGGGTGCTTGCTGTTGGGCCATAAAGTAGACTAATAAAATAAGCGGAGGGAGATTGTCTAAGGTCCAATACCAGAGATTCTGTGCTTGAAAGCTTTCAATTTATTTATTTATTTATTTTTAGTCTATTCCGTCCCACTGCAGGGCAAAGGTCTCCCTCCCCTCCTTCCACTGTTCCCTGTCTAGTGCCAGCTGGGTCCAGTTTCAACTTATTAAAACCAGATAAAACAGACGGTATTAGGTATTTAGTGTAAGCAAGCACCACCCCGCGGCAATATCCACTTAAGTCTCGTTTGCTTGAATATGAGGATAAAAAAATATCTTTCCAACTTTCATCAAAATCAGCTTAGTGGTTTCAGTTCAGAGCCTATTCGTTACAAACAAAAAATATATTTCCTCTTTAATTTTAGTGTAACAGAAGGACAATTTTTAATGTATAATTTTTTTTGATAACTAAAAACCACGACCTAAACATGCCAACTGTCAAAGAAGAGATCAAAAACTTAACGATATCTCATAAAATTAAGATCTACAGACAAAGAAGCTCGCATTCTCTCTGATGACTGTGGATCTGCATTTAGGAGACTCCTGTGGATTCTGCTTTTAGAAGCTCCGCAAGACCTATTGCCATGACCTGAAACATCGATACAACTGGGTGATTCAATGGTCTCACGCCATTCAGCTGCTTATCATCGTCACCACATCATTACCTCCTAGCATTTAGCTAGGTAAGTTTTTTGAAAAATTAAATAAATAAATCTTCATCCTGTTTCTTTTGTGTTACAATTTTACTCTCATCATTATTTCATAACGCGCTAGAAGTATAACTAAAAAAACGATTTAACCCGCTACCCGCTCATTTTATAAACACGCAAAGTTGTAAAAGTTAGACGTTCTCACGACAGATAGTTCCGATTATCGAATCGAGATTGTTCCCGATTATCGAATCATGTTCATTATTATTAGTCAATCGTTTTTATTGGTACCGCCTTTGATGTATCGTCGATGTCAATTTCTAACATCGATTAAACAGTAATCGAGTGAAATGTTCACTTGTTTCCTTGTGTTATTTCTTATAATTAATCTTTTAATGAAGGTGAACGGTAGCTTTGTGAAGTAAATATACAGGTTTATTAGTAATTATATAAGAAATCGGTTAAGAGATATTTCTGTGCACCTTAACAATCAACTTTTATTCTACGACTTTAGTGAACATGATTTTTTTTTCCGAAAATTTTGTTTTTTGAACTTTAATTTTTCAGATGCTTGCAAGGTTTCTCTCCATCTGACCATACCGAAACTAACAAGAGCTAGATGTACCTACTTCCAAAGCACAAGAAAAATAAACTGTTTCGAATAAATAATAACGTAGAAAGTGGTTTCATCTCTTACATAAATCCATTAAAAAATCAATGAAACGACACAATCAAACATTCAAATAAGCGACACGCTTTTAAATAAATAACTAAAATCATCATTCAGCAACAACAAAACACTTTTGACATGACATTGACATTCCGACATTACATCTAACGCTACCAAAAATCTTTTAATTTATTTAATTTGCTTCTATAATTACACACAATCAACTCTGGACGTGAGTTTTAAGACGCCTCTGGCTTACAAGGTAGCCTTTTATATTCGTCTTATTAAAGTATGTTTTAAAAGCACCCCATACGATCAAAATTCACTCAAGCGTCAAACTTTAATACTAATGCATTGATATTTGCACAGTTCTAGGCTGTTTAGATGCTTAATTTAACTGATTTGCTTGAAGAAGAAATAAAACAATGTATAGAAAAAATATTATTATTATTATACCTAAATAAATAGTGCATAGTGTGTTAAAAACCGCTGGGTTTAGTAACATGAAATATTCAAACAGGGGTTTCATAATTTAAAACGAAGTTAAGGTTTTGTGTAGATTTGACTATAAAATTTTCGTTTCAAGTGAACAGTTAGAAGGCTTGAAGCAGTGTCTTTAAACAGCTCTTCACGCGTGCTTACTGCTTGAACTTGATTCTCCGTTTGATCGTGTCCAGGCCATTTTAGTCGATAACCTTTCGATGCCGCGCAGTTTGAAGTACCTATACCTTGACTATTCTTTACCCCTCTCTTAACTACAAATGTATAGTCAGAGGGAGACGAAGTATACCTACAAAAAATTGACACAGACACTATTATCGAAGACTAATAATCAGTGTAATCACAGAACACCGAATGGTTTTTCGTCGTGACGCGTTTTTTTTGTCTATTCGTTTTTTTATGAATGGATTTCTGATTCAATGTCAGAGATCGTCGTACGTTCGATTGACATCAAATTATGTTTGATTATGTGTTGTATGGTGTAATAAATAATAGACGTAAGTAGACAAAAAGGTGCACGTAGCATCCTGGTCCAATAGTCCAAGATAATGTTTATTTCTTTACGGACCATTATTAACGAAATTCTATGCAATGAAATTGTAGATTATTGAGAAAATTTTGGTGTCATTACTTTTTATTACCTACCTACGTTACTTATATTATTTTGTCATAATTTATAATCATAGTGCTCAATAAAAACAACGCTATGTTTTTCAAAGGTAAATTGATTTCAATGATAGCCAAAAAAATCGGTTTCTTCAAATTGAATAAAAATAATTTTGGTTTTTATGATTTATGATTGGCTGAAAATTTTGGTACTTGGTATTATTGGTGATTTATTTCAGGTCAGGTCAGTAAACCCCTTCGATTGTCCTAACATACTGACTAATATGTTAACGCACAACTTGACATACAGATAGCGATTATAATAAACTAGTGACCCGCTCCGGCTTCGCACGGCTATAATATACATGTTTTATACATATAAACCTTCCCCTTGAATCACTCTATCTACTAAAAAAAACCGCATCAAAATCCGTTGCGTAGTTTTAAAGATTTAAGCAGTCAAAGGGAAATAGGGACAGAAAAGCGACTTTGTTTTACACTATGTAGTGATTTATCAGTAACAGGTTCAAAAATTTTACTGTACTGTGATACTTCGTCGTACTATTTTAATTATAAGAACCCATGGACGTGACTTAAATTGCTCCGTTTCAAATAATACCTTCAAATATTGATCACAAAAAAAACCCACGACGATGGGCCCGTTTCGAAAACACACATCCTAAGTGATTTCATACAAATTGTATGAATCCAAATGAATAAAGAATTTTGACTCAGAATTTATAACGTAGTTATCCGCTATGAAAGAATCCGCGTAAATATAGAGGAGGAAGAATTTAAAAACTATTTTTTCTCAAATACCTTGAGTATATCCTTTACCAAAATCGTGACAAAATATTATACAGTTACGAAACAACCCCTTATTGAAAAGCACAAACGCAAGCGCATCTAAATCAACATTATAAAGCATCAATAGGCAATTGTGCATAAATAACACAAGGTATATCTGTTAATCTCTGTACCTACGAACAATCGCCATTGTGGTCGACTGCCTCTGGCGTTACTGTCACTGTATAACTTATACTTAGATAGGGCAATACCAGGTTTGTGTCTTTCCGTTTTATTTACAGGGTATGGCTGAGGTTTATTGCAAAGGACTTATGTTTTTTGTGTTATATTTTGTATGACATGCTTTGCCTATTCTGGAGCATCGTCTGCCACGGTAGAATCGAACCACGTCCCCGCAGTCCCGACATCATGGCGAGTGAGGAACCGGTGAAGTTTTTAGTAGGTTAACCTCTAGTCGCCTTCCACCTATAGAACAGAGGAGCTCTCTCTGTTCTGTTCTGACCACATACCCTAGTCGCCCCGGGATCGGCAGGATGATGCATAAGGGTGTAGTTTACCCTCTATCTTAATAAAAAAAAACTGATAGCATCGTCTGCGGTTGGTACTGTTCTCATATATTGGTTTATTTGATGACCTCTGTGGCGCGTCGGGCGAACACCCGACTGCGACGCAGAAGGTTGCGGGTTCGATTCCCGCCGGGAACAAGTATTTATGCAGACCATAAATTCTTGTTTCTGGTTCTGGGTGTTTCCTATATGTATAATATGTATATATTTACAAAAAAAAAAAAAAGTATATAAGTAGTTTATCCGTTATCTGGCACCCATAACACAAGCATTAAGTTGCTTAGCTTGGGGCTGGATGGCGATGTGTAATATGTCCTGAAATATTTATTTATTTATTTTTATTTATTTTTTATATTGGTTTGTTGTGGATCTGTCCAGAAGATCAGCGCTGCAGTTAGGGATGCTTGACTGTGTCTCATTGCTAAGGTATGAGCCACATAGCATTTGGGACAGCACACGGCTGCTCTATCTTTTTTGTTATACATTTCAAATGGTTTCTTTTATGTCCTTGACAATTTTTGTGTCTTTTTCTTCTGTAACTATGTTTGTCGTGTATTTCGTCTCAAATATAAACTATTCTATTCTTGTCTATGATAAAACTAGTACACACACACATAGCTACATAGCTTCCGGCTAAATGAATATTCTTTGAAATCTTTTTTTTAATATGTCAGATGATAGGTCAGCGTTTGACCATTATCACACCTGTCTGATGGTAGGTGACGATTCGGCCTAAGATTTCACTCACTATTTCTTTGGCTATTTACGTCAGGAAAGACAGATGCAGGCAACTGATACCATTCCCTTGCGATACTAAGAAGGAATTACGATGCAAAATGCATAGTGCGGAAGTTATTGTTTGCTATTTCATACTACATAACTCCAACTCTTCGATTTATCCTGGTTTATTCTATCAGCAACAATAATCTCTGCTACTTACACTTTAGTGACAAGTTTATCTTTATGTTTTATTATAAAGGGGTGTGTAGAATAAATCTAGGGGTATTAGAGTCTCGGACGTATGGTGAAAGTTTAGTCGCGTATCGACGACTGGGCCTGGAGGCTACATCCTACGCGGGTGTTCATTCTGAAGAGACGATTTGAAAACGTTATTGAAACAATTCTTTAAATTTTCATGCCGTTTTTAAACATTTATCAGGTTTTTTTATTTTATTTTTTAGGATTAGAAGTGATGGACAACTAAAAATGAAAGGATGTGAACGCCACTTTGAAGGTTTCTATAATACTTTCATCCATCACTAAAGAAACAGAAAGAAAAAAGCGTTAATCAGACTAGCACGCGACATAGTATGAATTATGAAGTTGCCGACGCTGCTACGTAAAACATTTCGTTTAGATGTAGCTTTCTGTCAGCGTAAGGGTGCGTTCAGACGACACGCGTTGACCACGCGCCCACCATGCGCATCACACGCGTTGACCACGCGTTGAACACGCGTTGAAATTTGTTCTATACATAATTTGAGTCTTATGACACATCAATAGATCTTAAATTGCATTTCTGCAAGCAGGCGCGGGGCGGGCGCGGGTGGACTTGATAAATGCAATTTGAGACCTATTGATGTGTCATAAGACTATCGCGTGTGGTCAACGCGTGTCATCTGAACACGCCCTAAGGGTTGAATTTTCCAAAACCTTTTCTTAAAACGGATGCCTGGAGGAAAAGAAAAAGGCCGCCCATTTGTGCAACTATTACTTTCTAGCTATTACTTTACTTTGTGTATATTGTGTTCTATGTTCTTCTTGTGTTGTAATAAAAAATATCCTTCTAGCTAATCTGACCAAATTCGAGGTACGTATCGCTAGACCAACAAAAATGTAATAATGGCCAAAAGTAATACTAGAAAAAAAACTAATAGTTTTTTCTATTAAACGAAACTGTGACAAATGCTAACGTTACGTATCGTTGTAATATTATCGAGCGTCAGAATAGTCCCGCTGCACTGCATCACCCACAAGTGCGGTGGACAACCGACAGACCATTAACGATTTATTGCCAGTAGATTGCTATCATTACGCCTTCTCCGCAGGATTATGTTGTTTGAATACGATATTAGACGCTCACAACCTTAATAGACATTCGTATTTTATTTAAATTGTCTGCTTAAAAATAAATAATAAAATAAAAAGTTATACAAAAAAATATCTATCTTATTTTTCTTTTTTTAAACTAGCCTAGGTTGTCTCACTGCCGGGCAAACGCCTCATCTCTTTCCACCCGTTGCGGTCTTCTGCAGTTGGCTCAGCAGCCAAGGTTTATTTATAAACAACACTAGAGCCTAAACAGATGATTTGTATGAAATATTGTGGATACTTTGACTCCTGGAAATTCATATTAAAGACTTTATACGCTTAAACCTACGGAACGAATGTAAGTTTTTCTAACATAAACAATATATCCTTTTTATGACATTGAACATCAATTTAAAAACGCAATCACGGCTGACCTTTTAACCACATTATAACAAAAAACCAACATTGCTTATTACAGGCCAATAATAGCAAATAATGTGCTAAAATAAAACTAACATGTCACGTTCGGGCAAACAGCGGTTGCCTTTTGGCACTTTCCGTTGTCTTTCATTGATTGGAAGTAGGTATTTGGAACTTCGTGGATAAGGGGTCGGACATGAAGGCAGGAAAAATATAAACAGAATATCTTTTCCTTTCTTGTTCTTAGTTTATATAAATGACTTACCTTACCTTGTAAGGGACAACCATGGGATAGTGTTGTTTGCAGATGACACCTCCTTGGTGTTCAAGGTTAAAAGGCGTCAGTCCAACGTTGACGATGTGAACAATCCTCTCTCTAGAATAGTTGATTGGTTCAACTCCAATAATTTATTACTGAATGGATCCAAAACTAAATTAATTCGATTCACACTTCCAAATGTAAAACAAATAAAAACTGTTGTAAAGATTAATGATGAGGAAGTTGAATTAGTCAGTAAGGCTGTTTTTCTAGGTATAACTTTAGATGCTAAGCTTCAGTGGGGCCCGCATGTGGAAGCATTGTCCAATAGACTTAGTTCTGCCGCTTACGCCGTTAAGAAAATTCGCGATTACACGGACATTGAGACTGCTCGTCTAGTCTATTTCAGCTACTTCCACAGTGTCATGTCGTATGGCATCCTGCTGTGGGGGTGTGCTGCAGATATTGATGCTATTTTTATATTACAAAAAAAACCTGTCCGAGCTATCTATAAAATGGGCCCCAGGGAATCACTTAGAGAGAAATTTAAAGAGATAAATATATTAACTCTCTATTCACAATATATTTACGAAAACATGCTCTACGTTCACAAAAATCCTGATATTTTTCGCAAAAATAGCGATATTCATAATTTCAACTTAAGAAATAGGGATGAGCTGACCTTGCCCGGTAGTAGGCTCCGGAAAATAAGCAGGTCGTTTAATAGTACATGTGTGCTCTATTATAATAAATTACCTAAAGATGTATATGACATGTCCATTAACAAATTCAAAACTTTTATAAAGCATAAATTGTGCGGTAAGGCATACTATGATACCTCTTCGTACCTTAATGATAAGAATCCATGGATGTGACTTTAATTGCTCCATTTCAAATAATACCTTCAAATATTTGTAATATTGACCTTTGTGAGCGTGATCACATAAAAAAAAAACCTCATGAGTTTCTTGTGCCTTCTTCTCATTGGTGGGCGCGTTCCGAAGGCACACATCCTAACTTAGTTCTTTAAGACGATTTCAAGTGATCATTGTATTTTTAAACATAAGTATCGAAAGAAATAAAGAAATTTGACTTTGACTTTGTCTCTTTGTGAGAAGAATGAAATATTTTCTCGGAACTACTTGGATAAAAAAATTGGTTACCGACTAAATTTTTTATGCCACTGAGTACTTTGTAATTCAATATTTGTAATTTGCTACATATATGATTATTATTTATTTATTAGCCCCACCTGCAGGGCAATGGCATCCTTTATTCCATTCCCTTCTGGCTATTGCCAGAGTGGGCCAGTGGTTCTTGTATGAGTCTAATTCGCCTACCTACGTAATACTTAGTAATACTAAATCCAAAATATTTAGAACTTCCCAGTCCGACTTCTAGTATACCAAAAATGAAAAGAGAGTAAAGAGAGAAAGAGCTTCCTCATTATTATTAACTCTTAGCTTGTAATTTAATGAAAAAAAATTATACTATTCGGGATAGTTGCGTTTTTCCAAAGTTGCATTTTTCCGCGAAAAAAAAAACTAGTAGATTGGTTTCAAACTTAGTAATTTTAATGAAACTATTTGAACGTTTTATTTATCTTTTCATTGTGAGTTCAAGTAAAACCTTAGAAAATACTAAAGTAATATTAATTTAGTTTTTCATAGGTTTTTTATAGAAATTTATCCACCGTGTGTGTCCCCTTATCATCGTGGACGTTCCAAGCTAAGTATGTTATCTGAGGGACGAAAACTTCCGAAAGAGGGGAAAGTAGGAATTAGACTCGCTTCATCGGAACGCAATTAAAAGAGGGACTTACAGGAAGTGATATGGAGTCAGCAGTTTCGGGACTCACTTTTACTTAGTGTTTTAAGACAATTATGTTTGCTTTTCTATCGTATTATGCCAAAGATTGTGACGAAGTTGTTTGATAGCTAAACTAGGTTAGATTTTAAACTAGGTAGAGTCCCTAATTCATAAATGTAACATTAAATTGAAAACACCTTTAGATCATAAAATCCTAACACCATATCCCAACGATTAGAACCTTTATTAAGTTTTAAAATAAATAAATAAATATTACAGGACATTCCACACCTCACCATCTAGCCCCAAGCTAAGTAACTAGACTTATGTTATGGGTGCTTGACAACGAATATACTACTTATATATTTTTTCTTTTGTAAATAATATTTTCTTATCATGCATAGAAACAACAAACCAAACCAAAGATATCTAAGCATAAATACTTGTCTGAGGCGGGAATCGAACCCGCAACCCTGTGTTTGGCAGTCGGGCATTCTAAATTTGAATATTAGTGCCAAAAATCTGCTAGTATAATAAAAATAGCTATCGATTTGCCAAATTTTAGCCTGATCTATCCATTGCATTGGTTTCAGTTGTGCGTTGATATATTGGTCCGTCAGTAAAGACTTATAGTATTATTCAAATCAAAGTAAATGTTTGTTTGTTACAGAGAGTTCGGGCAACAGAATTCCAGTCGAAATACCTACACAGCTCAGTCGACATCTGTCAAAGATTTCGACCGAATTCCGGACAGATTCACCAAGTGTCTGGTATTCGGTGAATTCTTGGAATGCGTTCCGGACACGTCTACTTCATCTTGTGGGACAAACTGAACATTATGTATGGAATCATGAGAAACTTGAATTTTCTTCATTGATTAAATATTTCAGTGTTATAATTTTTAAATAATTAATATAAGAATTTAGCAATTTCTTTTACGGAAAATAGGTCATCCATTAGTTAAAAAGGTGTTCAAGACCATTAAAGCTGGAAGAAGGTTAGGAAGGTATTTAAATAGTAATGTAAAATTTTGTGGGCTTAGGAGTCTTTATGAAAGAAGAAAAAACTAAATGACATCTAAAAACATACAGTTAGTGATTGTAGGAAGGGTTGGAAATAAAAGCGAAGTTCTTAGAGTTCTAAGGTTGTTATAATTAGGATGTTTTGAGTTCAACTCAATCAGAACTTTAAATCTCTGCTTGAGTTAAATGACCTAAATCTTAAAAAATAATTGAAAAATAAAACCACTTAAAAACTCTATGTGAGCCTTCAGTTTTGTTGCCTGATTGTATAGGTAGAGGGTCCAAGGAATCATTGAATCCTTGTTTCACACGAAAATACAAAAACAAAGCAAAATAAAGAACAAATGAAGCCTGACACGAAAAGTGCAAGTTAATGCTATCGTGCCAAAGTATATATGTTTGTATAACAGAAAGGGTCGATCTGTCTATCACAAGCGACTTGTAATTACCTTTCTCGAGAACAGCCGGCGAATTCTCTATGTCACGCCATATGTCCCTGAAGTCGGGCTGGACTAAGGGGACGGTCAAAGGGTAATTTGAAAAAAAATCTTCTAAGACTATAGAAGTACACCACCAATAGTGGCCAAGCCAAGCGGCTTGGCCACTATTGGTGGTGTACTGGTGGTTGCATTTTAAACCATTGTAGTAATGCCAAATGGCATATGAAATACACAAATTGGAACTGTTAAATGGACAAATTAGGAACCCGTAACACGGAGGAGAATAATAGTCAAAAATAAATATTTTTATTCATGATATCAAAAATCAAAATTCCTTATTTATTCGGAATCATACTATTGCATGGGGTTGACCCTCCTCAGCAAACTTTTGCAATATCTAAATGAAAACAACTATGTATAATAAAAATTCTACGTAAAAAAACTTCATATTTAATATATTATGTACC
Source organism: Idaea aversata (assembly GCA_907269075.1). Taxonomy (NCBI): domain Eukaryota; kingdom Metazoa; phylum Arthropoda; class Insecta; order Lepidoptera; family Geometridae; genus Idaea; species Idaea aversata. The sequence continues at coordinate 11,443,531 of OU026097.1, read as the reverse complement.
TACTATCAAAAATCTCGTATTGAAACGGTCTGTACAACTTGTCTATTTCCCTCCCAAAATACACAAACCAAAACCAACAAATGAGTCCATAAAGCACCTGAGGCGGAAAACAGGAAGATTTGGGCAGTTTGTCATGACAAGGCACGTCCGCGAATCGCCCGCTCATCTGTCATCCTTAATACGGCTCTGGCCTGTCCTTAGACCGGGTGAAGGACATGCGTCTTGGGTTTCTTTGTTGTTTGGGCGAAGTTGGAGCGTTTTCTAGGAAAATTGATACGAATAAGTTCATATGATGATGACTTCATAGATTATGTAACTTTACATTTTCTTTGAACATAACGTGAATGATGACCACTTGCAACTCAGAAGGTTGTGGGTTCAATTTCTACCTCAAACAAATATTTTGTGTACAGATATATTATGACGAAGTTTTCCTTCTTGTTCTTCTCGGCAGATTTCTGGCCCGCCGGCATTGTATACCGACGCTATAGGGAGGCGAGACCGAAAATAGAAAACCCTAAAACCTAACTTAAAATTATAATATTATCTATATGTATGTTAGTCTGTAAGGTATATATTTTATATGGGTCTGTACTTATTTATAAGGCTGTTACCTGAAATAAATTATTTATTTATTTATTTTATTTATTTATAAGAGCAAAGTAGTTAGCTCCAGACGTACCTATTTTTTTTTTTCATTCAGTAATGGCTTCGCACGGTTTGTGCATATAGCCAGTATCAAGTAATATTTTGCATCAAGTTATGGCCCGATTTACAGAAATCGGGCTCAAAGTGTTTCAAGATGGTCAAGTCGTCAAGTCACAGTTTGTCAAGTCAGGGGTCATAGTAAAGCGGTGGCTACTTTACTATAACCTTGTAGGAGATTTTGGAGGCAACGAGAAAAGTCCATGTTTGACACTGATTTTTACTTTCACTACACTTGTGCACTTTCACAGAACTAAATTAGATAACTTTCCACCGGAATTATACAATTTAACTCGGTTTACAACTAAGTTTCGTGTAAGCTCGTTCCCGCCAAAACCCCCAAGCCTATTCTATACATATCCGGCCACATTGGCAACTGACATTCACAACTAGTTGTCATCTAGATTCAATAATAATAATAATCGTTTATTTCAGGTAACAGCCTTAAAAATAAGTACAGACCCATATAAAATAGATACTTTACAGACTATCTTAACGATATTACTATTATAATTCTACTAGCGACCCGCCCCGGCTTCACACGGCTATATTATGCATGTATTATACATATAAACCTTCCTCTTGAATCACTCTATCTATTAACCGCAGCAAAATCCGTTGCGTAGTTTAAAAGATCTAACCATACAAAGGGACATAGGAACGGCGAAAAGTGACTTTATTTTATACTATGTAGTTATAAAGGTAAATTAATTAAAGGTCAATTTTGTATATACTTCTCCATAATTAATGCTGAAAAGAACTTAACAAGTGAAGTTTTTCGAGAAAGGCTTTGAGTGCAGAAAGTGTTACTACATAATGTAAACAAGTAAATCGCTGAGAAGAAAACAATGAAACATATCTATAAAAAAAATATGACTTAAAATAATCATCCCGCTGCATCTTACATCTTAGTCCTCTGGGAACCTTCCATCCCCGTTGACAGCAAACGGACCGATTTCTTGAAGTACCACGACCGACGGCCGAGCGACGACGGTGTGTTGTGGAAAATTGTGTGGAAGTAATAAGAGTACGAGCTCCATTAAGTACCTAGACTTATCCTTGATGATTTACCCAGTTTTGTAATGAATTAAGATATATTTTTTAACGTTAAGTATGTTTATGGAGTTGTTTTTACAGATTCAACCCAATCTTATTCCAAAACGAGGTTTATGGATGGTCCGAGATGTGGATTTAAACCTTAGATTTAGATACAGATTTACTCGTGCACTATAATCTTTATGGATAGTGTTTAGACTATTATAGTTCCCTATCACTATCACTACATCACTACATAGTATAAAAAAAGTCACTTTTCGCCGTCCCTATGTCCCTTTGTATGCTTAGATCTTTAAAACAACGCAACGGATTTTGATGTGGTTTTTTTTAATAGATAGAGTGATTCAAGAGGAAGGTTTATATGTATAATACATAGGTACAACACATGCGACCGACCGTTCCCGCGACCTTAATTAAGTGGAGACCTTCCCATAATTACAACCAATAATTCATTACTATTATCACTATTTGGTAAATCACATCTAATGCACTGAAATGTGATGTTAATTGCAGCAATGGTATCAAACAAATACCTATTACATACTTGAAAATGGAGAGTACCTAAGTAGGTACTAAGAGCCATCGTGAGACACGCCATTCCTACAAGAAGCAGAGGAGTGTCAATTATACCAGTTTTTAAAAGTTCTTCAAATAATACTGATAAGTCACGGATTGCAAGTCAATCGTGTTATTGTGCCTACTTGTATTACATATTGCATATCTTACGCAAGCGCTACTAAAGCATCTAAAACAGCCATTAGTAAGACAATTCGCTTCACCACTACGCAATCTGGTATCCTAAAAGCCACTTCATGAAGTAACAGAACAATAGGCAAATGCTGGCAACATTTACTGCTCGTGACGATTCAACTCTGATACGCAGGGCGCACAATGACTTTGTTAGTTGGCGACATTATCAGCGACAAACCATTTACGTCTCGAACAAAAAAGACCTTAATAAGAGATCATACTAATAGCTGAAACTTCTACAATCTTTTTCATTTCGTCTAAGAGTTCGGTCTTTAAATTGTATCTGACTAATATTGCGCCACAGCTACGGAAGCATCATGGGACTGATTTAGGTCATCCAACTTGCAGGTGTTAGGACACAGTGGACCTACAACAAATACGGTATCTCTGACTTCTATGCAACGATCCAGACGCCGTAGATACGAATCCCGAATATTTCTTAATCTATTTCAGGCATATGCCCAGCAGTTACGTAAACCCTGTAAATCCAGCCGAAATTTAAGAAAGTGGTACTCATAGTTTTTGAGGCACGTCAAGTTAATACTGTGAATGAATTTCAGACTATGTGCGATTCCAGACTTTTTGCTACTTGCTCATTTTGCTTAAAGTCGTCCACCTAAGTTGACTCTCTACTGATTAGATATTTTGTGGTGGATAGTCCATTTGTCGAGGAAGGCTATAGGCTATTGTATATTTCGATATTCCCACGGGATCGAGATTTACACGGGTGAAACCGCGAAGCGCAGCAGTATTAAGTATATATTTGGTCGCAAAAACGATTGTGCGCTGTCGGCCAGTTCTATAATAGTATTCCGTAAAACCCGTTAATAGCTTAACAGCTTTTAAATAACAATATGGATACGCCTACCTCTATTAATGTATTTGTAATCAGGTTGATCTTTCTCAGGAACGGAGTAACCAAGCTTTCAAGGCCCTTGATGAGCGAGATGTTATCGGTTTTTTAGTTTGCGAAGGACTATTTATGTAAACCTTCAGTGTAGCAGTAGATAAGTTTAATGGATAGCTTCATTTGTAACCTGCGCTCCGCGGTTTCACCCGGGTAAGTCCCGATCCCGTGGAAATATCAAAATGAAAAGTAGCCTATAGCCTTCCCCGATAAATGGATTATCCAACACAAAAATATTTTTACAATTCGAACCAGCAAGTAGTTCCTGAGATTAGCGCGTTCAAACAAACAAACAAGCTCTTCAGCTTTATAATATTTCCTTTTTTCTGGGCGCTGTTCTACTTTTTTTTCTTGTGCTTTTCTAAGTGTCTATTTTTTTGTGTTCAGAAAATGAAATTCTATTTCTTTTTTTCTTTCTAGTATAGATGAATTAATTACAAGGTAAGTTTTATTGTGTTTTTGTACCAAGGTATACGGTTTGTACGAAATGACACAAAGTGTCAATAACTGAAGAAAATCTACTATATATTTACGAATATATGGTTAAAGATATTTTATTTCTCTAATAATAATTACATAAATTAATTTGAAAGATAAATACAGACTTATTAAATATAAATAAGAAGAAGTAACTGGCATACCTACTTAAGTTAGGTAGGTAAATAATAACTAACAATATGCCTGCACTGGGCTATCTGAAAACAATGCGCGAAGATGCGCCTTCAAAAATTGCAACTGAGACGAGACTCAATCCCCTGATTACCGTTCGGATGCGCCTATATAGATCTTTTCTATTAAAATATTTTACAACATTGAGTAATATTAAGCAATTTGTTTTAAAAGCTATCAGTCAGGATACTATCCTAGTATAATACTACGCAATGGACCTTTATCCTTTCCTTAAATGATTGAGACAATGGGTTATTTTCGTTAGAAAATTGTGACTTAAAAGACGACTCTCTAATGACTTCTGAGCAAGTTAAAGCGACCCAGTTATGACTTCAGGCACAATCTCGGCATCTCGTTTTGTATATTGTAATGCAAAACAATAATTCCCTTCAAAGCGCATGACATTAAGAAATTATTAGGTTGGGCCGCATCCGCGTAAGTCTGCTTGCGGCTTTTAGGCTTTCTTCAGATAGTCAGCGATGAATCTTTCGAATTGTTCAAACTTTTGTTTTTGTTGGATAAGGTAATTAATCCCCATCCCCCTTTTTTTCTCAATAACTAAAAATAAAAAATTTAAAAAATATTTTGTAAGTAATATAACTTCATTAAATGAAGACAGTTTTGTTATGTCTGTCTATACTTACCTACCAAAAATTTAGTTCGGAAATTGACTGTAAAGCTTTGTCAAAATTTAGAATTATTTCATAAGCTTTATACTACTTTCTTTGTAAAATGTATAACATGTGAAGCAAGACTTACCTAGTATAATTAGGTACTACTAACCCTACGTTAAGTTTTTTTTTCTAGTATCAAGATTTATTGAATTACCGAGGCTCCCGTCCCTGAGACTCCCAATTTTAATAAATTTAATCACATTTTTGTTTACCTAATTTTCAACTTGTATCGTTAACATGATAAAAAAACTTCGAGGTTTGATGATATTTGTTTGGTTACAAATGACTCACCCACTCATTCACACTATGTCTGAAATTAATTAGGTAATTTTATTTAATAATTTAACTAAAATATCGCATCAAAATCGCACAACACAATCCAGCCTAACCAATCCCATTCACAGCAAGACAGGAGACGTATATGCCTATCCGAATGTGGGCGCGATGGCCCCAGGGTCGCTATTCTCTAACATTTCACTTGGTAAGCATTTAGTGTTACTGGATAGCCGAAAGGTGATTCAAATGAATAGTGCTTTGAAGTCTCTACGTTCTGTGATGATGTGTGATGTAAATTAGATTAGGGATAGTCAAAATATTCTCTGGATTTAGCTAGTAATATTTCTCTTGAATAGGTTGTAAGAACACAGAAAAAAAGGTTCTCTCCCTATAGTCTCCAGAGAATCTCATAATTTAAAAGCAATATTCTTAAACTAAGAATACTGCTTTTTATTTCAAGAACATTAACTTAAAATAACAAATTATTCTCAGGCATCTATTGGAGAGAATTTTTATACGCACATTACTATTTCTGCTGCGATTTAAAAGTGCAGAACCGCAGTCAAGCATGCTTAAAGCAAGCTGAGGTCAAGCCTTATCTTAGAACTATCCTATGTTAGGTCGGACCCTTAAACTAAATAAGAGGAAATGCAGACGCTGTAGCTGAAAACTGCTGTAAAGAGATATAGAGCCAAGAGGTACTTGGTGGTATGTACAATCGACGCTTAAAAGTTCACTAGTAGCGTAACGCTTACAATCCTGTACAGCACTATCTTAAACACTCCATGCAATTTAACTACGTAACTTGTGGATCGGACACATGTTGGTTGGTGTAGCTGGTGGCGGCATATACCACTCGGCCAACTAAAGACATAGCTAACATGTTGAAAAAAATGATCACACTGAGCACTTTTAATTCAAGTATTTAGGTATGTATTTACGTCTATTAGAAGAAGGTCGTAGGTTCAATCTGGTTCATAATAATCATTGTAGCGCACTGATAGTGCACTTATGACGCATACTATACCTCCAAAAGGGAGATCTTCCACCGGGCCACTGTTATACGCAGTAGGTCGCGTCCCGATGATGTTTCGTTGGAACTTGTGTATGATTACAAGTAATAGCTTAACCTCAAAAAAACTCAGTTTTATGGCGAAGCGAAGCGTCATCACAAGCTACCCAAAACATTTCCTCATGATGGTAGTCCATAGTCATCAAAAATGTCACGAGTTATCCTCGTTTATCGGACCCGAGAAATCACGAGTCTAATTATTTAACTAAAGAACAGTTCTGGTAGCAAATCGTTCCTATTATTATTATGAAGGGCACATTATTTTTGAAGACGTGATAGTGCAAGATGTTTCTTATGTCACGTAGTTGGGTCAGGAAACTTGTGATTTGGTATTGTGAGAGCTTGTTGCCCTGATTTTGAAGTCTTTTTATGGATCATTCCCCTCCGGAGGCTATTAGTCCAAAGGTCAAAATGTTCAAAATAGAATATTTGTCAAAATTTCCAGTTATCAAAACATTTATCGTACTGGATCCTGCCATTTGTAAAAATGACTCAGTTAGAAATCGACAATGTAACATTGTACCTATAATAGTCAAAGATCCCATTAAAGACGACCTTCATCGAGCTGTTTAAAGGATGAAAAGTATTTTAAATCAAATTAAATAGGTCAATAAATATATTGCAAATGGGTTGCTTAAACAATTTTAGTCCAGAATTTGATTAAATTAAATTTTTTGTTTTGTTTTTTAAACCTTTCACTGGCTTGTTTAAGAGACAAATTACATACCAATAGAAAGTATGAAGCTTATACAATATGCAAACTTTAGATTGACAGGCAGGTAAATCGATACTAGTCATTTGCACTGGTCTGGTTAATGAATAAGAGTTAAATTAAAATAAAGATTATGTATTTCATTGGTGCGGAATTAGTCTATTGACCAAACCAGTGAAAAGTCTAAAAACAAAAAAAAAAACATCATTCTGGACTGAATTTTAAGGCAACTCATTTGCAATATATTTATTGACCTATTTAATTTAATATAAAATACTTTTCATCCATTAAACAGTTCGATGAAGGTCGGCCTTAAAGGGATCCCGTACTATAAAAAACATTAAAAAAAGAAATTAAAGGCCTAGTTTATAACGATTAATTTACACAAACAATTAACATTGCTCTTACGGTGAAGAAAAACATCGTGATGAAACCCGTGGCTTATTTGGCTCCAGACCTATTGACTACTCCAAGTGTCCAAAATTGCCTATGGTCCTAAATTAAAAATTAAAAAAAAAGAAACATTGAAATCATATTTTACCCCTTTTACGTCCGCGTAGTTTGATAATTACATTTTTTTAGTTAACTTCTTTTAGCGCGGTTCGTATATTTTTAGATGAGATAAAATCTCTGAACTCGTTATGAGACGCAATGTGACAGATACGTCATTATCGGCTTAAAACAGTACTATATTATATAGAAGTTACTAACTTTATACATAGAGACAGACAAAAATTATTTCTGTAAAGGCAATCCTGGTGCCCACGATACAGGCTTAATGCTTAGTGTGGTCACCAACAGTAATGTATCTTTCTTGATAAATGCTCTCAGCGCTAACACGTCCTTTATACACTAAGATATACTTTGTTTGTAGAATATACTTACTTATATGTAACTGTGTTTGTGCTGTAAAAAAAATATTTTTCATTTTTTTCATTTTTTTTTTCATATTTTCGTCGCTCGGAAATAAGACTTTGTGGCTTGGTGGTTTTGAGCGCTACTTAACACTTGTATGAATGTTTAGCCCCTGGTTCGAATCTCACCTAACACTTCAGTTATTGCTTAAATATTTGTTTTTGTTTTTATTTTTTTATTTTTCTCCCATCGGATGTCCCTTCAAGTTTCAGATCTACTACGATCAGCGGTTTAGGCTGTGCGTTGATCAGTCAGTCATTTTATATAAAGTCTTTTATATGTATAGATGAAAAGAGCTATTTCTTTTAGTTGCTAGTTTTAATGTTACAAGAAAATCACGTAGAGAAATTCCCGTGAAACATTATTCATTTAAAGCACCTTATATTATTGTATTTATCAATATCTAAATGCTGGCATTGTCTTTAACATTAGACACGGGTGAAGATCGACTCTTCAATAAGCGTAGGAGTTCATAGAGTATTTATGTACTTTGGAAAAACATTACTTTACCACTAAAATGATTCAAAAACCTTCCATTACGACCATTGCAGTCCGGCATGGTGACGATGGTCACTATGCCGGGCTGCAAACACAGGGTTGCAGGTTCGATTCCCGCCACTGACAAGTATTTATGTTGATGTATTTGTCTGTAGTCTGGTTGTTTCTACGTATTATAAGTATATATTAACAAAAGAAAAGTATATAAGTGATATATCCGTTGTCTAGCACCCAAAACACAAGTCTAGTTAGGTTCTTAGCTTGGGGCTAGATGGCGATGTGTCTAATGTAAAAAAAATCAAATGATCAAAATCGTAGTTTATTGACGTCTATTCGTAGGTCACCGGATTAAATGAATTCGTCGCAAGTCGTCCCATTCGCAACTCGTCCTACGTTCGCAACTTGTCCCATTCGCCGCTTGTCTCATTCGCATCTCGTCCAATCGCAATTCGTCCCATTCGCACCTCGTCCCATTTACAACAATAATTGGATATCCCAATAAGTCACTTGACTGATATTACAAATGTAGGTAATAGTTTAAAAAAGTTTTTTTTTTACAACTAGTAAAATTAAAATTCAGTGGGATTATCTGCGAATTTGACTAGTTGCGAATGGGACGATTTGCGATGAATGCGATTGAATGAATTAGGAAAAGGATGAAACGGACTTTGGATGTAACAAAACATATATGTAGTGAAAATTTCAGTGTATTGGGAACAACTATTAAACGCTCTGTGTATGTAACAGAAAAATCTATTTCTTCGTCACTTTTCGTCATCTTCTTCCTGTTCATGTGTTCTTTCTTCTTCGTCTTCTCTTAGGGGCTGTCTAAGAGGGGAAGGGTCCATAAAAATCACGAAATATCACAAGGGGGGTTGTATTTTTTTTCGGCAAACGCGCGATACTTAACTGAAAAGCGGCGAAACATTTTCTATAATAAAAAAATTAGACGATGCTTATACCGGTATTTTAAAAATATTAAAAATAAAATTAAGATTCATTGTAAGTAAGTACTAAAAATACACGTGATATAGGGAGGAGAAGGGGGTAGTCTTAAACCTTACCATGTATCACCAAGGGGGAGGGGGGGATTAAAATATTCCAAAAAAGCATCACGTGATAAATGGACGGCCCCTTACCGCCAATAAACTGTAGGTTTTTTTATTGGAGCAGTCATTTTGTTGACTGGTTTTAAAAGGAGGTCAATTTGCGGTGTCCAATCTGTTTTCTGCTATAATCTTTGACAGTTCTAGTCTTAGGATGAAGGAAATAGTGCCTCGGGCGTTTCGAAATGGTCTCCAAGAACGATCAAGATAACAATATGAGATTAATTTGTAAGTACCTATATTCATAGGATGGACTTGTATACTACATACCCATATGTTTTATACCTATTTAATTTAGGGTTTATTTATTTATATATAATTATAAACTTTATTTTCGAAATATAATTAAAATTCATTTTATTTGTCACAAGAAAACAATCGATGACCTCACTGGTAAATGTATACTTATAATACATAGAAACAATCAGACCACAAACAAATATCTAGGCATAAATACCAGTCTGAGGCGGGAATCGACACCGCAGCCCCGTGTTTGGCGGTCCGGCATGGTGACCATTGTGCCATCTGAGTCGTCGATATAGGAACTTCAGAAACCTAACTTCCTTGCAAAAAATAACTTATTGTCTGAAGTTTTCCCATGCTTTAGAACACTGCAGCGGGTCTGCACAATTGTTACTTCACTATCACTACATAGTATAAAACAAAGTCGCTTTTTCTGTCCCTATATCCCTATGTATGCTTAAATCTTTAAAACTACGCAACGGATTTTGATGCGGTTTTTTTAATAGATAGAGTGATTCAAGAGGAAAGTTTATATGTATAATACATGCATAATATAGCCGTGCGAAGCCGGGGCGGGTCACTAGTAACTATATAAAACAAAACTACCACGCGTACGAAGTCGCAGACAACAGATAGTAAGTTATAAAATAATAAGCCTGTAAAAAAATATCAGCCTGTAAAAAAATATCATCCTGTGTTTATCTATAAGCGTTTAAAACTAACTACGCAACGGATTTTGATGCGGTTTTTGTAATAGATAGAGTGATTCAAGAGGAAGGTTTATATGTATAATACATGCATAATTTAGCCGTGCGAAGCCGGAGCGGGTCGCTAGTTACCAATAAGTTGCGAAACCAAAAATAACTTATTAACAATACAACAATAACCCATAACACAATTTATCACCCAAACAATCGACAACCCTTAACCCTTTGATATACGATAAATAAATAAAATGATAATAAAATTACGGTTCACGTACGACAACTAATAAAATAAATAAAAGAACGGTCAGTGAAGGGCGTTCGAGGGTCGTTTTCGTATTCTTCTCACTCACCCTTAGCTCGGTCCTTTGGCCTTCACAAAGGGAAAATGGCAAACACTTGAGGGTAAGGCGAATTGAGAGAGAATTGAGTCGCGGAATAAAAGTAAAGAGTGTGTGCCATTTTTGTTTGGGTATATTTAGAGAGATGATATTATGGATATAATTGTCGAAGATATTTCAAAAAAGGTACTTAATAGATATCAGGCTTAATAATTTCACTAAGCTATGCAACAATAAATGCGTAACTCATATACCTACAATTTGAGAGATGAGTTACAAATGTCAGGTATATTGCGTTCCTGCCGGAAGACCAGCGACTGTGTCAGCAAAATGTTGGTGCAGCTATCATTGCTGAGGCAGGACCTTTTTGGAGGCACATGGCTCCTTAGATCTTATTTATTTTTTCATTTCTTTTGTATTCTCTTATTATTACCTATTTATTTATTCGTTTTTATTTTATGTTAGTGCTTTTATGTTTGTTACTACTTTTCTGATTGTCTTGTGTGTTTCCTTTCATTTTTTTTTAAATAAGTAATTCCTACTCAGCTGCATCCATCACAGGAGCGAAGAGGAGAGGAGCGGAGCAGTTTCCACCAAGAGCATTGCATAAAAACTCCGCACGCGGAGTTTTTGAAAGGGCTTTATTATAATTGGTGGAAACGCCGCACCGCTCCGCTATTTCGCTCCGCTTCTGTGAACAGGCAGCCTTGAGGAGATTATCTTCTCACTATAATTCCTGAATCAAGTGGACAATACCATCGGACCGCAGGTGTAGGTTCAACTCGACAAAACTTTTCAAATATTTGCTTTGGTGGCTTTCCGTATAGATTTACCCCAAAACGCGAACTAACGTTAAACCTACGGATAAAGTATGCTTTGACAATGGGAAAAACAACGTTAAAACATCTTTTGTTGAAATATTTGGAAGGGTCTTTTGTTTTGAGGGTTGAATTCTGTTCGTTTTAACTTTTTGCCGGATGAAAGGTTAAATAATTTGTCTTTGCTCATTAATTATTTATAACTAGCTGCGCCCTTTGTTCTGATCCCGTAGGATGTAATTCCACTTTAAAATGTAACCGAAATAAATTAACGCTGCGTTTATTTAGAGTTTTTTTAGTCACGAGCGACTAGGTATCTTATATGGGCTTATCCTTAGGGCTTAAACTACTAAATAAAAAATAGTTAGTTAAGTATGAAGATATAGATTGGTTAGCATCGTCACTTACTATCGTGTGAGATAGAGGTCTAATAATGACTTTTTTTACTATAAAAATATAAATAAATAAATATTGCAGGACATTTAACACATCGCCATCTAGCCCCAATAAATAAATATTTTTAATTTTTCTTTAAGAGGGAAATCGTAACCATATGCAATGCATAACTTGTCCATTTACAATCAAAATCTATAAAGTTCCTTGCTTGCTCTATAGTCATTCTATATGAAAGATGCGGTCCGAATTGAAGGAACAGCGCCTAGCGATCAAATCTCAAGGTCCGAAATCGTGAGCGTACATAAAATGCTTACGGTGTTAATGCGACCGACAGCTACAAGTAAAGATACGTTATTGATTTTGCGCTATAGCCAGTGTAAAGTAATATTTTCTTTGTAATATCTGTGGTAATATTTGCATCAGTTTTATACAGAGTTAATAGATAGGAACTTTACGTTAACAATAATTATACCCTTTTAAAATAAATAATAATGCACGCTATAAAAAGTTTTTTAATGTTCAAATTGCAAACAATTTAACAATTATTTTACTCTATAGTAATATTTCTGTAAAAATCATGATTTGCCTGACCTCTGTCCCTACTTCCTAGTCAATTTTATAAAACTATTCGATACCATTAAATAAAATCGATTTCCTAGTACGCCGGCGCGGCGCGGTGCGCAGGCGCAAGTAAAGTCGCAAATTGTACAAAAACTTGAACAATTAGCAATGAGATAAAGCACTTGTCGTAATAACCGTGGGAGACCACTTTTTGCATAATAGCACAAGTTGAAAGCTTATAGCGATATTTTTATTTTTTGTGGTTTAAGGTTTAACATTCTCAACATCGCACAAATAAAATAAAAAAATAAATATTGCAGGACATTCCACACATCACCATCTAGCCCCAAGCTAAGTAACTAGACTTGTGTTATGGGTGCTAGACAACAGATACATAACACTTAAAAAATACTTTTGTAAAAAAATACTTTTCTCTTATAATACATAGAAACAACCAGACCACATACAAATATCTAAGTTGAAATTTATACTGAATACTAAGTATAAATTTCAATGGTCCCTACTAGGTGTATGAAAGAAGTGTCACAAAACATGTTGGTCATATTTCGATTTTCGAGAAAGTTTGTAAGTACCTACAATAGAGTTGTGACACTTTACTTTAGTAAAAAATATGTAAAGTTAAGGTGAGTACCTAAAGGCACTCAATTAGTCAATAAGTTAACTCAAAACTTATTTTTTCTCACTTATTAATCTGCGGTTCAAAAATATTATTGAGATTGTTCATAAACGCCACCTCTTACACCTTGCACCGAACGATTGCATCAAACAATCTATAATAACAGGCAGTAAACACCAAATAGTCAACGCGTTCGACGCGTTCGTGTCAAATTTGACTATATTAATGTTACCAATCAACGTATAGAGGTCACTATTGGATTTCTCACGGGTTGCATTACGAATTTGTCACAAACACACAAATTGCGGGTCTTTTTGGACTCGAGACACGGTATGGGTTTACGATTGGTGAATGGCGTAGGGATGGCAACTGAATAACGTTGATGTAATTTTTATCGATATCGAAATGTCGACATCGCTGTCTAACACCACCATCACTATCACTATCACTATCATCACTACATAGTATAAAATAAAGTCACTTTCCGCCGTCCCTATGTCCCTATATCCCTTTGTATGCTTGAATCTTTAAAACTACGCAACGGATTTTGATGCGGTTTTTTTAATAGATAGAGTGATTCAAGAGGAAGGTTTATATGTATAATACATGCATAATATAGCCGTGCGAAGCCGGGGCGGGTCGCTAGTATATTATAAAGCCGAAGAGTTTATTTGTTTGAACGCGCTAATCTCAGGAACTATTGGTTCGAATTGAAAAAAAACTGGTTGCCTGTAAAGTCGGTATACGGGCGAAAGTTTTACGTGACAACAACTGTGCTCGAGTGGAAGGGACGCGTGCCTTTCACTTTTTATGTCTGTCTCTCTCGCTCTTAGGCGGGCTAACCATGCCCGCGTGCCTCTCACTCGCTCTCATTGTGAGCGCATAACGTCAGCGGAGCGTAACGCAGTTTCTTGAAGTGTCACCCGGCAAACCAATTTATAAAACGTTGTCACGTCAAAATATTTTTGTTTTGTATAGTCCATTTATCGAGGAAGGCTTTTTAAATTTTAATATTCTCACGGGATCGGACTTACGCGGGTGACACCGCGGGGCGCAGCTTGTTTTTTATAACTATCATCACCTCGCGGTTTCACCCGCGTAAGTCCCGATCCTCTAAATATCGGGATAAAAATAACCTATGATACTCGCAATAAACCAATGTATTTTCATACCAAGTTTCATCAAGATCGGTTTAGTAGTCAAATAATGCACAGTGTGTGCATTACCTTAGAATTTTGGTAATTATTTTTTACTTATACTAGCGACCCGCTCCGGCTTCGCACGGCTATATTATGCATGTGTTATTATACATATAAACCTTCCTCTTGAATCACTCTATTATAAAAACCGCATCAAAATCTGTTGCGTAGTTTTAAAGATCTAAACATACAAAGGGATATAGGGACATAGGGACGGCCAAAAGTGACTTTATTTTATACTATGTAGTGATGATTATAAAGCTGAAGAGTTTGTTTGTTTGATTGTTTGTTTGTTTTAACAAGCTAATCTCAGGAACTACTGGTTCAAATAAAAAAAAACAGCGCACTCCGGGAGTGCAGGCAGAAGTGAAAACTGTATATCTGTGTAAAATCTCATCTGTCGCGAGAACATACGCAAAAAGAGTTTTAGATGAAAAAAAAAAATAGTCGGACGACTATTTGTCGTCCGACAAATAGTCGTCCGGCATTTGTCGTCCAACAAATAGTCGTCCAACATTTGTCGTCCGTCAATAGTCGTCCGTTAAAAAATACCATATGTACGTCTTAATACACTCACAGCCAAATTAAAAAACTGTATATCAGTGTAAAATCTCATCTGTCGCGAGAAAATCTGTCGTCTGTCGCGAGAACGGCTGAAAATGCTCACCCACAAAAGTGCCCAACGCGCTATAAGAAGTTTTCACTTCAAAAATATTTTTGTGTTGGATAGTCCATTTATCGAGGAAGGCTATAGGCTACTTTTCATTTCGATATTCCCACGGGATCGGAACTTATGCGGGTGAAACCGCGGGGCGCAGCTAGTATTCATATAAATGTATGAAAAACTCTCTTCTCTTTAGTTAGTACTAAACCATTTAAGAATTTGTTAGGTTATGAATCATAAAAATCACACTGAGTTAGTGTATGTATGTAACCTTAGGCGATGTTTGAATACTAAAACGATATAAATTGTACAATTTATCACAAACAATTAATACATATAAAACAATTTAATATCGATAAATATTATTTTCCAATTCATTCATTGATACTATATCGACATCGATAAATAACGCACGTCACTATTTTTAATAACGCGTGGACCTCAAATAGACTCTACTCATAGAGTAAGAAAATTTATACGAATAGAGTTGAGATTCTGTTTTATGAATTCTATTTTGTGTGTAAATTAATTTAGCTGTGTCGTGATATTGCCCCATTCAAGTTGAGTCATACGTATTGACTATCTTTCGATTGTGAAGTTTGATTGTTTATTAGTTCTTGCAAATTATGTTTGGTATGACGATATGATGATGTTATGATATGGGAAAATACTTTGCGAAGCGAATGTCGTACTCAGTTATTAAGGAAATTTAATGAAACGTGATTTCATGATATTCGTTGTTTTATTGTTTGGGTATGTAATTTGTCATCTTTACTTAACAAGTGGTGTTGAATATATTGATTTATCGGTATTTCTCACAATTTTAGTTATTATTAGTTATTAAAAAATTAAAAATCAAATACAAAAACAAAAAAAATTAAAAAGTAAAAAAAAATATAACAAAAAAAAAACTGGTTGCCTGTAAAGTCGGTATACGGGCGAAAGTTTTACGTGACAACAACTGTGCTCGAGTGGAAGGGACGCGTGCCTTTCACTTTTATGTCTGTCTCTCTCGCTCTTAGGCGGGCTAACCATGCCCGCGTGCCTCTCACTCGCTCTCATTGTGAGCGCATAACGTCAGCGGAGCGTAACGCAGTTTCTTGAAGTGTCACCCGGCAAACCAATTTATAAAACGTTGTCACGTCAAAAAAAAATTGGTTTAACGGAATCGACACGAAAAGAAGAAGAAGTTATTAAGGAAATTGAATGAAACGTGATTGTGAAAATGGTTGTCTCTAAAGTCGGTTTACGAACGAAATTTTACGTGATAACGTCTTAGTAAACGGTTACTTAAATACAATTCTTTACTTAAATATATTTTTTTCCGTACCATTATATTCTATTTTTAACCCCCGACGCAAAAAGAAATGGAAAAAAAACGCTAAAAAATTGTATGTCGGGGTGTAATTAACAAAAAAATATTGCCTAAAAAAATAGGAAACATAGACTTATCACAAATACCTATTTTTTTAATTATTAGTTTTCTTTTCTTTTCAAGTCTTTTCTTTTTTTCGCAACTGTAACATATAAAATGTGCAACATATTATAAAACGTCGTACGATACGCGTTTGGATTGATCATTGTATCTCGGTTTTTTGAAACGCACGTACTATAACGTTTAACAGCCATTGCATTGACGTCACTGGAACGGCGAATCGACCGTGACAGAATATGAGAATGGGATGCCCTCTTTGGTTTTTTCCTCATTCATTCCAGCATTCGACGAAATGCTAAAAAAATGACATAAGAAACTTGACATCATAGAATTAATAAGTGTTATACATGCGATTTATATGCTTGGACATGCACTAGTTTCAACATATCCCAAGAACTGCCATAACGGACCATAATTTGGGCACAATCATATATCACAACGGACATTAAGTCACATTTTGGTGACCGACGGGCACAATCTATTGTAATTGGATACAATCAACTAAAACGCCTAAGGATATTGTTAACATTGTACTTAAGTACCTTAGTGTTAAGGTGATTGCTGATTAGATTAAAAAAAAATAAGGTAAATTTTGGTACTTACAAATTTTCGCGAAAATGTAAATTTGCCAATATTTATCGTATTGACTCACCTTGATTTTTAACCGACTTCATTATACACCTAATAGGGACTATAGACCTCAGTATCTGGTATGAATTTTAACTGGCTAGGTCCACGCCCGTTTTTGAAAAAAATCGGTGGTGACACACGGACAAGGAAGTGATCTTATAAGGGTTCCTTTTTTACCTTTTGAGGTACGGAACCCATGATACAGCGATTTTAGTTCAAATATAAAACAAAACTAGTTAAGAGGAAAGGGTACCGATGCTCTCTCCATACAAACGTAGTCGACTGTTTCCTCCCTGGATAATGACACTAGCACAAATATTTTTGTGCCATAGAACCTATAACTGCCCTGACTATGCCCCTATGTTTTGGTTTTTTTTATATTTTGTATATCTTAATATCTATGATAATTAGTTAACACGTTAAATCTATCGATTGACGATATCGCTAATAGGAAGCAATCTTGCTAAGGGGGTAGGTCTGGCTGCTTATAGAACCACACGTACTAGCTCGCAATGTGACGGTACAATACCTATTTGTCTACGCACTTGCACATTCATAAATCAACCGAACTAATTCCCGTAAAGCTATTACAATCAAGCTTGTAAAGCAATAATTAAATAAAGGTCACATCAGACAGTCGTCACTAACTTGCACTGAAGATATTTAAGATTAAATTGCAACAGATGGAACATCTTAAACAAACCAAATCAATTTAATTATTTTAACAAATCGCTCTGAAGCGGAACACACAATCGAATTAAAGTATATTGTAAAAACTGTCAGAAACTCTTCAGCCCGGATACTCTTGTACTCAGATCTATAAACGTTAACTCAGATACACTTCTGCTAAGATACTATTTACTCAGATTCACTTCTATTTAGATACTTTTCTGCTCAGACACTCTTCCACTCAGATACGTTTCTACTCAGACATTCATCAACTCAGACACTCTGCTTCCCAGACCCTTTTCTAACCAAATACTCTTCTACTCGGACACTTTGTCTTCTCAGATTCTGCCACTCAGATACTCTTCCATCAGATAGGTACTTTTCTACTCAGATATTCTGCTACTCAAACACTGTTCTTCTTAGACCCTTTTCTACTCAGACCTTCTTTTACTCAGGTACTTTCCTACTCATATACTCTTCCACTCAGTGCTTCGGATACCAACGCTTATTCCATTGTAATTTAAGTATCTTGATCCGCACCAATTGTGCACGGTCTCTTAGACCTTGAACTATGACAGTCCGCCAAATAAGTTTTGGTCACGCAATTAAACGCTAATGTGGGTACAACATGCATAACATGTTGGGACTGTTGTTGCTTAACAGTGTCCTAGGAAATGTTTTTGTTAGTAATTTGGCGTGACAAGGACATGATTAATGTTCGTTAATAAAAGAGGCTTCGCAAATTGCATCGTTCTTTGGCCAAGGGCCGCCCAAAGTTATTTGCGGATAAAAGATTTCAAATGTCAAATTGGAATATCTGTCAATGTCAAAGTCTCATTGACAATAATTTTGTTAATTTGCATTCGTTTTCAGTGTGATTTGGACTTCCACACCACTTCCATTATTTGGCTAAATTGCGGCCTCAGACTACAGTAAATAAGTAATTATTGTAGTCTGAGATTGCGGCTTTTTGGCGTACAGAAGCCATTAATTAAGAAGAAGACGGGTGATTTTGGTAGTCTGAAGGCGAAGGTATTTTGAATCTGATTAAAATTTTCTTTCAAAATTCAGATAATTTCCTTGAAATTAAATAAAAATTGATATCATAGATTTGCCAAGAATCTATACCACCCTCTGAGCTTAGTCGACCGCGTCCATAAGAAAAAAACTCGTCATAGATATTTCTGGAGCCCACTAAGCTGTAGAGAGAGCGGGATGAATATTCGGGTTAGTGGCAAAGCGACCCGATCTCAAACCGATCCGTCTCTGAGGTTTACACTTTCAAATCCCGCTCATTCCATAATGGAATAATAACAACAATGGCCTTTACATCTAATAAAGGTTAAAAAAAACAGTGACAGCAACGTCAATACATGCTATTCAGGGATTGCCCCGAACCACTAATGATGTAAAGCTGAAGAGTTTGTTTTTTTGTTTGTTTGAACGCGCTAATCTCAAGAACTACTGGTTCGAATTGAAAAAATATTTTTGTGTTGGATTAGTCCATTTATCGAGGTTTTTTTTGATATTTAGTAGCCTATAGCTACTTACTTACTTACTCGACCGCGTCCAGAGGAAACAACTCGTCTATACATGAAAAGTAGTTTTGTAGTGCACATTTTTTTTCTGCTGAATATATGTCGGCAGTGGAGTACATTTACGCAAAAAAAAAAAAACAAAAAAAAAACCAAAACTTAATGTGAAAAACTTCCTGCAATTTCTAAATTATTGGGTATCTCAGTATTGATACACACAGTGACACGTAGGTACGTACCTACCTTCATTTAGAGTAGATCTAGTTTGATAACTCAAACTAGATCTAAACTCGGTGGCGCTAGTATTGTGTCCATGGACTTCGTCGTTTTGTTAGAAACACTTAAATGGTTATAGCTCTGAGAGTTTTTGAGTTAGCTCCAAAATAAAAAATCAATATTTTTTATTTTAATGTGCTTAAAACATACCAAAATTTGTGCACTATAAAAATACTTTTCCTGAATTTGTCTATAGCCATCTAAGCTGCAGGTTTCATCACGAATAATTTCAGAATTCCTCATTGTAATATTGTCAGATTAGGTATAGAAGTTACAACAATACCTATTTAGGATGTTATCTATATTCGACCGTTAAATTTTACTATCAACCTCCAACCAGTTAATTTTATTAGGGACCTATTTAGCTGTTTATTATTTGACATTTACAAGACTCGATAGATAAAGTTCACTATTGGTTTAGGTAACGAGTTAATTTTACGTCTATTTGTTTTAGACTAGCAAGGTTTTTTGAGACGCAAGACCTAAGCGAGGCGATGTGACATTTCGCAAACGTCGCGCAAGTTTCGCGCAATATCGTGCTTTTTGTAAGTATTGATTTCATTCTAACACTTACTTAATTTTGAAAACTACTAGTTAGCTTAGGTAAAATATTTATTATTCTACAATAATGAATTTAATATAAGTACCTGCACAAAATTAGAAAAAAATTTGCACAAAAAGACAAACAAAACGACGACGAAACGACAAAAAGTCAGTAATTATGGCATTTTTATATGCAAAATTTTCATACTCATTATATTGATTCGCACGAATAAAAGTTATAATTAAATTAACGACCCAGTTGGCACAATGGTCACCATGCCGGACTGCCAAACACAGGGTTGCGGGTTCGATTCCTACCCATAACAAGATTTATGCTTAGATATTTGTGTGGTCTGGTTGTTTCTATGTATTATAAGTACATATTACAAAAATAAAGTATATAGGTAGTAGTTTATCCGTTGTCTAGCTACCATAACACAAGTCTAGTTACTTAGCTTGGGGCTAGATGGAGATGTGTGGAATGTCCTGCAATATTTAATTATTTATAATTATATACAAAAATATATATGTTATATCTTTATCATCTTTTTTTTAACGAATAGGTTTCGACTATTCATTAACGACTGGACCGTTTTTGAGATGAAACTTAGTATGAAGGATTTAAGTAACAGACCTGCGTTTCATTCCTATACAGGGTTATTGGAAATTATACTAGCAAGCCGTTGAGGGCTACTTCTGTGCACCTAAACAAACAACTTTTGTTCTACGACTTTTGGAAATTCGAACATTTTTTTTTTTAATTTTGAGGTTAGGTTTATCTGAAAATCAGCTGTTCCTTACACGGAAAGGTCATTAACCTTAAAATTTTACCTATTTTTTAAGTTTTACCTACTGTTCTTAGTCGAATGACCTTTGTTTTAAAAAATCTGCTGTTTTTTCGAATTTACATAACCTCAAAATTTTCTTTTTTTTTTCCAATTTCCAAAAGTCGTAGAACAAAATTTGTGTTTTAAGGTGCAGAGAAGTAGCCCTCGACGGCTTGCTAGTATAATTTCCAATAACCCTGTATACTTACGTGTGTGAAACCGCGGACCGCTGCTAGTATAATATAATGGTTGCGAAACATTCCATCTCGTGACAAATTACACTAAAGCCTTCGAATGTGGGATTTAGATGAAATTGAGTTTAATAAACGATGCACTAACTAGTTATTACCATCGTGAGTCACCAACACCAACACCTAGATCGCCATTCATTTACTATTTTTTATGGAAATGTTTTGTTTGTATGTCCTTGAAGAAAATTTACAGGAAAAGTTTTGCTTCACAATTGCTTTTGTAAAGCTTGTATTTGACTTGCAATGTATGTTAGGTACTTTATTTAGGTCAAATCTTTCATGCTAAATTAAAAAAAAACCCTTCTCCGTTAAATTTTTACCTGTTGGTTTTTCTGCACTTAGATACGGCGATAGTAAAGTATATTTTCGAAAAAAAAAAAAAAAAAAAAAAAAAAAAAATAAAAAAAAAAAAAAAAAAAAAAAAACTAATATTTTTGGTTCCTTAATAAATGTGGAAACAAATAAGTTTCTGTAAACCATAAAAACTTCCACACGGGACTCGAACCAGAATTTTTCTTCGTTACAGAGTATTCGCTAATTCCTGTCCGTACTCCTGTAAAACGGACTATTGTGTGAATGAGTTAGTTCGTCAAAAACATAAAACTAAAATTTAGTAGTATAAGTAGTATAATTTATTTATTTAATTTTCGTTAGTTACAGAGGTATAAAATATACTTACTTAACAATTAAATAAATACCTACTTTGAATACTACTACGTTTAATAAAAATAAAAACTCCAAATGGAAGTCCCTAGGAAGTATGCGTTACCTCGTTGGTTGCGTTACCTCGTTGGATGGCGATGCTTATCCGCTGTCCGAGGTAGAAGCCAGCCTTTTGGTCACCCGAAGCTAAAACTAATAATTTTGAAACTTTATCTAAAATTAAATTAAGTTTATAAGTTTACTTACAACAAACAAAACCACAGACGGTAAGTAGTTAAGCTTAACTTTAAGTTACACTAAGATCCGCCGTAAAAGGATCACGCCTCGTTTCATCATTACGATCAACTGTTAGATAACTTAAGATTTACTTACTTAAGTTAGGATTTGCATAAGTAAGCAATGATATCGGAATCGAAGAGAAGTAGTTATAAAGCTTTTAACCCAAATAATCTTAATATATATAATCTTCTTAATATATATAAATCTCGTGTCACAATGTTTGTCCTCAATGGACTCCTAAACCACTTAACCGATTATAATAAAATTCGCACACCATGTGCAGTTCGATCCAACTTGAGAGATAGGATAGCTTACATCTTAATTTATCCCGATATTCCCACGGGATCGGGAGTAACGCGGGTGAAACCGCGGAGCGCAGCTAGTCTTATATAGGTATTTATTAGAAACTAGCAGTGCTCCGCAATTTCGAACTCCCGATTCTGTGGGTTAATATATCGGGATAAAAAGTAGCCTACAAAACTCCCAATGAATCAATGTATCCTCATGCCAAGTTTCATCAAAATCGGTCCAGTAGTTTCGGAGCCTATTGTATTCAAACAAACAATCAAATCTTTCCTATTTATCACTATCATCACTACATAGTATAAAATAAAGTCACTTTTCGCCGTCTCTATGTCCCTATGTCCCTTTGTATGCTTAGATCTTTAAAACTACGCAACGGATTTTAATGCGGTTTTCAAGAGGAAGGTTTATATGTATAATACATGCATAATATAGCCGTGCGAAGCCGGAGCGGGTCGCTAGTTAAAATATATATTAGCGTAAACTAGCTTTTGCCCGCGACTTCGTCCGCGTAAAAGTCGAAAATGGACCAAGGAATCACGTTGTCCCATACAAAATTTGCCCCCCTTTTTCACCCCCTTTGGAGTAGAATTTCGGAAAATCCTTTCTTATCGGATGCCTACGTCATAACACACCCTCAAACTTTCAGGTCTCTACGATCAGCGGTTTAGGCTGTGCGTTTATCCATCAGTCAGTCAGTCAAGACAAAGCATTTTATACGTTGGGCAAAGAGCACATTGAACCTAATTTTAAGAAATTGAGTTAACGGTTTGGTTCAGGTTCAGGTCTCCAGCTGTCTACATACCAAGTTTCATTGCAATTGGTTTAGTAGTTTTTGCGTGAAGATAATATTCGTTAGGATTATGGGGGTGACACCCGCTCCGGCTCGTTTCTAGCGCAGAGGTTAGCCATCGCCATTCAGCGTGGCAATGCTTCTAGCATTATGGGAACGTTTGCGCCAGGAACGATAAGGGGCGGGTTATTTGACTAACTGGTGGCTTCATTTATTTGTATTTATAATGTTAAATATGTATGTTTTTTGTTTTTGCAATAATTAAATGTCACATTTAAATTTAATGAGTAGATTTATTATCAAAACAAAGATAGTATCATACTGCCGTATCAAAAGCTTTAACCCAATGCGACAACGTGCCATGCGTAGGCCGTTGACACCGCGTCAAGTGGCAGACTCTTGCCTTGCAACACTTGAACCCACATCGTATGACTCAGTCTTGTGCAAACGACATCGCAAATCAACACATTAGCACTTCGAGATAGAGTATCGATAAAGCAAAGATAATATTAGTCAATGGGAAGTATGAACGGGTAATAAAACAATAAGCTTTAGAGGTTAAGGTGCTTTATTACAGTCATTTTAATGTAATTGGAAGGCTGCTTGTATAAAGCAACAATATTTGATGTAGGAATTTGCAGACTGGAATTCCCTAAGTACCGATAATTACGCGATTTAAGAATGGAAGAAGGTGTTGGTGCATTTGCTGACTAGCAATTTAACTATGTTAAAAGAATAGAGCTACGGTTTTTGAGTTTACATAGTTTAAGCTGTTGAAGGTGCTGTACAGAATCGAAATGATAAAGAATAACAAAGGAATATAATATTATTCATAACAATTAAACATAAAAACCTAAATTCATTAAATAACATACCTATTTACATTTAATAAATTTAAAAGTCGAAATGGAGGTCCCTTGGAAGTATGCCCAAAAGGCTGGCTGCGTTACTTTGTTGGATGGCGATGCTTATTCGCTATCGGAGGTAGGAGCCAACACTTTGGTCACAAAGTGCTTTTAGAGTTTAGAGTTTAAAATCATTCAATTAACAATCAAAGGTCCAGACCCCTTCAAATTTAATAAAGAAGTTTCAAAATGAGTTTTTTAACGTCGTCGGATGCCAAAAGGCTGATAATCATCGCCATCCAATGAGGTAACGCAGCCTTTTGGGCACACGTCCTAGGGCCCTATTTGGACGTTTAATTTGTATTAAACGTAAGTAGGTAGTTTATTTAATTTATTTATTTATATATTATTTAATTGGTATGTTAAAATAAAATATATTATTATATTCCTTTTTTACAATACTACGAGTTGAAACATAGTTTTAATAAGCAGAATGTTTTTATAAAGTTGACCAAACATTATTCTTTTACAAATTGTTGTGGTGGCACTGCTGTGAAATCAACACAATCCATAATCATTTACAATCACAATCTACATCTGAATCGCCTTGAGAATAGATCAACTCTTTGTAAAAAAAAAAACAATAGACCATCGGAGACAAGAGTATTTACGAAATAGTAGTCGTTTGATCGATGGCATCCATTTTAGATGGGTGCAGTTGCAAAATTGAGACTGTTTCGAACGGCGAGGTGTCATTAGTGAATATTACCAAACTTATGATTCATTGCGGTGGGCTCATTGTCTCTGAAACGGTTGCTAGTGAGGGGAAACGATGGTGAATTTAGTACTCGGAAGAAGGTTTTGTTAATAGACCTCTGATTGAAGGACCCAGGTTTTGACTACCGCTCGGTCGTTGTTAGTGCAAAGGCACGTATTAAAAGGACTGGGCGGTTAGATCAATAAAATTCAATCAATATTTGGGCAGAATTTGTATTATGCATTTTTGTTTATTAAATTTTTACCATATTAGAAATGTCAAATTCAGGACCTCATGTTTGACAGTAATGTCTTAAGGATCCCGACGCAAAAACGATTGGGTGTTGTTAGCTCTGTCTCTTAGTAGTAACTAATAAGTAAGTAATATTATATTCTTTGTTTTTAACAAATTCAAGAGTAAAATTTGATGTGTTCAACTGACTATTAAAATAAATTATTTTATTTCATTTTCGCAGCAAGGTTTTGATCTTTAAGCGAATCACCGATAGGCATAGAAATCTTACAAAACGTTTCTTTGACATAAATTATGACATCACTAAGAAATGATGCGATTTTTTAAGTAGTGAAAGAAATTAGACGAATTAGGAGACTCTCCTCGAAACATTATGACGAAGAGAAAAGTATTCAAATCATAATTCCGATTCAAAATCTAAAAAAAAAAACAATAGATCGTAAGCCCAACACTAAACTAATAATACCGTGGCTGTGATGTTTACAAACTGATTAGAGAAGTGTTGGTGTTGATTGAATGTGAAATGAAAGGTAAAGTAGAACAAGAGAAAAAGGCGAGTTTTTATACCACGAGTGTGTTTAGTACCATAATCGGTAAAAATAGAGCTTATTCTTAACTAGCTGTTGCTCGCAACTTCGTACGCGTGTTAGTTTTGTTTTATATGCCAAAACCTTCCTCTTGAATCACTCTATCTAATAATAAAACCGCATCAAAATCCGTTGCGTAGTTTTAAAGATACATAGGGACAGACAGCGAAAGCGACATTGTTTTTTATACTATATAATGAAGTCTAAGTCAACTAACAGCACTAGCCTAACTCTTACAAAATGTAAAATCTGTATGTCACAGATTTGTCAACAAAAACAAGATTGGCAAAGTACGATGTAAAATCACGGTTTTTCCGGACCAGCTTTTTCGTCCGTGTAGGTTTCGAATTGTCCAAAATCCGTATGAAATCCGTACTACTTCTACGAGTATATACTAATATTATAAAGAGGAAAGATTTAATTGTTTTTGAATTGAATAGGCTCCAAAACCCTACTCATGTGCCAAAACTACAGGACTGATTTTTATGAAACTTAGTATGTGGATACATTGATTCAATGGGAGTCACGTGGGCTTTGTATCTCGATATTCCCAAGGGATCAGGAGTCACGCGGGTTGATACCGCGGAGCGCTGCTAGTCATAAATATCTGTATGATACATTTTAGCCTGATCCGTCTATGTTGATATATACCTATAGTCACTCTATCAGTTAGTCAATCAGGACCATCAGGACTTTGAATTTAATATCTATTTATAGATTTTATTATACTTACCGGCATTTTAGTCATATGATTTTTCGCCATAGCGGTGGCGGAGTTCCTAATGTTTTTCTTTCATTCTTTTCTTTCCTTAAATCATATGGAATATTTATTATTTTTATAGGTCGGTTCTTAATAAACTCCAGAATAAAATTAAATAAGTCGCACCGATTAATATTAGAATGATTTCACAATCCGTTGAAGTGCCGCAGTTAAGTGAGGCCGTCACTTTGTGTTGGTGTTATTGATTGTGACAGATTTGCGATATTTATCTTAGTCGTATTATAAACCTATTTGAAACTTTACTGCTAATTCGATTTATTAAATTAAATGTTTTAGTTACTATTAGACTAAGATCAAGAAGGTTGCAAAAACCAACAGAATTATTGTGATCAATTAACTATTACGTCATGGGAAACCGTTGCATTACCTTTAGGTGCTAGTAATTGTTAGGGAAATATTTTTAAGGAAAAATGCATCTTCAAAAATTAAAAATTATTAAATAATTAATAATAATTAAATTAATATTTAATTAGTTAGTTAATTAATTAATTTAATTTAATTATTAATTAATTAATTTTATTTAATTATTAATTAATTAATTTTATTTAATTATTAATTAATTAATTTTATTTAATTATTAATTAATTAATTTTATTTAATTATTAATTAATTAATTTTATTTAATTATTAATTAATTCATTTTATTTAATTATTAATTAATTCATTTTATTTAATTATTAATTAATTAATTTTATTTAATTATTAATTAATTAATTTTATTTAATTATTAATTAATTTATTTATTTTATTTAATTATTAATTAATTAATTAATTTTATTTAATGATTAATTAATTAATTATTAATTGTTAGGGGCTGTTTTTTCGTATGTACGTACATCAAGATATCTAGTTGGGGCTCAAGATAGTTAGGTCCTTTTTGCATGAGAATCGAGGATTTTTGACAAGCTCCTATACTGCTCTCAGTCCAGAGTAATAAAATTGATATTTTGCAAGTGGCTCTACCTCGCTCTACGTCCCAAAGTATATGCTCAAATCCCTTTTATAATTAGAAGAAAAATAATAGGTACCTAATTAGATCATCCTACTAATATTATAAACTAGCGACCCGCCCCGGCTTCGCACGGTTATATTATGCAAGTATTATACATATAAACCTTCCTCTTAAATCACTCTATCAACTCCTTTACCGCTCGCGGTGTACAACTGTGGAATGCTCTGCCTGCTTTTGTTCGGCAATCCAAATCTTTGGCTGTTTTTAAAGCCAATGTGTACAAGCATTACCTTGCTCTCGCTGAAGCTTGTAAATCGAACATATAGCTGTCCTATTATTTATTTGTACGTATATTGAAATGTATATTTTTATCACAGTTGCTCATAAAGTGGATCTTATTAAACTGCTTTTAAGCTCATAATGCAACGTATTATACACGCGTGCGATAAAAAAAAATCCAACTAGTGCTAAAATAATACGTCATCCCGATATGTCACATACGTATCTTACTGCTAATGACATTTAGTAGATGAAACATTCTTAAGGACATCGTTCAAATCGTACCCAAAACTTAAGGTGCCGGCCAGAAAAAAAAATGTTTCTATCTTGTAGAGAATACCATTTTAAACAATGTTTACTAAGTCAACAAAGAGCTACGATCAACCATCGTTGAGTTATTTTACATTGAAAACCCAAAAAATGCATTTTGTAGTAGTAGTTTGACCACTTTTAAGATATTACTACAGAAAAAATATAAAAATAAGTAGTAAATGGATAAGCTTTGTCTGTTTTTATTATATTTATATAAATAGGTATATCCAATAACCCTTTCAGAAGTTTTAGTGGGATCTTAAAAGTGGTCAAACGGATCTCTATAAAATGCATTTTTTGGGTTTTCAATGTAAAATAACTCAACGATTTTTGATCGTAGCTCTTTGTTGCCTTAGTAAACATTATTTAAAATGTTTTTTATTGAAAATTATAAAAATTTTATTACTGGTCGGCATTTTTTTTTGTTGGTATTTTTTGTTAGAAACATGAATGATCTCCTTTATCTGGGTTATACTGTTTTGATGTATAGAAAAAGGTACCATCCAAAGAGTTTTTAAGCCTTGCTGGCTTAAAACTCTTTGTTGGTACCTTTTTTCTTCTTTTCAAAAGGTTGTCTCTAAAGTCTGATAACGAACGATAATATTACGTGATGACGTCTTTGAAAATAATTAAAAAATGAGTTTTGTTTTTATTTTGTTTTTTCTTTAGGTACATAAATATATTTTTTCCTTACCATTATATTCTGTTTTTAACCGCCGACGCAAAAACAAATGAAAAAACGCTGTATAGGTTAAAAGTCTTTTGCCTAGCCTTTCGGGAGTGTAACAAAAAATAGTAAACATAACCGCAAACTCTTAAAAACTTTTTATTATTAAAATTTTAACAAGTCTTTTTTTTATTCGCAACTGTGATAAAAAACGTCGTACGATACACGTGTGGAAAGTTGATCATTCCATCTCGGCTTTTGCCACGCTCGCGTTCCGCTCGCGCGTCATAAACCGCCTCTATGGAATGATCAACTTTCCACACTTGTATCGCAATGTACTATTATGTGTATATATATTTTTTTTTTATTTTTTTTTTATGTATGTATGTGTAGGTGCGTATTTTTATTGTATGTTTTGTATTTTATTATTTAGAATATATTTATTTTAATTTTTATCCATCCAAAGGTTGCCTGGAAGAGATCGCTTTTAGTGATAAGGCCGCCCATTGTGCCATATTGTTTGTTTATTATTGTTTTTATAGCAGGAGTTTATGTTAGAATGTAAGGTTTAATGTGGTACAATAAAGAGTTTATCTATCTATCTATCTATCTATCTATCTATCTATTTAAAAAAACCGCATCGAAATCCGTTGCGTAGTTTTAAAGATTTAAGCATACATAGGGATATAGGGACAGAGAAAGCGACTTTGTTTTATACTATGTAGTGATAGTGATGTAGTGATAGTGATGTGAAAGTTTGTTTTATTAATATCATCATCATTGCGTATGGCATTCATCCTGCGTCGATCAAACCTCTAAATCCAAGTTTTTCAGCCAGTTTCCAGCGGCAGTTGTGAATTTATGGACGTTCAACATTCCACCGCACCGGGAAAACGGCGAAGTGCCAACGGCAAAGTCTAATCATATGTGTATTTGTTACTCCTTCACGCAAAAACTTCTGAACCGATTGCAATGAAACTCGGTATGTGTATAGTTAGAGACTTGGATTAACATAAAAGCTACTTTTTATTTCGATATTCCCACGGTATCGGGACTTATGCAGGTCGCAGTTTCACCTGGTGTGCAGGTGGGTGCAGCTAGTTTAAAATAAGGAGGCAAAATACTAAGTTTAATGAGTAATACTGGTAATTTAAAGTAAAATTCAAAATTCAAAATTCAAATTTCTTTATTTCTTTCAATGCTTATGTATTTACATACACATGATCACTTGAAATAGTCTTAAAAACTAAGTTAGGATGTGTGCCTTCGGAACGCGCCCACCAATGAGAAGAAGGCACAAGAAACTCATGGGGTTTTTTTTTTATGTGATCACGCTCACAAAGGTCAATATTACAAATATTTGAAGGTATTATTTGAAATGGAGCAATTAAAGTCACATCCATGGATTCTTATCATTAAGGTACGAAGAGGTATCATAGTATGCCTTACCGCACAATTTATGCTTTATAAAAGTTTTGAATTTGTTAATGGACATGTCATATACATCTTTAGGTAATTTATTATAATAGAGCACACATGTACTATTAAACGACCTGCTTATTTTCCGGAGCCTACTACCGGGCAAGGTCAGCTCATCCCTGTTTCTTAAGTTGAAATTATGAATATCGCTATTTTTGCGCAAAATATCAGGATTTTTGTGAACGTAGAGCAAGTTTTCGTAAATATATTGTGAATAGAGCGTTAATATATTTATCTCTTTAAATTTTTCTCTAAGTGATTCCCTGGGGCCCATCTTATAGATAGCTCGGACAGCTCTTTTTTGTAATATAAAAATAGCATCAATATCTGCAGCACACCCCCACAGCAGGATGCCATACGACATGACACTGTGGAAGTAGCTGAAATAGACTAGACGAGCAGTCTCAATGTCCGTGTATTCGCGAATTTTCTTAACGGCGTAAGCGGCAGAACTAAGTCTATTGGACAATGCTTCCACATGCGGGCCCCACTGAAGCTTAGCATCTAAAGTTATACCTAGAAAGACAGCCTTACTGACTAATTCAACTTCCTCATCATTAATCTTTACAACAGTTTTTACTTGTTTTACGTTTGGAAGTGTGAATCGAATTAATTTAGTTTTGGATCCATTCAGTAATAAATTATTGGAGTTGAACCAATCAACTATTCTAGAGAGAGCATTGTTCACATCGTCAACGTTGGACTGACGCCTTTTAACCTTGAACACCAAGGAGGTGTCATCTGCAAACAACACTATCCCATGGTTGTCCCTTACAAGGTAAGGTAAGTCATTTATATAAACTAAGAACAAGAAAGGTCCTAATATGGATCCTTGAGGAACCCCCATTACTATCGCAGATCCGGGAGATCGTTTTCCGTTAACATCGACACACTGGACCCTACCACTCAGATAAGAAGAGATAAGATCCAGGGCGCCGTTCCTAATACCGTAGTGGTGTAGTTTCATGATCAATGTTTTATGTTGAACGCAATCAAATGCCTTGGATAAGTCACAGAATATGCCATACGCATCATGCGACTCCTCCCAAGCATCAAATATATTTTTAATTAACGCTATCCCCGCATCAGTGGTCGAGCGCCCCTTACTAAAACCGAACTGTTTACTATGTAAAATATTATTATCATGAAAATGTTTAAGTAGTTGATTTAAAATAAGTTTTTCAAAAATTTTACTTAACGTGGGTAGCACTGATATTGGTCTAAAATTGGAGGGGTCTGAGGTACTACCAGATTTAAACAGTGGAACTACTTTACTCAATTTCATTAAATCAGGAAACACACCACAATCTATACATCTATTAAATACAATGACAAGTTCCGGTATAATGAGTTCAATAATTGATTTAACAATCGGAACGGAGATCCCCCATAGATCTTTAGTTTTCTTAAGATTTATTTGCTTAAGCACTACAATAATGTCATGATTTGTAACATATTGGAATTGAAATATTTTATTACAATTTGGTACATTGGTTTTTATTAAACTTTCTGCAAGGGGGGTAGAAGATTTTAAAGCCTTCGTCAAAGTAATAGCCACATTACTGAAAAAGTTTTCAAACTCATTTGCGATATCTTGATTATTATTAGTTATGTTTCCATTAATACTTAATTTAAACTCGGTGTCTTTGGCTGCGACTCTCCCTGTTTCAGCATTAATTACTTTCCACGTAGCTTTAATTTTATCAACACTAGTGTTTATCACAGATTTTATTGAGAGAGATTTAGCCAATATACATACCTTTTTAAATATCTTTGAATAGTTTTTAACGAAAGCTCCAAACTCCTCTGATGTATTAATCTGTCTTTCCGCGTATAACTCATACAGTCTTTGTCTACTTCGATGAATACCAACCGTTGCCCAGTCACTAAATTCGCGTTTGTCGGAGACCACTATGGTTCTGGGCGTAAAGATAGACTGAAATTGGGCATTAAGAATCGAAAAGAAGTTACTGTACAATACATTTGGATTTGTATCACAAGGCAAAAAAGGTAAAACGTTGGCCAAACCCAATTTAAGTCCCTCCAGACGAGCAGCAGTCACTGGTACATACGTAATTTTCCTTTTTGATATTGGTTTTATAACAATTGCAAATTTGACAAACTGACCACTATGGTCCGATTCCAATTTCTCAATAATAGATTTGCTAATCGTGGTTATATTATCAGTAACATAAATATTATCAATACATGTCGCAGTAGTGTCAGTGGT
Organism: Idaea aversata; assembly: GCA_907269075.1. Lineage (NCBI taxonomy): Eukaryota > Metazoa > Arthropoda > Insecta > Lepidoptera > Geometridae > Idaea > Idaea aversata. Next base: position 11,411,283 of record OU026097.1, on the reverse strand, counting down.
TCTAGTAGGCTCCAGAAAGACGTTAGATAAATTATGTGATTTATACAAATTTAGAAGTTTCGTGGAAAAAGTACTTACTTTTAGTAAATCTACATTAAAGTCACCGCAAACAAGCAATTGTTTTTTTGATTTAGTCAATTTTGTTAACATTTCATCTAATATATCAATAAATTCTTTAAAATTATCAAAAACAGGTCGTCTATATACACATACTACTATTAATTGCTCCAGTTCTACACAGGCTATTTCCGTTACGCATTCTACAGACATAGACACGACATCTTTTCTTTCTTTATATTTTAAGTGTTTATTCAATATTATAAGAGACCCCCCCTTTGTCGTATTTACTCTACAGAATGCGCTGCCAACCCGGTGGTTGCTGAAATTGAACATGAGCTGGTGAGCCCGGAGATGGTGTTCTGTTATGCATACAATGTCGATATCCTCAGCGTTCATGTACAATTCCAGTGTTAGTATTTTGCCCTCTGTTAAAGTATAAATATTTTGATGCACAAGGTTAATATTTTTTACATAATTTTTATTTACTTTATTTATTTTAGGGTATTTATTCCAGCAATCATTATTATTTGACTCGTTTGACAATGAAATCAATAACTGGCTCATATTGTTATCTAAACTTAATATCTCATTATTATTATTTTGCAAAGTGCTAGAGGATATCTCCATTGCCTTAAAACTACTGCAAGAGCGTACCTCCTTTGTCTGACTGAGTAGGTAAACATGATGTCATTAAGATGACAATTTTAATTTCCTCTTCGTAGTATTGTTGTTTTTCCAAGTAACAGGTAATAATGATATTATAATTAAATCAATTGATTTACGATTATTTAGTGACACGCTTGTGGTAACATGATTCTATCGATTGTCGTAGATGGAAAACCCATTATAGTTTAAGCTCATATTGTCGCATAAATTACGTATTATTTTAACTTCTAAGCGGTGTTGAGGCTCACACCTAGGCTGCGCTGCGATCGCTGATCGTTTACGATCGTGCGAGTTAAGTGACGCCTAGCGCGGTCAATACTTTGATAAAAAAAAATTCGCCAATTAGTAGTATGGGGCAAAAATGTATTTTCGTGAGCCCTTCCGTGCTTCGGAAGGCACGTTAAGCCGTTGGTCCCGGTTGCTACCTCTAGTAGCAGTCGTTAGGTCAAGTTAGAGGCCTTAGGGCGATCTGAAAACTCTAACAATAGATGAACCACATAGTGATGTGGTTCATCTATTGTTAGAGTTCCGCTTCTTCTTCTCATATAGTGATATGAGAAGAAGAAGAAGCGGTGTTGGCCTAGTGGTAGACAACTCGACTATAATTCCGAAAGTCCCATTTACTGCGGCACACTGCACACCATAAAAGTCAAAATTATTTATTCATTTGGGAATCATACAATTTGCATGGGACTTTGAATCGTCTTAAAAACCAAGTTAGGCTGTGTGCCTTCGTAATGCGCCCACCAATGAAAAGAAGGCACAAGGTGATGCAATATAGTACATTGTTATCCTAGGTGTGAAAGTCACTCATTACAAGTCCCGAGACGGAGTTTGGCGCCCGAGCGTAGCGAGGGCGCTAATAGTTCGAGGGACTTAATGAGTCTTTCACCCGAGGTAAACACTGTGCTTTTCATTACGAATAATACATAAAATTCTTCCTAACAACGAGAGTGAATGAGACTATGAGACTCCATACCACATGAGTAGGTACTCATGTATCCATACTACCTGATCCTAGTATGGATGATCCTAGTATGCTATTTGTATTCAATACTTAAATACGGCGGTACTTACCGAAGAAATTTTTATTAATGAGTTAATCCAACACTGGGAAATGACGCGAAGTCCGTAGTTTAGTAGTAGTAACTTACAGTTTTTGTAACACGGTTTGTCTAGAAAATGTTATTTACACAAAATACACAATTATAAATAAAAACCAGAATAAACTTAACACAAAAACATAATAAAATAACAAAAAATGTGCCACGTGGTCACGCATGGTCATAGGTCGCTTTGACCATTTTCGTCTTTACATTTATTTCATTAAATAAGATATCTTGAACTAAATATACCTACTTGAATTTTATTACTGAGAAAAAGTTACTAAGTACTAAACTCTGGCAGTATGCATGAGCCGTGCCAAGCCATAATTATTATTCTTTGGTGTAAAAAAAAAAGCAAGGAGGTTAGGTTTTTGAAGTTCCTAATGCTTAATGATACTGATACTGGCTACATGCAGATTGCACAAGTCGTGCGAAGCCATAATTTGACATGACAGCTGTCAGTGAAAGCGAAAAGCCCTAGGGCTGGAATTTTCATTTTCTACACGCTCTTCAGGCATATTTAGGCCTACTTTCGGAGTATGAGTAATGAAAAATTATATATCTATCTCTAAAAGCTCTGTACACAACATAATGGAACAAAACGACACGAATTCGCACAATCTAAGCGACACGCGAATTACGCCTATTGATATAAATCACCTTAGCATTCTGTTTTCTTAGCAAATCACCTTATACATCAACTAGTTTTATAAATAAACTTGTCCTTGATATTTTAAATTAGGGACGCCTAATGTGACCACATTGCTACCGCAGTGTGTCAATTTGTCGCGAGATGAGCTACCGTGAAGGTTGTATCGTTGTATCTTGTGACGTCATACGTCGTGATTGCCAGTAATTGTCGGCTTTATATACTAGGGTTGTCAGTAAGTAAACTTTTAAACCTTCCACATGAATTTTAAAAAAAGAACTGCCCAATCCGTCCATACAGTCTAGTGTAAGGACCATGCACAGTAGTAAAAAAACAACTTAAAATGTAATTAATAAAAAATACAATAAAAAATATTGACTTACTTTTAAAGATATTTATTTATTAGTATTATTTATTACCCATAAATTCAAATGGCATGATGATAGTTGCAATTTCTTGTTCGAAACTTGAAATTTGATGTTCATCTTCTATCTTTATTAATATAAAAATGAATCGCTGAATGTGTTGCTAAGCTAAAATCTCGAGAATAGCTGAACCGATTTTGCTAATTCTTTTTTTGTATTTGTTATTGTCAGGAGAAGGTTCTTATAAAAGAATCAATTAAGAAAATTGCGTAGAAAATTATTGCGCGGGTGAAACCGCGGGGCGCAGCTAGCTTACTATAATAAAGTAAATGTTTGAGTAAATTCACAACCTATCATAAAACCTGAATCAGTTCTTTTCCATACAAAGGTAGCCCGAAAGAAATTGCTTTCAGTGATAAGGTCGCCTATTTGTACAATGTTTTAGTTAATAAGCTTTTAGTTTTATGGTTTTTTTTTTGTTGTTTGTTGTGTATTGATCAGTAAAGTGTTCCTATCTATCTATTTGATAAAGTATCAAGTGGCAACCCTAAGTGCAGATGATCACAGCCTTGGTAACAGTCACGACGTTGACAATCCAACATTATTACGTACTTATTTAATTTCTGTTCTAATTGACGCGGCATGAGCTTTAATCAACCTATGACTTTGCTTACTGATGATTTTTGACCATGACTTTTGACGTGACAACGTTTTATAAATTGGTTTGCCGGGTGACACTTCAAGAAACTGCGTTACGCTCCGCTGACGTTATGCGCTCACAATGAGAGCGAGTGAGAGGCACGCGTCCCTTCCACTCGGCCATGGTTAGCCCGCCTAAGAGCGAGAGAGACAGACATAAAAAGTGAAAGGCACGCGTCCCTTCCACTCGAGCACAGTTGTTGTCACGTAAAACTTTCGCCCGTATACCGACTTTTTTTATGTATTAACGTCCATCAGTCAGAAGAATAAGGGGTCACTTGTAAAAAAGCAGTTAAAAACACAAAAACAGAATATTAGCATTTCATAGATGAAATTATTGTAACTGAAATAGTCGAGTTTAATTTGTTTTATGTCAAAACCGAACGCAACGCCGAACGGGAATCCAAGTTGGGAAAAACTTTAGAATTACTATTATAAGTATTCCGAGGCGTTCCTGGTGCAAAGACGCGTTCCGAGGCGTTCCTGGTGCAAAGACGCGTTCCGAGGCGTTCCTGGTGCAAAGACTCGTTCCTGGTGCAAAGACGCGTTCCGAGGCGTTCCTGGTGCAAAGACTCGTTCCTGGTGCAAAGACGCGTTCCGAGGCGTTCCTGGTGCAAAGACTCGTTCCTGGTGCAAAGGCGCGTTTCGAGGCGTTCCTGGTGCAAAGACGCGTTCCGGGGCGTTCCTGGAACATAGCGGTAAGCGGGGTAATACTGCCTGCATATTGTCTAGCTTTGCACTGAGAACGTTGGGGAGCTGGTTATTTGATTAGGTTCAGTTTAGTTTTTGTAACAAATCTACTATATAAAAATAAGTCGGGTTTTCATTCCTGACGCTATAACTCCAGAACGCACGAACCGATTTCCACGGTTTTGCATTCGTTGGAAAGGTCTCGGGTTCCGTGAGGTTTATAGCAAAGAAAATTCAGGAAAAATTCTGGGGGCGAAACGGAGTTCGCCGGGTTTGCTAGTTGTATATAAGTATCTTTTTATCTTATTCTTGTTAAATGGTATGAATAAAATATAGATGTTTAATATTTATTTAAAAACACTGTTCAAGACTTGTATCACCTCATCTTAACTAATAGGAAGCATAAAGTTAAAATTTCCACAAATACTACAACATAAAATCCTAATTAATTTTACATTAATTATAATTAATTAGAACTTATTGTTATAAATGATCTGTCACAACACAATTACATTGAATTACAAGCCTACGAAACCTACATACACCTTCCTACAACAATCATGATTTAGGAACATAGGTATTATATTTTCTGTCATCTGTTCATTTTTCATTCAACCTAATCGTTAGACCAGAGTGAAAAAGAAATCCGTCATAATTCGAGTCATGTTTCAATCTAGTATAGATAAAAATCCAATTATGTACGAGAAGACAATTCTCACTTGAGGTTCTTTGGTAAAAAAATACCGTCGTCTGTGTTTGAGATAAAAGTTTTTAGGGCACTTGGATAGTGGAAAGTTGTAGTTATTCCTTTTTAGCCGACTTCAAAAAAGGAGGAGGTTCTCATTGATCGTCGCGTATTTTTTGAAGTCGGTTTTTTTAAATTTTATGCATTGGTTGTTTCAATTGCTCTGGTCGTTTTTAGCTAGATTGTGACATGGCGTTAATTATGAAAGTATTAGGAAATTTGTGATGATCTAGATTTTTACGTAAAAAACTTCATAAAAACACTAAAAACGTGTGAAAAACATAATATAAAAGTAATTTTTTTGGAAACATGAAAGAAAATTGTTATTATTTTACCCGACTTTTGACTTTATTTTTTAATATTGTGAACCATTTAGACAAGAAAAGGTCCATATTAAAGACCATTTTGACACAAAAAGCCCTTATTTGTAACACAATTACAACACTATTATTTCACATGAGACCATTTAAATAAATAGTCTAAAATTAAATAATGAGGTTTCTAGTCGAATTGAATGAAGTACCTACAAAGCTTTTTATACCGATTAAAAATTATAATAAATAAATAAATATTGCTGGACATTCCACACATCGCCATCTAGCCCCAAGCTAAGTAACTAGACTGGTGTTATGGGTGCTAGACAACGGATATACTACTTATATACTTTTCTTTTGTAAATATATACTTATAATACATAGAAACAACCAGACCACAGACAAATATCTAAGCATAAATACATGTCTGAGGCGGGAATCGAACCCGCAACCCTGTGGTTGGCAGTCCGGCATGGTGACCATTGTGCCAACTGGGTCGTCAAATGTTATAATGTTAAATTATGTTATAATAATTGTGTTATTCTGTGTTGATGTTTCTTATAAATGCAAATAAAATAAAATTGGTGTCTGCACGACATCTGTGATTTTTTCTCTATTTAAGTGGCCAAACGTCTGTGACTTGGTATCAAAGTATCGTATCAACTATCAATCTAACATGGCGCAACTGCGGGGGGGCAGTCTGTTTAGTTTATTTACCACAGCGACACACCGGCCAAGGTTTTTGAACTTAAGGTTTTTTGGTCGCAATGTGACCATGTCGATCTGGAGTTTTGTTTGTGTGGTAAAAAGTTAGCGAAGTAGCTAAGGATAATTGCAAGTTTTCAGTGATTTGAGACAAGTTTGCAAATTATAAAGAGCGGTTTTTAGTAGGTGCCTTGATTTTATCGAAATACTAGCGACCCGCTCCGGCTTCGCACGGCTATATTATGCATGTATTATACGTATGAACATTCCTCTTGAATCACTCTTTCTATTAAAAAAAACCGCATCAAAATCCGTTCCGTAGTTTTAAAGATTTAAGCATACATAGGGATATAGGGACAGAGAAAGCTACTTTGTTTTATACTATGTAGTGATAGTGATAGTGATGATTACCCATGTCAAATGTGGATTAAGGTTTAACGGCTTAATCGCAAAATACCATATTGGCAAAACATATTATTCCAAGTATAATTCTGCATCTGACAAGGCATAAACAGGAAAAATAAATGAACATCAAACAGAAAAGAACTAGAACACAAAAACACTTCGGGAAAAACAAACATAGGTATTTCGGGGAAAAAAATATGCATCAGGGAAAATTAAGAATGCATTTGCTGAATGTTTTTTTTCCATTTTGATCGAGTTACCTAAAAAGCGGGATGCCAATTTCGCTAAGAGGTATATTTGTTGATTTGTTCAGTCATTTAATTGTGTGCAATTTTAATAATGAATTAGATAGAAACACTTTATTAAAAAAAAAAAAAAAGCTAAATGGAGCTATAGCAGAACCACAACTACGTCGTCTACAAGGCATGCCCTTATCAAAACGAGTAAGGATGTAAACAAATTCCCTATAAATAGTTGGACAATCTCGATCGTGAATCGTCGAGTCATTAAACAATCTAGAATCGAGATCAAGTCACGTATCAAATTCAGATTGGAACTTCTTTCTAATCAACTATTTATTGTCAAACGTCCTTCGGTGGTTCAAGGCATAGGAGATGGTATTCAAAGCTTCATGGTGCATGGCATGCGTGCCTAATGATTTTTAGCCCGACATAGATATCCTAGAATATCAAGTACCTACGCGACTATATAGAATACGTCAATTATGTTTTGTGCCTAATCAAAGCGCCGCCGCGAGAGTTCTGAGAAACTATAAAAAAAATGATGCGTGTACTTATTTTGTACGCGCGTGAGAAGTTATACGTCCGTCTGTCTGTCCGTCCGTCCACCATCCCATCCCATCCCAACTCATCCCACCCTAACTCATCCCATTCCAACTCATCCCATCCCAACTCATCCCATCCCATTTAGTAGGTACAGTCGGCAACAAACGTTTAGGCCCACCGTAGGGTTCTAAATCCAGCCAGGGTCTTTTGGCCGTGGGCTGCAGCACAAAAATCTGTCTGCCCCTGATTGAAAGCTATGATTAATAGGCGGTTTGCGGACAGCTTCAACATGTGAATTTTCCGTGTGACGGTGGTGCGCGCTCATCATAAAAATTTACTCTCATCATTTTTTCATAACGCGCCTAAAGAAGTATAACTTCAAAAATTATTAACAAAAGTAGAATATTGTACTAACATTTGATTGAATTGACTCACAATGTAGTGACCAGAGATTTATTACAAATATATAATTTCCGAGATCGTACGTTGGAAAACACGTTGAAAGTAACGATTTACTGCTCGACGCTGCTGCTCTCTATAGGTTGCCTGGAAGAGATCGGTTTCAACAATAAGGCCGCCCTTTGTAAAACTTACACGTAAGTTTTGTTTTTTATAGTTTGCCATACCGACATATCTATCTATCTTTATCTGCTGTTACTGCTGATCCGTTTTAATTAGGCAAAGTACTAACTGCTTATTAAAAATAACAGAATAATTAGGTAAGTTACAGAAATACCTTTAGACCCATTAGATTAGGGAGGGTAGGCGGTAGCCATTCCGTCTACAACGTTTTGATACTTGCACCCCATGTCACTTTGGTTCTTCTGCGGATGTGCTTTGCTGTCCCGAGGGTCACCTATCTTCTTCGAACGGCGCCCGTGTGGCTTTGTGCGAAGGAGGTGGCTGAATTCGACGAGACCCTTAAGGTTTCGGTCGAGGAGATTTTGAACGTAAACCTCGACGAGACTCAGTGGGATCAGGCGACCCTTCCCATTCGTTTGGGAGGTTTGGGGGTGAGGCGGGTCCGGGACGTGGGTCTGCCGGCGTTTTTAGCGTCCGCTCATGGGGTTGTAGGTCTGGTTGCTAACATTTTGTCTTTGAATGGTAGCCAGGTTTGCATTCCCTATGCTGCGGACGCTATTGACGCTTGGCGGACTCTTAACCCGGGTGTAGATCTTCCGTCTTCACCGGGTCTGCAAAGGATGTGGGATGAGGCGGGGGTGAAAGCGTTGCAGGAACGGCTTGTGGGGCAGGCGCGGGGAGCGGACTTGGCAAGGCTTAGGAGCGTTGCCAGGGCGGAGTCCGGTGCGTGGTTGCAGGCGTTGCCTTCCCCGAACTTGGGCACCCTCTTGGACGGAGACTCTTTGCGGGTGGCTGTGGCGCTTCGCCTGGGCTGCAATGTATGTGAACCACACACATGCATTTGCGGTTCCGGGGTGGAGGCCAGTGGTCACCATGCACTGAGTTGTTGTCGTTGCCTGGGAAGGTTTCCGCGGCACCACGCCCTGAACGACATTATTCGCCGGGCCCTGGTGTCAGCTAACGTTCCTTGTGTCCTGGAGCCTCCGGGCCTCAGCCGCACGGATGGCAAGCGTCCCGATGGGTTGACCCTCGTTCCGTGGCGTAGCGGCAGATGTCTCATATGGGACGCAACTTGCGTCAACACGTTCGCAATGAGTCATCTGCCCCTCACGGCAAGAGTGGCTGGTGCGGCGGCCGAAGTTGCTGCAGGGAGTAAGCACGCCAAATATGCCCCGCTTGCTCAGAATTATATTTTTGTGCCTGTGGCGGTCGAGACGTCTGGGAGTTGGGGGGCCGAGGGTTTGGCATTTGTGAGAGAGATTGGCCGTCGTCTCCGGGACAGGGGATTTGATTCGCGTTCCGGGGCATTCCTGGTGCAAAGACTGTCGATAGCGGTTCAGAGGGGTAACGCTGCTTGCATATTGTCCAGCTTTGCACCGGGAACGCTGGGGAGGGGTTTGTTTGACTAGGTTTAGATTTAATTTTTTTTTTTTTCTTCGGTTTTTTTTTTTTTGGTTTTTTTTTTTATTGTTTTATGTACTACTTATTTTTGTATACTTAACACTAATATATACATTAGATTATTATTTCAATAATTATTCTTACGAAACCACCATAACTTTATGTTATCTTTCCGCTTATAACTTGTAACAAGCACATTTGTCATCATGCGCGGCGCCCGCGCATCGCAGGTCATGTCGAAAAAAGTCGCCCGGCCCAGTTCCCACAGTAGTCCGACGTATTTAATCGAGAAACATCCTAAACGATTTTTTATTAACACCAAAATTAGATTTTGAATTGTCCGTGTATAATTTTTGAAAGAAAATAACTGAAGAAGTCATTTTTAATCTTAATTTAAGGAAGTAAAAATATAAATAATAACATTATACAAACAAACTTCTAGAGATATTTTTTAAGGAAAAATGCATCAATGCGGAAGACACATTTTTCTTAAAAAATATTTTCAGATAGCCCAGTGCAGGCCATTTTTTTTTATTCGCCTGTTGCGTCCCACTGCTGGGCAAAGGCCTCCCCGTTCCCCTCCATGTGTCCCAATCTCCAGCTAATTTTGGCCACTCTCCCTACGTTTGTAATAGTTTGTATGGAGAAAGCCCCCGGTACCCTTTCCTTTTAAGATAAATAATATGCACCTTTAAAAGGTTCGTAAACTTAAAAACTATCGAATAATTACTTAATAAATAAAACATAATAATACTCAGTTTTATGGTGCTTAAATAACCATTATGTATAATTATGTAAATTTAAAGCGGCTTACATAAATGACAGAAGTTTATTAAAGTTAAACATTCGGTGTCATTATGTCACTAACATTATGACATTTTTGGTCATCAATTTCAATGAAGTAATTAGGTTTATCGTAATATTAAACATATAAATATCTAAGTACTTTTAATTAATGTAAGAAGGTAGTTTATTTAATTATTTTAATATTAGTAGAAATGATATACCTACCTAAGTTTATAACGTCTGCATAGTCTGTGTTTGTTTTTGATTCGATAAATAATATTTTATCTTATACTAGCTGCGCTCCGCGGTTCCACCCGCGTTACTCCCGATCCCGTGGGAATATCGGGATGTAAGCTATCCTATCTCTCAAGTTGGATCGAACTGCACATGGTGTGCGAATTTTATTATAATCGGTTAAGTGGTTTAGGAGTCCATTGAGGACAAACATTGTGACACGAGATTTATATATATTAAGAATTATGTAATATTTAACAAATAATAACTACGTACTTTTAACTTTTAATAAATGTAGAATGTAATTTCATTATTTTAATATTAGTAGGGAGGATATAAGTTTATACGTCTGCTTATTCAGTGTTTGTTTTTGATCCAATTAATAATATTTTATCTTATTTAAAAATACCTTGATATACCTAATATTAACAAAGTTTAAGTTCGATTTCTCAAAAATCGTTAGCTAATAGCTTACACTTAATTAATATTATTAGGTACAGTTAAGTTGGTAAGTATATTAATTTATTGTTTTTAATTATCATTTACAATAGGTAGATAGGTTTTCAGCAAGGAAGCCACCAAATATCTTTCATGCTATTTTGTGAAACTCTAGGTCCCGACTGAGAGATAACACACAGCCTTCGCTCTAGTTAGAAACGCAAAAATTTGCATGAAAATTAGCTAAATATATTTCTTTGATGTTGGAAGGAATAAATATCCCTTTCTTTTAGAGTAGAGCCAGAAGCAAAGTTAAATCAAATCGGAAACACAAGACGATCAAAGCGGAAACAAAAGTAGATCAAAACAGAAACAAGTGACTATCGAAGCGGAAACAAAAGACGATGGAAACTGAAACAAATGACTATCGAAGCGGAAACAAAAGACAATGGAAACTGAATAAGTGACAATTGCAACGGAAACAAAAGACAATGGAAAGAGAAACAAAAGACGATCGAGAGGAAACAGAAGGCAAACAAAACAGAAACAAAATACAATCAAAACTATAAACAAAACACGAATCCCACAGGGGTCAATAAGTAGGGTTGAAAAGAAATAACCCTATAAATGAGCATTACCAAAGGATTTGCGTATTATATTTCATTGCATCGGTAGCTAAATATATTACATTGCGATACAAGTGTGGAAAGTTGATCATTCCATAGAGGCGGTTTATGACGCGCGAGCGGAACGCGAGCGTGGCAAAAGCCGAGATGGAATTATCGATCCACACGTGTATCGTACGACGTTTTTTATCACAGTTGCGAATAAAAAAAAGACATGTTAAAATAATTAAAGGTTTTTAGAATTTTAGGTTATGTTTACTATTTTTTGTTAATTACACTCCCGAAAGGCTAGGCAAAAGACTTTTAACCTATACAGCCTCGTCTGACATACAATATTTTTTTAGGGTTTTTTTCATTTATTTTTGCGTCGGCGGTTAAAAACAGAATATAATGGTAAGGAAAAGATATATTTATGTACCTAAAGAAAAAACAAAACTCAATTTTTTATTATTTTCAAAGACGTTATCACGTAAAATATCGTTCGTTATTAGACTTTAGAGACAACCTTTTGAAAAGAAGAAAAAAGGTACCAACAAAGAGTTTTAAGCCAGCAAGGCTTAAAAACTCTTTGATGGTCCCTTTTTTTTATACATCAAAACATACATCATCTACCTAATATGTCATTAGCAGTAAGATACGTATTTGACTTATCGGGATAACGTATTATTTTAGCATTAGTTGTTTTTTTTTTATCGCACGCGTGTATAATACGTTGCATTATGAGCCTAAAAGCGGTTTAATAAGATCCACTTTATGAGCAACTGTGATAAAAAATATATTACAGCTTGTCATAAACGAAAACACCATCTTTCTTAACATCAAGCACCATTTCACAACTATTTCATAGAAAAAACAAAACCAATTACCACAAAACAAAACTGTTCCACCAAAACATATTAAAGAAATATCGATTTATAACAACAAAATCAGAATTAGATCTTTTACGAGACCGCACTATGAAATTTATCCTTTCGATTCTTGAAAACAAGATAACTTTAACAAGGTGACCTTTGAATTAAAATTAAGACTTTATAACTGCGACTTCAAAGTTTATTTTAGCTTGACTTTTAATGGTAGATTCCAACAATTTGTTGGTCATTTGTCATAGATTGGGTCAAAGGGTGTTGCCAGTCGTCTGTTAATCAACGGATTGACTCGATGATCTATCGTGATATTGGGATGTGAGAAGTCGTTTAATAGATCTTCCTTAGAGTACTTCGATTTGAGTAATGGACGCAATTCGTTTTTGACATTTGAAAATTCCAAAAAAATATAAAAAAGGGCAGTTTTTACCCTTTGGGTACGGAACCCTAATGCCGGCGCCTCACATTGGCTATGTTGGCTCCAAGTTATACTGTTGGATCCAACACACCAAATGTCAGGATCGATCTTGGAACGTTATTGGACGTTATTGACCGTTCCAAGATCGATCCTCATGCCGGCGCCTCACATGGGCTTATAACTTGGTTCCAACGTTGGCTACGAATAGAATAGCCAATAATTGCAACCAAGGCTGCGGCCTCATATGGGCTCAAATGTAATTTGGCAAACACCATGCCAAGAGCATTGGAAGGTTGGACGTTCGAGCAGATATCATTTATTCATCAAATTTATTGCTAGCAAGTCATGTCGGACGGGACACTTTTTTGCTCTAGCTACTTATACGCCACGCATTGAGCACATATTATTATTATTTAATTAGTCAAAGGAAAAAGAAGCCAAGGAAACGGCAATTCTGTATGATAAAAATGTTTCAAAATTCTTCTGCTTGATATAATTAAATGAACTCCAACACGCCGAGTGAAGGAATGAACAAGTCATTCGTCCACTCGGCGTGTTGGAGAAAACATATCGCAGCACGTCCAGCACTCAGCACGGCAGAGCACCGTACTGATGCAACCAATGCAAATGTGTGGATCGAGAAGTGACGTTGGACCCAAGTTGCCCACTCCCACTCCACTACACACTTCACTCCCCTCGCCTTTGAAAAAACCGACACAAGTCGGGTTGACATTGGCTATTGGACGCAATGTTCTGTTTTTATCCAATAACGTTCCAAGATCGATCCTTACATTGGTGCGTTGGATCCAACAGTATACCTTTTAGCCAACATAGCCCATGTGAGGCGCCGGCATCACATTGGTGTGTTGGATCCAACAGTATAACTTGGAGCCAACATAGCCCATGTGAGGCGCCGGCATAAAAAGGAAAATCAAAATTGGAACGACCAACAAAAAAACAAAAGACAATCGAAACGAAAGAACGCGTTTAAAAGTCTTTGGTTTTTGTTTCGATTGAAAAACAAAATTACATGACTACTGTGTTTTAATTGTTAGTAGCACAGGAAAATAAAATAAAATTGGTTAGTAAGTACAAAAAAGGAACAACTTATTGCTTAAGGTGAAAGGGTACCTGCGCGCTCTCCACAAACGTAGTCGACTGTTTCCTCCCTGGATAATGACACTAGCACAAATATTTTTGTGCCATAATTCCTTTATCTGCTATGACTATGCCCCTATGTTTTGGTTTTTTTCATTTTCTAATTATCATAGAAATTAAAATTAAAAAAAAAAACAAAAGATAGGGGCATAGTCATGGCTGTTATAAGTTTTATGCACCAAAAATATTTGCTCTAGTGTCATTATCCAGGGAGAAAACAGTCGACTACGATTGTAATAGTTTGTATGGAGAAAGCCCCCGGTACCCTTTCCACTTAACTCTTAAAAACTACATTCTACTTAATATTTTATGTTTTTTGTTCGATTGGCTCCCTTGGAGTTAATAAGATTGAACAAATTTTAACAGCAAGGCAGTAAATTGTGTTTAAAATGCCTAGATTTACAATGAATTGGCAAAGGAGATAGGCTACCTACACGGATGAAACCGCGGGGCACAGCTAGTAGCAGCAATAGCTAATGGGACGTTCGAAGCACTCTCTAACATGACATGTTAGTAATAATGCATTCGTTATGCAAATTATTGTTAAGATATAAATACTTCAGTAAACGTGCGAACTGCGAACGGCCTCGTTTGTGCATAATACGTGCCTAGATTGAACGTGTGTTTCCATTGTTTGGTGCAGTGTCACGAGTTTTTAAAAATGTTATACCTACTTAAAAATTGGAATAAAGTCACTAACTCTATCTTTAGTTGTTTGTGTCAGTTTGATAGTTGTAAACCTACAAAAAATCATTTTTGGTTGTCTTTTAATTTAGTTTCGATCATCTTGTGTTTCCGCTTGAATCGTCTTTTTTCTTCTATTTGAATCGAGGCTAATTCTAATTAAGAGGATGTTCAGTAATTAAATATTCCTGCCAGTCCCGAATTGGAAATCGGATCGGAATGGCATCATGCCTTGCATGACATTGTACTTAAACAAATTTAGCTTTATTCTATTCTAAACTGAATTTAATTTTAGTGGTTACTAGCGACCCGCCCCGGCTTCGCGCGGCTGTATTATACATGTATTATATCTAATAACCTTCCTCGTTAATCACTCTATCTATTAAAAAAAAACCGCATCAAAATCCGTTGCGTAGTTTTAAAGATCTAAGCATACAAAGGGACATAGGGACGGCGAAAAGTGACTTTATTTTATACTATGTAGTGATACTACGTTGATATTATTTAATCATATTGACACTTTGACAGTCGGTTAATCGGTCTGAAATAAATTTATTTTTGTTCTGCAAGTCAACCTAAGTGTTGTCATTATTTCGAATCCATCATCAATCAAGTGTCTATTTGAACTTCTAAACTAATTAATTTATTATTATCAGGCGATTCAAAACAACGGAAACAAACCGTAGATTAGTCACAAAGCACAATTAGGTGTTTACTCAAAAGTTCTATCAGGACTTCACGATTGCAATTACCTTAACATGGACACAGATTAAGTTGTAGTTAATATACAAGGTCGGGACCTATCTACGTCATCGTATTACTGAATCACGAAATAATATGACTAATATCATGATAATATAATAAATTATTCATTTTGTTTCTTTGTTGTCGTCAAAAATAACCGTGAGAAAAAACTATTGAGTGAAAGAAATACCAAACGCAAAACGACTGTCGCCGATGCCTTAAATTATTGCATGGACAATTATTGTTGTGAAGTTGTTTGTATGTGTATTTTCTTTTTCTACATCTTCTGTAAATATAAAATTCTTTGTCGTAAAAGACTGACTGACGGATCAACACACAGTCTAAACTGCTGGTCGTAGAGACCTGAAACTTGGAGGGTGTGTTATTTATATGACGTAGACATCCGATAAGAAAGGATTTTGAAGAATTCTTCTACGCGGACGAAGTAGCGCGTTCTTTGTCGCACCAGACTATTCCAAGAGGAAAGGGTACCGGGGGCTTTCTCCATACAAACTATTACATACGTAGTCGACTGTTTCCTCCCTGGATAATGACACTAGCACAAATATTTTTGGTGTATAAAACTTAGAACTGCCATGACAATGCCCCTATTTTTTATTTTTTTATTTTAATTTCTATGATAATTAGAAAATGAAAAAACCACAACATAGGGGCATAGTCATGGCAGTTATAGGTTTTATGGCACAAAAATATTTGTGCTAGTGTCATTATCCAGGGAGGAAACAGTCGACTACGTTTGTATGGAGAGAGCGCAGGTACCCTTTCACCTTAAGCCAAAAAACGACGTTTAATTTTCTTTTGTTTTTGGCTAGCTTAAGCGTGTGAAACCGTGGGGCGCAGCTAGTTTTGACATAAAATTTTCCCTTGGACATTTAAAAATGTCCATTAACAGTCAATCGTTAGTTCGCTGTATTTAATTTTATTGAATAGCATGTACTGAGTAATTGTTTCCTGTTACCAATACGTTTTAATCAGAAGATATTAACCGATTTCATTGATTGCCGTGAACTTCGGTAGGTTGTTATGGCTTCTAATAGGTAGATGTAGTTACCTGCTTGATAATAAGGCTTGCTTAAAGAAAAGGGCAGTTTTATCATGCCTCAATAGATGACAGCACCAGTATCCTATATGCTAGCTAGCTATTCTGAGTAATATCTACCGTAGTACAGTCATGGGAAGACTCTGCATTCCATAGCAGAAGTGCATATGGAGCAAACTAGCGACCCGCCCCGGCTTCGCACGGCTGTATTATGCATGTATTATATCTAAAAACCTTCCTCGTTAACCACTCTATCTATTAAAGAAAACCGCATCAAAATGCGTTGCGTAGTTTAAAGATCTAAGCATACAAAGGGACATAGGGACGGCGAAAAGTGACTTTATTTTATACTATTTAGTGATAGTGATGTGTTTGCTGCACCTTGTGGGTGTGTGACCACGAATGAATAACTCGGTTTATTGTTGAAATTATTGACATGTCGATTGGTAAGTACTGAACAGGTCAAAAGGACGAAAGACGACCGACCGATTTTACGGCATCTCCAGAATCTACAGCAAAATAAGGTAAAGAATAAGGGAAGAATAGGACACTAGTGGTTAGTTAAGAAACTAGGTCTACCCGTTCCTGAGAAAATCAGTGGTGACACACGGACAGACAGACAGACAAGAGAGTGATCTTATAGGGACTGCTTTATTTACCTCTTGAGGTCCGGAACCCTAATAAGAAGAAAAAAAGAGAGACAGAGAAGTTTAGGTACCTACATAAAATAAAAAGCACTTAATTGTCTCCTTTTGAACATGGAAAAGGAAATATTTTTTTTCCATTTAAATCAATTTACTAAAATTGTTTTTTATTTTCTCGGCTGAAAACTACTCGTAACACTAATTGAATCACACAACAACAAAAGGAAAAAAAAGACTAATCAACCTATCTCTCCCAAAAAGCCCACCAAACTTTTCCCTTTCACCCAAAAGAATGGTTTCATATAAATCTTAGTAAGATCTTAGTCCCCGTTTACATTACATGTTGATGAATAAAACAGGTGTAGTTGATGTATTCCTGTTACACAACGATGCATGGTCCCCTATTTTAGTAGAGGGTTAGATTTATACAGGATGTTTGAAATTGTTGAGGTTTTTAGTTTTCGATATAAAGCTTTCTTTGTTCAACATCAGTGAGGAAAGTCGTTAGACGCAGAGAGCATGCGACCAATCGCTCAGGAAGTCTTTCGGAGAAGCCTATGTTCAACGGTGGACGTGTTGTAGCTGATATAGTGATGATGATCATAATAAAACGCCGCCACAATATAATAAAGAAACCAGCGAGTGAATAGTACCAACCTGATCTATTAAAAGGTTAGAATTTATGGGCATAGTTAAAAGATCTTGTTACAAGATTGAAAAATCTTCATTGTATTAAATCTAGACACTATGTCTAGATTTATTCCAAAACGAGGTTTAAGGATAGTCCGAGATGTAGATTTAAACAAAATGTATGGACTTAATATATCAAGCAATAGGAGTTATTGGAACGAAAGTTCCTAATCGCGCGTTGCGAAAGGGGGCTAGACGGAAAAAATTAAGACCAAAAGTTGTAACGACACTTTTTGCTATAGTTGTAAGCCGTGCGGCGTGCGCGTATTTCTCTGTCTGTCTCTCTCTCTCTCATAGAAAGCAAGCCAAGTTTTTTTCAATTAAGTTTCCTCTCAAGTTCTTTTGTTATATTTTAATTTGTAATAGCTTTCGTGTCTCAAAAAATCGGAAAGTTTTAGTCTGTTTTGTCGTTATTATGAGCTTTGATAAGCTTCTCAAATGACTAGTGTTCAGTAATACCATTAAAATTATAGTCTTCACAGTCGTATAATATATTTATTTATTTAAAAAAAATACCCAAATAATAAAATTGAAACTTTAATTAAAAACCTACCAACAAATCCTTATAAAAGGTGTCCAAAAGACTGGCTGCTTTGGCTCGTCGAATAGGGATGCATATCCGCTGTCCAAGGCAAGAGCCCTTTGGTCACCCGAAAGCTTCAAATAATTGAACATACTGTACCTACAGTAGTTTTAGTAGGTGGACAGTAAGCAACAAAAAGTGTTAAATCTCCAGAGGTGGTGATTACCATCCGACGGACAGTTCGCGTTATTTATGCATGTCCCTGGCTGGACCTTTCTGGCAACTATTTATCTTGCATCTTTCGAATGTAACTTTCTACCCCCCAACTGTAACACTCTGTACTGATAAGCTCTTTGCATTTGCTGTTATCCTAGTACAAAAAAAATGTATATTTAAGTATTAAAAATGGTAAAAATCATGTATTTTAATATTTTTTTAAGGTAAAAATATTTTTTGTATGTTCCAGAGCATCCAATGGTATGAGAACATTATTTTGTTTATTATCATTATTTCTGTTGACGTTATGAAAAAACCAAATGTGGACGAAGTAGCGGACAAAAGCTTGTACATACTAGTTTGATGTACAAGCTTTTGTTTGTTTCATAGCTTGAATTAGCTACAATATTAATCTTAGTTATATTAGTCAATGGTAGGCAGGTACTTGAATGTTTCAAAAATACTTCAATCAATAATCTACAAACGTTGCTTCCAGGACAGATAACATAAAAGTCTTCAGTCCGTGGCTGAGTGACGCGTCCAAAATAGACTCCACTTTACAACAGAATCATAAAGATAAAATACATACTAATAATAATAGACAGTTTATCTGGACTAAAAACTACTACAACTACATACTAAAAATTGAGTTTATCTGAAACTATTTAAAAACTGATTTCTAAGAAATCACCTCTTTATTACGTCAAATGTACCAAACTACTATAACTAAAAATTATTAACAGTTCGGTGGTCTCCCACAATCGAACTACTGACACTAAAAAGTTTCAATATTTCAGTTGCTAGTTCGGTTACTGTTCTACTAAGCCTCAAATTCGAGTAACGATACCCCTACAATTAGAATTTCCAAAGTGTAAATTGTCTTTTATAGTTGACGACCCAGTTGGCACAATGGTCACCATGCCGGACTGCCAATCACAGGGTTGCGGGTTCGATTCCCGCCTCAGACAAGTATTTATGCTTAGATATTTGTCTGTGGTCTGGTTGTTTCTATGTATTATAAGTATATATTTACAAAAGAAAAGTATATAAGTAGTATATCCGTTGTCTTGCACCCATAACACAAGTCTAGTTACTTAGCTTGGGGCTAGGTGGCGATGTGTGGAATGTCCAGCAGTATTTATTTATTTTATAGGATCAGCTAATTAAATCTTGTTTACATTACTGTTTGATTTATTCATAATCCTTTCTTAAAAGATACCTACTTTATAACAGCTATCTGTACATCAAGTTTTATCGCGATCCATTCATTGGTATGAGTGCGTAAATATATCAGTCTATAGTTTTTTTATTTATTTATAAAATATGTTGGAAAGGTTTCACCTAGATGATTTCTCATGCAACATTTAACTGTTTTAGTTATAGGCGAAAGCCATTTTGTTTTTTGACCCCTATATGCACCTTAAATATTTTATCTCTATTAGCAGAACACTTAGTTATTTATCCAACCGCTGCATGACGTATTTTATGAGATCGATATTGAATTGAATCGTAAAATTTCTACACAAGAAGATGACGTCATTACGCATTAAATTTATACGAGGCGGTAACAGAATTCATTGTCTTTATTATTGGTATTAAAAAACGTTTTATAAAGGTATCAAACACGATAGAATTATAGTCAAATTTTAACGGAGGAAAGAGCGCCACACCTTCCTAGGAAATGTTATAACAGAGTTTGTATGAACGGTCACAGATTCTAAGGCAAAATAAAACAATATAAAACGCTAGCCGCGCAGTGGTTTCGGTCCCGTGGGAATTGGTATTAAAGGTAGCCCAAGCATACAATAACATTATAATAAACCTACCAAATGTCATAAAAATCGCTAGTACCCAATAACATTATCCTCGTACTTATTTAGTTTCATTAAAATCACTTTAGTACTTTCAGGCCCTATTCATTATTATTATTAAGAGCCTTTCCGACTGCAGGACAAAAGCCTCTCTACCTATTCTTCCTTCGATCGTGATCTATAGCAATTGCATACCCGTCATTCCTAATTCCTATAGCAGTCAAAATCCCGCCATCCTCGCCTTGGTCTATTTTCATTACAAAAAAACTTACAGTGTGTATATTGATTGGTTTAGGTCAAATTTAAAACCACTTCCTCACAACCTTGTAGAATTTTCACATGCTGATTCAGTATTGACGACGATGCATTTAATGGTGAGCATGACCCGAACCGACAGGATAAGCTCCAGATAAATTTTAAACATTAGAGTACTCAGATTATTAGTCAGAGCCACTTTTCGACTGCAGGGCAAAAGCCTCTCACCTTTCTTCTTTTGATGGTGATCTGCAGCAATTGCATACTAGTCGCTCTTATAGCAGTCAAAGTCATCTCGTCATCGTCGCCTTGGTCTATTTTCATTACAAAAAACCATGTATTTTAGTCGGTTAAATTTTGCAAGCTGCTCCTCATAACCTTGTAGAATTTTAGATTTATGCGGGGGATGTTTGATTCTAACTAAGTCGACTGAGCTATTGAGTCGGATTCTGAAGTAGAATGATTCAGATTCAAATCATTTTCGGGTTAAAGTCTATTTCTGAGTAGGTCAGATTCTTAGTAGGGCGATATTTGGTTTACGTCAGATCAGTAAAAGGTTAATTTCGGTGAAATGCAGTACTGGCAAAGACAAAATATCATTAGATGTTTAAAAAAAAATCACATGTTCCGACGACCATGCATTTTAATGGTGAGCATGACCTGAACCGACAGTATAAGCTTTTAAACATTAGTAGTTACTCTAGTACCTATAAAATTATAATAGGTGGGAGTTAATAGCATTCAAATGTATTGGCAGAGATCGACGTTTGTGTCGCATTCCGCATTTCATCTCACCTGTGGATTTATAGCATTGTTTGCGTTTGTAAGATCAACGACTCTTCCAAGAGGAACATGAAATCATCGAGGAAGAATGATTATTGATTCATGGTTTTTAGGACAAAGAAAATTTTCAGGGAAATTAATTAAGTAGCTGGAAATATTATCAAGAAATTGTTATCGAGGAGAGACCTAAAAAAAATTTGGAAATGCATTTTTTTTTTATTTCATATTTTATTGATCTATACAAGCGGTTGTGTAATTAAGTAGCCAGCTACTTAATTTTCCAGGAATCATTATCGCGGGGAGACTTGAAAAAAATTGGAGATTCATTTTTCAAATATTTCTATAGACCTGGCTTACGCACATAATATTAAGTAACTACCTGTTTCCTTTCCTATAGGGTTTTTTGAAATGCAATCTGCAAAAAGTAATCAACCTTCAAAAGACCAAATTCAAAACACTTCACTTTACTAAATATTAACCCATCCAGAAGGAACGAAAAAAAAGAAGGACAAAAATACGATCATGTAACTTCACAGTCAGATAAAAAGCATCATAATCTCTCACCCGTGTAAAATAATGTACACTAGCACCGAAATAAACCGATAATGCACCGAAATCTCCTAAATCCTACAACCGGGATGTTCGGCAATTACCGTCAATCACAACATGGAACATGGAACAACATGACGACGTTCCTTGCCTCGGTATCGTTCCGAGAACACATTGTTATGATTGGATTTAAAATATTTTATAAATAATATTGGCTCGCGTCTGGTTGCCGTCGAATTGTGATAGCTTCGAAATACTTCGAATGTTTGTTAGAAATTTTCGGCAATGTAAATAAGCTGTTATGATTTCTTGGTTTTTGAATGACCACTTCGGTGCCAAACAAAACTTGAAAATAGTTATAAATAAAAACAAGAATTTCGAAATACACCCAATTTCGATCGCGTAGGAGTAAAATTTTCCGAAATATTAGGCAAAAATATTATATATGCCTACATCGTAATAGGTATCTGTATGCCTAGCCCGAACCGCCCATTAGCTTGACCTGTGCGTTAAGAGGAGGTTTCCTCTCTGAATAATGACACTAGAGCAAATATTTTTATAACATAAAACTTATAACTGCCATGACCAATCAATGACCATGCCCTTGTTTTTGTTTTTTTTACTCTTATTTTCTATGATAATTAGAATATGAAAAACGCCAAATAACCAAGACATGGGAGCAATGTATGGAGAGAGCGCCAATCGAGACTTTGAATTTTATATTTATAGATTTAGAAAAGAAAGAACTCCTATTTTATAAGCGAAATAATTTTTGTAGTCCAGTTTTCTGAAACTTTCCAGAAAGAAAAATCTTCAAAATATGTTTGAATGATTAAAGAGCTTTTAAAATGAGTAGATTTAATAAAACTTAAATATAATATTCCACTCTTTTCCAATATCTACTGAAGGAATCCTGAGCAATTGGGCTGTTTAGGAACCAAAGAGGTCTTGCTTTGGTAAACAGCATAAAGAATTGCAGAAAATAGCCCGTATACAAGTTCGGCTGTCTCGTATTAACCAGAACGAAGGTATAAACATTTAATAAGGTACTTAGTCCCCTGATATTCGCGGTGGTACTTTCGTGCTTTCAGATATTATTTCTATACGGAACCCCAATATTTGAAGTAGGTACTTGTAGATTGTGAGGTATGCACCGTGCGATGTCGAGTGGCCACATAAACGTCACATATCGACACAAACGCGATACAACTCTTGGCTCGTGCTCAAATTGATATTGAATTTATTTTCAATTTTAACGCGCCCGCCCTCCTTAGGTATGTAGAGTCATATAGGTGTAGAAGTACCTTTTGAGTGTTCAATTTTGAACTTTATTTCTTTCTGTTCATATTAAGATGGATGCATCGCTTAGATTTTGAGCTTTCAGGTCATTTAAAGTTTAACAAACAATTGCCACTATGGTATTCCAGGACAGCAGATTATCCTAGCGCCACAAAGTTAGGATAGCCCAGGAAGGATACTAAATGCCATAATATCATAATGTGTAAGGATACAAAATGCTCATGACAAAATGGCCAATTGTCAGAATGTTCATATGACCAAATACGCTGATGGCAAAACGACCAAGATACTAAATGTCATGGAGCCAGATAACAACCCTAAAGTAAAAAAGAGTTAGAAAGGAAGAAGATTGTTAACTTGGCAGCCGAGTCTAATTAATAGGTCAATCGACATTCAGCAGCAAAGTAATCAGTTTTCATCTCTCTCATTCTAGTCTCCATCTCTCTACACTATTATTCGTCTAGTCTCATGTGTCATATTATTATGCCTTTTTAATTAAAATTTAAATTGATGAAATTCTCAATTCGTCGCGTAATTACATAAATAGATTTAGGTATATTTTTATGTATGTTCTATATACCTGACTGCAAGGAAAGGGTTATGTTTCAAATTAATTTTGTCCTGTCTAAACCTTCCTAACGATATAAAGTTGACAGTGAACAGGCGCCACCGCGGATACAAACGTCAAATGCTATTTCTGTATGAGTGTAGTGCGCCCGCGCCGCCGCCGCCCGGTACGCCGCGACCTCCCGTGTCCCGAGTACCTACCGCGTCCTGAACTAAACCAGCTCCACTAATAGGTTTACTCATAAACGCTTTTCTTGATGGCTGTACTGAAATTTTTAACTCTTTACAGGGTTATTGGAAATTATACTAGCAAGCCGTTGAGGCTCACTTCTGTGCACCTAAACAAACAACTTTTGTTCTACAACTTTTGGAAATTCGAACATTTTTTCGAAAATTTTTAGGTTAGATTTACCTGAAAATCAGCGGTTCCTTACACGGAGAGGTCTGTAACCTTAAATTTTTACTTATTTTTTAAGTTTTATCTACTGCTCTTGGTCTGAATGACCTTGGTTTTAAAAAATCTGCTGTTTTTCGAATTTACATAACCTCAAAATTTTCATTTTTTTTTCGAATTTCCAAAAGACGTAGAACAAAAGTTGTTGGTTAAGGTTAACAGAAGTAGCCCTTAACTTAACGGCTTGCTAGTATAATTTCCAATAACCCTGTATAAAAAAAATATGGGAAGAGTTCAAAAATGGTAAAATATTATTTTTTGATCCTTAAAATTAGTCCCATTTGGACGAGTCCAAACAAAAATGGGACGGTAAAATAAAGCCTATATACTTTAGACCGGTGAGAATTAATGACGCATTTACTTAAACTTATCCACAATTTAAAAATTATTTGGTCACCCTAGCCTCACCTCTCGACCGCAAGATTGTCCTATAAACAAAACGTGTTGGTACATCTTATAAAGAGTTATTTTAAAAGAACACCTCATGGATCGAATTGATCTTGTACAGAACCACCGATATTTTTCAGTAATTTTCCATTAAGGTTCCGCTGGTCGATCGTGTTTTCCATACAAATTAATTTAGAGTGTTATCCATTTATTCTTTATGGAATTTGAAAAAAACAAAAGTTAAATCTACATAACAAGTCTATATCTAGCCCATGTAGGCGACGAAATAGACAAATTATATTTAATTTAATATAATTTAATATATAATTATAAATAAATTATATTTAATTTAATATAATTTAATATAAATAAATATAATTTGTCTATTTCGTCGCCTACATGGGCTAGATATAATTAATATTTAGATATAATATAATTTAAATATAATTATATATTAAATTATATTAAATTAAATATAATTTGTCTATTTCGTCGCCTACATGGGCTAGATATAGACTTGTTATGTAGATTTAACTTTTGTTTTTTCAAATTCCATAAAGAATAAATGGATAACACTCTAAATTAATTTGTATGGAAAACACGTTCGACCAGCGGAACCTTAACTATGAGTAGATTCTACCAACATTGTCCAAGTCGTGACCATATCACTTTACCCTCTTGGCTTTGTGCTTTAAGCTCATGTTTATTGCGCCAAAGTCTGAAATTAAAATGAAGTGAAACTGAA
Source organism: Idaea aversata (assembly GCA_907269075.1). NCBI lineage: Eukaryota > Metazoa > Arthropoda > Insecta > Lepidoptera > Geometridae > Idaea > Idaea aversata. The sequence continues at coordinate 11,386,177 of OU026097.1, read as the reverse complement.
AAAAAAGCGGAAGTCGTGGGTTCATATACCTTTAGGAACTTAAAAAAGGAGTAGTAACTTATTAGTATCGAAGCTGGCGTAGTTCTTGCCTCAATCTTTTGTTTTATTTTTGAAGCCACCTTTCAAATATGTGGCATTATATTTTTACATCAAATGACAGGCAAACATGACACTTTACAGGATTTTGTTACATGAGCATAAGAGCGGTGTTGGCTTAGCGGTAGATACCTCGACTCTCATTGTGAAGGCCGTGCACCGATGATTTTTTCTTAAAGTGAAGGAAAACATCGAGATGAAACCCGTGGCGAAGTTGGCTCCAGAAGTATTGACAAGTTCTTTCTCCTATAGACTTGGTCGACTAAGCTGAGAGGGTAGTAAGTGCTGGGCAACCTACGCCATCCTCACGGGAAAAGGACCTAAGGTTCGATAAAACATGAACCTTTATGAATTTGACACTCACTAAGCGTGTGATTCAGAATATCCATCGAAAAAGCCACTAAGTTTGGATTGAGTCATCTTAAAAAGGGTATAATTACGGAAAACAGTATTCGTATACAAGAAATAGTACATAGCCATTCATTGTTTGCATTATTAATGTCCTCTAAACATTGCTATAGGTTTGAAGGGTGGTGGCGAAACTAAATAAAATATGCTTGATAGTTTACTTCGCCTTCTTCTTCTACTCGTATAGTGGTGTGGCTCACCTATGGGCGCGTTCAGATGACACGCGTTGACCACGCGCCCACCACGCGCATCACACGCGTTGACCACGCGTTGAACACGCGTTGAACACGCGTTGATATTTGTTCTATATGTAATTTGAGTCTTATGACACATCAATAGATCTCAAATTGCATTTATCAAGTCGTGCACTTATCAAGGCGCGGGTCGGGCGCGTGGCGTGAGCGGGTGCTCACGCCACGCGCCCGACCCGCGCCCGCCACGCGCACGCTCCGCGCCCGCCACGCGCACGCTCCGCGCCACCCACGCGCACGCTCCGCGCCCGCCACGCGCACGCTCCGCGCCCGCCACGCGCACGCTCCGCGCCCGCCTCGCGCACGCTCCGCGCCCGCCACGCGCACGCTCCGCGCCCGCCACGCGCACGCTCCGCGCCCGCCACGAGCACGCTCCGCGCCCGCCACGCGCACGCTCCGCGCCCGCCACGCGCACGCTCCGCGCCCGACCCGCGCCCGCCACGCGCACGCTCCGCGCCCGACCCGCGCCCGCCACGCGCACGCTCCGCGCCCGACCCGCGCCCGCCACGCGCACGCTCCGCGCCCACCCCGCGCCCGCCCCGCGCCCGCCCCGCGCACGCCTCGCGCACGCCTCGCGCCTGCTTGCAGAAATGCAATTTGAGATCTATTGATGTGTCATAAGACTCAAATTAGGTATAGAAAAAATTTCAACGCGTGTTCAACGAGTGGTCAACGCGTGTGATGCGCGTGGTGGGCGCGTGGTCAACGCGTGTCATCTGAACGCGCCCTTCAGACTCTAACTTGACCTAACGACTGCTACTAGAGGTAGCAACCGGTACCAACGGCTTAACGTGCCTTCCGAAGCACGGAGGGGCTCACGAAAACACATTTTTGCCACACTACTAATTGGCCACCCATCGAAGTAATGACGTCGCTTAACTCGCACGACTGTAAACGATCAGCGAACGTCGCTTAGCTGTAAGCCTCCTCGCTCCTTTATCCTTAACTACGCCAAAATGTCCTTTTCAAACTCAACTCAAAAGAAATACCCTTCTTTAAAAACTGTAAAATTCCCGCTATATTCAAATGGCAATAGCCACGGTAGTACTTACGTCAAAAATATCATTTCCGCGTGTCAGGGCTGTGTCTAATGTTCGGTTGAATTTTGCATGTGAATGGTGCTTCACGCGCCGCGCGGGGTGGTAATATGACATGTGACAACCCTCTTGTTTACAAAATGTATTTGAATAGACCGCTTTGTTTGCCGGCTTAGATCGCTCGGTGACTTCTGACATAATACTTCGTATGGAACTTGATTTCAATTTTGTTATGGATAGAGATAAATTCGAATCATTTTCTGAATTTCATTTTTGTTTCAGACTTGCGACAGTTGCGAATCAGTCCGCGTTGAATTATCTTAGATCCTTTCTTAGCGGATGTCTACGCCAGTCTCCTTGCGACCATGACTATTGTAACATAGTCGAAACGTCGAGGTAAGAGAAAAAAAATACGCGATTATGACCCGTCTTTTTAGACTCACCATAGTCTTTTTTGGGTCATACGTTTAGCTACATTTATGGTTTATGAACAATATAATAGGGGGACCACGAGACGTAATACCTCCTTTTAAAACAACAAAAGAATTTTCCAAATCGGCCCAGGCGTTTTTGAGTAATCGGCAAATATACATAAAAAAATATGCGACGAATTGAGAACCTCCTCCTTTTTTGAAGTCGGTTGAAATTGGGTTCTTAGGCGAAAGACTAGGCAAGCCTAACGCCGTGCAAGGGCGTGAGTTTTTTTTTTAACCTTTTTTTCTTCCTTCCAGCCTTATAATTACAACATTATAATGTACTTATTTACTTACAAATTTTCCACTAAGCATCAAACATTAACCCGTAATGGGTTACACAAATTCTACCCATGGAATGTACGTACGGTTGACCTATGTTCTTACACGTATCTATCTATCATCCTTTGTACTGACAAGTTAGTCAATCAATAAAACTCGTAGGTACTTAAATGTCGAGGTGAAACGCTCAGCACCAAATGTGGGGTTATTAAAAATTAATTGTTGAGACAAGAGACATAAGTACTGTACTGGCAACCTCACAAATCAATTAGTTTCATTGACAGATTTAAATACCTTTAGCAAATTAAAGTTAGAAGTGCATAACGAAAGTCTAAAGCTGAGGACATATTGTTCGGAAGCGTCCGATAGCCCCGACTAATAAGTGTGCACGGTCGTTTGGCATCAAGCGGCCCAGATCGCTCTAGGACGTCCGCGGACGTTCGAACGCCCAAAAACGGCCCAAGGTTACGTCCGCGACTTACGTCCGATAATGTGCACATTTACATTATAGATGCCTACAAATCGCGGCTGTCGGACGCGTCCAAGCAATGTGACCCCAGCTTTAATCGATAAAACTTAAAGATACTTCCCTATATGCACAACTACCGTGATTTCTAAAACTACTTTATTTTATTTCTTGTTGCCACGGATAGTGGGTAAAAATATTCTTTTTCATTACTCATACTCCGAAAGTAGGTCTAAAGATGCATGAAGAGCGTGTAGAAAATAAAATTTCCAGCCCTAGGGCTTTTCTCTTTCACTGACAGCTGTCATGTCAAATTATGGCTTCGCACGACTTGTGCAATGTGCATGTAGCCAGTATCAGTAACATTACGCATAAGGAACTTTAAAAACCTAACCTCCTTGCTTTAAGTAACACCAAAGAATAACACTACATGTATAAAACCTCTTTGGTCCCAACCTTGTAAGAGGATCAGGTAGTATGGAGTCTCTCATTCACTCTCGTTGTTAGGAAGAATTTTATGTATTATTCGTAATGAAAAGCACAGTGTTTACCTCGGGTGAAAGACTCATTAAGTCCCTCGAACTATTAGCGCCCTCGCTACGCTCGGGCGCCAAACTCCGTCTCGGGACTTGTAATGAGTGACTTTCACACCTAGGATAACAATGTACTATTTCATTGCTCATACTCCGAAAGTAGGTCTAAAGATGCCTGAAGAGCGTGTAGAAAATAAAACTTTCAGCCCTAGGGAAAATTGCTTTCACTGACAGCTGTCATGTCAAATTATGGCTTCGCACGGCTTGTGCAATGTGCATGTAACCAGTATCAGTATCATTACGCATTAGGAACTTCAAAAATCTAACCTCCTTGCTTTAAGTAACACCAAAGAGTAACACTACATGTAAATAACCTCTTTGGTCCCAACCTTGGAAGAGGATCGGTAGTATGGAGTCTCTCATTCACTCTCATTGTTAGGAAGAATTTTATGTATTATTCGTAATGAAAAGCACAGTGTTTACCTCGGGTGAAAGACTCATTTAGTCCCTCGAACTATTAGCGCCCTCGCTACGCTCGGGCGCCAAACTCTGTCTCGGGATTCAATGAGTGACTTTCACACCTAGAGTAACAATGTACTATTGTTTTTCGTTGGAAACTGACAACGTTATCAGTGGTAAATCTCATTTCGCCTACTTCGCCTATAAACTAATACGTATGGGTCTAAATAATATCAATTATGCCAATCTCTCGTTAGGTTTAGACAAAACGCGAAATCGGCAGAATGCGTTGTAGGTACTCAGAGATTAAAAGGATACAACTTGGTATGATCAGTGGCTAATTTCATCTCAAAACGATATCCGTGGATACCAACCCAATTGCTAGGATGATGCTTAAATTCCTACAAAAATATCAAATACTCATCAACTGAATTTTAAATAGTGCAATCAGTAGATAAAGCTCTCTCGAGATATAAAAGTTCGGATTGATATCTCAGCACTCAATGGTTCAGCGACGTAAATCCCGTGGAAACATCGGGATTAAAATCCTATATATTGTTTCGAAGCATTCAATGTATCGTCGTACCAAGTTTCATCAAAATCGGTCGAGTAATTTCAAAGTAAAAAAAAAATTAAAGCTCAATCGGTAACCGGGAAGTGTATCGAATTTAATTTGCAAGATTTGATGACAAACATCGGGACAGGTGAAGCTCAATAAAAGCATGTAAAATGTACAATTTATAATGTAATAAAGTCTGTATTAAATTCTAATTTATTTTGACGTGACAACGTTTTATAAATTGGTTTGCCGGGTGACACTTCAAGAAACTGCGTTACGCTCCGCTGACGTTATGCGCTCACAATGAGAGCGAGTGAGAGGCACGCGGGCATGGTTAGCCCGCCTAAGAGCGAGAGAGACAGACATAAAAAGTGAAAGGCACGCGTCCTTTCCACTCGAGCACAGTTGTTGTCACGTAAAACTTTCGCCCGTATACCGACTTTACAGGCAACCAGTTTTTTTGTATTACTTTTGATTTAATATTGTTACAAAGAACTCGTATAGAAAAAGTCACATCAAGTTGTTTAAAACAGGAATTATTCCTGTTAAAAAAACAAAAAATACAAGTGCTAGTCGAACTCACGCACAAAGGGTTCCGTACGATTATATGCAGTTTTTAGTATTTGTTGTTTTCACGGCAACAGAAATACATCATCTGTGAAAACAACTGCCTAGCTATCACAGTTCATGAGATTTACCCCCGAATACTGAAAGGCTACTTAATCTTAAGTGGCGTTTAAATTGAAATTTAAGTGTCGGCTTCAATAGAAAGCATACACTTAAAATCAATTTAAGCGCAACTCAAGATTAAGTAGCCTTTCAGTATTCGGGGGACAGTCTGGTGCTGTCATCTGTCTGTACAGACAGACGCACAGTGGAGTCTTAGTAAAAGAGTCCCGTTTTTACCCTTTGGCTACGGAACCCTAAAACATGGCAAATATTCAGTTTTTAAATAACTTTAGTAGTGAAAAAAAGCAAATTTAATTCAAAACGTTTAAAAAAATATTTTCATATAATATGTACGGTCGGCTGCATAATTGCAGACCCACCGTAGAGCTCAAAACGGCTGTTTTTTATTTAAGAATGTTTTTAACACAAGCAAGATTCTAGACACTTGCTTTAGTTTAAGTTTAAAGTATTTTAACTCATCAATTATCAAACAAAAAATATTGAAATATTTTTTTTAATAATAGTAATTTTCGAACTCTACCGGGGGCTGCAATTATGCAGCCGACTGTACGTAATCTAGAAAATATATAGTCCTCCTTATCGATTACAGCGACCCTGACTAATCCTAAATTATGAATCCTGCTTTCTCAGGTGGGCCCTGTGTGACTGGCCAAACCAAATTTTTAAATACCCTGCCACATATGGTACAGTAAGGTTAATCTAGTTAAAGTGTGGTTAAAACTTTAAAAAACTTAAAATAACTCCTTTGGTCACTTTAACCGATACGTTATCAAGTAATGTTAAACTAGAGTAGTGAGACCGTCAATAAGTGGTTATCTTCGTGCCTGCAAGGGACCAGACTTCGCACTTTGCACTGATTTAAGGTAAAAATTATTATCTAAGTCGGGATAAAACATATACGTCTCGGGAGCTTTAGGAAGCTAGGCAGTGTTGTCGGGTAATAAAAAGCTCTTCAAAAGATAAGTAATCTACAAAGATGTCTCGAAAGGCACAATATTGATTTTAAAAAAGGGGGTTTGCTAAACAATAAGATATGGCAAAAAATGCTGAATTAATTGCCTGTCCGATTTTCACAAAATGACAAAAATTTAACCGTTTTTTTACTTACCATACTTGTACTTGTATACGGGCTGTTTTCCGCAATAAGACTCTTTTGAATTGGGTCCTTTTTGCGTAAAGATGGAGTAAGCTTGCCCATCACCTACTCCCTCTCAGCTCAGTCGACCATGTCCAGAGGAGAGAACTTGTCAATACTTCTGGAGCCAACTAAGCCGCGGGTTTCATCACGATGTTATCCTTCACCGTAAGAGCAATGTCAATTAGCGCACATAATTTTTCCTTAAGGTACATAGGTGCACGGTCGGCCTGGATTCAAACCCACGACCTTCAGATTGAAAGTCGAGGTATCCACCACTAAGCCAACACCGCAAGAGGACCCTATTACTAAGACTTCACTGTCCCGTCTGTCCGTCTAGCGTCATTTTGCACCAGGTTGTACCTATCTCATGAACCGTGATAGCTACTTTTCACAGAATGTATTTCTGTTGCCGCTATACTCGTAACAAATACTAAAAACAGAAAAAAAAATTGCTTCCATAAAAAATGGTACGGAAACCTTCGCGCTTGAGTCCGACTCGCCCTTGGCCGGTTTTTGTAAAATAATGTAAACAGAGTCAACTACTAAAACGTAAAAAGATAAAGTTAAACATACCACATGCCATTCTTTATTGATGTGCAAAGTGAAATCCGAAAGCGTCAATAAAATGCGAATAACCGTAAAAATAAAGGGATGTCAGAGCCGTGCCTGCTTCGGTATGAAGGCTCAGTGACTTCGACATTATTCTAATATGTCGGAGGGGGAAAAGGGCACATTTTGCACTAAGAGTTAGATACATTCTTTTTTCAATAAGTATATCCAACTATTCCGGTTTTTACAAAGACAGAATGATTTTTTTGAATTGGTGGATTCACAAAAAAGTTTCACGGTAATATTGTGTGACCTAATGCGTCATGGTAATATGACCATGACGCGTCATGGTAATATGACCATGACGCGTCATGGTAATTTAGAAACAGAGTATTTAATAATAATATCGCTCATCTGGGCTTGTGTTGTGGTGACGAGTGACGAATAGAATACTAATATAAAGAAAAAAAATATATGTAGGAAAAAAATAAGAAAAAAATATATAAAGTAAAAAAAAACTCAATTTTTCATCGTTTTCCTAATGTTATCACGTAAAATAACGATACTGGTCTGACACTTATTGACCGAGACTTGGTATTCAAGTTTTACTATTTTATAGATTTATTTGTCCCAAAAAAAAGGGATTATTAGCTATCTCCGCCTCATGAGATCCAATTTCAATGATTCTTTTTTTCAAGGGTTTTTTCAATGAGCGAGTACTTGGAACCACCTACTCACACAAAGCACCTCAAAGCTGGTAGGTACACTACATTTTGCATAAACTCTAATGTCTTAAACTTACAAAGCATATCGTTATAATTATGCATAATTTCATAAGGCATAACTACATTTGACAAACCTCTTTGGTATAATAACTTTTGGCATAATTTCATTTTTAACCCCTGACGCAAAAACGACGGTGTGTTTTTAAGGTATGTTTTTACGTGTCTCTGTAGGTATATATCTGTATGCTCCTTTCTGTGGCATCGTAGCTCCCGAACGGATGAACCGATTTTGATTTAATTTCTTTTGTTTGAAAGGTGGCTTAACTATATCCGGTAGTGTTCTTAACTATGTTTGATCAAAATCGGTTCAGCCATCTGAAAGTAATGGGGGACAAAAGTCGGGGGTTTTTAAATTCTAATTTTATGCATAATTATTTTTGGCATAAATCTTTACTGTCATAATATAGCATAAAATCTTTTTGGCTTTACCGTTATGTCTTTTGACTTCATGACATTAGAATTTATGCAAAAATGGTACTCCCCTCAAAGCTTCTGTTTGCATGAATTCTAGTTGTAATCTTTATTTCTTATTGAAGACAGTATAATCTACTATGTTTTCTCTACCTAAAACCTTCACACGCGTTACCATCAAAATCATACACGTGTATCTAAATAATTAACTCTAACATTCCAAGAACCAAAAAGGGCTAAAGATTACGTCTTCAAAGGTAATCTCAGAGTAAGCCTTGAGACATTCAACATACAAAGTGTTGTTATAATTAACGTTTGACAAAACGTACAAAGACGTTCAAAGCCTCGAGCGTTTAACACAGCTTTGTACCATAAGGGGATGCCAAAAATTATACTAACGTAGCTAGTGTTATTATGTTAAGAGGGTACGCAGTATTTCTTTCTACTTAAAAATGTATTACTTTCTTGATTGTTTTTTTACATATTTTAGTTTGACCACTATCACCTATCTGATGGTAGGTGACCATGCGGCCTAAGAACTATGCCTCTAGCTAGAGTCTAGAATAAACCTTTTTTTATGGAAATGTGGAATGATTGGATTTTTTTTCAGTAATTAGCTGTATCATCACTACATAGTATAAAACAAAGTCGCTTTTTCTGTCCCTATTTCTCTTTGACTGCTTAAATCTTTTAAACTACGCAACGGATTTTGATGGGGTTTTTTTAAATAGATAGAGTGATTCAAGAGGAAGGTTTATATGTATAATACATATTATAGCCGTGCGAAGCCGGAGCGGGTCGCTAGTGTAAAAATATAATAAATAATAATTTTGTTTATAAAACCTGTAATAAATTTTCCTCTGTTGTATCAACTAATTATTATGCCTTTTCCTTTTGGAACGAGTGGTCTGGTTGTTTCTATGTATTATAAGTATATATTTACCAAAAGAAAAGTATATAATATGTAGTAAGTATATCCGTTATCTAGCACCCTTAACACAAGTCTGGTTACTAAGGTTGTGGCTAGATGACGATGTGTGGAATGTCCAGTAATATTTATTATTTATCTATTTATTTCTATACAAAAACGACACCCGAATACCCTCTTATAGGTTATAATACTCACAGTAACAAGTCATTGTTATGTAACGTTGTTGTTTAAAGTGGTATTTAACTAATTTAGTGAACGTGTAGTGGTAAATCAGAATGTTTGTTGGATGTGTAGGTATACCTACTTGCTACTTACTTTACGTACGCACTAAGAAAGCCTCGCAGTTTCGCTCTCTTAGCCATGGGAATATCGAGGTAAAAATTAGCCTATATTATTCCTAAGGATTCAATTACGAGAAAAAAATAATGAATAAATATTTCAGGACATTTCACAACGTCATTAAACCCCACTTCTACTTGCATGAAGGAGACACGTTCACCATAACACAACCCCAGATAAGCGATATTATTATTATACAATATGTTTTATATTGCTGCGTGCTGTGTGACGTCGTTGTTGACATGACGTCACCGGAACGTGACAATGACGTCACACAATATTACCATGACACTTTTTTGTGAATGCCACCTTCATTCCATCAATTTACTAGTTATCACGTCAAAAAATAATGTACAATCAACGCACAAAAGTACACTGCCACGTTTACAATCCTGAGCAGCACTATTTGAACATTATAACACGTAACCTGTGGATCGAACCCACGTCGGTTGGTGTAGCGGGTGGCGGCTTATACCACTCGGTCAACTAAAGACATAGCTAACATGTTGAAAATAATAATCACACTGAGTACTTTTAATTCAAGTATTTATGTTTGTGTGTAACGTCTATTTGAAGAAGGTTGTACAGTCAGCAAAGGACTGAAGGTAGCAGCTGCATATTTTTAAGTTTTATTTCTTTAAATAACGGTTTAGTAATTGTTGTTGTTGTTGTTGTTGTCACTAAAGCTTTCGAACTGTTAGTTATTTCACGCAGACAAACAAAAAAATATTGTACCGTCATGAAAAAAATTAAAACTTTAAAATATGCACCTGCTGCCCTCAGTTCTTTGCTGACTGTACATCCAAGTTTATTGTAGCAAACTGATAGTGGACTTATGACGCATATGTACATTTTCAAATAATGTAACTACAGTCTAGCACTTGGGCAGCCCTAGTGATCTATCGGCTTTAGACACCACCGCGCCGACTTAAAATATTATAGCGATGATAAAATATACCTAATTTTATGAAAGTAAACACTATTTTAATTATTATTAATTAAGGAACCAATGCACAATTAAGGAAATCCATAACAGTAGGTACTTACCGCCCTAGGGCTGACTTTAATCTTCCTGTCCTTTGCCAAGGCAAGTCTCAAGTGAGAATATCTAATGATTCTTTTAATCTCTTTAAAAATTCTTAAAGGAGTTCAAAAGCTTAGCGAAATTACTAGCCTAAAGCGGGACGATGGTTTTTTTGAACAAATAATTGCGAGTAATTATGATTTCGAGCTGAATTTCTTCGGATGATATTTAGTTTATATGTATTTTATGTTAATTTTATATATTTTATTTTATTTGGAATAACAACAGATTATAAAACACAAATTATCCTATGGCTATTTTACATAACTATAAGCCAATAACAACTATCCACAAATTGACATATTTTTTTAGTAATAAAGATGAGGGACAGATTATAAATTCTGTTCATACCTGCTTTATACAAAGTTTACGCAATAGGTTATTAAATAAAAAAAAACAAAGTAAAAATATAAAGTTAAACCCTATACTACTTGGCTCAGACATAATACTTACATATATCCCAATTTCTCAACGCCTTTTATTAGGTATGTAGGTGTATATAATATTAAATATTATAAATATTACTTTATCAATTAGTAATTAATTACGACGACGATTTTTGACGACCTCTGTGGCGCGTCGGGCGAACACCCGACTGCGACGCAGAAGGTTGCGGGTTCGATTCCCGCCGGGAACAAGTATTTATGCTGACCATAAATTCTTGTTTCTGGTTCTGGGTGTTTCCTATATGTATAATATGTATATATTTACAAAAAAAAAAAAGGTATATAAGTAGTTTATCCGTTATCTGGCACCCATAACACAAGCATTAAGTTGCTTAGCTTGGGGCTGGATGGCGATGTGTAATATGTCCTGAATTTTTTTTTTTTAATTTAATTAATTATACGTAATTAAGATTAAGATACATAATGAAGGAACTTTTAATTTAGCGACTCGCCTCTGTTTTACATGCGTACCAGAGAAAAATGTTAAGTTGTATTTTTTTATTTTACGCCAGTAAAGCTCCCAGTTTGGTCGGCATGATTTTTATTTATCTTCATCATCAATACATCTTCAACAATTCCGTGCTTCGGAAGGCACGTTAAGCCGTTGGTCTCGGTTGCTACCTCTAGTAGCAGTCGTTAGGTCAAGTTAGAGGCCTTAAGGCGATCTGAAAACTCTAACAATAGGTGAGCCACACCACTATACGAGAAGAAGAAGTTCTTCAACAATAATCAACAAATATTAATTTTAAAATTAAATAATAAAAGTGTCAAGCCTAACCTACTTATCTACACTTATATTATAAAGAGGAAAGTTTTAATGTTCGTTTGTTTATAACGAATAGGCTACGGTGGCATCCATTTTGAACCCCTATTTTCAACCCGCAAATATTTTTTCAATGTTCTACCTAAAATGTGTTCCATTTTCTACCCCCAATTAATTTAATTGATTATTTTTTCCAATTTCTACCTAAAATGTATTCCATTTACAACCCAAGTGATTATAATACTTAATATGATGTTTTTTTGTACAGACAGAAAAATAATTTAATATTTTAAAGTCGTATTTTAACTACTATTATAATTAACACTTTTACCAAAACTATGAATCTATTTTTTCTGTTGACGTTACTTGAGTAAAAATTAGGTAGTTAGTTAGCTACGCACTGCGTATTGGGGTAGAAAATGGACTATTAATTTGCAGGGGTTTGAATATGAAGGTATTTTAATTAAAATTATGCCGTGGGTTGAAATTGGGGGTTGACAATGGATGCCACCTCCGAAACTACTGGACCGATTTTGATGAAACTTGGTATGATTGATTCATTAGGAACAACATAGGCTTTTAGTCCCGATATTCCCACGGGATCGAGAGTTACGCAGGTGAAACTAATTTAAATTTCTTGCAGTCTGTACTTTTTAAATCTTGCAATTATTATGAAACAAATCACTACATAGTATAAAACAAAGTCGCTTTTTCTGTCCCTATTTCCCTTTGACTGCTTAAATCTTTAAAACTTCGCAACGGATTTTGATGGGGTTTTTTTTTTAATAGATAGAGTGATTCAAGAGGAAGGTTTATATGTATAATACATGGATAATATAGCCGTGCGAAGCCGCGGCCGGTCGCTAGTACCAAATAAATTAGATAAGCGATATAAGAGAAATAAGCTAATAAATTTTATCTTTTTTAATGAGTACGCTAGCACCCGCGACGTCGCGTCATTGCCATGTAATTTCTAGGGTTCCGTATCTCAAAAGGTAAAAAAAACCTTGTAAGATCGCTCTCTTGTCCGTCTGTTCGTCCCTGTGTCATCACCGATTATCACAGGTCACTTTTCACAGGAAATTTATTTGAAATGGATTTTTCAAAGTCAAAGTCAAATTTCTTTATTCATTTCGATGCTTATCTTCTTAATATATATAAATCTCGTGTCACAATGTTTGTCCTCAATGGACTCCTAAACCACTTAACCGATTATAATAAAATTCGCACACCATGTGCAGTTCGATCCAACTTGAGAGATAGGATAGCATACATCTTAATTTATCCCGATATTCCCACGGGATCGGAAGTTACGCGGGTGAAACCGCGGAGGGCAGCTAGTGTATATATATATTGATCACTTAGAAACGTCTTAAAAACTAAGTTGGGATGTGCGACAATTTTAAATATTTTAAAATCACATATCACAACCCTAATTTTAAAATGAGAAGCAACCCTAATAATGTAACAGCACTGTAAATTCACTTTCAATTCCGAATCCCATCCAAATCTCATAACCAAACAGAAGGGTCCTCTAACCGCATAGTTTGTCAAACCCTAATTAATAAACTAGGAGGAAACGTTACAGCTACAGAACTGTAACGGCCTCTGCAGACCACAGACTTTCTAGAAAAGTATAGTTTTGTTGCTACGAACAACAAGTATTCAGTGTGTATTAAAAACCATGTAATGCCTCTTGACTACATGAATGAGTAAATGAATGGAAAGCGTTTATTTGTAAATCACACGGCATGTTGAAAGAAGAATACAAAGGACTGTTGAAAAATAGAAAAATATAATCTAAGGAATTTTGTGCTGCTAACCAAGATTTGTCTCGCTAGGGTATATTTATAGGTGTCACAGAAGTCCTGCGCAAGCATACCTGTACTCCGTCGGACCTCGACTGTTGGCGGAACACCGATGGGTTTTTAGTGGGTAAGCCTCCGGCCGCCTACCATCCTCAGGCTGGAGGCAGCCCCACATACCTCTGTCGCCCCCTCCCCCTCAGGGTGGCGGAAGGATGCAATTCGAAGAAAGAAAGAAGAAAAGAATTTTCCCATCGATAAAAAAAAAAAAAAAAAAAAGGGTATATTTATAGGTATATCTCCGGATCATCCCAAAAATAAAACGAAATTTAAAAAAGAAGTTATCGTAGTCTGCTCCGAATCAGGTCAATTTTCAATATTTGACAACACCATTAATTTGTCATAGGCCTTGAGCTTATCGACAGCTCGATGTGCTACAGCATATCTTGAAAATTTCTTAAATCTTAGGTAAAATATGGAAATCTTCTCGAGTTTTAAGAAAATGTTCATTTCTTAGTTTCCTTAAGTAAGTTTAACACTTTATAATAACATTCTAATACCGTAATTATCTCGGTATTTATATTTTAACTAGCTTTTGCCCGCGACTTCGTCCGCGTATAAGTCGAAAATTAGAAGTAGATTGGACCGAGGAATCACGTTGTCCCATACAAACTTTGCCCCCCTTTTTCACCCCCTAAGGGGTAGAATTTCGGAAAATCCTTTCTTATCGGATGCCTACGTCATACAAAGTACACACCCTCCAAGTTTCAAGTCTCTACGATCAGCGGTTTAGGCTGTGCGTTGATCCGTCAGTCAGTCAGGACAAATCGGCAGATGAAAAGTCTATAGTTTGCGAATGATCTAACTAACATTGCCTCCCGGCCATGTCTGCCTTCTGACTAAGAAATTACATCTCCGAAACTAAATTTACTTATTGAATTTAATTATAAACTGTAAACTTTGTTGTAGGTCCTATTTTGAAGACGAAAAATATATGATTTTATTAAAGAACTTCTGAAGGTGTCACTTGAAATCAAGTTACCGGTTCAGTAATAAATATCAGGAATAAATATTTGTAAGTACTTTCTCATATATTTTGTACGACGAGAATCGAACCCACAACCTTTGCGTTAAGGACGGGAGTTACCCTAGCCTGCCACAGAGGTCGTCATAGGTAGCCATGGATCAACATTCTTTACTTTTTATGATAAATAGTTCCTGTTGACCACTATCTCACGAGATGGTAGGTGACAGTGCTGTCTAAGATGATTTCCTAGAAGATACCTAAGCTCTCGTGACTCAAAAATCCCCAAATAAAAGGGGGCTTACGAGGGATACGAGTGAAGGTAGGAAGATGGCAATGGAACAAAAAGGTAACACAATCATTAATATAAGTACCTTTTTCTTCTTCTTCTTATCGTATAGTGGTGTGGCTCACCTATTGTTAGAGTCTTCAGATCGCCTCTAACTTGACCTAACGACTGCTTCTAGAAGTAGCAACCGGGACCAACGGTTTAACGTGCCTTCCAAAGCCCGGAGGGGCTTACGAAAACACATTTTTGCCACACTACTAATTGGCCAGTATTGGCCACCCATCGAAGTAATAACCGCGCCAGCTAGGCGTCGCTTAACCCGCACGACCGTAAACGATCAGTGAGAGTCGCTTAGCTGTGAGCCTCCTCCTTGTTTTAAAAGTAGTAGGTACTTTTAAAACAAGGAGGAGGAACTTTTAAAAGCAACACAAAACGAGTGCTTCGTCGGTCCGCCCGCGAGGCGACCGCCCGAATCGGGCGGACCACACGGTTCCGCCCGAATTTATTTGATACCTATTTTTCTATAAAAGTACAGTCGGCAACAAAATAATTTGATGAAATAAAAGTAAAAAATGGTTTATAAATTGTATACTTAATACAATAATCTGAAGCTAAGTAAGTACATTAGTACACACGTTATTCAACTGTATGAATAGATAAACTAAATAAGTGACTTATCGTATAGATATTAATTACCTTCTACATTTCATTTTACATTTCAACCATATTAGTGGTTCTGTGTGCTGGTTATAGCAATTCCAATTACTAATAAAAAAACCGGTCAAGTGCGAGTCCTGCTCGCGCGCCGAGGCTTCCGTAATTTAGTTTTAACTCTCTTTCTCTACCCTTGCAGTGGTACGGTTGTTACCAATTTATTGGTCTATGTAAACGTATGGGGACGCTCTTTAATTTTCAACTTTTTTATTTTTTGGAATTTTTCCTGTATGTGTGCTATAGGTCTTGGGTCTAAAACCTATATGGTAGTTCTCGTTGACCTAGAATCACGAAATTTGGCTAAAAGCAAGGTCTTACAGCACACTTAAAGGAAAATTCCAATAGGGTACTTCCAGTTGACCTGAAATTGTCAATTTTGGTTAAAAGCTAGGTCTTACAGCACAAGTATAGGGAAAAATCCGAAATATAAAAAAGTGGAATATTAAGGTAAATTTTGGTACTTACAAATTTTTGCAAAAATGAAAATTTATTTGCCCATATCTTTTTATCATGTTGACTCAGGACTTTTGATTTTTATACACCTAATAGAGACTATAAACCCCAGTATCTAGTATGAATTTCAATTTGCTAGGTCCACTCGTTCCTGAGAAAATGGGTGATGACATACGGACAGACAGACAAGAAAGTGATCTTATTAGGGTTCCCTTTTTTACCTTTTGAGGTACGGAACCCTAAAAATGATGTTTCCTGTACCAATTAATCTACAAAATAGTCACTAAATTTAGTGACTTCCAGATTGATTAGACTTTGAGCCATTATAATAATATACATTATACAACCACCCATCACTGACTGAGGTTTGTGGCAAATGAGCCAAATCTGGACATTTTTAGGATTCCATACCTCAAAAGGTAAAAAGGAACCCTTAAAAGATCACTTTCTTGCTCGTCTGTCTGTCTGAATGTGTTACCACCGATTTTCTCAGGAATGGGTGGACCTAGCAAGTTGAAGATACCAGATACTGATACTGAGGTCTATATAGTCCCTATTAGGTGTATAAAAATCGAGGTCTTGAGTAAACATGATTAATAGATATGGGCAAATTTACATTTTCGCAAAAACTTGTAAGTACCTACCTACCATAATTTTCAACTTTTTTATATTTCGGAATTATCCCTTTACTTCTACTGTAAAACCTTGGTTTAAACCAAAATTGACATTTCCAGGTTAACCGGAAGGTTTTGGGTCGCAAACCTATATTTTATGGTAGTTCCCGTTGACCTAGGATCACGAAGTTTGGCAAAAGCAAACTCGTACAGCACAAATAAAGGAAAAATAAAAAAAAGTTGAAAATTGAAGGGTGTCCCCATACATTTATAGTTGGATCAATTTAACTTGAACCTTACATTGTATTGGCGCCCAAACGAAATATGGGTTAAGATAATTGGTAACTACCATACCACTGCAAGGGTAGAAAAAGAGAGTTGAAAGTAATGTATGGAACTCGGCGAGCGAGTACGAATCGCACTTGACTGGTTTTTTATGTACTTTTTCACAAGTTTAGACTTTTTTCTCCACAAACATCTTAGACTGTGAAACAGGCAACCCTATTTTTTGGTGTAGGAAATACATCTTCCACAGCTTAATAGGTACTACATTATTATGGGTTTTTGTACTCCATAATCGACATGCAGCGTAAATAACTTATAAAAAGGCTTTACGTAAAATTTAAAAGTTATCACAAAGGATTACCATGTCCTTTTTAATTGAGCAAAGATCCAGCGGTTTTTTAATTCATAACTCCAGTCTGTAGTTTTTATTAATTGTAATAAACCGATTTTGTTGCTAACTGTACTAAATCTAAGTAAGTTATTAAAATAAGTAGGTATATATTACAATCGGGCGGTCTGCCCCATGGATTTATTACTGTATGCGGTCCGCCCGATCGGGCGGTCGCCTCGCGGGCGGACCGACGAAGCACTCCACAAAACTGAATCCATGACTAATATTCATTAACAACAACCAAGTAGTATTATACCTGTACCAAGAATTTCCTACATCCTATTATCGTTTTAAACGTCACCCTATAATTAAATCATAACGAGTTGTAAGCGACAATTAGTCGCGTTCCCACGGACACGCGACTTAATCACAGCTTTTAGACGGACCGGCTTTTTGTAGAGGCAGTAGAGGTCAACTTTTGGACGAAATATTTTGATAAACTATGTATTTTTACTATTAAAGTTATTCTTCTTCTTTTGCGGCAATGGCATAAGGTTTCTGATTAGAGAAAATTACCGGGTGTGGAGCTAAGCAGTTAAATTTAATAAAAGTTTTTAGTTAAGAGGAAAGGGTACCGGGCGCTCTCTCTTTACTTAACTTTGTGTATATCGTGTCTTAAGTTCCTTCCTGTGTTATACAAATAAAGTTATCTATTTATATATTTATCTACCTATTTGTTCTTAAATAACTTTAATAGTGAAAAAAATAGCTAAAGCTAGTTTAAAATACTACAGGTACCTAGGTATTTTAAGAGGAAAGGTACCCGGCTTTCTCCAAACAAACGTAGTTGACTGTTTCCTCCCTGGTGACACTAGAGCAAATATTTTTCTTGCATAAAACCTATAACTGCCATGACTATGCGCCTTTGTTTTGTTTTTTTTTTCATATTCTAATTACCATAGAAAGTAACAGTTAAAGAACAAAATAAGACATAGGGGCGTGACCATGGCAGTTATAAGTTTTGTGCGACAAAAATATTTGCTCTAGTGTAGAGTATCCAGGAAGGAAACTGTCGAGTACGTTTGTATGGAGAGAGAGCCGGTACCCTGTCCTCTTAAGTAAGTACACACGTAAATTATTAATTAATGTAAAGTGTGTAAAATTAAAACTTGATAACATCGATAATTTAAAGTAGAACACTTTGTTCTGTTTCGATAAATAGTAGCATGGTCATCCACGCTTCATCTATAATAGTCGCATTCGAGCTTCGAACTGAACTACTAACGCCATCTGTTAGCCTTCGAATGTAAACTTTAATTCCAACATACCGCGTTCTTATCATTATCTTATTCAAAAGGAAGTAGCTCTTTCCTCCCTATACTATTGTCTGATTTTGGTGCTTCTTTTTTGTATTATTAAGTAATTATAAACTAGGCTTGTATTTTTTTTACCCGACTGCAAGAAAAGGGTTTTATTTTTCGCCCCTATCTTTGTTTGTTTATTATAATATTCTTTATTCCCTCATATCTTCCAAACTACTACTGGATGGATCTCTTTAATTAAGGTATCGTTAGATTCGTCTCATTAGTCCAAGTGTTCTTAGATTGGTGACATAAAAAATTATACGGGGGCTGCTAGATTTTATTGTTTAAGGTGATTTTTAATGTTATTAATCACTTTAAAGTTGTAAGTAAAAGTTATATTTTTTTTAAACTAATAAAACATGTAAGCTTTTAATACAAACTAATCAGACAATCGGCATGAACACCTTTGGTTGCAATATAAGGGACGAAAAATGGTATGCTCATTGGCTCAAGAACGGAAATGCCATCGAAATATATTAGAAAAATTAATCTTTATGGGTATATGAGCTACCAACATTTAAAAAAACTGATTACAAATTTAAATAGTGAATGTTTTAGTTAATTATTTATGTCCTAGATGTCTATTTTTATTTAAATTGTCTGATAATAGAGTCAAGATAAGTAGGTACATTTAGGTAATTATGATTAATTTCTATATTATACCTACATCGTCTCTTCTAAATAATTATTTAAATAGCTTCTGTAAATTAAGATATACCGTAATATACATTTAGACTAGTTTATTGATTATTCATAGTTCTAAATTGATTGCGATAATCGTTTTTAATGCCCGAATTTATTTAAGAGATTTGCTTTGATTCTACCGGTGTTCATAATCTTTCGTTTTTATACAGTGCGAAGTTAAGAAATTGAGTGTTTTCAAATATATAGTTTAGTTAGTATCATTTACTTTGCAAAAATTACTATTGCGAGAGCTAATCTAAACATAAGAAGTCTGTTTTTTTTTAAATAAACTTTTACTTAGATATAATGGAATTGACACCCAAAATCACGGTGAGTAAGATTTAACAATGTTACTAACAAAAAATGTAAAAGCTTTGTTAAGTTTCCAGTCGACTAACTCCCTACAAAACATCGTAAGTTTAACTTCAGCATTGTCAGCTATAAGCCGTAACCAGATTACGTTTTTACTAATTCGGCATACCACTTACCCAGACAATAACACAAGGAAATAAAAACAAACGTATATATTTTTTACTCAATGAGTTTATTGCGCCAGAACAATAAATGAAGCTGATCATTATAACGTTTACTTTCAACATCGATTAAGAATCTACACGATACGATAGGTATCGTACGCCGAGTCCATTAATATTTATAATATCTGAGTCAGTATTGCACTTTGCTTCAGAATCGCCAACTCAATACCCAAGCGGTATACTATCCCTAATAACTTACAGTTCGTGGGATCAATAATTACGATAATATTTGTCTAAATATCACAAGAAAATACAAAACGAAATACGAAATAGAATTAACACAATTAAAATTATTAACAATTAAATATACAAGAGTCTATCGCTCAAAAGTTTAGGAAGTGAGGTATCACCAAGTGGAACGCGGGTGGTAGCGGCTGCGTCATGATACCGGAACGTGGTGCTGGTACAGCTGCTCTTGGCGTTCGCATAACGATGTCATTTTCTTGAAGGATTCAGATGTCTCGCGAAAAAGCAACTTGGCATCGTCTCTGGGGCGGGCGTGCGCCGCATCTAGTCGCCCAGGTGAGATCACTGGTGGAGAGGACGCTGATAGCGGAGATAGCGACTCCCTGGCGGATTGAGCGCCCGCCGGGGCTCCATACGGCACACCAGCTTGAGGCATACCGTTAGGCATTAGAAATGGAGTCGAAAAAAAACCTCGTTCACCGAACTGTGGCAACATACCCGCCTGCAGCGCGCTCAAGTTTCTACTGTAAAACTTCATCGTCTCAGTCACGTAACTAGGAAGTTGAGAGGAATCTTCGTTACCACCGTATCGCAAGCTCTCAAGTGTAGAAGCTAGCCCTTTGATGTCAGCGTATAACTTATTCAACAACTCAGCGTTCACTTCAAATGGTTGTTTCTCACGAGAATCAGGAGAATTTGTAGAAAGCAATCGCCGATGTAGATCGACATTAGAACTGTGTCGATCTCTACTACGTCGGGAAGGGAAGGCAGCGTCACAACCGTTCACATCGCAGGGATGAAGCAACTTCAAGTGATCGTTTCTGTAGTGCATACGCAGCGTAAAATGGTTTTGAAATACTTTTCCGCACGCAGTACACCTGTCGGGGTTTTCTTCGTCTATCGGTATTTCAAGATCGTTGATGTCGTCGGTGCGGTCGCTGCTGGCTGACGGAGACCGAGCTCTAGCCAGACGCTCTTCAATAGCGTGTAGATCACTTCCACTATCGCTCGGCGTGTACAAATCGGAACGCAATCTTAATCCTTCTCGTACAACGCTCGGTGCACTAGATTCGTCGTCCGATTCACTCTCAGCCTTCACGGGCACCACCGATTCCGAGTCCACAATTGCTTCCTCACCGTTCTGAAATGGCTCCCATTTTTCAGGTTTTTGTTTTTTCAACGACAGCGGTTCATCTTCAGCACGGCTCGATCCGGGAGTAGACAGATTTCTAAATAGGTCAGCGTGATATTCCTCGTCGGATACGTTATATTCGTTGTTCTGAGAACATCTGGTGGGATTTCCGCTCTTTCTCTTGCGTTTATTTGGAACTAATGTAGTTTTATCATCCGAAGCGGTGGGATCAGGGCGGTTACTTGTATTTTCGGATGGGTCAACAATAGGTTTGGTACCTTCTTTCTTTTTATTTACACTTAAATCTTCCGGTTCGTCTTCGTAGTTCAATCTTTCGGCTAATGGAGACGTAGCCCGGTCTTCACAGTTATCTTTATTTTCACTTTGATCGTCGGAGACATCATAATTTATTTCGCTACAATTATTAGAATCATCTTCTTGAATAACTGGAGGTTTAACTAAGTCTAATGCCTTACGAGGAGGCTCCTCAAGCGGCGGCGGTGGCATCTTCCTGTACATCTTCTCGATTTCACTAAAGTTGCGAAGATCATCGAGTGGCACTCGTGGCGGCAACGGGGTCGGTCCAGGTGGTCCGGCGAGGGACGGTGGCAAGCGCGCAGCTAGCTCAGGCGGCAACAAGCTCGGAGGAGGTAGCGGAAGTCGCGCTAACGCTGGCAGCAGCGGGAACGGTTGCGCCGACCGACCGTCATGCGCTGAGATCTTGCGCCTCACATGCGGAGAATGCAACTTCGGATTTGGGTTAGCACTGTGTCTATTTCTCGAACGGCGGGAACTGAACATCATAGTGCATCCTTCTACTGTACATTTATGCATCTCACGTAAGTGCACGGCCGAAAAGTGAATTTTAAGCGCACCTTTATCGCAAAATGTTTTCAAACAGACATTGCACTGAACTCTCTTCTTGCCGGTAGCAGGGTTGACAAACTGTACACCGAGACCGAGTGGCCAGGGCGCCGGCG
The DNA here is from genome assembly GCA_907269075.1 of Idaea aversata. Lineage (NCBI taxonomy): Eukaryota > Metazoa > Arthropoda > Insecta > Lepidoptera > Geometridae > Idaea > Idaea aversata. Next base: position 11,364,080 of record OU026097.1, on the reverse strand, counting down.
GTGGGTCGCGCCGCTCCGGGTGATACTCGGGTGACCGTCGCTCATCGCTCTTGTCATCGTCTCGTCCACTGAAGCTGGCGCCGAGTTTTCTGAAGTCGAACTGGGGTGCGGGCTGGCTCACACGGGGCATCATGAAATAGTCCAAGCCGGCCGGTAAGCCGGGAACCGCACCGAACTCTTTGCCCTCCATCACGTCACTGTCATAATAGTGTAGCACGCGTATCGGTAAGCGGGTGGCGCACGACGCGGCCGCTTTGCGACTGAGGACGTGCGACACAGGTGACCGCGCGGGCGGCGGCGGCGGCGCGCGACAGCGGGCGGGTGGCGCGGGGTACGGGGGCGGACGGGGCGGGTAGGGGGTAGAGGGGGGGTGGTGTACGGGTGGGAGGAGCGACCGCTGGGCGGAGCGGATCGATGCTCGGTGGGGACAGCAGGCGACACTCGCGCTCGCCTCATACTCGACCACTGTAAACACTAACCATACCCATACATCGTCTTACGTAACCGTAAACATACACTACTCTACCTTGATATACATACAGAGTACTAACCAACACTAGCCTAGCGTACTATAGCTAGATAGAGTAGGTTCTTACATCTAAGGTTGATATTTCGACTTCTTAGTACATAATAGAGCAACATAACTCTATACCTAATATTTTTAGAAATAACTGTATTTTTCATCAAAGATTCTTATAATATTGCATCATTAAAACATTGATGGTCTTTACTTCTAAAAACTGATCTTCTAGTAAAAAGTTCGAAGTTTGAAAAGTCGTAGAGCTAAAGTTTTCCTTGACGTCTAGAACAAACCCCTTTCGTATTACGTTACCCTAGTCAAAATACATTGTATAGAAGAAAAAAATAGGTAGACGGGCTATTTAATTACTCGATGATCAAAAATATAGTAGGTATACCTATTTTTTACTATAGGTAAGCTTACTTATTTCAGTGTATGAAATAGTAATTTAACCTACAAAAAGAAAAAAATAATAGTATAAAAAAAAATTGTAGATAGGCTGTTTAATTACTCGATGATTAAAAATATAGTAGGTACCTATACTTACCTACTTTTTACTATAGGTAAGCTTACTTATTGCAGTCTATGAAATAGTAATTTACCATACCTAACATAATTTACCCTTCCTAAGTTTTTTCTTTCTTTGTTTGTAACGAATTGACTCCAAAACTACTGTACCGATTTGGATGAAACTTGGTATGATGATACATTGATTCATTGACCGTAATCACACCAATTTTTATTCAGATACTCCAACAAGATTTAGCATAACGCGAGTGAAACCACGGGGCACTACTAAAAGTATAAATAACAGCATTAATTAAAGCTAGAAGTAATTCACCTGAAATTACCGAGCGCAGTTGGAATTGCAACGTCTTAGAATTACGAGCTAACGTTTCCTATGCCTGTGAAATATGGTACATTTCTGGAAGCTGTACGGAATATTTTCCTTTGAAATTGCAGTTAGGTATTCGTAGATATTTCTTTGTATACCTATATTTATTCAAAATTTAAACTAACACATCAAATTAATATTGTTATCCTATTCATAACTAGCTTTTTCGTTCGTGTAGTTTCAATTTTCCAACATCCTTTTTTAGATTAAAACAGCTATTTGTGTACCATTTTGAATTTAGTCACCGTGTACCTAAATACGGATAGAGGACACTGTGCGGGTTAAGAAAAATGAAAGTTATGCCCTGTAAGAGTCTCTCGGTTTCCGAGATATCTGCCATTTAAAAAAAAAAACAATTTTCACTCCCTTCTCTATATTTTTTTATGCCAAAACTGCAAATTAAGGAATCATTCCAATCAGTTTTTTGGATAGTACCTATTTCAGTATAAATGTGCTATCGAATGCAAACAATTATTTTTATGACACATCGAAAGTTTTAAAACTAAGATTTAACTCAAACTTCATAAATTTTCAATTTTTTTAACCTGAACTTTATAGAGCATAATTTTTTTTTAACCGGCACAGTCCTCTATCCGTAGGTGCCCACTTATCCATTCATTACGTGACATCCTGTAAATAGCTATTATATAGGTGTAATACTAGCTGCGCCACGCGGTTTGACCCGCCGATACTGTCTCTTTATAAGAGACACACGTGGTGGTGGACTTTTATAAAAGTGCTACTATATTGCTGCCAAAAGACTGATATTGCCTACAACCACAGAAAATATAATAGTTACTACAAACTACAAACTTTAACAGCTCTTTTTGCCAATTAGAGGTTGAATTTACAAAAAAAAACATGTTATATTTATGCGCGCCAAAGGAACCTCTATACGAAGTTTCAGATTCGTAGCTCTAGACTCATGTGGCTCTAGTAGTTTCGGAGCTTTCTAAGTCCAGTCATTTTCTCTTTTTACAATTATAAATAGAAGATTAAAAATACAAAAGAGGTTTATTATCTGAAAGATTCTGATACTGGCCTACTTAGAAAAAGTATTAGTTTTTCTGATGAGCATTTGATACACGTAACGCCATCTACATTTTAAATAAAGAAACATTCTTAAGTGAAGTAGTATCTCCTATTGTTTGTTGATGTTCCACAATAATAATCCTAAATATATAGATATAGGTACACGGCGAATTCAGAACTTCTTCCTTGAGGTCGGTTAATTATAGAATTTCGATGTAGTTTAAGAAAACTAGCTTACCTCTGCGTAAGGTTTGACTTTTCCTAAATTATTTCTTAGCGGATGCCTACGTCATAATAGCTATCTATGCCAAATTTTGGCCCGCTCCGTCGTCTATTAATCAGGACTTTCATATTTATAGATTAAAAATACTTAGATTACGTAATTACCTATAGTTTTTTTGTGCTTATAAACAAATTTAGCTCAATTTATTTAACGTGTAGGTAATCTAAAATATTGTTTATTGTGCAAGTCAACCTTAAGGTGACCTGCGCTTTCTCCATACAAACGTAGTCGACTGCTTCCTCCCTAGATAATGACACTAGCACAAATATTTTTGTGCCATTAAACCTATAATTACCTACTGTCATGACTATGCCCCTATTTTTTGTTTGTTTTTTCATTTTCTAATTAACAAAGAAATTAAGATTGAAACTCTAAAAAAAAACAAAAAATATTAGTAAAAATAAATTAAATATTAAATATACATAGTCATGGCAGTTATAAGTTGTATGCACCAAAAATATTTGCTCTAGTTTCATTATCCAGGGAGAAAACAGTCGACTACGTTTGTCATAGTTTGTATGGAGAGAGCCGCCGGTGCCCTTTCCTCTTAATAAGGATAGGTAAAGTTTTTTATCCTAATGACATCTCTATAAATAGTATTTTCAATCTTTTTAGTTTTAACGTAAATACAAACGAATAATAAAAAACCTAACAAAGTTACAAAATAACCTTCAAACCAGAATTCGAATTCCAATCGGACAATTTAAGAAGACGAATCCAATAAGACATTGCAAATCAACTAGACGAATGTAAACGAAAAACACTAATAATAAACCGAATGTCTTTATCATTACACTAGCTGCGCAACACGGTTTCACCCGCGTAACTCCCGATCCCGGGGGAATATCGGGATAAAAAATAACACTCTCAATGAATCAATGTATCCTCATACCAAGTTTCATCAAAATTGCTCCAGAAGTTTCGGAGCCTATTCAATGCAAACAAACAAACAAATCTATCCTCTTTATAGTATTAGTATTATTTAGTATAGATAATTATACAGGGTTATTAATAATTTATACTAACAAGCCGTTGAGGTCTACTTCTGTACACCTAAATAAACAACTTTTGTTCTACGACTTTTGGAAATTCGAACATTTTTTTGAAAATTTTGAGGTGGGATTACCTGAAAAGGAGCTGTCATACACGGAGAGGTTATTAACCTTAAAATAAAAATAAATAAATAAATTTTATTCAGGCAACTATAGACCCCTAATACAGTCATATTATTCCAATTTAAAATAAAAATTAAGATCTTAGGGTTCCTTTACCTTTCCAGGGAAGGAAGCCTAAAAACACAAATATTACATAATAATTAGTTGCGCTCCGTGGTTTCAATCGCGTAACTTCCAATGAGTCAATGAATTCCCTCTTAAACCTACTCCCCCTTATTCCAAAACGAGGTTTAGGGATAGTCCGAGATGTGCATTTAAACCTTAGATTTAGATACAGATTTACACGTGAACTATAGTCTAAACACTATCCCTATATAATCTATAGGGATAGTGTATAGACTATAGTTTCCAATGTAATCAATAGGGATAGTGTTTAGACTATAGTTCACGAGTAAATCTGTGTCTTTTTTAATATAGGGATAGTGTTTAGACTATAGTTCACGAGTAAATCTGTGTCTAAATCTAAGGTTTAAATCCACATCTCGGACTATCCTTAAACCTCGTTTTGGAATAAGGTGGACTAAGTTTCATCAAAATCGGTCCAGGAGTTTCGTCGCCTATTCCTAAGTAGTATATCCGTTGTCTAGCACCCATAACACAAGTCAAGTTACTTAGTTTGGGGCGAGATCGCGAGGTGTGGAATGTCCTGTAATATTTATTTATTCTATAAAACAAAAAAACCTTTTCTTTTTATCACTACATAGTATAAAACAAAGTCGCTTTCTCTGTCCCTATATACCTATGTATGCTTAAATCTTTAAAACTACGCAACGGATTTTGATGCGGTTTTTTTTAATAGATAGAGTGATTCAAGAGGAAGGTTTATATGTATAATACATGCATAATATAGCCGTGCGAAGCCGGGGCGGGTCGCTAGTAATATTATAAATGTAAAATACTTGATATGCTTTGCGGATTCACTCGCATACCGAAGTACCTACTGATCCCGTGGGAATATCGGAAATAGCCCATAATTACGTTCTTGCAGAGGTTCAGTTATCTTATATTAATTTATCACCCAAATCTGTTTAAAAAATTAAAAGTTTAAACATTCACACAAAAACTTTCGCATTTACAATATTAGTAAGTACGATTCAGTGCCACCTTTAGCACATCGCCAACCTTACGATTCAAAGGAAAAAAATGTTAGTCCGTCGTCAAGAATCAATATCTGTCTAGGCAGACGCACAGCGCACACCCATCTGGTATGTGTTGCATCGCACGTAATAAGCGAACAGATTATTCTTGGTCTCGGAAATGGTTACAATTACTCGACTATCGTTATTTGACCGCTCTGTGTAAACATCGCTTTTAAAATGTGTGGTCCAAGTTGGGAGAGATCAGCGATTTAGTGATTTCAATACTCACTTAAAGAAAGAAAGAAAATGTTTTTGTAATAATTTTTAATTAGAAATAATTTTTAATTATAAAATTGTTTTAACAGATATTTGGTGTCGATTCGGTATAACACGACGACTTAACTTAACCTAACTCAAATACGACTAAAATAAGTAAAGTCATTTTTATATTCAATTCGGTTTTACCGTCAAACTAAATTTGGTTGTCTTTTGACAGATTGTTCGACACAACTAAAATTTATTAAAGGAGTCCGGACATTTTTAGTGTAGGAGCTTGGCATACCTAGTGATTTTTTTCCGCGGTTTATTTTAATACCCCGTTTCCAAAACACTTTAGCGATCCGGTGTAAAGGCATTATTTGTTGGTCATAATGACCTCGATAGGAATGAATCTCAAAATAAACCGCTGCATTTTAAGTTACAGGCATGTTGTGTCCAAAGGCCTTTGCACCCGGCAGCGCAAAAGTATTTAATGAATCGCGTCAAGCCCCTCAGCCTTATTCTAATGGTTTACGGTTTATTCTTAGGTTGGGATTAGAAGAAAAAACGGAGTCTCAGAAAAACAAAGCGCAAATCAACCAATCAAGTAAATCAAGTATCAAGTATTACCAGTTTCCCATTTTGGCAAATCTAGCCGGAAAATACTAGTTTTAAATGTTTATTTTACGTTTCTTCTGTATCTGCTACAGCAACTACCATATACTACTCACCCCAAAAATAATAAAAAAATCGTAAAAACTTCAGAAAGTGGTTGCATTAATTTTAATCGATACGAAATAGGTCGCGACTATTTGTCGTAATTTAGTTTGACATTTCTAAAATTTGATCATTCCGAATTGCAAAATTGTGTTTTGGACTTAATTTAGTTCCACATAACTAAAAATTTGTTTACTCCTGTCAGAATTGGTTAGGTTGGGTATTTCCGAATAGCAAACATAATTTTACACATCTAAACTTAATTTTAGTTAAGTTAAGTCGTATTTGTGTACATTCGAATCGAGTCCATAATCGTGTTTAGTGTTCTCTCTGTTGGACGTTTTGCTTATTAGGCTTTCTGCTGATCGTTAGACGTGTTGCACTGTTGAACGTTTTGCTACTTTGACTTTCTTTTTTTTTTATGTTAAAACCTGACGTTTTAAGAACTTTACAGCTCTCATAGTCGTAGTCGGACTAAGTTGACCTTAATCTTACAAAATTATTGAAAATGTTCCTTAAATACGCAGAATTGGCTAACACTCTCCGGAGATCTTGTAGCTTTCGCAGACGTTTATTAAGTAAATAAATTCATTGTAGGACATTGCCCAAGCTAAACAACATAGCTTGTATTATGGTGACCAGACGACTGATAGATTACTTATGTACTTACCTAAGTTTCATACAATGTACGGTCGGCTGCATAATTGCAGCCCCCGGTAGAGTTCGAAAATTACTATTATTGGAATGTTTTCATTCTACAATTTTTGTTAGATAAATTCACGAGGTTAGAAGACTTTAAACTTCAATTAAAGCAGGTGCCTAAAAATCTTGCTTGATGTGTTGAAAACATTCTTATAACAGCCGATTTGGAGCTCTACGGTGGGTCTGCAATTATGCAGCCGACTGTACAGTATAACACACTCCCTCCTTCTTAGGGACATAATATAGGTACACCTGGATATTACCCAAAAATATACCTACTAAAAAATAAGGATTTTAATCGGGAAAAATAATATTAATTTACCCACAGTCCGAGGAATTTTCAAAATATGACAACACTATGAATTACCTGATAACCCGCTACTAATAATAGGGTTGCCATTCCTTATTACGATAATCATCTTTGTGTTATTATCTAAATCAATTACCAATCTATCAGCTACCAAGATATCAACTATGACAGTTGATCTCTTGGTAGCTGATAGAGAGGTTTTTAACCTATTGAAAAATCAAGAAGTTTTAAACCGTAATCTGTTTATGACTTGTCCCGTAGTCCAATCACCCATATTATACTCTCAGTTTCGCGGTGCGTAATATAAACATGATCTCTTTTTGTCCTAAGTGATCTGGCTCTGGTCAACGTTGATTTTTATATCAACTTAAGATGACTTCACACTTTATAACAAGAATTTAAAATTCTGTAAGTAAAAACATAACAGATCGATTTGATGATCCACCCTTTAACTATGTCAATAGGACTCCTATTATAGATAATAATAATAATAAACTATTGTTACGATAATATCGTAACAATAGTTTATTAACAAAAAATGATATAAAAATAGTTGAGATATGTGATGGACCTCGAACTAGGAACACGACCCGTATCTTGAGAGTCTAGAAAATATTTAAAAAAAAATTAAAGAATCTAGTCAAATTGAAAAGATCGTGTTTAAGTTTGTCACTGCATTACCCAAAAAATACTGAACCGATTACTATGGAATGTGGTATGTAGAAATCTGGAATCCTAGAATAACAGAAATGCTACTAATATAATCAAATAATCTTTTTCATTTTATATACGCAGTATATTATGTATGTTTCAAAATAGATTTTAACTACTAAATTTAGGTATGTATTTATTTCTTTTTTTCTCTTGGTGACCAATATGACGAAACCGTTTCCCTGGGAGCGGAAAAGTCACACACAGGATGCGTGCGTATCTGCAGCATATGCTGAGGTTTTACCCATTCGGGCAACACACGACTTCTCAGATACTTATTTTTTACCTATTCTCTGTGTATTTATTGTGTTTTTTTGTATTTATTTACTCTGTATCTATATCTTAAGTACTGTTTCTCTTTTGTTTCACTTTTCTTATTTTTGTGTTTTTTATGTCGTGTGTTTGTCTGAATAAATTATATTTTATTCTATTCAAAAATATCCTTCTTATCGTTCATATTTCAACAGCAGAGGTTCAAATCTCGACGCGATGCAAAAAATTTGGATATGCATTTCTCTTAAAAAATATTTTTAGGAAGGCTATTTTTTATCTCAGATCTCTACTTCTTCTTTATCTTCACTACATAGTATAAAATAAAGTCACTTTTCGCCGTCCCTATGTCCCTATTTCCCTATTTCCCTATGTCCATTTGTATGCTTAGATCTTTAAAACTACGCAACGGATTTTGATGCGGTTTTTTTATAGATAGAGTGATTAAAGAGGAAGGTTTTTAAATATAATACATGCATAATACAGCCGTGCAAAGCCGGGGTAGGTCGCTAGTTATAAATATGATCTTTATATCTACTCACAGACACAGCGTTCAAACATTTAAAAAAATTAGGTCAACAAAATGGCGTCACAAGCAATGTATAAGCCCCTTAACACTCCGGCCGACATATTTATTTTGAAGACCGTTCGCATTATGTTTGGATTAAAAATATTTTTGGCTTCTACTTGCACACGACACTGTTACAAGTGGCTAGTGGCTGGATACAACGCCAAATGGTAATGGGAGCCACGTGGCTTGTACAAATAAATACATAGTCATCGCCTGGCTGATAGTCATAGGAAGTAAGTTAGATTGGATGGAGAAGAGTTGTACTTGTATATGAGCTGTTTCCGCAAGACCTTTTTGGATAAGGATGGAATAGACAATGTTCTTTGTCCTTAGACAATGTACCTTTACTAGGTACCCTCGCAGCTTTGTCGACCGTTTTCAAAGGACAGAGAAAGGAAAATGAATACCTCGGAAGCCAACTAAGGCGCGGATTTCATTAAGATGCTTTCTTTCAATGTCAATTAGCGCACATAATTGTATCATAAGAAAAATCCATTGGTGCACGGCCGGGCGGGATTGGAAGCCACGACCTTCGGAATGAAAGTCGATATATCTACCACTATACCAACACCGCTAAAGAGATCTAGTTGCAGAAAACAGCCCGTATACAAGTACAAAGTTTAGTGGTTTGACAAACTTGAGAACGTATTGTTTCGTAGCCGATGGTGTCTCAGTATAAAGGATCAGATTATTTTAATCTTTTAAACTATGTAATTTATGATGGGTATGTAGTTATATACCCATCAGCGTTATTTTACTACAACGCGTAATCTACTTATTTAAAGGTATTAAACTAAGCGCACTTATACTATACATCAAATGAAGCACTGTATTGTTAACTTCATTCAGTCGTTTTCGTTTTGTCACTGACATAATTAACCGTTATTTTCTGTGTCTCTATAATATAACTGAGGAAAATGCATACAAAGGATTATGTATGCGTTTTCCTCTGTTATTATTTAATAAAGAGATATCTCTTAAAATTTACCTTCAATATCATCGTCATATCATAACATAGGCCTCCCCCAAAGACTTCCAAAGCGATCGGTCGCATTCTCTCTACGTCCAACGACGCAAGGACCTTAAGGTGAATGAAAGGGTACCTGCGCTCTCTGCATACAAACGTAGTCGACTGTTTTCTCCCTGGATAATGACACTAGCACAAATATTTTTGTGCCATAAAACCTATAACTGCCATGACTATGCCCCTATGTTTTGTTTATTTTCTAATTATCATAGAAATTAAGATTTAAAAATAAAAAAAAATAAAAATATGGTCATGGCAGTTAAGTATAAGTTTTATGCACCAAAAATATTTGCTCTAGTGTCATTATCCAGGGAGAAAACAGTCGACTACGTTTGTAATAGTTTGTATGGAGAGAGCCCCCGGTACCCTTTCCTCTTAAGATGTGCCTTAAATTCTAATAATTATAAAACTAGAACACATTCAAAGTCAAAGGAAACAAATTGACACAACTCACGATATTACATCTTTTAATCAACAGCTTAAAAAAACCCGCTGAATTTTCAGTTTCCGCTCGCATGCGACCGGATGCAAAGAAACACGCTAGCTGGTCAACCGACCGTGGGGATCGAAAGTGTTATATATTCACGGAATTAGCACATTCATATTTGATGAACTAGTTATAAAGAATAGACAAGAATATTATGAATATGAATATGTATGAACCTTTGTCACAAAGCAATCTATGTCGATCTACAAATTTTAAATTTAAAGTCCTGGCTGATTGATTGGCATATATATATACTTAATATAAGTATATAATATATATATCTATATTTATAAAAGAGAAAATCACTGACTCACTCACTCACGCACTCATCACGATATTTCAGAAACTACAAGTGCTAGGAGTCTCAAATTTTGTATGGGGGTTCCTTTTATGACGTAGGTGCTCACTAAGACGGGATTTTTCGAAATTTTACTCCTAAGGGGGTGAAAAACGGGGGCAAAGTTTGTATGGGACATATATAGCGTCATCATTAGCCTAATTATGGTCTTCCAACGGAACGGATAGGTGTTAGAGCACTATAGACATTGAAGGTGCTCCCTAGATGGTGCTCTTAGGCTAGGTTATTTGCACAGTTTCTCTTCTTCGTCCTGCCCTTATCTCAATCAATTTGAAGTTTTATCTATTAGTCGTCTCTCATCGTTCACATTCATCTCTCTCATGTCTTGTCTCACGCAGTCCATCCACCTTTTCGTAAGTCGTCCTCTTCTTCTCAATTCCTTAACATTCATTACTCTTCTAGTCGCATGTCAAATTTATCAAATTCTTATTTAATTTTATTGCATGATTTTTATTTTTATATCGAGACTCATTTAATTTTTATATAAATTCTTTCTTTTGACATCTTCATATGCCGATAAGGCGAAACATGGCTGTAACTACTTAATCTAAATCAACACCACTATTGTACCCATGTTTTATGAAATAAATGAATATGAATATGTTATTTTAACAGCTAAAGTCAATAAAAAAGCAGATATCAATCAAAATATAAATAATTCAAGCGATCTTGACCAATATTTTACAAACATCAAATTAAAAAACTAACTCAATTAAAATTGGTGGCAAACGAAATCGCATCCTTAGCGTGGACCTCCAAATATAATGACAGGACACAATCAAACTGATACAATAATACAACTTCAGCGTATTGCTTTAGGGTTGATATTTCATTGAAGGTTTGTAGAATTGTAAGTATAGTAATTTATTAGGTAAGTAATGGGTAGTGAACTGTCGGGATTCAGTACTGTAGAACGCCCCTGCGGATGCTACAAGTAAAAGCAATGATACATCGCGAATTTCGTCGCGAAACGAGGCTTTTCCACTTGGCTCTAAAAGTTTAATTCTTCAAGATAAATTATTTTAAAGCAAACTATACACACAAGGTTAATTAACCAGATTTTTACATTTCCCATTATCTTCTCAGTCTGTCTGTAGGTATTGTTATTGTTAAAACTGGGCGCCAAATAGGTATTAAACATCACTGTGTAAATGGATAAAATAACACAAGTGATAAATATCAAATTGTCTCTTTTCGTACCGTTCCTAGCTACAATTAACAAAACAGGTCCAGCAGAACCAGAAAAAGCTATGCTTTACTTTCTCTACCTACTCCATGAATAAACATAATAAAAACATTTTAGGTGGCATATTGTTTGATTCTCCTGAGGTATGGGACATCCTACAAATATTTAAAAAGTGAAAGTTTGTGTGTCCGTTTGTGACTCCTTCACACAAAAACCACTGGACCGATTGCAATGAAACTCTGTATGTAGATAGATAGTAATATATAAGGGTTTGATTTGACCGTGGTTTGATTGATAGAGCTGCGCACAGTTTGATTTGCCCGTGGTTCGATTGATAGAACTGCGAACAGTTTGATTTGCCCGTGGTTCGATTGATAGAACTCCGGCAATCGGACCACGACCAATAAACGATAAAAAGTAAGTAATAATACGAAATAAGAACAAACGTCTTCTTTAAAGTCGGTAAAATATACATGCAAGTTCAATAGCTGAAGTACTAAGTGTAACATACACCTTACAAGGCGAGGACGTGTGTACAGAGGAAATGATTCAGGCGGCCTGCTTGTTCACTGAAGCGATGTGCTCTTGCGCAATAACCTAGTAACGCGCACGCGATGCTCTGCCATGCCGAGGTTGCCGTGCGATATCCATCGAACGTATATCATTATTAATATGTGTTTAATGAGTCATTGGCCGGTGTGGTTTCCGGACCGTTATTGGTTTGTATTTCGGATTTAGCGGTAATTATTTCGAGTGATTTTAACCTTAGGTTAGTTATTTAGCAGCACAGCGCTATACAGCGCTTTAAAGATCGTCAACCAAAGCTAGACAATAATAATTGCTACTGCTAGCTTTAAACCAACTTTATTAAGCAATGCAAATTTCATAATATTTTGATTCCTAAAAGCTTTTACCTGCGCCTTCGCTCTCGTATAAGAGTTGAATTTTCCGAAACCCTTTCTTAGCAAATGCCTACGTTACTATCTGTACCTATGCAAAAATTAGCCCGATCCGTAAGACAGTCATTTAGTCAGGACATTGAATTTTATAATTTATAGATATATTCTACTTTACGCTAGGTTTAAACTCTGAAAATTTTTAATCCACATATCTTGGAGAACCCATAGGTACAGCGTAGTAATTTTGACAGTTGTTTTTTTTTATTTTTTTCAATTATGACTTTGCACGTACATATAGCCAACGTCAAGTGATATTTTCGTATCAAGTTGACTAAAAACTGCTAGAAATAAAAGCTTGCCAAGAAACGTCTTCCCTGTTTCCACAAGTTCTGCAATCGTTTGCAGTCAATTAACAAAGAAGAACCGACTAGCGAGTCACTGTCATTTGTCAATCTCACCCTGTGACTTTTCATTATTGTATCCTCATCTAGTTGAGTCATTGCACTAAAGTTGTTCTGTTCATCATTCTTTACTTTGACATTTGACGCAACTAACAATAATTTATTAAAGTAGAAAAGTACTCTATCAAAGGAAAATATAAAGGATGAAATCTTTAACAAAAAGCTCAAATTTTGTCTCTAGTCTGCGATGATCAAAGTTTGTCGGACAACTTCAATTTTGTACATATTTCGTCTTTTTTTCTTTGATTTCCTTTTGTTTTACTTTACCAAAAATTCCATTATCCTAAAATACCTATCGTGAACTTTTTCGGTGGATATTATGAGAGAATGTCTTCGTTTAAGGGTAGCCAGCGGCTCGTAATAAATGTTTTAATGGGTAACATTATGCAAACACATTAAGGGTATCGCCCTCTTTGCGATTGAATTTGGTTTTTGGTTTAAGTTATAAGAATTAGAAACTTTCTGATTTAGCCAAGTTTGATTTCTTGAACGTTGTTCGTTTTTTTGAAGTTCTTCTGTAATCTTTTCATTCGTTGAAGTTGGTGTGAATTTCATGGTTTTACACTCAGAAGCAATGTGAAAATCTAAATTCTGAAATCTGTGACAAGTCCGCAAGCAATGTTTGACATTTCCCCAAAAAGCGAGCCATAAAGTAGTTTGGAATCGTTGGATCGTTTAAAAAGAAAGCTCTGACATGTACAATTTTAGGGGCTGCAAGTCGCGAGTGACCAAGGTATCTTCTAGGAAAGCGTGCTACATCTTAGGCGGCATCGTCACCTACCATCAGGCAGGTGCGATAGTGGGCAAACGCTGACTCTTAAAAAGGCCCTTTTGTAGTGCTGTGCTTTGAAATAGTCATCAGCTCATAACTCATACCCTTACAAAAACTACTTTCGTAAACCATTAGTGTCTGTAATGCGTTCTTCAGCATTTATAAAATTATGATGAAGATGTCTTCGGAAACTCCTTAGAGCATGGATCACGTGATTATTGTAATCTAGGGACGTTTTAACTTTATAAATGCAAGTCATTCCGGGGCGGAAACTTGTTCAATTGATAAAGATGTCAGTTTTGCGAAGTGAAAATGGTACGTGTATTTTATTCAAGCGTATTAAATATGTATTAACTAAATAGTAAATTAAAAAAGGTCTCCTTTTCGTTCTTCTACATACACCTTACGCTCTCAATGGCGATATCTGGCGAGTCTTTGAAATAGGCGTCAATTTCGTCTCTACCTTCGTCTATCGTGGGACCTACACGATGATGATTTTAATAAACATTTAGTCTAACATGGAGGTAACGGCTACGTATTCAATTTATTAAGTTATTGTGACCTAATTTTAATAGATAAACTCTTTATTATCACTATCACTACATAGTCACTACATAGTATAAAACAAAGTCGCTTTCTCTGTCCCTATATCCCTTTGTGTGCTTAAATCTTTATAACTACGCAACGGATTTTGATGCGGTTTTTTTAATAGATAGAGTGATTCAAGAGGAAGGTTTATATGTATAATAGATACATGCATAATATAGCCGTGCGAAGCAGGGGCGGGTCGCTAGTATAAAATAAAGTCACTTTTCGCTGTCCCTATGTCCCTATGTATGCTTAGGTCTTTAAAACTACGCAACGGATTTTGATGCGGTTTTTTTAAATAGATAGAGTGATTAAAGAGGAAGATTTTTAGATATAATACATGCATAATACAGCCGTGCGAAGCCGGGGTGGGTCGCTAATACACAATAAACCTTAATTCATAGACACACATTAAACCATCATTCATTCAACTTTAACTAGGTATTCAAAGATTCTTGTTAAAATTCAAGTTTCAAAAATATATTTTCTTTTGTCCGAAATGAAACTGTCATTCAACATAAATATTTTCAAAACACCGAGGCACCCTTAAATCATTTCCTACAACTTTTCACGTCAAATTTGAAACAAACCTACCTTATTTCCTGTATTTTCCCCTGTTAATAAAACCTTTTACTATTACAAAAACTTTTGATAACACAAACTGGACATTGTCAACAATATTGTTCAACAAGTTGTTAGGAAGTTGTCATGTTGTCATCAACTTCTAATAGTTGTTTAATTTCGAGTCCTAATCTGTAAAACTTAAAGTTTAATATCAAATGTTAGTTCGCACTTATTGAGTTACAGATTAATCGCAAAGCATTGAAAGAATCAAATGAAAGTTCAGAAGGAAAGTTATTTGGAGCGAGTTTTGCTGCTCTGTAAACTGTTTCTACCCTACGAAAAAGGGCAAATTTAGTGGGGGAGAATAATCACTAAAAAAATATAATACCACGGACTTATCGTCTTTTTTACCGAGGATTCTTACATAAATAATGATAAAGGGAAATTAAATCAAAGTCTTATTAGAATATTAAAAGTTTTGAAGGCGTTTTTTTAATGTCTTTGGCGTTAAGGGAGGTATATTTCACTCAATTTGGTAAATGGAAGGTGGTGTGTTACGGTTATTAGGGGTTGTTTTAAGTCTTTAGTTGTTTTAATAATATTTTTTTCGGAATATTAAACGCATTTATTAATTAGGCTGTATGGCATTTATTGGTTTCTTTATGATTTATTAAATTTAGGTTCGCATTATTGAGGCAGTGAAAATGTTTTATTTTTGTCTCTATTATCTAGTTATTAGATAATAAATACTGCTGTCCCGGCAACCGTTGTTTTGTCACATACAAAAATATATACATATAGGAAAAAAATTATTCGATTCTCAGACCTAACGAATTGGTATACACAAAAATTTGCAAACACATCGGATCAGCCGTTTTAGGTGGAGTTTGGCAACAAACAACGCGACACGATAATTTTATAGGGATGTAGCATATAAATTTAGCACCCTATTTTTAATGATACTTTGGTTAAGTAGGTACTTAACTAAATAGGCTAGGATACTTAGAATGTAAGCTTTCTTTACGAGTATAACATAATAATAAATTTTACTAGGTAGTTACCTAGGTATAGTGAAACGGTGAAAATTAGCATTACGGTTCATGAGATACAGCCTATGGTGACAGACAGACGGACGGACAGTGGAGTCTTAGTAATAGGGTCCCGTTTTTATTATCTTTTTGGGTACGGAACCCCAAACTATTGCGACATCGAGAAAAACACACTTAGAAATGATAATTTCGCATAACGCGAAATTGGCAGACTGCGTTTCAGGTACCTACTTAACAACTAAGGGCCCTACTACTTAACTGCTAACGTGGGTCTCTTAATAATGAGTACTAGTAACGCCATCTATCCAATCGTAACAGTGAACTAGTAGAAACTAAAGTCGCAACAGTATCAATAGTTGAATACAATGGCCGCAGTAACACCCGGGAGAGAGTACCGGTACCGGGCCATGCGTCTTGCCTTTACCGCTTGACCGCGCCCCGGATGTATCATGTCATGTCTACTTTGATATACTTGTTTTGATACTTACGTTTTAGATAAAAAGGAAGAACTAAATTGTCACCTCTAGTGATTTCATTTTTTTTTGCTTCAATTTGATCCGTGCTATCTGTGCAGCTCGGGTTTTTTTTTTCGAGAATTCAGTGAAAAAAGATATACAAGATTTTATCCGATTATAAGATTAAGAAAATACAAATCAGGGAAAGGGGTTAAGCGATTCCAGAGGTAGATACATCTATTCTATACTTATCATCTGGACACCATAACATAAGCCTAGTTGCTTAGAGTAGTGGGCGCTGTGTCCAGTCAAGTGTTATACAATCGGTATATTTTTTTTAATTTATTGGCCTTCTACTTACATGTAGGTATAATCTAGATTATTTTTACAGCGTCAGCAACTTTCACTCATGCCAGGGCGATCTGTATAAGATATAGTAGGCTTGCCCGGTACCTATACTATCCTCTCAGCTTAGTCGAACGTGTCCAGATGAAAGAACTCGTCGATCCGTTTAAATGTTGGTGCAGCTATCATTGCTGAGGCGGAACCTTTTTGGAGGCACACGGCTCCTAGATCTTATTTTTTTCATTTCTTTTGTATTCTCTTACCTATTTATATTCGTTTTTTTTACATTTTTTTTTGGATAATGCTTTTACGTTTGTTACTACTTTTTTGATTGTCTTGTGTCGTGTGCTTGTCTAAATAAATGTTTTCATTCTTTCTTTCTAAAGTCAACTATGCCGCTATCTTTTCACGATGTAAAACTGTTTAAAAGCGCACTCCGGGAGTGCAGGCAGAAGTGAAAACAATAAACTTGTTATTTCTCATAGAATATTTCTTGAAACGATCTGCTACTGCTGCTTCAGTTTATTTTTTATTCGCTAGATGGCAGTAAAAAATTTAAATCAGCGCCATCTACATTCGAATAGCGGTCTTTCTAGAAACTAAGTTTCTCAATTTGTGTAATAGATGGCAGTATAAGTTAAACAAAAAGACTAACACAAATAAAATCTCATCTGTCGTGTCAAAATCTGTCGCGTCAAAATCTGTCGCGAGATCGGTTGAAAATGCTCACCCACAAAAGTGCCCAACGCGCCATAAGAAGTTTTCACTTCAAAAATACAAAGTATCAATTCAATTACATCGTCATACAACAGACGGTCAACCATCAGGGAAATCTGCACAGCAGCGAGCTGTTTAATTTATACGCGTGAATATTCTTAAACTATCGGTATTGTGGTCACTGCGGTGTTCTGCCTTTATTTATGTGCTCCAGTGCTCTCTGAAGCCCGAGGCCGAATTAGAGTTAGTCTCGGGAGACTTGGCCAACTTTACACTAATTTAAAAGGATTTTTGTTTTAGTTTTAAGTTTTACTTTAGTTCGTTTTTATTAGAATTAGTTTTAAGTTTTTTTTTTTAGTACATTTTTATTGGAATTCATTTTGGATTTAGCGGTTTATTTAACCTACACATTATCCTTAATTAGACACAACTGAAGAATAAATAAATAAATATTGCAGGACATTCTACACATCGCCATCTAGCCCCAAGTTAAGTAACTAGACTTGTGTTATGGGTGCTAAACAACGGATATAAGTACTACTTATATACTTTTCTTTTGTATATACATACTTATATAGAAACAACCAGACCCCAGACAAATACCTAAGCATAAATACATGTCTAAGGCGGGAATCGTACCCGCAACCCTGTGTTTGGCAGTCCAGCATGGTGACCATTGTGCCAATTGGGTCGTCAAGAAGGATGCACAAAGACCTATTAATAAATCGGCCTATTTGGCCTATTATTAGGATTAATGGCGGTTTTATTTTGGGGGCAATTTGGGCTACACCTTGCAAAATTGTTATTACTTAGTTGACGCTGGTTGAATGCATAAATAGTAAATACCATTTCTAAAAAAAAAAAAAGGTAGGTACTAACCACATAATTAATGTCCTATAAGGATTTGTGATTTCTATGGTACTTGAGGAAAAAATATTTCGTCTATGGTTGTTAAGGAACCGTAGTAAGACATATAGAACGCCGCGCCGCCCCCGTCCATCAACGGGCAAGCCATATTTCTTTTAAAAAAATAGTTTGTGATTGTGTTTATTTTTAATATGTGAAAAAATTTATCACCTTTATTATTAAGAGACTACACTTTCCCACTGTAGATCAAAGGCCGCTTTATCTTTTTTTAATTCTAAGCTCAGCGGCGTAACTCCCGATCCCGTGAGAATATCGAAATATAAAATAGCCTTCCTCGACAAATGGACTATCTAACACAAAACCAGTAGTTCCTGAGATTATCGCGTTCAAACAGACAAACAAACTCTTTAGCTTTCTAATATTATAAGTATAGATGACAAGTACTCCATACCCTTAGTCACCTTAGTCACCACATTCATTACCCGCAATTTACACAATTCAGTCACAATTTATACTTGCCGCATAAAAAGCCAATTTCGGCGCGAAAAAAATGTGGCGTAAAAACCAAACAGTAACATACGAGCGTTTGTAATATCAATTTGCCTCTCATACATATATTCATGGCGCATCGCGGCAGGTCATATAATTTATATGTTAGAAGCCAGTGGAAACAATCGTATTCCAAGCGATTTGGCCTAAGAAACGCGAAATATATTCCACAGTGGTCTAGCGGGCGAGTAGAGGTGAGCTATTTCGTATGCGAAGTATACGCCACTCTGGGGGGCACTTACTTATGCCACAACCTTACACTTTTTGGGATATTATAACTCAGAAAGGATTGGAAGTGTGGATGATGAATTTCTTTAAGTTTTCATTCTTTTTAGGGCTTTAACAGACTACTTATTTTCGATCGGCCGATGTGTAAGTCATTAACCGACTTCATTCGAAGGTTATTTTCGAGGTATCGTCATTGTTTATTGACCCCTTCACATAGTCAAATTTAAAGTCATACTTTCTTTCATTCGCACTAAGGTAAAACTAAGGTGCCTTCGGAAAAGCGATTCTGAAGTTCCGTTTCGCACCAATGAGAAGAAGGCATAAGGAACTCATGAGGTTATTTTTGTGATCATTCTCACAAATGTCAAGATCTCTTATACATTAATCACATACATAATATATCTATTCATCGTCATTGCGTATGGCGTTCATCTTGAATCAAATCTCTATATCCAAATTGTTTGAACTATATCGGTAAAAAATCATTTTTAATGCATAAATGGTTCGCGACACTTTAATGTCCTAAGGGCTTTAAAAAATTCTGTAGTCAAAGTTTTCATTGTGCTTTTAGTTTTATGTTTTTTCTATGCCTAAATATTAAAAGTTCGTGATAGATTACGCTTTTTATGTTAAACTTTTTAATTTGAAAGCTTTTACTAAAACATTTTCAAAGTTTTCGTTAGTTTTTCTTTGGGAACATCGCTGGTTAACAAAACTAAAAGTCAAATTTAGTAATGAGTATATAAAAAACGGTAAATCAATAAAATCTATTCTATTCTACGTTTTACCTATAGTTCTTAAATACGTTTTAATTAAAACCAACTGACATCGTTTTCGTAAGTTTTTATACTAAGAACTTACTTAATAACTTATGAATGGACTGTTATTGTCTGAAATAAATGATTTAAAATAAATAAATAAAAAATAAATATTGCAGGACATTCCACACATCGCCATCTAGCCCCAAGCTAAGTACCCATAATACAAGTCTAGTTGACTTGTATTATGGGTGCTAGACAACGGATATACTACTTATTTACTTTTCTTTTGTAAATATATACTTATAATACATATAAACAACCAGACCACAGACAAATATCTAAGCATAAATACTTGTCTGAGGCGGGAATCGAACCCGCAACCCTGTGTTTGGCAGTCCGGCATGGTGACCATTGTGCCTACTGGGTCGTCGTGGGATTTGAATCAATGTAAATCTCTGGTTTAGAAGATATGAAGGAATTAAGAATATTTCAAACAAACATACTAAGATAGGCGCGAAAAACATTACCCTTTCCTTACAGTCGGGTGAAAAGCTTAATCATTAGCTTATGATTAAATATAAAATTGATGTCAATATTGATATTCGACCTCATCGAATATTAACATAATTTCAATATAACTGTTGATTGATCCCTCCCTACACAGCCTCGGGTCAAGCTCATCAAGCCATCAGGCTGGACAAATATTACCGTTCCGGACATCCTTTGACATGGTTTGAGTAAATATTGCGAGTAACGGATTTACATTCTATTTCCCAAGGCTGCAAAAATTTTAGGCGTTTTTTTTTCTTCTAATGGTGGATGTGACTGTTTATATTCGATGCTGCACATCTTGTCAGTGTCAAATATATTTTTATCTACCTTCAAATTATTATTTTCTTGTTTCTTGTGCTCTTCTCTTGTGCTCTTTTCTTGTGCTCTTTTTCTTGTGCTCTTTTCTTGTGTTTTTGTGGTCAGTTCCTTTAAACCCGGGAAAGACAACCACAGAAGGAACGTGAAAATACCTTGTTCCCACCGAATAATTCTCATTTTTGATGCGATTTTAATAACCAAATAAAGGCATCTGTAACGAGGCTCACCTGGCAGACGAAGGCACGTCAAGCAAGTACTTCGTCGTAACAAACTCCAAGTGCCGCGCCATTGCCACAGAATCCATATTATATTTTTTAAAACTAATTGTCACCTCAGTCTACCTGTTCCCATGGGATCTGTAAAGTTCTCGAAACGTCAGGTTTTAACGAAAAACGATATCTGTTAAATTCATTAAACCTTACCGCCAGCCTTAAATTCAATTCAATTTGAACCTTAATCTGATCGTGATTTTTTTGTTTCTTGTGTTGCAGGATTTGTAAAGGGAACCCAAAGATGTTGAATTAGCAACATTCGTTCCAATTGATAACATATTTGTGACGTCACATCCATTATTTGGCTTTTGCAAGTGACATTCTGTTTGATTGTAAAGACAAGTAAGTAACTATAGACGAAAAAGTAATAAATATTTTAGTACAATACCGAAAACCAACATTTCCTTCGTGGTACGGTAAGTGGAAAACAAAAACGCATCTAATTTGGTCGCACCATCGTCCGTGGCTAGTCCCTGAATAAAACATGTGATTCATTCCCAAAGGGGCTCGCGGCCTGCTTGCTTAATGGCCGCCCTGAGTTTTCTTATTAGTAGTAAAGATACCAAATATCGATACCAAAGTAGACAGAACATCTGAATATTCTTCAAGAAATACATTCATGTCAACGGCATCAAGGTAGTTTAGTCGGTTTAGATGGCGTGACGATCTTGATGCATTTGATGGAGACTGACCAGACCTAACCCAATGGTTAGGTTTAGTCAGTCTGCTGCAGTGCTGCTGGGCAATTTCCACAGTAGGAAAATTTTTGGGGGTTCAGACTACCTATAGGATTTAGCCCTAGATATCCTACACGTGACCCCTAGCGCTTAAGGTGTCAAGGGGTGGTAGGCCTTGGCCGGGGCGGCTTCTAACACTACCCCCTAGTAAAAGGTACTACACACGACAAACACAGAAAGGAAGAAATAAATATGACAATGAAAATTAATTACTTTAAATTAGAGATATAAAGAAATAACAACATAATTAAGGAGTCGTGTGCTGAACTGAAATGAGTCGACGTCATCGCCTCGCCATCGCTATCGCCATGGTGCTAAGTGACTTGTCGCGTTCCATTATGTTGTCCAGTCCAGTCATGCCGTTTTCCTTCTAGGCAAGTATACTACATCCTCGACCTCATCGTCGCTACCCATCAGGTGAGATAAGTCAATATAGGCTTCCAAAAAATGGGTGTCTGTAAAGTCGGCTTACGGACGATAATTTTTGTTCGTTCTATGGTTACCTTGTTAATAACTCACGTTCGCGGAACGTGAATAACGTTGCTATGGCTTGTCAATAACGGAACGTGAGCGATGACGTCACACTTTTTTGTGAGTGCTGCCGGTGTTTATCAATTTAATCACGTCAAAAAATTAAGTATCCCTCATTATTGAAGAAGAGAGGTTACCTTTATCACAGTATAGTTCTTTTATATCTGTGATTAGTAGTAAATAGACACCATAGTTATTTCAGTAGGCCGAAATGTCGACATTAAACAACCTGTTTAGTGCTGGACTCCTTCCTATTGTGATTTGATGAAGTAACTTGAAATTATGTCTAAGCCTATAGCGAAGTTTTGCTTGTAATTTGTAAAGCCTTGGTACGTTTCTTGTTAGTAGAAAATTGATAGGAAAAGTTAGTTCAATTTTGGGTCTTTAAATATTTACGAAGCAGTATTAGAGTACGCTAGATGTACCTATACGACTATGTATTGGTTTTTTTTTTAAGTTTGACTTCGAACAATTTGTGCTTATACCTAAACTTACCTCAAAATTAAAAAAAAAATGATCGAATTTCCTTAAGTCGTGGAACAAAAGTTACAAAGGTCAAAGTCAAGTCAATATTTTTTATTCATTTAGATGCCTATTACATTTGTACAAAGATCACACAGAAACGTCTTAAAAACTAAATTAGGATGTGTGCCTTCGTAATGCGCCCACCAATGAGAAGAAGGCACAAGAAACTCATGGGGTTTTTTTTCATGTGATCACGCTCACAAAAGTCAATATTACAAATATTTGAAAGTATATGAAATGGAGCAACTAAAAAGTTGTACAAAAGAAACTTTGTTCAGTGTTGGTCTGGTGGTAAATATCTCAACTTTAATTCCTAAGGTCGTGGGTTCGAATCCTGGCCGACCATGTTTTGCTTTTAGGTTAAGGAAACCATCGTGATGAAAACACCGTGGCTTAATTGTCTCCAGAAGTATAGACGAGTTATTTCCCCTGGAGACGGTCGATACCGAAAACCAACATTTCCTTCGTGGTACGGTAAGTGGAAAACAAAAACGCATCTAATTTGGTCGCACCATCGTCCGTGGCTAGTCCCTGAATAAAACATGTGATTCATTCCCAAAGGGGCTCGCGGTATAGACGAGTTATTTCCCCTGGAGACGGTCGACTAAGCTGAGAGGGTGGTATAGGTTTAGGGCAAGCCTTCATCTAATACTGTCCCAGGCACTACAAAACTCTGAAAAACATAGTTTAAAGTTACTGGCGCTGTGTAAATCATTTAGATTAAAGGCCAATATTAATATTTTATATTTGTTTAGTTTTATACTTTTTTAGTTTTATACTTATATATTTTTAATAGCGAGCCGCCCCGGCTTCGCACGGCTGTAATACGCATGTATTATATCTAAAAACCTTCCTCTTTAATCACTCTATCTATAAAAAAAACTGCATCAAAATCCGTTGCGTAGTTTTAAAGATCTAAGCATACAAAGGGATATAGGGACATAGGGACGGCGAAAAGTGACTTTATTTTATACTATGTAGTGATAGTGATAGTGATATAGTGATTCGATTTTTTTTCCTACGATACTTTCATAGTTGATTGAATCCAGCGTTACTTTTTGGAGCTCCATATCTGTAATGAAAGAGATAAGATGTTGTTGAGTATTTTCTCTTGTTCCAGCGTTCAGCGAGGCAACATCTCGGAGAGACGTCTAATCAATTGATGAAGACCTGCATTCACAAAAAAGTGTGACGTCATGCGTCATGTTCCGGGAACATGACCTGTTACGTTCTGGGAACGGCACCCGTCTCGTGTTTTGTCGCCCAAATAGCGCATTCGGAGTCTAATCCTGATGATGCGTGGTGTAGACGCGAAACACGTGTCGTAGTTTATGAATGGTGTCACTAATACTAATTTTTGCTCTGCATCTGCAGCCTCTGCATTTTTTTGAGACCTCGGCTTGCGTCTTGTCGAGGTGTCTGGTCGAAGGGCTGGTGGCTTTTTCATTCAAAGGGTCAGTCTTGCCATCCAGAGGGGAAATGTTGCCAGCCTTGAGGATGTATTTTATTTGTAGTTTTTTTTTTATTTTTTTTCCATATAATATGTATTTAGGCAGGTATTAAACATTAACCATATCACTACATAGTATAAAACAAAGTCGCTTTCTCTGTCTGTGTATGTATGCTTAAATCTTTAAAACTACGCAAAGGATTTTGATGCGGTTTTTTTAAATAGATAGAGTGATTCAAGAGGCAGGTTTATGTGTATAATATATGCATAATATAGCCGTGCGAAGCCGGGACGGGTCGTAACTAATATAGCCATTTTTGCTTGTCCTCATTGCATGCCTCTTCAAGTGGGCGGTGCACATTGCATTTTGTGTTTTGGCACTAAGCTCGGAACTAAAACTAAATATTAATACTTCCATTACGATACTTTCATTTTGTCTTTTGGAGGCAAGATACATACATTAAATATTAAATAATAACGTGAGGCCATATTTTTGGAGGTATGAAATCCAGCCTATTATTCGGGCTTTAAGTGGTTCGTACGTATTGCGTGGTTCATTTATTGTCTAAAATAGTAAACGAAAAGTTGTTAGTTTCAACCCTACGTCAATGGTGCTTAATTATTTCCAATGAATGAGCACAATGTTCACCCCTAACTATTTCAACATGAATTAGTAAAAAAGGTTTTACTGATAATTTAAGTTAAAACCTTTATGGTCTAAGGTTGAAACTTTTTATTTTAAAAGCTTTTATTTAACTTGCAATGTATGTACGTATTTATTTATGTATGTATGTATGTTTGTTCGGGTCAAATCTTGCAACTTATTTCAACTTAGGTATATAAACAGAAAGTTACTTTTGCATTTATAATTATTAAAGATAGGGATAGTGTCACAGTGTTTGTCGCTAAACTCCTCCGAAACGGCTTGACCGATTGTGTATGGCATTCAGTAAGTCTGAGAATGTTTTATCTATACTATCTATACTAATATTATAAAGCTGAAGAGTTTGTTTGTTTGTGTTTGAAAGCGCTAATCTCAGGAACTGCTGGTTCGAATTGAAAAATTCTTTTTCATTACTCAAACTCCGAAAGTAGGTCTAAAGATGCGTGAAGAGCGTGTAGAAAATAAAATTTCCAGCCCTAGGGAAAATCGCTTTCACTGACAGCTGTCATGTCAAATTATGGCTTCGCACGACTCGTGCAATGTGCATATCAGTATCATTATACATTAGGAACTTCATAACCTAACCTCCTTGCTTTAAGTAACACCAAAGAATAACACTACATGTATATAACCTCTTTGATCCCAACCTTGGAAGAGGATCAGGTAGTATGAAGTCTCTCATTCACTCTCGTTGTTAGGAAGAATTTTATGTATTATTCGTAATGAAAAGCACAGTGTTTACCTCGGGTGAAAGACTCATTAAGTCCCTCGAACTATTAGCGCCCTCGCTACGCTCGGGCGCCAAACTCCGTCTCGGGACTTGTAATGAGTGACTTTCACACCTAGGATAACAATGTACTATTTCATTACTCATACTCCGAAAGTAGGTCTAAATATGCCTGAAGAGCGTGTAGAAAATAAAACTTCCAGCCCTAGGGCTTTTCGCTTTCACTGACAGCTGTCATGTCAAATTATGGCTTCGCACGACTTGTGCAATCTGCATGTAGCCAGTATTAGTATTATAACGCATTAGGAACTTCAAAAACCTAACCTCCTTGCTTTTTTTTTTTTACACCAAAGAATAATAATTATGGCTTGGCACGGCTCATGCATACTGCCAGAGTTTAGTACTTAGTAACTTTTTTCTCAGTAATGAAATTCAAGTAGGTATATTTAGTTCAAGATATCTTATTTAATAAAATAAATGTAAAGACGAAAATGGTCAAAGCGACCTATGACCATGCGTGACCACGTGGCACATTTTTTGTTATTTTATTATGTTTTTGTGTTAAGTTTAATCTGGTTTTTATTTATGATTGTGTATTTTGTGTAAATAACATTTTCTAGACAAACCGTGTAACAAAAACTGTAAGTTAAATCTACGGACTTCGCGTCATTTCCCAGTGTTGGATTAACTCATTAATAAAAATTTATTCGGTAAGTACCGCCGTATTTAAGTATTGAATACAAATAGCAGAAACCTAAAAAAAACACTACATAATGTATAACCTCTTGGGTCCCAACCTTGTAAGAGGATCAGGTAGTATGGACACATGAGTACCTACTCATGTGGTATGGAGTCTCATAGTCTCATTCACTCTCGTTGTTAGGAAGAATTTGATGTATTATTCGTAATGAAAAGCACAGTGTTTACCTCGGGTGAAAGACTCATTAAGTCCCTCGAACTATTAGCGCCCTCGCTACGCTCGGGCGCCAAACTCCGTCTCGGGACTTGTAATGAGTGACTTTCACACCTAGGATAACAATGTACTATTTGTGTTGGATAGTCCATTTATCGAGGAAGGCTATAGGCTACTTTTTATTTTAATATTCCTACGGGATCGGGACTTACGCGAGTGAAATCGCGGGGCGCAGCCAGTTCTAAATAAAATAGAACTACCACGCGTATGAAATTGCAGGTAATACTCGTAGTAGGTAATTATATAAATCTTTAATCTATAAAAATAAATCGCCAAAATGTATAACTTCCAAACGACTGCACCAAATCTTATATTTTTTGTTTGTTTTCAGGACAAGGTTTGTTTATAAGGATTAAACAAATCAAACGCGTGTGAAACCGCGGGGCGCAGCTTGTAAATAAATAGATATTGCAAGACACAGCAGACAGTGCCATCATGTAAAATAACTTTACACAAAAATAAGAAATACCGAACAAAATTAAAATAAGAAAATAGTTATTACTTTTTGTATGGACAATTACACAGTAGGTAGGTATATAACCTTCATATGTACATCACAAGTAGTATTTTAAAACCACTTCCTTTATGCCCTTTAATAAAATAAACAACAAACGCATCATAATAAAATAATCAACAATAGCCATAAACATCGATAATGCACCGAGTGCTAACATTTCAATCGATGCATTCATTCATTCTTACCGTTCATTCAAACCATTCATTCCCCGAAGCACCTCGTTAATAACCTATTGAACGATTTGCGATTACTCCTCGCTCGGATGTCGTAGGGGGCTATTATGTTGTCTTTATGCAAATATTATAATGAATGATACTTTGAGATAGCGTAGAAACGTTTCTATTATGAAAGTTGCAATAAGTACCCCTAAGTTATACCCTGTTAGTACGTCTTGTAAATGGTTTTAGGAAATAAAGATTTTTCTCGTATAGTGGCTCACCTATTTTGTTAGAGTTTTCAGATCGCCTCAAGACCTCTAACTTGACTTATCGACTGCTACTAGAGGTAGCAACCGGGACCAACGGCTTAACGTGCCTTCCGAAGCACGGAGGCTCACGAAAGCACATTTTTGCCACCCGTCGAAGTAATGACCGCGCCAGGCGTAGCTGTGAGCTGTGATTTTTTTATTAAGAAAGATAGATAAATACTTTATTGTACCATAAAAAAAAACAGAAAAACATTAAACTTAAATATAGGGAAAGATCCTAGAATGGCACAAAGGGTGGCCTTATCGCCTAAGGACGATCTTTTCCAGGCAAACGTCAAGTTGTTCTATAGAGTTACTCTACTTATAGGTACTTACCTATATAATATATCTACCTCTATATACCTTCCTATATAAAAGAGAAAAAGTTTCATCACAAAATCTCTGAAACCACAAGAGCTACGAGTCTGAAACATCGCATGGAGGTTTCTTTTAAGACGTAGAGGCGCGCACTAAAACAGATTTTTAAAAATATACCTTTGAAGGTAATTGCCTGATATTTGTGTTCGTAGTAACGAATGTATTCTGTGTTTGTAGGAAATTAATATAACTTTTATACAGGGTTATTGGAAATTATTTTAGCAAGCCGTCGAGGGCCACTTCTGTGCACCTAAACAAACAACTTTTGTTCTACGACTTTTGGAAATTCGAACATTTTTTCGAAAATTTTGAGGTTAGGTTTATTTGAAAATCAGCTGTTCCTTACACGGAGAGGTCATTAACCTTAAAATTTTACTTATTTTTTAAGTTTTATCTACTGTTCTTAGTCTAAATGACCTTTGTTTTAAAAAATCAGCTGTTTTTCGAATTTACATAACCTCAAAATTTTCATTTTTTTTTTTCGAATTTCCAAAAGTCGTAGAACAAAAATTGTTTGTTACGATGCACAGAAGTACGTCCTCAACGGCTTGCTAGTATAATTTCAAATAACCCTGTATAGACACAGGTAAAATCGCTGGGCGCAGCTAATCTAAGGTATACCCCTAAAATTCTCGTGTCGCGGTGTTAGTTGCCAAACTCCACCTAAACGGCAGAACCGATTTGTATGAATGTTTTTGTGTATATTCGTTAGGTCCGAGAATCAGACACTATTCTAATTTTTTGTGTAAAAGTGTATTTTTTTTTATCTGGTAGTCTTATAATATATGTAACAGATGAATATTAGAACCAAACAAAAAATATCTATAGATCCAAATATTTGATCCACGTCGGAAATCAAACTCGCGCCTTCTGCGCCGTGGGTTGTCTACCCACTACGCCGTAGACGTCGTCAATTATGTATGAGACAGGTCTCGCAAACAAAATTCCAGAAATTGAAACCAACGCCCTTAGGTATGGAAGGCGTACTTTCCCACCGATCCTTTAGCACATTGTAACCCATTGTACATTGTATTTATTCCTCCTTTCATCCACATTGTTGATTGAGACGTTCAGGCTTGTCATAATTTGTCATGACTCGTTGGTGAGGGTTAACGCAGAATCCAAGCTTTTAAATCGCCTGATTGGCCTATGTGCGCCACGGTTTCTAACGGACTATCGTAAAATATATTTAGACTTGTTATAATTTGTCCTAGAATCGTTGGCAGATTCCAAGATTTTAAATCGCCTTATAGGTCTCTGTGCCCGCGACTTCAGCTACAAAATTCCTGATCCTATGGGAATATTGAAATAAATAGTAGCCTATAATATAATAACGTAGCTTTATACCATAACGTAGCATTCTATATATAAAAGAATTATCAATATCGGTCCAGGAGCCACTAAAAAAATATTTTTAGGAATTCAACTTCTAAAGGAGTGAAAAGGGCTTTTATAGTTTAAAATTCGTACTAACTATTATGCATTCTGCATTTGTAGGAACTAAATATAACTTTTAAAGAACACTAACGCAAATAAAAAATGGTATTCTGTAAAGTCGGTTTACGGTTTTACGTGATAACGTCATAATGAAAACGATAAAAAATTTAGATTTCCTTTTTTTTTTGGTCATGGTACCCGAACATGACGGTGGCTGTTACCCGGAACAGACACTTTTTTGTGAATGCTGGTATTCCATCAATTTATTAGACGTTATCACGTCAAAATGTGCAGCTAGAAATTAATCTATAAACTGTGTTTTAACATTTAAAATAATCAAATTAAATGATGTACCTTAGCAATTCTAATTAAAATATTCAGCTAACAAAAGGGTTTATTATAAGACTTGTTATCCGTAAACTCAATGAAAGTATCAAATAAGTTTAAACGACTTCTATCTCCGCACATAACGGTGTATAAAGAAGTAGATCAATAGAGAAACATTCTCCTAACAACTCTCGCTAATTGGCTAAGAAAAATTAATTCACGAAAAGGGTTCCGTATTCGGGAACGAGGCCCGAAGGACCATTATTCGGGTTCCATAGGGTTTTATAGTAAAAGTGAGCTGTTATACGCACTCAAATAATTGAATATTGTGTACCAAAAATATGCAAATGGGCTTTAGGCTCGTGAAAATTAACTTTTTCATCATGAATTATGTCCTTCGTGTTGTCTTCTGGTACGTCTTTGGGGAGTTTTTTTGAGATTTTACAACTTTGTGCTTTCGAAGGGTTCTTTTATGGAGGGTTGGAAAACAAGTCTCATTGAAAGGGTTAAATATTTTTTCAAAGTTTTTAGAAAATAATATATTAGGGGTTTGTGATTTTGTCGTAGGTTCTTTTCGTTTTGATCAACTAACCGTTTTATTTGAAGGCAAATCTTCAGAATATATTCTTCTTTGTGCATATTTAAAAAAAAACCTGTTTTTTTTTATTGTGTAGCACATGGCTACTTATAATTTTTTGAATATTTTTACCATGCAACTTAATATGCAACTTAATTGGCAGTCCGGCATGGTGGCACAATGGTCACCATGCCGGACTGCCAAACAAAGGGTTGCGGGTTCGATTCCCGCCTCAGACAAGTATTTATGCTTAGATATTTGTCTGTGGTCTGGTTGTTTCTATGTATTAAAAGTATATATTTACAAAAGAAAAGTATAAAAGTAGTATATCCGTTGTCTAGCACCCATAATACAAGTCTAGTTACTTAGCTTGGGGCTAGATGGCGATGTGTGGAATGTCCTGCAATATTTATTTATTTATATTTATATGGAAAACAAGTCTCATTGAAAGGGTTAAATATTTTTTCCAAGTTTTTTAAAAATAATATTTTAGGGGTTTGTGATTTTGTCGTAGGTTCTTTTCGTTTTGATCAACTAACCGTTTTATTTGAAGGCAAATCTTCAGAATATATTCTTCTTTGTGCATATTTAAAAAAAAAACTGATTTTTTTTATTGTACTTATATTTTTTTGAATTTTTTTACCATGCAACTTATGAATTACAATTTAAGTTACACAATATTTGACCTGTAAATTGTATTCTTTTACCAATAAAATACTATTGACTATTAATAGCTACAGATTGCGATTAATGGAAGAAAGGTAGAGATGTCCTTATTCTGCAGCAGAGCAGAAAGATCTATCTATAATCTAACAACCGAATTGTGAACCTCCTCCTTATTTTGAAGTCGATTAAAAACAATCAAGTACTTTCTCTTTTGATTTGATTGTTTGTTTGCATTGAAAAGGCTCCGAAACTATAGGACCGATTCTGATAAAACTTTGTATGAGGATTATATTGAGTAATTGTGAGTGTTATAGGCTACTTTTTATCCCGATATTCTTACGAGAAATGACCGTATGTGTAAAACAACGAAAACATTTTAACCATGCAATACCTACCTTTTGATTTTTTTATGTTTTTTTCTTTCAGAAAATAACTCACTTGCGATCTGAAAAAAAGACATTATAATTTCGCAAATTCACATTAAAAGTATAAACAAACTTCAAAAACTGAAACATGCCGCTTTCAGGCGCCTGAAAAAGAAATCCTATTCGTGTAATGAAAAGGCCTTATTCAAAAGCTATAGTACCTTGAGAGTTGAGAGACTCTACGACGCTCTTCAGACATCATTATACGTAGCAATACTAGCTGTACCCCGCGGTTCTACCTGCATTAAGTCTGCAATAAAAAAGTCTTCTTCTTACTCATACTCCGAAAGTAGGTCTAAAGGTGCCTGAGTAGCGTGTTGAAAGTAAAACTTTCAGCCCTAGGGAAAATTGTTTTCACTGACTGATCTCATGTCAAATTATGGCTTCGCACGGCTTGTGCATATAGCCAGTATCAGTATCATTATCACATTGGGAACTTCAAAAACTTTACCTCCTTGCTAAGTAATACACAAAATAATAATTATTATGACTTCGCACGGCTCATGCATTCTGCAAGAGTTTAGTACTTCGTAGATTTTTTCTCAGAAATTGAATTCAAGTAGATTAACTATAAACTAATGCTATTTTAATTAGGCATCTGCTAAGAAATAATTTTGGAAAAATTCAACCCCGGACGCAGTCGCAAGAAAACCTAGTCAATTATATAGTTCTATAATTTATGCGTGCAAGCAAAAGTACCTAGGGAAAGACAAACTTTCGCATTTACACATTGCTGCGCTCCGCCCGCAAGCGTTTCACCCGCAAGTCCCAATCCCGTGGGAATTTCAAAATGAAAAGTAGCCTATAGCCTTCCTCGATAAATGGACTATCAAACACAAAAATATTTTTTCAAATCGAACCAGTAGTCCCTAAGATTAGCGCGTTCAAACAAACAAACTCTCCAGCTTTATAATATTAGTGTAGATAAAGTAAAATTTTAATAAATGTATCGTCAGTGAATGGGTTCTTTTATCATAAAAAGACGGCTCAAAATATATATAAATTAAGTGTAGGTGGTTTGAATGGATGAGCCCCGAGCTGGTACGAGTATAATGAATGAAGCGGTACTTTACTGGTGTACTGTACAATATTGTGGATTGAAATGTCTTGATAAATAACATTATATTGATAGCCGGGTTTATTTTTAGAGTAAGACTTTGTACTAAGAAGCGGGTTTCATCATGATATCTTCCTTCACCGTAAGAGCAATGTTGATTATTAAGGGATGATTCTCATTAGTCCGGGCCGTGCCCGGAGCGTGCCGGGTACAGTATGGGTCATAAATAAATGATCAGTTTGCTACAATAATACTATCAACAAGTACTGGAGTAACGACCTTCTTGTAGTAGACGTAACACACAAACATAAATACTTGAATTAAAAGTATACTCAGTGTGATTGTAATTTTCAACATGTGTCAGTGTGATTATTATTTTCAACAACATTTCCGGACCCGGACGGGGCACGGATTTGAAACGTTTTGTATGAAGCAATTTATATATTTTATTTATATATACGCTCGTCAACTCCACGGATTCGCCTGGTCCCCTTGGCGGCTATACTGATACTATGCGGATAACCTGGTGTAATATAAACGTGCAGCACGGATGTGCTCTTCTTCGGTCTCGGTCCGGTCTAAGGAGAATCATGCCTAAATCTTTATTTCAGAAATTAATCCAATAAGCAATGTATAATCATCTCTAACAATTATTTACAAAAGTCAAATTAATTATAGTTAATTAGCGCACATACATTTTAGTTGGCTCCAGAAGTATTGACGTCTTACCTCTGGACACGACCGACTAAGCTGAAAAGGCGGTATAGATTCTGGGCTAGCCTACAGGCATGGATTTAAGTTGCTGGTGATATATCAATCATCTAGTATATTATTATAAAGATTTTGTACCTTGCTTGTGGATTTTTGTTGCAATATTGTATCTACATTCAACGCAGGTTAAGTTTCAGAGTGGTTTCAGCCTAACAAAAATTGGAGTTAGAGGATAGACTAAGCTGAGAGGGTGGTATAGGTTCTGGGAAAGCTTACCCCATTTTTACAAGCCCCAGGCACAACAGCAGCTTGAATAGAACGAATTAAAAGTTGCTGACAATATAAGAATAATATAAATGGTGTATTCCCGCTGTTCCCATTGACTCTCTCTCCATTATGGTGACAAAGGTGACATAAAAAATCGTCCCCATTGATTTTTGGGGATTATGGGGACAACAGAAAGAATATTTTACCTATACAGGGTTATTGGAAATTATACTAGCAAGCCGTTAAGGGCTACTTCTGTGCACCTAAACAAACAACTTTTGTTCTACGACTTTTGGAAATTCGAAAAAAAAAATGAAAGTTTTGAGGTTATGTAAATTCGAAAAACAGCTGATTTTGCAAAACCAAGGTCATTCAGACCAAGAACATTAGATGAAACTTTAAAAATAAGTAAAATTTTAAGGTTACGGACCTCTTCGTGTAAGGAACAGTTGATTTTCAGGTAAACCTAACCTCAAAATTTTAGTATTTACGAAAAAATGTTCGTATTTCCAAAAGTCGTAGAACAAAAGTTGTTTGTTTAGGTGCACAGAAGTAGTCCTCAACGGCTTGCTAGTATAATTTCCAATAACCCTGTTTAATAGGGACAACGAGAGGTCATAAATGCCTCATCTATTAGACATATTATTACACCATTTCGACGATATTCACCATTCGACGACCCAGTTGGCACAATGGTCACCATGCCGGACTGCCAAACACAGGGTTGCGGGTTCGATTCCCGCCTCAGGCAAGTATTTATGCTTAGATATTTGTCTGTGGTCTGGTTGTTTCTATGTATTATAAGTATATATTTACAAAAGAAAAGTAATATAAGTAGTATATCCGTTGTCTAGCACCCATAACTCAAGTCTAGTTACTTAGCTTGAGGCTAGATGGCGATCTGTGGAGTGTCCTGCAATATTTATTTATTTATTATATTTATAATATTTATTTCTTCTTGACCTAGATAAAAAAACTAAAATGCAATCTCCACAAAGTTCTACCTAGAAATATCTGTAGAAACGTTACAGTTTTTACTCCCAAACAAAGGCGGCAATGGCACGGTACAATAAAAGGAGCTCCCCCCTCCCCCCTAGGGTTACCAGACGATAGGAATTTTCCGGACAAGTCTGGGATTTTAGCTCTCTGTCAGAGTAACAGGGAAAATTTTAAATTGTCGGGAATTTATAGGTAAAAAGAGA
Source organism: Idaea aversata (assembly GCA_907269075.1). Classification (NCBI taxonomy): domain Eukaryota; kingdom Metazoa; phylum Arthropoda; class Insecta; order Lepidoptera; family Geometridae; genus Idaea; species Idaea aversata. The sequence goes on along the minus strand of OU026097.1, from coordinate 11,329,465 downwards.
AAAACAATGAGATAAATGTGAAAATATTTTTAATTCATTCTAAATCTTCATTTGTCGAGAATTCAGAAAGTGTGAGTGTGAGAGAAATTTTGTCATGAATTTTCATTTTTGTATCTGGTAACCCTACTCCCACCCCGTTAAGAAGGGGGTTAAGATGCCCGAGGGGGTGTCGTTTATACACCATCCACTCTATTAAGATACGGCCCATGTCTATGGCAAAGTATCTTTTATTTTCTTAAAAGAAAATCTTCTGGGGCGCGTTGCGAACAGTCGTTGTAACAGGTTCGATTCGTGCCGTGGAACAAATATAAACAGAGTGGTTTTTTTGAGTAGATCAGCATAAACACTAGAACCACTGTAATTACGAGAAAACGTTATGGGAGACCTACCTTTTTCATCAATTTTTTTTCTACTGTTAAATCAAAAAGTTGATTTTATTCGGTAAAAAAATATAATAAATAGTTGTGGTTTTTAATAATGAACAAATTACCCTTAAGTACATATTGGAACGACCTAAAAGCCAAATGTACTAATACATATTTTAAAAAAAGTTGCTGAGACATACGGCAGACAGACAGACATGACGAATCTATAAGGGTTCCGTTTTTTGCCATTTGGCTACGGAACCCTAATTACTCTTAGAAATCAACATAGGTATCAGGAACTTCGCAAATTTCGAAAATCGATCCCCATACATTTTGTACTGAAATCAAATCCAACCATTGGTCTGGGTGTTTCCTGTGTATTGTCTGCTACTCCTTCGACAAAACTACTGAACCGATTGCGATGAAACTCGGTACGTAAATAGCTGAAAAAACCTGGTTCAACATATATAGGCTACTTTTTATCTATTGCTGAGACAGAACCTTTTTGGAGGCACACGGCTCCTTAAATCTTATTTCTTCTTTTGTATTCTCCTTAGAACAATAACTAAAAGTATTCTCTTACCTATTTTTTTTTCGTTTTTATTATTATTTATTTTTTAAACTTTTGTTTTTGCTTATATATTTGTTACTACTTTTCTGATTGTCCTATGTCTGTTGTCTGTTTTTGTTTTCTGTTGTCTGTTTCTGTTTTTGTTTGAATGTTTTCTTTCTTCCTTTCTTATCTCAATATTCCCGCGGGATCGGGGCTTACGAGGGTGAAACTACGAGACTCTAGTAATATTATAAGATTTCATTATGTTTTCTCACTTCAGATATTATAGGAGTTTTTATAAAAACAACAGTTCTTATGAAGATAAACGACAACAAAATATACCCACCAAAATACCTATACAAAACCTACTACAAAATACCTATAGCTAAAAGAACCTTCTAACTTCAAACAAAAACACAAAACTAACAACTTTTCTTACAATAACAGTTTTTTTATTCCACCCACAAACTCCGCCCAAGCATTAAAGTTTTCAAACATCCCTGAATTACGTAATAAGAATAAAAAACGTAAATTTTCTTCGTTTCTATTGGTGGAAAATGTCGCATTGGGCGTGGTTTAAGGCTTTGTCGCCAAAGGGGCGTGGCAGAGAGAGACAGCGTTGCTTTGTCACTGCGGTCCCTTTAAAAAGCCTTCGGTTTGGGCGGGCGGTTTCTTTGAGACAAGATTTACCTAATACGATGTAAGCTACATTTTCTCTACACGGAGGTAGGTTATAAAGTCGAATAAATAACAACATTTCTGTTAATAAGTTTCAGGTTTTCAGTAAAATGTCTAAAGTAAAATGACTAATTAACATACTTAAAATACTATTCTTAATATCTAAACTAAGAACTTATTAGCTAAATTCAAACCCAAGATTTCAATGGAAGAGTTAAGTATGAAATCGTTACTTTATATATCAAGGCATTACCAAAGAAACACATTAGATATATTACCATTTCCAAAACCAACACAAAGGTAATATTTAATACCATTAATTCTAAACATGGACTCCCTTTATTACGGCCAACAAAAGACTCCTAATTCACTTACTTTTTTGCCCAAATAAAAGTGGAATAAACATAAAAATGGCAACAACATAGACGCTCAAGACCTCCCCCCCTTTCGGGTTAGGAGTGGGGGGTAGGGGGTGGAAGGGGGGTAGCAAAAAGCTCAAGTGCAGGAGGCTGTATCGATCGGGCGATGGGACGAGCGACATGGCCGGGTCACAGAGGTTGGGTGGCCGATATAATGTGGGATAAGCTGAAAGCGGAGCGAGTAAGGTAAACCACCCGTAATCAAATGGGTAAGTATTGATATTTTGTAATATACTAACTTTTGAGAAGCCTTTATACATCCGTATAACCCCGTTAACGGAAATGAATTTCAATATAATACCAAGCAAGTCTTCTATAATTCTCAGTAATTATTTCCCCGGGTCTTAATCGCGTATTTTTTTTGTTTTTTTGTTCTCTTACTTCGACGTTTCGACTATGTTACAATAGTCATTGTCGCGAGGAGACTCAAAAAAAAGGTAAAAAAAAAAACTAATAACACTTACTTAAGCTTAAAAAAAACTAGCTTTAGATTAAGCTTTAAAAAGTTTTTTTATAATTTAAATAGATTGGACCAAGGAATCATGTTGTCCCATACAAACATTGACCCCCCTTTTTCACCCCCTAAGGGGTGGAATTTCGAAAAATCCTTTCTTATCGGATGCTTACGTCATACAAAGAACACACCCTTCAAGTTTTAGGTCTCTACGATTATCGGCTGTGCGTTGATCCGTCAGTCAGTCAGGACGAAGTATTTTATATGTATAGATTATTTGTGTAAAATTGAGATACAAATATTTGTATACTAGAAATAATCATTATGGGGTATGTATTGATATTTTGTAATACATTAATTGTGCAAAATTGAGATACACTATTATTCTTAGTTACTATTCGTAGATACAAATAAGTCTTTCTTTTATTGATAGACAGATAAACACTTTATTGCGGTAGCTAGAAACTTAATTGCATGGTAAAATAAAACATTAAAAAAAATGGTTACTATAAGTTAAAATGCAAACTTAAATATTGTGAAAGATCCTAGAGTTGCACGCAAATGGTGACGAGACCAGATTCATGCTTTCTGCCTATGATTTTCAGACCTATGACTATATAGGTCCGTGTATGGCTGTTATTGTTGCAAATATTTGTAGGAAAATATCAACTGTTAGCGACAAAAGGAAATTGATAAAATCCTTTCCTATAGAATGCTCCGGTATAGTCTTTCTTACTCTGTCATTGACTATATCCTTATTAGGTGTTTTCTTAGAGCTGTGTTGGCTTAGTGGTAGTTACCTCGACTCTCATTCTGAAGGTCATGGGTTCGAATCCTGGCCGGCCGTGCACCAATGGCTTTTTTCTTAAGAAATTTTTATTTGAAATTGCTCTTACGGTGAATGAAAACATCGTGATGTAACCCGCGGCTTAGTTGTCTCCAGAAGTATTGACAAGTTATTTCCCTCTGTACATGGTCGACTAAGCTGAGAGGGTAGTAGTTGCTGGGCAAGCCTACTCCATTCACACGCAAAATAAACTAAAAAGGGTCTAATTTCGAAAAACAGTCCGTATTATACAAGGGTGTTTCCTTCAGAGAAAAATATAAAATAAACAGGCTACCACGCTCGTCGTTGCTTCTATTAAAAAATATCATACAGTCATCTATTTTCTTACTACCTATAACAACATAAAACGCTTAAAAACAAAGCAAAACAAGGTAAAAACGAGCTAATAAACTCAAGGAATTGTCTTCGTAACGCCTCCCTAGACGGTAGAATGAAATATTAATTCTGAATCGAGTTTAATACCAACAGGGACAACGCAAACGATGTCTGGTAAATCATTCAGAGTCGTTTGTTCGCGCGAACTGGAATTAATATCAGTTTTCTTCGTCTCGGCGGCAATTACAGTGTTGTCCGTATCACTGCCGACGATTAGACATAGAGTAAGGAAGTTGTGTGTAGAAAATACATTGGTATAATACAGTTCTTGCCATTCACGAGCGCGCTCGGCCTTTGTTTGTGTGAGTAACCAATCTGTATATGTGTCGCTCGCTACTGACCGCTCCGTCGTTGGCTACACAAACTAACGAACATGTGTATTTACTGTGTATTTATAGGTACAACTACAAACAAAGGCCGAGCGCACTCGTGAATTGCAAGTACTGTAAAGTTCTGTGAATTAACATCATTACAATTTTGTTGATGAGTTTCAAAATTATCCGCTCAAATGCCTGCTTTAGCGGTGTATAGGTATTTTCTATTTAAAACTGCTAAATCTTATACCGCATCGTCACTTACCATCGGCACCATCGGGTGAAATAGTGGTCAAGCGCTGATACTATATAAAATATAGAAAAAAATCATACGAAGATCGTACCCTGCACGGACGGTGTAGGCAAATCCTAGGTAAATCGATCTCCTTTGCTAGTGTAATCTGTAAGTTATTATAAAGACTCTTTGATGGACCCTTTTCGACGATTTTGGTACCCTGCCTAAGGTTTTGTGAGGCCTTGATCTATAACCTAAAAAAAACTAACTCAGCGAGAGTGGTCCATTGCTTGAACAGTAGGTTCATTTTCACGATGTCCCTATATAAAAGACAGAAAATATCATTTTGAATCTAAGATTCTATCGTTCAGTAAATCTTTAAGTATATTATAAATAATTTTGAATTGAAACCCTTCTACAATTTTTGTATCTTCTTAATCTTTGGCAGTATTGCCAGTCCCTCAAGAGGGCCTAATTTGACTCGCGACAACCAGCCGATTAAATTTTAATATTTGAAAAGCGTATTCGTTCGAGACACGTCAGGGACGAGCGATGGGGCGACTGTCTCTCTTTTACCTTTTGTTTTTATTTAGAACATTCGTATTTTTATTATTCTTGAACGTATTTGAATGAGAATTTAAAAATTAATAACGACTGATACGCGTTGTTGATGCTACGTTTCTTTGATTGAATTTAACAATCGATTTGGTCACCATTCGAATTTTAAATCTGTAATAATAAATAAAACCTCGTTTCTTATTTTTGTTCTTTTTTATAGAAGTTACTAGTGAACCAGCCAGCAATATTTTTAACATTACGGGTGCAATACCAAAGAGTTGTTTACTTCGGGCAGTGAGGCAATAAAGAATGCCAATAGGGCATTCCCTCGGGATATGGGGAAGGGGGCTTCTGACCTCATCTCAGAAAGGGGTTATAGGAGGTGAATAGATTTAACGTTTTCCCAATTAGGTAAATTGCAGACGTAGATACTTATTATGGTTTTTACTAGACAGTTAAAGGTATGTACCTATCTTTTAAGTTAATTATAGACATATACTCGTAATAATATTTTATTTGTAAAGTATGGGTCATAAGTAAATGATCAGTTTGCTACAATACTATCAGCAAGTATTGTACTTACGACATTCTTCTAATAGACGTTACACACAAACATAAATACTTGTATTAAAAGTACTCAGTGTGATTATGATTTTCAACATGTTAGCTAGTGTTTAGTTGTGTGAGTGGTATAAGCCGCCACCCGCTACACCAACCGACGTGGGTTCGATCCACAGGTTACGTTGTTATAATGTTCAAATAGTGCTGCACCGGATTGTAAACGTTACGGTGGGCAGAGCCTTTTGACCGTTGATTGTACGCATTGACATAATAACAAATATTATTATGTTCTATATCTATGTGTGTACGAAAACTCCGAGTGAGTTTATAATATGGTACACGATATTGAAATGGTCATTCAATTCGTCCCCACGAGCTAAACCGAGCTAGATTGGTGGATATACATGATAAACGTAAAGAAGGTACCTTCAATGCTACTTAATTATTATTTTAATGCAAATAAAAAATGTTCTATTCTATACTTCAATACATCTCCACATCATAATGTTATCATAATATGATAATTAATAAGTGATAAGTAAAAAATAGCCGTGCACCAATTGATTTTTCTGGCGTATGAATTAGTTCTTTCCTTTGGACAAGGTCTACTAAGCTGAAAGGGGGGTATAGGATCTGAACTTACAAACTCCTTCTAAGACATCTGTCAGATCATACAGCTTTATTAAATGGCTTTAATCACTAAATAGCATGGATTTACGTTGCTTGCACTCACTCTAAAAATCATCAAAATCATCAAACAATAGTCCACGCCTAAATAATAAATAAACTAATAAAATATAAAATAATATATTGTAAAATAAATCTCTATATATATAAAATTCTCGTGTCACGGGGTTCGAACTTGAACTCCTCCGAAACGGCTCGACCGATTCTCATGAAATTTTGTGAGCATATTCAGTAGGTCTGAGAATCGGCCAACATCTATTTTTTTTGTTTTTTTTTTGTAAATAGCAAAACAACGTTTGCTGGGACAGCTAGTATTTTATAAAAGCTCACAAAATCATCTCTCACTTGACCGGTTATCTTTCCTTTCGAACTTTTTTAAAACTGACAAACATAATTTTATTACCTTTTAAAATATACTTATTTTCTTGACAGCTTAAGTAAAGTGATTTTTAGTGAAATTTAGCATGCGATGTTCACCGCTCGCGGACAAAATAAAGTACATATAAGTACCTATAGTTATTTAAGGGCGTAAGACAGGTAGCTTTACCGCAATCATTTTATTTGGTAGAGGTTACTTCGCTTGAACGGTCTTGATAATTGTAAACATTAACACACATCCTAACTTAGTTTTTAAGACGTTTCAATGTGATTCTTATACTAATGTATTAAGCACCCAAATGAATAAACATTTTTGAATTTTTGAATAAAAAACTGGGTTACAGGGGTACATGAAAAATAGGGTTATGCCGTATTCGCAACAATACTCCTAACTCAACCGACTGCCAAATTTTACTTTTCGTATTTCAAACGAAATGTATTATGTTAAATTAAATATTTAGTTCAGGAAAAGAAAGGAAAAATTCTCGAAAAATCATATTTTTTTCGAAGAACTTAATAAAATAAAGAGTCAGCTGATACCACGACGACTAGCGACTGTCACATTTTTAGCTCTTTCATCTCATTTGCAACAGGGCAATAGATTACGTGGTTGCCGGGGCTCAATTTTGAGCGACAGTACTTTGACTAAACTATATTAACGCTGTCATACCATGTATTTGTAGGCAAAAAATTCAATATTTTTGGCTCTTTCATTCAACCTAACTATCAAGTCTAAGCCTACATTCGTTTTAAAAGAACATCTACTTTATTACTACTTTCTAAAATATTTTGAAATGAAATTTTGAAAGCCTGAATTTTTCATAGCTGTATTAGATTGATTGAATCCCAATTCAAACATGAAAGATCTCAAAATTGTTTTAAATCTATAAATTATGTTCCCAAATCCAATTTCGTAGAATGTTTTATATACCACTTCAATCAAAGACCTAAATACATTCGCTCACAAGTATTAAAACCGTATGATCCCACAATATATTGTTCGAAAATCATACGAGCAACCAATAATGAGTGTTTATTGAAATTTGGCCATTATTTTAATAGGACATCCGGTGAATCCGAATGCCTAAACCGATACTGAAATCAGGCTTAATGGCACTTGACCACCGAAATTTCCTCCAGAAGCATTAGAATAATACGATACTGCGATACAGCGATGCTAAATTAATGGTTTAAAAACTTCATCCGAAAATGTTCCCTAATTAAGGGTAGCACAAACGCTAATTTCGTATGCTAATTTGCAGGTGTGTGAACCCTTTGTTGGCTACTTGTGCAATACTAACTCACTTTCATTCATTAACGGAACACAAAGCTATTGTTTTGCATGCATTAGTCTTGAAGATAGAGGTTTCTTCATCGGTTCATCACGCAAGTCTCATAATTGGGAGTATAAACATACAGAGGAGCGGACAAAATTAATACTGTTCGGAGATGGAGGTCTGGAAAATTTTGTGTTTGGACATTATGAAACTAATAAGGATGCCTTCGGCTTTAGTCGTAAACGCCACCTGTTTTGGACCTTGTTTTACTGGAGAAACAATGTTGTTGTTTTTGGCTTAGATCGTGTAAGTTTTAGATATCCTAAAAAACCCATACAATTTAGGATAAAATTCCATATAGAAATCCCGATTTGCTAGTCACAAAAATGCCGTCAATGGATGAACCTCAGTCTAATTTCAGCCTTAAGTATTATATAGTCCCGAAAATCTAAGAGAATACCTTAGATTCCTATTATTTTCAAAGGCAACTGTGGCTACTTTTCGAATCTTTGGCAACTATCTCACCTGAAACATTTCGAGAATTCCCAAAATCCCAAGACGTGTCCGAGACGTCCCTTCTGTGGGGGAAGTACGAGCCCTTTGTTGTTTCTGACACACTGCTTCAAAACTTAGAGATTCTTTGTTACAAGTATGTATGTGATCAAGTTGGAAAAATATTATCTAGATTAATCACTTTTGATTCCCTAACTCTATACCTTTCTCTCATTCTTTTTGGGAACTTTTAATTCACGATAAAAGAGAGATTTTGCAATGCACTCGATACCAATTTTTTGGGTAATGTGGGAGCACCAAAAATATTTTTTTAAAACCTTGATAATAGATACAAAATAATAAGAAAACAAACAAATGAATAGTTTTTCAGATTGACAATAAAGCAAATATTTATGTACTGACCCGTTTTTAAGTAGTTTTCCCTCAGGCCACCGTAGAGCTCAAAAACTGCCATTATTAGAATGTTTTCAACTCAAGTAAGATTCTAAGCTCTTTCTCGAGTTCAAGTTTAAAGTCCTTCAACTGATGAATTTATTAGATAAATGTTATTAGAATAAAAACATTCTAATTATAATAATTTTAGAACTCAACGGTTGGTCTGCATTTCTGACTACGACCGAACCTTATTAAGCTATTGCATAGTTTTTATCGCGGGCTTAGAGCGCGGCGACCGAATCAAGAAATTCAGTAACGAAAATAAAACCTAACACCCCACACTCCGCCTACCATGTATAGCTCGGCCGAGCGTTCGTTGCAATAGCTTTACCGCGGCAGTCCTCGAGTGCCACACGTTTTTTAAGCTATTGCATAGCTTTTATCGTAGGCTTTGAGCGCGGCGTGCGAATCAAGAAATTCCGTAACGAAAATAAAACCTTATACCCCACACTGCGCCTACCATGTCGGCCGAGCGTTCGTTGCAATAGCTTTACCGCGGCAGTCCTCGAGTGCCACACGTTTTTTTCATATTAAAATGCTGGCCATCCTTCCATCCCGTAGACCACTTTCATCCCTTACCACGTCCGTGTCACACGTCATTTAGATTGTCGCATTTCATCACGCGTGGGGACACTTGTACCCACTACATTGACCCCACACATTTCTCTACATTCGCTACAATTGCCCATTATTTTTTTCCTTCCCATAAAGGTTATGGAAATGACACTCGGATGGGGTTAGGTTGGGGTTTGAACGCAACAGATGCCGTTTTATATGTTTTAAGATATTGTAAGTGGGTTGAATGGCTTTCGCAGTTTATGATTACTGGTGGTAGAGATCGTTTTATTTTCCGGGGAGATAAAGTTTTGGTTAAAAATTGTAGAGCCCTTTCTACTATATGAAAATCTACTATATTTAATATGAAATATTTTTAACCAAAACTTTATCTCCCCGGAAAATAAAACGATCTCTACCACCAGTAATAATAAACTGCGAAAGTCATATTTAGGCGTTTCTGGTTAAAATCTCCAGAGCCTGGTCTAACGATTGCTCCAAGCGTATAACACTATTTAGTCACTGTTGACATTAGATACAAATTCATTTAGATTCTCCTTTTTTACAGGCTAAGAGACAAGACCCCAAATAAAACCCCTGATACTAAACCTTCTTCCATCCATATTAACTGCAATTTATTTCTCTAATAGATCGACTATAACCAAGTAATATAATATCTGCATTAAATTACCTAGAAAAATCAGTGTTACTTACTCTCAAACTCATACATATTTAATTCCACCATAACATTAATGTCTCCATATTTAATACCATACGTTAGGCCACATAATTGTACGTGAACCCAGAGGGTTGGCGGAGGTAACTTGCCCAACTTATTGTACAAACTTATCTCTTGCATAATGGATACGCCCTGATAGGTTTCCGTAAGTGATTGATTGCGGCCGTCTGTGTTTATCTTCCTGTTAAGGCCTGCGGATTTGACACTGGATTATAAAAACAAAGTTCGAAAAGTTGCGCTTCGACACTCTCTCCTGCGACATATATCATACGTGACCAGCGTATGATGTATATCCACCACTGCTTCCCACCAGCGAAGTTGTCTCCTTATACCTTTGATACTACTCAATGCCACCTACCTTGGTTCGTCTCAAGACTTCAGTCAGACCAGCATGGCATTGTGCGAAGAAATTTGAGGTGGAAACAATCGAGCTGTCGAATGTGGCATCGGTAAGGTGGTCATGTCGGAGTATAATTTTATTACAATTATAATAACAAAACAAGATAGGTTTAACAAAACAACCTAGAATAAAAAGTTCAAAAAAATCGCTGTAAAATTGATAACTTGATTCAAAAATGTACAAACGATGAAGAAAAAGCGATGTCGTTTTAAAATCCATTCCAGTCGAGTTCATCAAGTTTTTTTCGTATTAGAAAAACGAACCCCACCATTTAGCCGTTTCATACTATTAACACTACTCGGCTGATTTCAAGCTAGTCGGCATTCGCTCTTAAAATTGTGTAGTATCCAATACGCTATCTAAAATGAAAATGCAATCTGGTCAAAACTACGTCTCCATTAAAATATATCAGTAGTCATACGATGACGGATCGGCATTGCTTTGTTGTGGTAATATTACCAGCATCCACTTCTGCCAACATAAGGAAACTTTTTAATGTGCCCACGTCATCCCACAGCCCTTGGGACAAACTGATTTCTCAGATACAATAATATTTTCCCAGATTTTTAAGATATTATATTATGTATTAACTTTGTTTGTACGGACTCAGAAGAAATTACTTATCTTATTTTCTGCGAAATAAACTTTTCTGCAAACTCTACGCTTTACGAAGTAGGGCATGTTTTTATATCAATATGCGAGGTTATTCAATAAGAGAAAATATGGTTATGTATATCTTTTAAAAATGTTCTTTTAAGATTACATTCATATTAACTTATTAATTTCAAACCACTATATTAGATGCCTCCATCTAGTAAAATATAGTTACTTAAGAACCTACGTTTTTTTTCAAACATATTTATTGACTCGTCATCTATATCGAACTATAAAGATATAATAAAATAAGAAAGGAAAACTCTATACTTGAAAACAAATAAAAAAGTCCAGGGGTCTTAGAATAAGCAGTATTACACAAATTAATATCTGTCTGTTTTTCCTATTACCTACTGAACCGATTGAAATCTGGTTTTTTCATACGTAACTCTATTTTCTGGTGGTTTATTTTATAACAAAACTAGCGACCCGCCCCGGCTTCGCACGGCTATATTATGCATGTATTATACATATAAACCTTGCTCTTGAATCACTCTATCTATAAAAAGAAACCGCATCAAAATCCGTTGAGTAGTTTTAAAGATCTAAGCATACAAAAGGATATAGGGTTATAGGGACATAGGGACAGAGAAAGCGACTTTGTTTTATACTATGTAGTGATGTATCAAGTAGAAACTAAATTATCAACGAAAAACTGCGCCCACTGCGGCTACTTTTTATCCCAATTTCTGCAACTTATCGAAACTAAAGCAGCGTAGTACTTACTAAACTTAATTTACATCAAAACTAAACAAAACAACGCAACACCACATGACCCTTGACAGATGGTCAGAAGTGTTTAGAAGGAAATATCCAAAAATTCTCTTATCACCCTTCAAACGAGTGCAATGAGTGATGATCTGTCACCCTAGTCGCAATACCGAAACGATTTGGTTCGGGAACAACAAGGAAATTAATGTTCACGCCTCTCGCTTCGTTAGGTGACGAATATATTGCAGACTGTTGTTGTTACTAGACGATAATTAAAGCAATCTTTTGGGGAAACTTTGGGAGGTAGTTTTGTTTAGAAAAAAAAATTGGTGGCAGTAAAGTCGATTTACGAACGATAATTTTAGGTGGATAACATCATAAGAACTCTTTTGTATCTTTGACATTACCATTTTGCATACCTACTTGCTATGGTTACCTTGTCAATAACGGTAACGTGACATGATGTCACACTTTTTGTGAGTGTGACGTCATGTCAAGTGTTCATCGATTTATAAGAAACTAAAGCCCGAATACGGGAAGATCGCAAAGTATGAAACCAGATTTTCTTCTTTTACAAATTATAGGTCAGCGTTTGACTCAGAGGCATTTAAATGACATTAATATATCGTTGACTAGCGACCCGTCCCGGCTTCGCACGGCTATATAATGCATGTATTATACATATAAACCTTCCTCTTGAATCACTCTATCTATTAAAAAAAAACAGCGCACTCCGGGAGTGCAGGCAGAAGTGAAAACTGTATATCTGTGTAAAATCTCATATGTCGCGAGAACATACGCAAAAAGAGTTTTAGATGAAAAAAAAAAAATAGTCGTCCGACATTTGTCGTCCGACATTTGTCGTCCGTCAATAGTCGTCCGACAAATAGTCGTCCGACATTTGTCGTCCGTCAATAGTCGTCCGACATTTGTCGTCCGTCAATAGTCGTCCGTTAAAAAATACCATATGTACGTCTTAATACACTCACAGCCAAATTAAAAACAGTAGGCCCAGGCATACATTTTCGCCGCGCCATAGAGAGGGGATAGCTGTCTACTCTCCATCCGTCTTACGCTTTTTCGATCAGGTCACGTGTCCTCACGCGAGTTTAAGATTTTATACCCATTACAGAAAAAGTGCTCAACGCCGCTAAAGAAGTTTTCACTTCAAAAAACGCATCAAAATTCGTTGCGTAGTTTTAAAGATTAAAGCATACAAAGGGATATAGGGACAGAGAAAGCGCCTTTGTTTTATACTATGTAGTGATAGTGAGGATACCGTCTCCTTAAGATGAAAAATCATTGTTGGTCACTGTGATTTTTCATCTCAAGGAGCTCTCACCAAATCTTGGTGCATTCACTAAACAATAAAAAAAAGAGAGCTTAAACAGCGCAACGCGCGCGCTATGACAGCCCGTGGTACAAGAACACATAGGTTTTATTCGAATGTTTATAATATACTAACAGGCATACAGCCTATCTTTGAATATTGGTTTACCCAATAAAACCGACATCTGGCGTACCCTAAAGAAAATAACACCTCTTCTAAAAAAAATCTTCTAATCCACAAAATGGCCTCGCACTCCGTATTCAAATTCGATACAATTGAAAAATTGACACCCAACCTCCACAAACAAGCGAACTAAACCGCAACATACAAAAACAGATTCCCAAAGTCAATTTCCAAATTGCCCGGCGACTATAAAGTCAACCCTCCTTAATCCAATCACACCCCGTCCTTGTCAACGTTTTGTTTCCTCTTTTGCTTATACCACCAACTAAACAAGATCCGCTAAAGCATTCTCTATGAAACACTCTATTCTCTAAAACAAAAATCGACACAGACCTTTGTAAATTGGACGCCGAATAAAGGAATCAACAGCGCCACCAAAAAGACACAAATCGCTTCCCAAAAAAAGAACACACGAAGAAAATAATCCATTAGTTGCGTGGCGCAAATGCTTCAGTCGCTAAGGGGATACACATAGCCAAAAAGATCAAAAAGCATTCGTATTTTGAACACGGGTATTCTATTATTTTTACCGGTCAAAGCCGGGGGAATTTAAAATGTAGGTACTTTAATTCAATTCCTATTTCAGTTCCGTTTTGGAATGTTTTCCTTTTTAATTTTCATTCGGGTACATGGCGAAGCGACTGGCGAGCTTGTTTTGGACCATTCATAGTTAACATGAGTGATCTTTTGTGGAAGCTCTCTGTGAAATTGGGAGGGTAGCCTTTTGCCTTTTTTTCCCTAATCAAAATTGGCTCTTGGTCATATCCATGTCTCTAACTGATTTTGCGTGAATTGGCTACTACACTTTTCTATTAAATTGAATCTTCTTCTTTTTATTTCTTTAAAATAATGCTTAACCTATCTCGTAAAAACTCTATAGTGCAGATCTAACTCTAACATCGTTTAAGTATTCTTAAGTACAAAATACTTTCAGAGCCAAAGAATAAAATATCAAATAGAATCAATAACAACTCTTGTCACGTTCGAGATCTTACCAATGTTTTATCAAAAGGTAATTTTCTCAGTTGAGTCGCTATCAAATAGTTTAAAGTCGTTGGACCCCTCGTTCGACGTGAAATGTAGCCGCTCACTGCTCGTGACATACATTCTAATAGTTTTATTGGGGGAGTCACTTGGTAAATGTTTTTTATTGGTATCGGTTCTTTAGTGCATTGCAAATATTGGATTGAATGAGTTACTGCGAGTAAGAACTTTACTTTAGAGAGCTAACTAAACTTTAGCTTGTTATTTTGTTTGGCTTAAGCCGACTGTCCACCGCCAACTAAAGTTAGTTAAGCTTAGCTTAGCGTTTTTTAGTTTTACGTAGCTTAACTGGCATAGTTTGCGGTGGACGCATATGTGTATGAAAAATTGTCTCAACTTCGCAAGCCAAGCTAATCTAACTTAGTTGTGACCGTCAGCGACCTATCAACCGCTCAAAACGTAACAAGCGATCAATTTCTACAAATAGTCGAATGCCTAATGTTTCGGAAACCATTCGAAAACCATCACTTGAGGGTGTTCCCTTGACCGGAGACAGAAAAATCGGATTTTCAATTTAATTTCACGTCAGAGGGACGAGTCACATTCAGTACATTTAACTTGCTAGACAAGGTATTGAAGGGTCTCGACATGAATCAAATATTTGAATGAAAACAACGAACGATAAAAGCAAATTAAAATACGGTCGTTGCAATCGGTTGACGTTCTTATGCAAACAACGGTGTCCCAATCCCGTGGAAATATCAAAATAAAATGTAACATATTTATGTTCTTCCCACCGAAAACTTTCCAGAACCTATTCTATTACAAAAATACCCAAAAGAAAGAAAAAATATTTTTTTCTCCTTTTGATATTAATTTGGAATATGTGGACGTATTAGTTGGAAATCCATCCATTAGATGCCATCCATAGTAAAAAAATATTGTTATAAACTTTTAACGAAAACGTCATAAATTCATTAAAATACCATTTAGCTTAAAACTAAAAAGAAAATTTCAATAAATTCACATCGCAGTTTTTTATATTAAAAAAAACTGCAATACATTTAAATTACTCAAAAACGGTCTTTACTGTAACAGTATTAGAATTGAAAATGGAAAATAGAAGGGGGGTACTAAGTTTAGTATCACGTCTCATAGAATCTATGAAACCATCTTCGCGACAGGAGGCCCGTGTTAGTGAGGCTTCCTGCGGAATTATAGCCCTAATATTCAATATTTGCGTACCTTACCCTAAACTTACGGGTGGATTCCCATTATGATCGTTGTATTCAATCCTATAATCACTACATAGTATAACACAAAATCGCTTCCGGTGGTTTGTCTGTCCCTTTAGATGTTTATATTTTAAAAACTACGCAACGGATTTTGCTGCGGATTTTTAATAGATATCGGCCCCGCTAGCTCTGCCCTATCAATGGGGCAGACATGGTTCTTATTATTAAAGATTTAAAGTAGGCACCTATCTTCAAAACAAGTTTCATAAAAATCAGTCCAGAAGCATTTATATTTGAACAAGCTAAAAAAAAACATTATAGGCATAAAATATACTTTATTTAAACTCAAGATTTTTAAAAGAAAAATATACGCAACAATCAAATAATAAAAACTTACATTAATGATTAAATTATTGTCATTAATTATCTACCTACTTAGGAACATTTATAAAATTAAAAGTCCAAGTGGAAGGCCCTAGGAAGGGTGCCCAAAAGGTTGGCTGCGTTGTTGTGTGCGTGCTGAACTCGATGCATGGCGATGATTATCCCCTGTTCGAGGTAGGAACCAGCTCTTGGTCACCTGAAGCAAAAAATAGTGATTTTGGAACTAAATATTGTTTGCCTTATAAAAAAACTAGCGACCCTCCCCGGATTCGCACGGCTTTATTATGCATGTATTATATCTAAAAACCTTCCTTTTTAATCACTCTATCGTTGCGTAGTTTTAAAGACATAGGGACAGCGAAAAGTGACTTATTTTTATACCATGTAGTGATTATAAAGACAATATTTACATATTTACTTTTACAATATTTACTTTTGAAATACAATATTTACTTTTGAAAGTACTAGTAAAATAGTACTAGTTAAAAGTACTAAATACAGCGACATTAACAAGAGTACCTGCCTCCCTAACTTCTGTCAAATGTACGCGTGGCTTCCCACAAATGTCTCGCGGTATCAAAATAAGCAAATTTTCACTGAGGAAACTTTTTAAGGCTAATATTTCACTCGTACTAATATTCTTGCGAAATAACTTCATGTCTTTGTTGTTTTGTTTATAGCGAATTCTTTCGAGGGGAAGCGCTTTGTGTTACAAATTAATTTTGTTTGTTTCGAATTATGTTCTTTTGATTTTATGAATGCTTGTCAACTGTGGAATTAGCAAGATTTTTACTCTTGTTTAATTTTTATTTTCAAATAGAATAGTAAATATTTTAAATTCTTATTTTTGTTTGTTTTAGTTTTGATTAGGAAATGATGTGTAAAGAAAACCTTTCTTAAATTAGGTACCAGGCCAATATAAGAAAATGAATGATAAAATAAGGTATACATTGTTTTATATTTCGGGAAAATTACTCCATTTTACACCGAGTTTGGGTCAGTTTCCAATAATAGTGTTGCCACAACTCGAAAAAAAAATCTGAATCTCAAATTAAAATGTAATAAGATCTATTTCATGCAATTTTTAATAATGTCCTGGAGATACCTATAAGTATCTAAGAGGGGAGACAGGGTTTTGTTACACATTGTATATAATTAAAGATTACTTATAGATTAAAATAAACATGGATTTTATAGTTCAAGATCCCTGTGCCAAAATGGGGACCTACTTATAAGAAATCTAACGGTACTTATTGTTTATGCGACACAAACAAATCGCTATGAGTAGGTATTTAGGAACTTATAAGACCAAAATACATCTTAACAAACAACTCAGAACAATTAACTTGAACAACAAAAACATTTGGCGCCATTTTCGCGACATCCGCCTCCACGCACCACGTCATTTCCGCATCCTGCGTTCACACATTGCGAAGATAAATCGAGATTAATCGACTGAGTAATTCTCGTTTGATTTATTTGTGTTGCCAGCAACTGGAAGGGTGTGTTTCGTCAAACTATAAAACAAAGATAGACCTGGGATGTTGTTTAGGATACATCAAAGTAGTTAGATTACGAATTTCGAACTTAGCTGGCTACATGGATTTGATTCGAGTTTCAAATCTTTGGTTAATTAAAAAAACATAACATCGAATTTATCAAAATATTATCTCTGGCAGCATAGAATCGATTTGATCTCTTTTCAAAAAGTTCGTATTCAAAATACTTAACCTTTTTTTCTTCTACAAAAAATGGTTAGACTTTTCCTTCGTTGCATTATCCACCGGTCGATATGAATTCCCTGGTTTCCAAGGAAGTTAATATTTATTTATTAAATACTAGCAGCGTCCCACTGTTTCACTCGCGTAATTTCGGATCCCGTAAAAATATCAGGATAAAAGAAGCAGTATAAGTTACTCCCAACTATTTAATGTACCCTCATATCCAGTTTAATCAAAATTGGTGCAGTAGTTTAAGAGCCCTTAAGTAGTTTAAGAACTTTTTACAAACAAACAATTTTTTTTAAATATTTAGTTTACAAAAATATAAAACCAACAAAATACAAACACACCTTCCAAAGTCGGCTAAACCCAAACAAACCTAGTTAACAAGCGCAGTTATTTCCTCATTTGTTGTCTAAGATTGGTGTGTATTCCATCAGTGTGCTGGTGTTGTATAGTTGTTTGTTGTATATGTTGTTTGTTGTATGTTGTTCGTACAATAAGTGTCCCTCGGTCCGCGTCGTTAGTGACGATTGCTAATGAACCGAGTGTATTGGCAGGGAGTGACCCGAGACATAGATGTTGAGGTTATGGATGTGGCAAGGAAATGTAAATCGGATTGGCTCAATGGTGTCGATAAAACTCTTATACACCATTTTTTTTCGTAGAGGTAATAATATTGGCCTTTACATCTAATGATGATTTATACAAAGCCAGCTTTATTCCTTGCTAGTCAGGGCGCTCTATTGCGCCTGGGACATATTCTATTAGATGCTCTTAGCTCTCAATCTCTCCAGTACTTTCGAAGCCTATTCGTTACAAACAAACAAACAATAATTTTTCCACTTTATCTATACATATAAAATGCTTTGTCCTGACTGACTGACGGATCAACGTGCAGCCTAAACCGGTGATCGTAGGGACCTGAAACTTGGAGGGTGCGTTCTTTGTATCACGTAGGCATCCGATAAGATCACTTAGGGGTTAAAAAGAGGGGAAAGTTCATATGGGAAAACGTGATTCCTTGGTCCAATCTACTTCAAATTTTCGACTTCTACGCGGACGAAGTCGCGCGCAAAAGCTATATATAAAATATAATATTATAGTGTGCCAAGAGTGTACCAAAGAGTGTACGGAAAATACTGAGAAGGATTTTTGGCCCTGTTTGTGAAGATGGCATATGGTGAATACTGTACAACCATGAAGTCTACGATCTATACAAGGACCCCAACATCATTCAAATCATAAAAACGAATAGACTGTCTTGGCTTGGCCATATGAACAGGGTACCTAAACGTTTGCTTGAGTCCAACCCAGATGGTAAGCGCAGAATTGGAAGACCTAAGCTTAGATGGTTGGATAGAGCTACCCAAGACTTATCGGCTCAGCCAATCGGCCAATCGGCTTAAAAAATTGGAAGAGAGTGGCGTTAGACTGAGAAGGATGGAAGAATGCGCTGAAGGAGACTCGGGCCCATAGACGGCTGTTTAGCCATTGATGATGATGAAGAGATAAATATAAATAAATATAAAAGCCACATCTATGATATCGTATGATCGTATGGCTTTGTAAAACGTTGTCCTGCGGACATTGGTTAATTACGTGCGATAGTGTGAGAGCTCACGAGAGAATGATTGCTGCTGCCGAATGACGCTGCCTCTTACACTAGGTTCGGTGTGGCCAGTAGATTGCGAGATTTGAAGAAAAGAGGAATTTAATTTGACAGGAGGCCCCTACGATGTAGCAGTGGTACATAAATCGACAAATTTTCCAATTAAAATATATAAACTTTAGGTGTTTTGTTACAAATTGAAAAATCTTTAAAAAATCTGCTTTTGTAACTAGGAAAAAAGGTTGCAAAATAATTATAGACATGGTAACAAAAAAGAAAAAACTTTCCTCTATTGTACCCTCGCTGCAGATAAAGGCGGCTGAAAAAATGTAAGTTGGAACTGGTTACGTGTAAGGAGAATTTTTTAAGCGGCGAGAGATTTTTTTTTCTTGGTATTTTTTTGTTTCTCCGCTAGTCGTATAGCCCCATGCGAACTGAGCACGTCCTTAGTAATGTCATTCGGCAGTCCGCACAACAACTTGTTTACGACCATTCTCTTCCACATCACTGTTTTCCTTCTATCTCGGCTCGACACCTATAAAATTAGAGGTAGATAGATAGAAAGGTAGTTTGAATTATACAATAACATTCGGTACAAATTAAGGCGTATTTATGACGTTACATACGTCATTTGGTTTTTGCAACTGACTCCTTCTTAGAGTTTAAAGAAGTTTACACATCAAAAAATAGTAAGTATGGCCATTTTCAAGTATAGCGAGTGAATAGGTATCTTCTAGGAAAGCGGGCTACATCTATTAAAAGTATCATATTGCAATCGACAGTATTCTGTGACGTGCTACGGCCTTTTATTCCAATACTGTAACACGACTTCAATGATAGGTCAGCGTTTTACCACTATCACCACCTGCCTGATGGTAGGTGACGATGCGGCCTAAGATGTAGCACGCTTTCCTAGAAGATACTTATTCACTAGCGATTTGAAGACCCCCAAGTTATACGTCAGAAAAGACAGACGCAGGCAACCAATTCCATTCTCTTGCTGTACGAATAATTAAGTAAGTAAGGTTAGTAATTTGTTCAAACGACATTAAAGGACCAAAATGGATATTAAATTATCCTGACCATTAAAAACCATCGATTCAGTAATGCTTTATACCTAATTTACATGAAATCAACTCGACGAGCGAGCCAGGTATTAATACCTATAGGTACCTATCGAGAACAACTGCATTATTATCCCCTTCGGAACATTGTACAAGTGACAAACTCATAAACATTTGTCACTGGACGTACAGTCCAAGTAATTGCGAACCGCTATTACAAAATAACCAACATAATAGGACCTCTTGTGAAAGACTGTTCGAAAGGAAATATCCAGGAGTAAAGGTCCAAGGAAGATCAATATATCCTGGTGGCAACATTACTTATTTGTGCCCCGAAACGTTTAAGCGATCCTGTTCTAAATTTGAACAAATAATTTACGAACGGTCACTCTTGACACTGCTTTAGGGTTGCTAGTTGCTACCGATATATTCTATCACCACTGGAAAAAACGTACAGAGTTGCCTTTACTGCTACTCACAAGAGAAGCTGTGAACACCAATAGCAACTTTTCCGGATTAAACCAATGTCCAATACCTCTGAAACTATGAATTCGGTTTTATCGGTTTTATCAAGATTCCGATGTTTTTCTGCACTGGAGCACAACAACGACTGATATATTAAGAAAACTAGCAGCGCTCCGTGGTTTCTCCCGCGTAGTTCTCGATCAAATAGGAATATTGAGATAGAAAGTAGCCTATGTTTTTCCCAATGAATCAATACTCATACTTTCATCAATATCAGTCCAGTAGTTTTGGAGCCTATTCGTTGCAAACATAAAAACAACATCTTTCCTCTTCAAAATATTAGTGCAGATGAATTCCACTGAAAAAACTTCAATTCAGAATTTAAAAAAAAACCCTGACTTTTATCCCCCGTAACTTTCAGACAGCTGAACCAATTTTGATTAAACATAGCTAAGAACACTCCCGACTAATTCACCTTTCAAACAAAAGAAACAAAATCAAAATCGGTTCCGCCGTTCGAGAGCTACGATGCCACAGACAGACACACACAGACACTGCGTTTTCCGTCGGGGGTTAAAATATTGATCACAAAGTGTAGACAACCCTGGTGCTCCGGTACCAATGAATAATTACGGTGCCGACCAGCCACCTGCCTCAGGGCAGTATTGATGAGAGCCCTCTCGTCACCAGAACCTCCTAAATTATGATCAGAAACATTCGCAACATTATACCTACAGTTAATATCAGTTAATCTGATAATTAGTATAATTTTCCAGTATCAAAACTTTGAGGAACAGTGTTTTTGATTTAAGGCTTTCGTAGAATATCAACTTTCGATTTGCCGATGGTAAATTGCCTACACTGTCGGCGATTTACCATCAGCCGATTACTTTCAAATATAAACTGTGGGCCCTACAGTTTACATTTGAAAGTAATTGATAACGTGATCGTTAGGATTCCGTACCTAGTAATAACTAAAAACACAAAAAAAAAAATAAGTGGGGCTCCCATTTGACATGTTACGGAACCCATCGTGCGCGTGTCGGACTCGCACTTGGCCAGTTTTTTTTATTAGTTACTTACTTAGTGAGAGCAAATTATCAGCCGATATATTATGAAGTCAGTAGTCTGTAAGGGTTTTTAAGGTAGCCAGTAGGTAATTTAGAATATTAATATTTATAAAGCATTTTTCGGACAATGTTGCTGTAAATTTTAAAAGTGAAATGGTTGAATATTCTAGCGGCAGAAGTTAGATGTTTTGTTTCTTTTTTGTTTTAAATTATGCTGAAAATAAAAAGCATAAATAAAAACGTCATAGAATAGCTTTAAGAAGATTTTAAGAAGAATCGATGTATGGTCGAAGTCAGAATGCAGACCAACCGTAGAGCTTCAAAACTGCTATTATTAGTTTATTTTCAACTCAAGTAAGATTCTAAGTGATTGCTCGAGTTCTAGTTTAAAGTTTTTCAATTCACTCATGAATTTATAAGATAAATATTATTAGACTGAAAACATTCCATTAAAATAGTCATTTTAGAACTCTACGGTGGGTCTGCAATTCCGACTGCGACCGTACGTATAAGGGATGTGAGGACATATTTAGGACCCTTCCTTCCCCGCTGGACGACCGCAGACATCTTGGAAATATTGCCTTTCCTTTGGACATGGTCGACTCAGCAGAGGGTGCTGGACAAGCCATACATGATCCCAGCACTACATCGCCATGAAAGGCATAGATTCAAAACTCAAAACTCCTTATTCACTTGGAATCATACAATTTGCATGAAATAATTTAGAAGCGTCTTAAAACTAAGTTATGGATGTCTTCGGAACGCGCCCACCAATGAGAGGAAGGCACAAAAAACTCATGGGTTTTTGTGATCATGCTCACAAAGGTCAGGATGACAAATATTTGAAGGTATTATTTGAAATGGAGTAATTAAAGTCACATATATTGGTTCGTATCACTACGGTACGACGAAGTATCTTAGTACGCCTTACCACACAATTTATGCTTAATAAAAGATTTGAATCTGTTAATGGACATGTCATAAGCAATAACTTATTAACTTATTATAATAGAGCACATAAATGCCAATCTATAACGACCAGTTTATTTTCCGGAGCCTACTATCGGGCATGGTCAGATCATCCTTATTTCTTAAGTTTAAATTATGAATATCGTTATTTTTAACCCCCGACGCAAAAACGACGGGGTGTTATAAGTTTGACGTGTCTGTGTGTGTGTGTGTGTGTGTGTGTGTGTGTGTCTGTCTGTGGCATCGTAGCTCCCAAACGGATGAACCGATTTTGATTTAGTTTTTTTTGTGTGAAAGGTAAGTTAGTCGGGAGTGTTCTTAGCTATGTTTGATCAAAATCGGTCCAGCCGTCTGAAAGTCATAGGGGATAAAAGTCAGGATCAAAAACCGAATATAAGTAGATATACTCGAGTGGGGTATCAAATGAAAGGGCATGACTCATACATTACAAATATCTATGTTTGATCAAAATCGGTCCAGACATCTAAAAGTTATGGGGGATAATACTCAGGATTAACAACCGAATGTAAGCAGACATGCCCGAGTATCAAGTTAATTTGAGTTTTTTGGCTTCGTTTGGATCTTTTTTACTTTTCTTTTTGCGAAAAGTATCAGGATTTTTATGTGATTGTTGCTGTCGCTGTAAAATCATCTAGATTAAATGTAAAAGCCAATATTATATATACCTAAACAAAGTAAGTAGGTATACCATCTTCGCGTGTTTGCCCCTCACTCCACAGGGAGTCTTTCCTCAAAATAATAACATGTACCTCCGTGGCGTGTTAACAATAAATAAAAGATGATATTTATATGACATGGTGACAATATTCGTGTATTAAATGTTAGATCTTTTAAATTTAGATATTTTCGGATGTTTGTTTATTTTTTGGGGAGCAAAGGTGAGGTTATTTTTAGTACAACACAACAATAATATTATAATCATTAAATATTCTTTCGTCTGTAACGAATAGGTTGCGAAACAACACGACCGATTTTGATGAAACTTGTTATGAAGATATATAATATCCTTGGGAGTAACATGATTTTTATCTACATATTCCCACTGGAACGAGACTTACGCGGGTATGAACCGCATGCCGCGCTAGTGGTTTTATGAAGCGATATTATAACAGTATCATTAAATCTTGTAGATTGTAGGTACGGTCGGCTGCATAATTGCAAACCCACCGTAGAGCTCCAAATCGGCTGTTATAAGAATGTTTTCAACACAAGCAAGTTTCTAGACACCTGCTTTAGTTGAAGTTTAAAGTCTTCTAACTCATCAATTTATCAAACAAAAATTATTAAAAAAAAATCATACAAAAATTCATTGTAAATTCATACTAACAGATGTCGCTAACGAAACTTAATTCGTAAAGAGGTTAATGCGATTCTTAAATTCGACTATGACGGTACTTGACTAAGTGGCGGAATTGGTAACGCATTTGAACGGTATTCAAAGGATGCGAGTTCGAGTCTCGTCTTAGTCGCAATTTTTGAAGATGCATTTTTCCTTAAAAATATTTTCAGATAGCCCAGTGCAGGCTTAGCACTTAAAAAAAAAAATCAAAAATTATTAGATGATGAGTTAGATTAATTGATGAGTTAGAATACTTTCATCTTCATCCTAAAGCAGGTGTCTAGAATCTTGCTCGTGTTAATAACATTCTTATAACAGCCGTTTTTGGAGCTTTACGGTAGGTCTGCAATAACAACAAAAACCTATTCATCCAATGCCATTATTTTCTCCGAACCGAAAATTATGACGGTCTTCGCTGTAAGCACTTCGAGGAGGTCTTAATGTTAAATTAGGTGATCCATCTAAGGGCAAAGGGCGCTAAGGGCCCAATAAATTAGTTGGGGACAACAGGGCTAATAAACACGACGGTGAAATGGCAACTCCAAATAACTTGTCGGGAGTTGCCCTGTCCTCCCCTATTGACTAATTACGACACTTTGTTTTGTGAAGCTGTTTATGGTGCAAAGGTGGTCTATACTATCTATACTTGGACTATACTTCGGCTTAAGGTGAAGGGAGGTCCAAAACGAACAATTTTGGACGATTTGACCTCTGCTTTATTAAAAACTAGCATCACCACGTAACTCCTGATCCCATGGGAATATCGGGATAAAAAGTAGTCTATGACTCTCCCGATAAATCAGGCCTCATACCAAGTTTTATCAAAATCGGTCCAATAGTTTAGAAGCCTATTCAATTCAAACAAACAACAAACAAAAAATCATATCTTTCCTCTTATTATTATCTTATAATATTATTGGGTATAGAAAAAGATAGATTAGTATAAGTATAGATACTTATCTATACTTATACTATTCTATCTTTTTCTAATAAGCTGAAATTAATCAGAAAAATACCTAGTAAATGCTTTACAAAACTTCTTTCCTGGAAGCCAAAACACGATTAGAAAAAAAATTAATTTTCCAAATTATACACACTCTCAGGTGTTCGTCAATGGAAAGAAAGCCCAGAACGGAAAGATTTCCAGGTTACATCGCAAAACATCTTAAAGAATCGCGAATCTCCATCTATCAGGCTAATCTATGTGGACGGGTGCGCGCACATAAATCGGACCATGCCTGCGCAAGCGCCGGTCGCCGCCGCCGCGCGTAAACCACTCGGTGTCCTACAAGGATGCCCACTCAGCCTCGAGATATGGAACCGATGAGAAAGACATTTAAAATATATTTGATTAGAGAGAACATCTAGCAAACCATTGCCATAGCAAACCTTCCTTCTCTTTTCTTTAATGTTTTTTCGTTTTCTTTCTCCTGGGCGATGACATATATATTACTATGCCTCAATAGAGTTAAATTTCACACTGAGTCTTGACCCTTATGTCCTGCTGCAACACACTCATCTATAAATATGAAATTTAAATTCCTGACTGACTTACTGATATATCACAGCTCTAAAAAGCTCAGCAGCTAAAAATTTGGCAGTTAGCTATTTGGCTGCCGTACTCAGAGACGTGCCTAAGGGAAACTTATGCTAAGGAATGACTTGTGAGTAATATTCAACGTCCGCGTAAATGTCATAATGCATTCCTTAGCATAAGTTTCTCTTAATCACGTCTCTGAGTCGTTTTTTTTAATTACTGTTTGAATATGTTAAAGATGTTCTCTCTTTTCAATATCAATATTAAATCTCTTTGATCTTAGAGTATCAGGGGACAATACCACTGACACTCACTGTACCAATACCGCTCCGTTATCGGATTAACACTATTTTTATGTTTTAACTTCGATTGTTAAAGTGTAGATAACATTGTAGATGCATCAGCTCTAGATGGATAAAAGATGACCTAGCTTTTACACCTGATTCACAGAGAAATGAATGGCTTGACCGATTTGAATGAAATTGAGGTAGAGCATGACTTTGTCGTCCCGGACTCCCTTGTTATTGAATGGGAACGTAATCAAAGCCGCAGTTAAATTGCCCGCGTCTTCGTCTGGGTAGGGTTTCACTTTTTTTTTAAATATTTCAACGGATGCGGTGGAAGTGATTGAGACTGCGGAGCTCCAAAACAAGACATGGCACATCTGTCCTACCACCTGCAAAAAAGAGGACGTGATGAAAGCCCCCGGTTTCGCCCTAATTGTGGTTGGGTCATTGCCTGGAAATATTTAGATTTTATTAACGGCCATTGTAAGAAGAAGAAGTGGATGCCTACGTGAACACTAAACTTTAGCCTAATCCATCCATTGGTTTAGGCTATGGTGTTACGGGTTATTCTTCCTGAATGAAACACGGGATTTGTATCACACACTATATTACTAAGTCTGTTGGCCAAGTTATACGATCTACCCTAAGATATAAATTCACTTACGAACTAACTAATCTAAGAAACCTATTACTACGAATTTAAAGAAATATATACAACTTAAACTAATTATAATTAAATGCTGAGGGCGCCAGGAGGATATTTATTGGAATCCTGCCGAAACCTTGCCACGGCTGATCACGCAGCAGCGGGGTAGATTTAAGGGCGTGTCAGTAGGCTACAACAATTATATGTATTTGATGAGTAAGTTGTTCTATCTGTAGCAAACATCGCGACCAAACAATATTGTGCAACTTACCCCTTCTCAATCAATCACAATACACAGTTCTAAGTTAATAAAAACAAAAAAAACAAAAAACAATTTTTATGCTCAAGAATGTCGGTACTTCGTTCAATCGTAATGACTGCACGACCTCGAGTGTCCTTCCACTCGCTGTTCCCTTATATTTAATTGCTCAAATAACAAATTCCACACGTCAAAAAGAAACATTCGTTGAGGTTCGAACGCTCGCCCTACAGATTGCAAGGCGCCATCCCCGACCATCGGGCCAACTACGCTTAAGTAAGAGTGTCGAAATAGACAGTGATATACACTACCCGTACCGGCCGTTCACACGTCACAGCGCTAGTGCCTGATGCATAGGCGAGTCCGTAACCATGCCAGATTTTAACCTAACATAATATTCCCCTGACGAACGGAAAATAAAATGTTCACGATAGTAACATTTTATTTTCTAACCATCGTGGGCCCTATTCCATAGCGGTTTCAAATCCTTAGAGTGCCACACGCCTATTGGTTTACCACGAGAGTTATTAAGCCGAAAGACGTTTTCTGACAGCTTTTCAGTAATTACAGCTTTTTCAAATTTTGGTGCCAATTTTGCCATAAATTTTGTACTAGCCTTTGATAGATATTTTGTTCGCTTCCATACTACATCCCCTACGTTAAATATCGCTATTCTACGCTTGACATTGTAAAAAATTTTGCTTTTCTCATGTGAAGCTTTAAGCTTGAGTGCGACCTGCTTGTAAAGTTGGTTCCTACTTTCAATCTGAGCTAAATATTCTTTTATGTCTATAACTAAATTATTGTCCATTAGCTGCATATCAACCGTATTATTATTAGATATTGGGGGAATAGTGGTTTCCCTACCAAAAAATAAGTAAGATGGAGTATACCCTGTAGTCTCGTGTACAGCTGTTCTAATGGCGTGCGCGAAATGATTTAAGTTAACGTCCCACTCGTTATGCTTTTTGTCACTTATGTATGTTGATATCATGGTTCCGATAACCCTATTCACTCTTTCTGTTGGATTACTCTGAGGATGGTAGTGGGGAGTGTACCAAATACTACTATTATACTTAGACACCAGGTCCCTAAACAGATGAGAGTCGAATTGTTTACCGTTGTCAGAAATGATTGCCTGTGGAATGCCAAATAACAGAAATTGTTTTTCTAGAACTTCGCAAATTTTCTCAGCTTTCCCAGATCTTAGTGGGAATAACAGAACAAACTTACTGAATAGGCACGTTATCACTAATAGCATGGTGTTACAGCTTTTGCTCTTAGGAAATGGTCCCATTAGATCCAAGGATATGACTTGCCATGGTCTAGTAACCTCCCTATGTTGACCCATTTGCCCTAAAGGCAAATTTTGTGATACTTTAACTTTTGCACAAATATTACATTTTCCTACATAATCTTTTACATCTTTAACTAAATTGGGCCAGTAATAATATTGCTTAATCCTAAAGAGAGTTTTTCGTACGCCCATGTGACCTGAGTTTACATCATCATGACATTGCTTGAATACCTCAGATCTTAGTGCTTCCGGAACAAATAGTTTCCAGTCGTTTGTTCTATCTGGATATTGTTTTAGATGAATTTTCTTATATAGTATACCGTCCCTAGCTTGCCACTCAGCATCTACTTCCCCTTTGCTGACCTTCGCAACCTGATTTCTGTACCAGTCATCTTTATGCGTGTCCAATATTTTTAAACTAGATATGTCCGTAAGTATATCAACAGATCTTGACAACGCGTCAGGCACCACATTGCACTTACCAGGTCTGTGAACTATGTCGAAGCTAAATTGTTGTAACTTCATTGCCCATCTACCTAACCTACCATGAGGGTCTTTCATCTTATGAAGCATTTTAAGTGCACTATGATCTGTAATTATAGTAAAGTGTGTGCCGTCTATATATGGTCGAAATTTTTCCACAGCGTACACAATACTCAATAATTCTCTTTCCGATGTTGAGTACAATTGCTCTCGGTCATTTAGTTTTCTACTAAGATAAGCTACTGGTTGTTCTACATCATCGATCTTCTGGCATAGAACCGAACCTATTCCCCTACTGGAAGCATCACATTGGACTATGAATGGTTTGGAAAAGTCAGGGCATGACATGACTGGCGTTGTTGTCAGTAACGTTTTTAAATCAATGAACGCCTTTTCCGCTTCATCTGTCCATGTGAACTTTTTATTTCGTTTCCCTTTTGTCAAATCGTGTAGTGGGGCCGCAATGACTGAAAAATCTTTAACAAATCTTCGATACCAGCTTGCAACACCTATAAAACGCTTTAATTCTGTAATATTTCTTGGTCTCGGAAAATTTAAGATAGCGGACACCTTGTCGGGATCCGTACGCAATCCATCCTTATCTACTATATACCCTAAAAAACGCATACTGGGTCTTGCGAACTTGCATTTGTCTACGTTTATGGTCAGTCCAGCTTCTTTGAGAATACCTGATACTTTCTTTAAAATGTCTAAATGTTTATCAAAAGTGTCAGAGCAAACCACTATGTCATCTTGGTATGCCCAGACATTTCCATCCAACGCGTGGAACAACATGTCCATCAGTCTCTGCTGAGTTTGAGATGCATTCACGAGACCAAATGGCATCACTTTAAAGTGAAACAGGCCTCGACCCGATACGGCGAATGCTGTTTTTTCTTTACTTTGTTTTTCAAGTTCAATCTGCCAAAAAGCAGATTTTAAGTCAAGAGTGGTGAGAAATGTTGCGTTGCGTAGGCTGTCTAATATAGTGGATACCCTAGGTAACGGATATGTGTCTCTTTTTGTTATCTTATTTACTTGCCTACTATCTAGACATAGCCTATTTGAACCATTCGGCTTTTTGACCAATACTACTGGGGCGCACCACGGGCTATAAGATGGTTCTACTACATCTTTCGATAACATGTCATCTAATTCCCGTTCTATTTCTTTTTTTATTGCTGGTGAAAAGTTATGATGTTTGACATATATAGGTTTACTATCGCCTGTGTCTATACAATGTTTTATGAGCTTAGTTCTACCTAATCCATCTCCAACTTCAGCTTTTATTTCCTTTATCAGATCCATCAACCTTTCCCGCTCCACGTCACTGAGATTTTCTTGGCCTACAATTGCTGACTCTCCTTCCTCCATTGCGGAAACTTGAATGCTGCCCTTATAATTAAATTTAAACCCTATTTCAAATGTATCAAAGAAATCTTTGCCTAAAATTAATTCATGAGATAAGTCTTTCATAACAAGAAACGGTATTATGTGAAATTTATTATTAAATTGAACCGGCGCATCAACTACAACAGATATCACATGACCGGTGCCGTCCGCAGTGGTTAGGTGCATTGGTTTCTGTCTCTGTGATTTCACGCCCATATTTTTCAAAATATTTGCTAAATTCGAATTAATTACTGACCGAGTTGCACCTGAATCTAAGAGTCCGCCAAATTTTTTACCTAAAATTTCGATATTCACATAGGACCTATTATCACGTTGTTTCTGAAACGTCAAGGAAGCAATTACGTTATTAGTCATGACGCCTTGCACGAACTTCAACCAATCCTGCCATTCCTTACTCGATCTATGACGGGGAGAGTTTAACTGGCAGAGTTTTGGCTCTCCCCTACTAAGTTTCCCTTACAGATGCAGTCTTTAGACGTGACTCCAAACCTTCCACATTTGTAGCAAAACAGTCGCTGCTTGGGCATCGTGCATGCTCGAAACAGGTGCCCGGACTCGCGGCAATTCCAACACCTCATCTTTACAACGCTAGTTTGGTTCGTCTGTTTTATTTCCTGAATTTCGCCTATGTCTTGTCTATCTATGGTTTGATTTGATTTATAGGCTAGATCTGGTTCTATAGAATTAACTAAAATCTTAGGTTCCTGAAAGTTGTCACAGTTGATTTTTGTTCTTTCTATAATTCTGAGTACGTTCACTAAGTCTCCTATAGAGGTAAATACATCCCTACACACGGCTCTTTGATAATACGGTTGGAGGTTTCTTACTATAATCATGATTTTCTCTAGTTCGCTTATTGGACTTGGAAGTCTGTTGAACAGATTTTGCATTATTGAGACGAAAATGACTACAGATTCCGTTTTACCCTGCGTCCTAGATTTTGCCTCTGCTAACAGCTCTTCCTGATAAAACGGTGATTGAAACGTTCGCTTCAACATCAAAATTAGTTCGTTCCAATCCCTCACATAACCTCTATTTGCGCGAAACCAAATCAACGCATCGCCCCTAAAAAAGTCTATGGCATGCCTAAATAAGTCGTCATCGGTCGCATTCCTCGCATCTTTGAGTTCGTTTACCCGTTCAATGTATATGTATTTGATGAGTAAGTTGTTCTATCTGTAGCAAACATCGCGACCAAACAATATTGTGCAACTTACCCCTTCTCAATCAATCACAATACACAGTTCTAAGTTAATAAAAACAAAAAAAACAAAAAACAATTTTTATGCTCAAGAATGTCGGTACTTCGTTCAATCGTAATGACTGCACGACCTCGAGTGTCCTTCCACTCGCTGTTCCCTTATATTTAATTGCTCAAATAACAAATTCCACACGTCAAAAAGAAACATTCGTTGAGGTTCGAACGCTCGCCCTACAGATTGCAAGGCGCCATCCCCGACCATCGGGCCAACTACGCTTAAGTAAGAGTGTCGAAATAGACAGTGATATACACTACCCGTACCGGCCGTTCACACGTCACAGCGCTAGTGCCTGATGCATAGGCGAGTCCGTAACCATGCCAGATTTTAACCTAACATAATAATGGGTTATTATAAATCAGTCACTCAGTCTGTCAGGGTTTTGCATTTTATATTTATACTAGCTTTTGCTCGCGAATTCGTCTGCGTAGAAGTCGAAAATGGACCAAGGAATCACGTTCTCACATACAAACTTTGTCCCTCTTTTTCACCCCCTAAGGTGTACAATTTTGAAGAATTCTTTCTTATCGGATGCCTACGTCATACAAAGAACACACCCTTCAAGTTTCAGGTCTCTACGATCAGTGGTTTAGGCTGTGCGTTGATCCAGCAGCGTTGATCAGTGGTTTAGGCTGTAGAGACCTGAAACTTGGAGGGTGTGTTCTTTGTATGACGTGGGCATCCGATAAAGATTTTGAAAATTTTTATCCTACGCGGACGCAGTCGCAGGCGAAAGCTAGTGTATAGATTAATTGGTAATTTCAGGGCTGAATTAGGACCTTATTTTTTTTTATTATTGATATATTTTCTCAAATAAACAATGGATACGAACCCAAAATTTTGCAGTAGGGGTGACAATATTTCTCTCATGCTCACACCGCGCGTTATCGAATTACGATTTACGATGTTGTCGATATCAGCCGATGCTCATGTCGTCCGACTTTTTATCGTTTTTGTTAACATTGTGTCGCGCAGAAATATTTGTCGCCGAACGTTATTTATTGTAAGATTGGATGACCGGTGTGACAAAGGTTTTATTTCTTTCGTGTTTTATGAGTGTTTTGTTCAAGGAATTCGGAGTTATGCTGCGATGGTTGGTTTTTTGAGAATTCGCTAAGTACCTAGTAAATAATTTTGGTTACATTTTTCCGTTTTCAAGGTTCCGTACCTCAAAAAGTAAAAAAGGAACCCTTATAATTTTTTCGAATATTTTACGACAGCTGTCAATTTTCGATTGTTTTGCCTTTTTTTCGATTATCTTTTGTTTTTTATTATCATCTCAATCCGTACCATTAACACTTAAAAATTGCATTCGTTCCGTATCCGGACTGCAAACCGAACTACTGGGGCATAATAGCCCCAACAGTTCAGTCCTCTGCCTCATCCAAACCCCTGGGACAAAGTCAACTCAATACATACTAAATTCAATATTTATTTAACAAATCTAATAAAATTTGGCATACTAATTTACCTTTTGGAAAATGAAAGTGAATTATCATTGAAATCTCGCATCCAATATTAATTTTAACGCCTTCTATTAAAAATATAGCAATGAACAGTTACACAGCAGCATACAACAGGAATAAATACAGCCGGAATTGCTGCTTACATTTTCAATGAAACTTTTTTCGCACAAAACAGCTTAAGCAACTTCTATGAGATTGAACACTTGACACGTTGCTGGGATTTCTTGGCTTTCCGTACTTTTTTCTGGTCGACAAACAGACAGACACGGTCGACAAAGCTAAGAGGGTATATTTTCTAGGCAAGTCACTCCATCTTATACCTACATACCCCAGGCATTAATAAAATATTCTAAGGGACTTAGAGAAAGTAGTAGAACAAAAATGTATAACAACTCTGTGTTTATGAATGTAGGTAGGTATTTATTTAATCTCTTTGACAAATTGTGAGATTTTAAAAGATAAAATAAATAATTAAGGGTCAAAAATAACTATAAAAAGGGAAAAGAATAAAATAAATAGATGTTGTTCGATTCTCAGACCTAACGAATATACACAAAAAATTTCATGCAAATCGGTTAAGCCGTTTAGGTGTAGTTTGACAACTAACACCGCGACACGAGTATTTTATTTATTTAGATAACAAAAGGTGTATATACCAATCAGTAATAAACCCATTAGTAGCAATGTATTTCATCAGATCTCACTCAAAACCCAATTCAATAACTTGCAAGCAATGATAGAGTTCAACCGCGTACATATCCCCAGTAACTTCAGATACCACTATCATAAAAGCACGTTCAATCAAAAGCCAGGAGCGGAGGTGCAGTTACCGTGAAATATTCAAGCGATGTGATGGACTTCGCGGATAAATCGGTGGTAATGTCGATAAAACTACACGATATGTCCTGTAAGTTTCGACAGGGCCGGATTTAAGGGGTCTTTTTGTTTTTTATCGAAGGCAAAGATAACCTCAGGTTATCTTTGTCGTGGTTGGGTAAAGACTGCTTTTTTTTCAAAGTTTCATTTTATGTATTTTGACATGAAAACCTCTAATAAATTTATGACCACCTGCATCCACAAAAAACATGACGTCAAGCGTCATGTTTCGGGAACGCGTCATGTTATTGACAAGGTAACCATAGCAACGTATTATCATTTTTATGTTTACCATCAATGTTTACTTGTGACGTTATCACGTAAAATTATCGTCCGTAAACCGACTTTACAGAAAACCTTTTTTTTTCTTGCAAATGATAGATCAACCTTTTGACCATTATCACACCTGCCTGATGACGATGCTGTCTAAGATATAGCACGCTTTCCTAGAAGATATCAGTTTACTCGCGACTTTTCCACAGCGCGATCAAAACCATTTTATGACTCAAATATGAAACTATGCAAGTAAGTATCCTTGAATCGGCAGCTGCTTGATGCAGAAAATATGTTTTCGACACAAAACGGGGCACTTTAAGCCAGTATATTATCAGGTAGGTGTGATAGTGGTCAAACACTGACCTATCATGTAGAAATAAAAATACCCCCACGGGAAAGTGACATTTTAGCCTTATTTTAGCTTTAAGAAATCAAGAAATCAAGACATTTATTGCAAAGTTAGGTACACAAGGATCTTAAAATAGGCTTAAATTAAGTAACAATAACTTACCCATTACAGGCATGCAATATATTAAACTTATATTCTAAATGAATAATTTTATAATATTAAACGTAGACAAGCAATTTAAAAATATACCTTTGTTTCTTCATAAAATTCAGACAGACTATAAAAGGTTTTTTCAATGAGCCATTTTTTTAATTTGGACTTAAATATATTATTATTATGTAGAGCTTTTAGGTCTGTTGGGAGAGCATTGTAAACCTTTATTGCGGTAATATAAGAGCTTCTATGATACATAGTATTGTTAACTTGAGGCATGCAAATATTGTGCTTATATTTATTTCTGAGGCTATCATGACGTAAAGATCTATTGGAAAAAAAGTATTTAAGATTATCTCTACATATAATAAATTCGAAGTTTTGGAAGTAAGCGTTCTACGTCCATAATGATCTTAGCACTATAGAATTCGCTAACCTTATATAGCTCCGGTAGAAAAAAATCTTGCATGCGCGATTCAGGTTTTCTTAAATTTAGAAAATCACAAATTAGTTGATTATTCTTTTTGTTCTGCTTAAAAATTTTGTACACTTATGTATTTTATGAATACATAGCAATATACACATTTTTTAACTAAAAAATAAAGTAATTAATTTAATAAGATATTTTTTTTAATTTCAAGTAACTAGCGCCATCTCCTCGTTTTCGCGAAACTACCATTCATCTCAGAAAATGTTGATTTGGTTTGTTTACCTTTGTTTGTGCAGTCTAATTTCGGGAACTAGGAAACAGATTTTAACATAATCTTCACGAATGTGTTCAGAAAATATCAGAAGAGGTTTAGGTATTTCAAGTAGATTTATGTTACTAATTAAAATTTGATATTTCTTGGCGTAAAAAATAAACCATAATATTTTTGCATGAAAACGTACAGAACGTAGGGATGATGTCAAAATTGTCATTTTGACATACGGAAAGAAG
This sequence comes from Idaea aversata, assembly GCA_907269075.1. NCBI lineage: Eukaryota > Metazoa > Arthropoda > Insecta > Lepidoptera > Geometridae > Idaea > Idaea aversata. The sequence continues at coordinate 11,294,139 of OU026097.1, read as the reverse complement.
CATCTAGCGCCATCTCTTTTTTATTTATAATTTTATTATGGCTTCGCATTACCACTATCGTGCATATAGCCAGTGTCGCGGTCAAAGAAAATTAAATCCAATGCAGGAGCGTTTTTTGAATTTGGAACATTACAACGCTCCAGCAATTTTGTATGAACATGTGTATGAAGCGGCGTGCTGGGGTTATTAAAAACTTAAATACTCTTTGATTGGATCTCTTTTATCAAAGTACTAGCGACCCGCCCCGGCTTTGCACGGCTATTATGCAGTATCTCTTCTCTTATACATATAAAATGCTTTGTCCTGAATGACTGACTGACGGATCAACGCACAGCCTAAACCGCTGATCGTAGAGATCTGAAACTTGGAGGGTGTGTTCTTTGTATGACGTAGGCAGCCGATCAGAAAGGATTTTCCGAAATTCTACCCCTAAGGGGGTGAAAAAGGGGGACGAAGTTTGTATGGGACAACGTGATTCCTTGGTCCAATCTACTTCAAATTTTGCATAAACATTCTTTAACAGAATTGATGAAACACGTGTTTCGTATTTTATTAAAATTCATCCTCTAACGGGATTAAAAAGGGGTAGGAAGTTATTTTGGGGGTGATTTCCTCCGAAGTTGATATCAATACTCCTTTTAACTTACCTACATTGTATTTTGACACATGTTTGAAAACACAATCCGATTTTATTCGAAAGAGGTTGCACTTTTAGAACACGGCCTCATAGGCACATGAGTAGAGATGACCAGAGGCTAAGGTTGTTCGGAGCTGTCAAAATGAATACGTAATTGTGACATAATCATGTAGGGTTGGCACAGGTGGATTATATTAAATAAAAAAATTTGAGAGGTGTCAAGGGACACCCGGATAAAACGAGGTTCCTTTCGATTAATTAGTTAAGGAGTTGTAATAAAATAAAGTTTTTTGGTTTTTTAATTTTTTTTTATATCTACTTTCTTTTTGTAAATAATCGTCGCGACACCACACTGTTCAATGCGAAATAGAAAGACGAAACGAAAATAACTGGCTTGCTTTCTATGCAAAAAGTGTCGTTACATCTTTTGGTCTTAATTTTCTCCGTCTCTTTTTTCGCAACGAGCGGTAAGGAACTTCGTTCCAAAAAAAATGTGTTTCAGTGTCTTTTATTATGGGCGTTTATTTTAACGCGGTAACAATGTAATCTGAATTTTGATGATTAATCTATACTAATACTAGCTGCCCTACGCGGTTTCACCCGCGTAACTCCCGATCCCGTGGGAATATCGGGATGTAAGCTATCCTATCTCTCAAGTTGGATCGAACTGCACATGGTGTGCGAATTTTATTATAATCGGTTAAGTGGTTTAGGAGTCCATTGAGGACAAACATTGTGACACGAGATTTATATATATTAAGAAGATTATAAAGCTGACGAGTTTGTTTGTTTGTTTGAACTCAGGAACTACTGGTTCGAATTGAAAAAATATTTTTGTGTTGGTCAGTCCATTTTTCTAGAAGGCTACTTTTTATTTTGATATTTCCACGGGATCGAGACTTACGCGAGTAAAACCGCGGGGTGCAGCTAGTTTTTAATAAAAGTGCATAACTCTAAAATGTAAATACCTGTTACTGTGAGAAAATTATATTGTTTGAATAGTTGGCCTTTTGGCCTGGCTTTCTGCTTAATTTTGAATCTTTTGAGTATTTGTATTTATTTTTCTATTTTCAAATCCGTTACATGATCGTCTCCATCAATAGTAACGGTCGCGCCCCGCGAGGGTCGTACAGTCGCGTCGAAAATCATTCCGCCGGTAAAATATCAATAAAATAGAAACGCATACCTACTTCACGATGCCATGGGACTCGTGACTACCACTCGCAGTTGAATTACAAATGGGCCTTAATACGCTACTGCCCTTTTGATGGGACACTTCACTTTTTTGGGTAGATTTTTGAAGATAAATTCTTTAATTTGCCACAAGCATTCTTTAATTCCTTACTTAAGAGGAAAAGGTACCGGGGGCTTTCTCCATAGAAACTATAACAAACGTAGTCGATTTTTTTCTCCCTGGATAATGACACTAGAGCAAATATTTTTGGTGCATAAAACTTATAATTGCCATGACCATGCCCATATTTTTTGTTTTTTTTTTTTAATTTTTATTTCTATGATAATTAGAAAATGAAAAAAATCAAAACATAGGGGCATACTCATGGCAGTTATAGGTTTTATGGCACAAAAATATTTGTGCTAGTGTCATCCAGGAAGGAAACAGTCGACTACGTTTGTATGAAGAGAGCGCAGGTATCCCTTTCACCTTAATCGTAGGTGAGTAATGGTTGTTTTTGTCAAAATCGTCCAAGAAATTCCTTTTTTGTTTGTTAGTCTGGGCTTGGCTTAAGGCTTCTTAACATCTTTTCAAGCATTCCGTCCAGTCCTAGACTAGGTTTAATCAGTGTCTATCAAATGCATTAGTCGTCGGTTCGGACACTCTGTGTGAGTGTGGGAGGGCCGCCCAAACGAAGGCGCACTTGACGGCTTGCTCTCTCTGCCCTGTTAGCTGCTCTGCAGACGACCTCAACAGGTGCATTGCATTGGTCGCCGTTGACACGAAGAAGAAGAATTTAGTCGTCGTGCCATCGTTTTCGCGGCTCAGCCTCGATTCCAACGTTCCGTCTTCCACCATTAAAATCTAAGCCCAAGAAATTCGAGTTAAAAAAAATCAAGGACTTACCTACTTATTGCACTGTCTTTTGTAATTAAGTACCTATACTTGTGCCTACCCATCTGAGACTAACTAAAATAAAATAAAAAGACTCAGAAATCTACCCATCCGACCTTTGACACCGAAAAATTGCATTTTTGTAACCGCAAACTGGTGTTTCAGCATTATGAGATTTACATTTGGTAATGTCTTTTTATGACCACAATAATGTTAGACGTGTGTGGGGAATCACTTTGGCCGTGTGAAAAATTCAGAGACCGCGCTGAAAATGGTCTCTTTTATTGACATTATTTGTTGGTGATATGTTTGTGATTTAAATAATATTTTTGTACTATGTACGGAAAGGGAGAGAAAAATGATTATTCACAATTTACGTTAAGTGTACTTTTTACTTTTACTTTACTTTTGTTTTCTCTCTCATATAAATCTATGTACGAGTATATTTATATACTATTATTAGAACGAGGAAAGATTTTTTTTGTTTGAAATGATTAGGCTCGGAAATACTGGACCGATTTTGATGAAACTTGGTATGATGATACATTGATTCATTGAGAATAACATAGGCTACTTTTTATCCTGATATTCCCACGGGTACGGTAGTTACGCGGGTGAAACCGTGGAGCGCTGCTAGTTTATTTGATAAAAAGTTTAAAAATACAAAAGTCGTAGAAAAAAAGTTGTTCGCTTAGACGTATAGAACAACCGAGCTTGACTTGATGCATACTTGACACTTGATGCGCAAACCGCACGAAACCAGAATTAAAAGGAATAAATAAAAGGCCTCTATTCAGATACATAGTTTTAAGTTAACATGCATGAATAGGGTATATTTTATATTTATAATCTAATAATTCAATGTTTGTTTGTCGACAACGGACTCTTCCAACTTTTACCATTCTTGTCTATCAGGCTTTGCTTGACCATATCTTTCCTGCTACTATTTTAAGTTTGTCTTCCCTTTTTTTGTATTGTCCTCCACTTCTTCTCTTCAGAGTCACTTTCTTAGGTCTATAATCAGTTTAAATTCAAAAAAATGGTTGTTTGTAATATCGATTTACGAGCGATCATTTTACGTGATAACGTCTCATAAGAAAATGCTGATTTTTTTTTGTTTTTCCTTTTTTTCCCCTATTTGTCACTCGTCACCATAACACGAGCCTGGATGAGCGATATTATTATTTAACAATATAAAACAAATACGAGACGCATGTTGCGTTACGTTCCCGGAACGTGACATGACGTCACACTTTTTTGTGAATGCAGGTGTTCATCAATTTATTAGATGTTATCACGTCAAAAAACTCAAAGACTTTAAAGGATTATGACTAAGGGGGTAAGTCTTTGTGCTTCGTGTCAGCAGAAGGCCATAAAACAGAAACCGAACTGCTTTTGAGTCTACTAAGTCGTTCCATTAACACTGTACCATCAAGTCTCATCTTCTAAGTAATTCGAAGTCTCTATATTCCCAAGAGTATCACTATCGATCGGCAAGAGACACACCCCACAAATAGTGACCAAACTCGGCCCAGTGAGTTCTGTTTATTGGAAGTAATTAAAAAGAAAACAAAGGATGCAGCTGATCAAAACGTGCTTTGAACACAGAAACGTTAGGGATGCGAATCAACTTTAATTTAAAGTTATGTGTTACAATAATTTTATAGACTACAATAAAACCATTCTTGTTCTAAGACGAATCGGATCTGTGCGGCATCTGCAAAAAAAACATAGGATTTGTTCCTTTTAAATTTTCCAATTTACTCGAATCCGAATCAATTTCGATGCTGGGTGTCGTTTAGTGGGTTTCCTGAATATTGAAGATGATTCCATACGGAATTCGCTAAATTTTTAATAACTCCAACCTATATACATACCGTTTTATCTCAATTGTCAAAACACACACACAAACTTCATTTACATTTTTCTTCTTTTGGCTGCCCCTAGGTATCCCAATTGGGGTCGACGCAGTATGTCTTTTTCCATTTTCCTTTATTAGCCATCATCTCATAGTTCACATCATATTATATTATTATTATCTCACACAGTCCATCCATCTTTTTTTAGGTCTTACGCGAATGTAGAGTCTACATTCGTAATGATCACTTTTCTAGATACAATAATGCGTCTCCTTTATCCTCATCACATTTCCAAAACAATTCAAAAGATTCCCTTTTAAGTTTCCAAAAAATCTCATTTACAAGTTTGAGTGAAAAAGCAATTATGGGATAGTCTGGCAGAAGGGAATGGAAAGAAGGGGAGGCCTTTGTCCAGCAGGTGGTCAAAACAGGCTAATAAATAATCTATCTATACATATAAAATGCTTTGTCCTGACTGACTGACGGATCAACGTACAGCCTAAACCGCTGATCGTAGAGACCTGAAACTTAGATGATGTATTCTTTGTATGACATAGGCATCCGATAAGAAAGGATTTTCCGAAATTCTACCCCTTAAGGAGTGAAAAAGGGGGGGAACATTGTATGGGACAACGTGATTCCTTGGTCCAATCTACTTCAAATTTTCGACTTCTACGCGGAAGAAGAACGAAGCAAAAACTAGGTCGTCATAATATATAAATAAATAAATAAATATTGAAGGACATTCCACACATCGCCATCTAGCCCCAAGCTAAGTAACTAGACTTGTGTTATGGGTGCTAGACAACGGATATACTACTTATATACTTTTCTTTTGTAAATATATACTTATAATACATAGAAACAACCAGACCACAGACAAATAAATACATGTCTGAGGCGGGAATCGAACCCGCAACCCTGTGCTTGGCAGTCCGGCATGGTGACCATTGTGCCAACTGGGTCGTCAATATAATAATATAATAATGGGATAGTTGGTTAATTTGTTTTTATCGATATATCGATACGGCAGTTATGCCCATCACTATCAAAGATCACAAGTCGTGCAAAAGAAGACTTTTATCAGTCGCGAACGATACGATACTTCTAGATTCCGAGACGTAATTTATTGCCACCCTATTTTCAACAACATCATTCTACAGTCACAATACACTTTATTCCAACAGTATTAAAGTTAATTTTCCCTTAAAAAAATACTTACATATCATTGTGAATGCGAATCTTGCTTCTTGTGTTGGTATTTTAAGCTCTATATAAAATTGTTAAGGTAAATTATCGTTTGGAATTGCAAAGGTAATTTACTGCAACCCCTTTGGCTCCTGAAAAACGATTGACAAATAACTTCTGGGCACTCCGTTAAATGATAGCAGTTTGACCAATGATAAATATATTTTTGTAACGGTTGATTGGTCTGTAGGGAATTTATTGACATTGAGTAATTTTAATGAACCAGCCTTTGAACTTTTTCGATTTGGAAAATTTAAGGGATAAGTTCGAATGGGCAGATAATGAATCGTAGGTACCTATAACCCACTCTAACAGTCGAAATCAATTGCCTATCTATCAACGACTAAGGGTTAAAATAAGTTTTGCTATAGGAAAAATATCAGAAACAATCTATTATGTAAAAAAAAAAATATTTTCGTTACGAGGTTTCTGGATTCGGTCGCCGCGCTCAAAGCCCGCGATAAAAGCTTATGCAATAGCTTAAAAAAAATTGCTCAAAAATACCCTAAAATGTCGGTAAAAATTTCACCTACAACTCCATCTCAGCACTTTTGAGAAAAACAAAACACATTAGTTACAATATTTCTGTTTCTATTTATTTCTTTGTATTTCTGGCGCGTTGCGTTCGGCAGCATAAGCAGCCTTAATGCGATACGGTAGAGTGGGCGTATACCTTAAGTAGGTACAACTGTTACTTTGTACCAAATTATTCGAGTTCCATCAAGTTTCACAGATAACGCGTTCACCACATATATAAATCATGGAAAGTTGTGGAAAATATTCCAGTTTTCCCAACCTCAGGCGCTGTCAGTGCAAATCTCTCAAGTTTTTCATGAATTCACCGAAGTTAACCGAAGTTACGGCATTACTAAGTAGAAACAACGGCTTTGTGTAGCTCTATGCTAACCAACAAGTAGGTTTTACTGATTTCAGTCTGAATAAGTTAAATAAATAAATATTGCAGGACATTCCACACATCGCCATCTAGCCCCAAGCTAAATAACTATATAGACTTGTGTTATGGGTGCTAGACAACAGATATACTACTTATATACTTTTCTTTTGTAAATATATACTTATAATACAAAGAAACAATCAGAACATAGACAAATATCTAAGCTACTTGTCTGAGGCGGGAATCGAACCCGCAACCCTGTGTTTGGCAGTCCGGCATGGTGACCATTGTGCCAACTAGGTCGTCAAAAAGCGACTAGATTCTTATTGCAAAATCCTTGATATATATACTTGAAACACAAACTCGAGATTTTGTGTTGTTTTGCGGATTTGTAGAAATAATTAAGTAACATACCAACTACGTACAATTCCACAAACGCAAAACACCACCTTGTAATTTTTTTTACCACCAAAGTACAGTGAAAACGCAAAAACTTTTCTTAAATTCTTAATCGGATACCCTAGTCAAATGATGACTGTTAGGTTATTTCACACTTGTTACTTAACTCAGATATCGGAACCATAACAATACTTTTGTATTTGATTGGTTCAGTTTACGATCAGATTCAGCCGCAAGCCAGTGTAAAGGTACAGTTTAATGGCGTTACACTACAAAAGCCGGTAATATAATGTGAAATGATCGTAATGTTTGCAGTGCGAAATATTGTATTGATATTGATACGCTTGAAAAGTTGCTTTACAAACTAAAAACTGGTCTGATATAAAATGGTTAAATGGATGTGAAACTATGAACAAATTAAACTCTAAAACAGCAAAAAGTTTCATCTGTCACGTACCAATCACCCAGGGGCCTAAGTTTGCTAACACAATCGTGTTTCAATAGAGTGTCGATGTAATCGTAATAGACATTTTATGTCAAAAATATGACATTACATGTAAAATTGGTATTATTCTATTGTTAACTATTCTATCGAAACACCACTGACACACCACTGACTCTCTTTGGTATTCTGCTCTAGAATCGTGGCTCGATGGAATCTCGATAGTTGTCAAAACGGTACATCGCTTAGCAACATCTATTACCTTTCCATTGAAACTCCATAGCGATTCTATTGCGATGTTATTTAAACTTGAGCAGAATACCAAAAAAAATTCATAATCTCGATATAATACCAATAGAGTCTCGATATAATGACAACGGTTAATCCATTAATGCAAAATAGCAGAATAAGGTCCCAGTTCCGAGCATTTAACCAAAGCTTATACACCTGTGAAATGTGAAAGTTTGTGTGTGCGTGTGTGTGTATGTATGTTTGTTACTGCTTCACGCTAAAACTACTAAACCGATTGCAATGAAATTCGGTATCTAGATAGCTGGAGACTTGGATTAACACATAGGCTATTTTTTATCCCGATATTCTCACGGGATCGGGACTTACGCGGGTGAAACCGCGGGCCGCAGCTAGTATTATAAATGTGAAAGTTTGTGTGTATGTATGTATGTTTGTTACTCCTTCACGCAAAAACTATTGGACCGATTACGATGAAAATTGGTATCTAGATATTCTTACGGGTTTCTCCGCAAGAATATCTAGATACCAACCGCTCCGCGGTTTCACCCGCGTAAGTCCCGATACTTACGCGGGTGAAACCGCGGAGCGCAGCTAGTATTCCGTAATATTATGTTCCCAGTAGAGCATCTTCCACACCACAAGAGCAAACAAAACGTCATCACAACACATCGAAGGCTACTTTATAGTCGTGTCGGTGTTTGTTAATGGTCGCTTTGTCGCTGCTGCCGGCTGCGTATATCAGCCGTGTCGCTCAGACAGGCAGCGACAGCGACACCCAAGCGACACGATACCGGAACTCTTCAGCCTTTTCAATGGATGATACTGTTTTTATATGATAGGTGTATACACTTGAGTCTAACATGGTACAATGGTCGTCTTCTCAGGCAATTAGTGTATAAAATACTGTACAAAGTTTGTTGACCAACTTGTAATGACGTTTACGCATCAACTACATATCTTTCAGATATGACAGAAACAGAATAGAACATCTTCCGCTTAACAAAAATATAAAACAAAACAAGATGAATTCTTCAGACGCATAACACCAACTACGCAAAACAACACCTTTACGCAAAACGCATAACACCAACTTCGATTTAAGCAAAAATACCATACTATAATTTAGAACCAAACAAAAATAAACAAAAGACGATCGAATTGATGATCGTTTATTTGCACGAAATATGGTACAGAGATGTCACAAATATTATAGTTCAACCAAGAAACTTAGAAAAACAAGACGACCGTCAAATTCTATCCCCCTTATTCCAAAACGAGGTTTAAGGATAGTCCGAGATGTGGATTTAAACCTTAGATTTAGACACAGATTTACTCGTGAATTATAGTCTAAACAATATCCCCAATAATCTAGAGGGATAGTGTTTAGACTATAGTTCCCTATATTATCTATAGCGATAGTGTTTAGACTATAGTTTCCGAGTAAATCTATGTCTAAATCTAAGGTTTAAATCCGCATCTCGAACTATCCTTAAACCTCGTTTTGGAATAAGGGGGTATGAGTTTAACATATTTTTCACCAGGACTTCCTACCGTGCCTAGACAACCTGCTGTCAAGATTTAAAGATAATAATATGATTTTCCTTTGGAATTTGTATGGTTCAAACTTTGTAATATTTCTAACGATATATTAAATTGACTGAACTGAACGAACTAGTCAAACTGACTGTTTTTAGGGTTCCGTACCTCAAAAGGTAAAAAAGGAACCCTTATAAGATCACTTTCTTGTCCGTCTGTTTATCTGTATGTCTGTTTAAACGCGAGGGACGTTTAAAAATACCTGGACTTTAACCTGAAGAAATTCGAAAACCATAAACCTGGCGACTTGTGGTACAACCAACTATATTCATGCAAATAATAAATAAATTATAATATTGCAGGACATTCCACACATCGCCATCTAGCCCCAAGCTAAGTTACTAGACTTGTGTTATGGGTGCTAGACAACGGATATACCTACTTCAGAATCCGACTTAATAGCTCAGTCGACTTAGAATCAAACATAAATCCTATTTATACACTTTTCCTTTGTAAATATAAACTTAAAATACATAGAAACAACCAGACCACAGACAAATAAATACACCACCACCGCATAAATACCTACTTATCTGAGTCGGGAAACAAACTCGCAACCCTGTGTTTGGCAGCCCGGCATGGTGATCATTGTGCCAATTGGGTATAAACCCTAGTCACTCAAATCTGGGGAGATATCCACTATTAAATGCATTCATGCATCTTTCAAAAATATATAATAACAAATTGCTACCTCACTCATTAGTACAACGCCGTGGTGACTGGAATCTCGTTTTCAGATTCAGTAGGGTTTTTCAGTAAAACATGTCGATAGCGCGATCTAACTTTCACCGTAGCGACATCTAGTTGGGCAGTCTGTCACAACATCGTAGGGTAGTTTTTCTTGAAAATATTGATATAATGAGGAGCCGATTGAATTAATAAGTATTTTATTAGTTATATTATTATATTGTGACTATGCACTTATTATTTCTATGTTTTAAGTAAAAATCGACTGCTAGACCTGTGCATTTATTTAATTTCAATTAATTTGCCGATAAGGGAAACTTATTTAGATTTTTAATATTAATACTTTTACTTTTTCTATTTAATTAAGTTGTAACTTTGTTATGTTTTGTAACCTGTAAATAAATAGAAAATATATTTGCTTTGATTTGATTTTGCTATTTATTAATATACGTATAATTGTCTATTTAACAGTTTATTATGTATTTTAACAGTGTACATTTTTGTTTCCGTGAACGAGTATAGTTCCCTGATATATGAAATTGCGCTAGATGGCACTGTGTGAAGTATCCCAAATTATTTATGTATTTATTACCATCAATGTAGCGAAATTGAAACTACACTAAATGTTTCTTTTAATAACCCGCTAAAAACTTACTACTACCTATTATACACGGTGTAACATTGGGGGTGGATCATTGCTTGCTGGGGGAGAGGGACCTAGGTACCTAATCGATTAACGAAATAACTTTTGAACCAGTGAATATTGCAGAACACACAGGGGGGTAAATCGATAGGTGCCCCACCCCCCAGCAACCAATGATCCACTCCCCTTGTTACACCGTGTATATTCTGTGCTAGTACTTAATTACTCTGATATCGAACAACAAAGTATTCTCGCAATAAACTTTCAGGACAAAATTGTTCGAAGAAACCAAATAAATTATTTCTTTGACGACAAGGCAGTTTAAAATTCTAATAAACTGTCACATAAAGTATGAGGTCATTCGAGGATACTTGGATTCCATTGATTTTCTGAGAACTGTGATTCCACTTAGTGAAGGTACATATTGTCAAAAAATTAATAAAGATCAACATTACGAATTCTTGCGACTGCCCTCAATATAAAATACTCGTGTCGCGGGTGTTAGTTGCCAAACTCCACCTAAACGACCAAACCGATTTACATTACATTTACATTGTTGAAGTTATACTTCTTTAGGCGCGTTATGAAAAAATGATGAGAGTGAAATTTTACAAAAGCGTCACACAAAATTCTCACGTCACACAAAATTCTCACGGGAGAAGTTGTTTAAATCTAAATTGAACTTTATTGATTGTGTTGACAATCCTTTTCCAGTCCAGAGTTTTTTGTCGGACGAGTTTTTTGTCGGACGAGTATTTTGCCGGACGAGTTTTTTGACGGACTCTCTCTATACAAACGTAGTCGACTGTTTCCTCCCTGGATAATGACACTAGAGCAAATATTTTGACGTGACAACGTTTTATAAATTGGTTTGCCGGGTGACACTTCAAGAAACTGCGTTACGCTCCGCTGACGTTATGCGCTCACAATGAGAGCGAGTGAGAGGCACGCGGGCATGGTTAGCCCGCCTAAGAGCGAGAGAGACAGACATAAAAAGTGAAAGGCACGCGTCCCTTCCACTCGAGCACAGTTGTTGTCACGTAAAACTTTCGCCCGTATATTTGTTGCATAAAACCTATAACTGCCATGACTAAACCCCTATCTGAAAAAACCGTCTTGGTTTTTTTTTTCATTTATACGTTTGTATGGAGGGAGCGCCGGTACCCTTTCACCGTAAGCCAAAATTTGGTTTCCTTTATATATTTTTAATTTCGTTTTTTGTATATGGCAAAACAACGTTTGCCGGAACAGCTAATATTACCTACCTATAATATCATATTGCAATATTTTCTGATTCTGAATCTGTCTATCAACAATTACCCGTTTTCCGTTGAAATAACATAAACATACAAACTATCTAAATCCTAATTTCACAAAACAATCATAACTATGAACATACCCGGACAATCTAAACAATTCCCAAATTAATTTAAAGTCAAGGGACAATGGGGCTAAACGCGTATAAATATTAATACTTCAACCCGGATCATGGGTTGATAATGAATAACTTATGTAACGGTTATGTTATGTTATTATGGAGAAGTGAAAATTATCAATTTATCTCCTACTCTCTTGTGTCGTGGCGACCCTTGACTCTCCGTGTTTTAGTTTTTAGGGTTGAACAAAAACAGATAAATGTAGAATGAAAATGAATATCCGCACAGCTCAGTGACGACGCAGTGGCGACACAGTGACGACAAATTCTTTACTAATATCACCTTACCACGCCTATTTTAAGGTGATATTATTAGTACAGAATTTGTCGCTTTTCATCAGGTAGGGTAAGGCGAAATTTAGCACCCGTCGCGTCGTTCGTTCGCATAGCAAACGCTACCAATACGTTAGCGTAAAAGAAAAAATGAATGGAAAGTTAAAAAGCGCCCCTAGCGGAGATTTGTGGTTTACGCAAAACGTGATAGTAACGTGTGAAAAAATTGTAGGCAATATTTATAGATGATTACGTGTCTCACATATTTTTATGCTAAAACTTACATTTGACTGAAAAATGAAAAAAAAACATGTTATCGACCTTTGACCACGTATAATTTTTAGCAGATGTCAGATCGACGGGGATTTTTCACATTTCATTTATAATGGTGTTCCGAACAATCGTAAGTACAAATTTTTAGCGACCTTCGACCTTTTTACTTCCAAAATCTTATTACTATCTCTTACTGTTTCTCACTTGTTTCACTTTCTCTGTAACTATCTCTTATTGTTTCTTATTTGTGTGTTTATTATGTCGTTTGTTTGTTTGAATCACTACATAGTATAAAATAAAGTCACTTTTCGCCGTCCCTATGTTCCTATGTCCCTTTGTATGCTTAGATCTTTAAAACTACGAAACGGATTTTAATGCGGTTTTAATGGATAGAGTGATTCAAGAAGAAGGTTTATATGTATAATACATGCATAATATAGCCGTGCAAAGCCGAAACGGGTCGCTAGTAAATTATATTCTGTTCTATTATTCCACCAAAAATTTCGAGTTAGTCTAGCAACAAACACAGTGACAACCCTACTCCCACCCCTTTCATTACAGGCATGAAACTCATACGAACGACATGAAGGCAATTTCACAAATTGTTATAGACATGTTAATAGACAGTCTTAGTGACCGCTTACTACTTCATACGTACGTGCTTAGTTATTATGTTTGTTTTGGGATTATGTATGAGTATGACCCATTTTGGGTAACTTAAATTATAACGTTAAAACATTAAAGTCCTAAGTACCCAATTATGTGAACGAATTGACATTGTTATGGTGAAGGAAAACATCGTGAATGAAACCAGAGCGGCTTATTTGGCTCCAGGTGTATTGACAAGTTCTTACCTCTGGAAACGGTCGACTAAGCTAAGAGTGTACCTAAATTCTATTAAGAAAATATACTTGAATAAAAATATCTCGTTTGTGCAAAGCTAGAATATTTTGTGATCAATTTACAGTGCCAGTAAGTACGAGTGGATAATCAGGTTTGATACAACTTGTATTCCTGATTGCAATCCTACTGCTGTCGTAAGTATAAATTAACTGCCATAGAAGCAATTCCATAAACAGGACTAGGGATTAACCCGCCAAATCTCAGTGAAATGATTTACGCATCCACAAACAGGAATTTCAAGGCCTCAACCATCGTCGGCCCTTCGCCGTTCACCAGACGAGACATTTAATTGCCGGGTAATTTATAGCCCGTCATTAATCCGCAACCGCTCTAGCCCCTACATTAAAAACTTAAAAAAACACCAAATCTATCCCCTTGATTACAAGCTGTCACGTCGTAGGATTTTTTCTAAGCCCTCCATTCTAATTAGTCACGTTGGTTTTGTACCGAACGTTCTCGAGTGGCGAAGCGAACATCCATTTTCTTAAATGCGCTCTGTAATTGGCCCTCACCTCGCTGTGTTGCCAGCCGCAAAATTTATTGCTTAATTACCTCAAGAAAACTCGTCGCGCCCGGCCATCCGCCGACAGATGTTTTTTATACGCGTGGAAAAACAAAACAGCTTAAGAACTTAAGAATGACATTAATTAATTCTTAATGAAATTCATCTTCACCCTCTGCCCGTTTTAAATTAAACGCTCGATTTATTGCTTGTACAATTTGTCGCTCGCACCCCGGTCGAATAATTAAAACAAACTCGTACAATATTACATTTATTAGCGAAGAGTTAAGCGGACACCTCGAAATCGTTTAAAAAGATATCTATTAATAAATACTAAAGACCTATCGGAATAAACTTTACGCTATCGAAAAGGAAACATGAGTTGCAAAAGATGTTAATATTTTCTATGATAGAGGTCATCAACAGCACCCTGGAAGAGAGGATCTTCAAATCTAAGAGTATAACTATCTTCATGTCTCAAAGGATCTTGGAATGCCTTATGCGCTGCCTCGTTGTAACTATCACCACTATCATGATACTGGTGACTGTTAATCAGATTCCTGTTATTATTCCTATTAATATTAACTCTTGTTTTGTCATCCTTTTGAGGTAGAATAGGAGTAGGTGTAACTTTTTCATCAATCTTCTTATCCTTTGCTACTGTTCCGGCTATAGCAAGATCACGGTAGTTCCTCTCTTCTTTCTTTAAAGGTGCATAGGGGTAGGGAGCTCTGTTTCTAAATCTATAATCATATCTACCATTTCTGGCATATAAATCGTCTTCGTACCTTCTATAAGGATCGACAGTATATCGGTATCTTAAATCTACGCTCGGTGGAGTACGAACAACTTCAGGCAAATGTGTATAGTAAATTATTCTCTTCGGCTTTCTCGGAACTATATTGTCGTAAGGCTCATCAAATCTATCAACTCTTGGTCCATAAGGTGCTACTGGGTATATCCGTCTTCGATCATACATCTCGAAGTAAGGATCTCGCCTGTACATATCATCCATAGAATAATTTATATATCTTTCATCGTATATTGGACGACGAGCTTCATCAGGGTAAAATACAGCTTGTCTTGGATACACTGGTTTGTATTTATTCCTTTCTTCGTCTGGTCTTACAAATTCAGTTCTTAATTCTTCTGTTCTAGTCGCTCTTTGTATAGATTCCTTATCATTTCGCGATTCCTGAGCTTCTAAACCTTTGTTCTGTGTTACAAAGTTGACTCGAGGCATACGAGAGTTGATTAAGTCACCTGAAGGTTGTGGAGGAGTTAGAATATCACCCTGAGTATCATCAAGTCCAGGATAGGGTAGTTTAATCCAGTTTTCGTTTGAAGCTCTCGCTCCACGTCCTGTGGGTTTGTCTGTAACTCTTTCTGTGGTCTGGTAAAGTGGCAAGACTTCTTTAACATCGTTGGTGATCGATATTTTGGTAGTAGGGTCGTCTTCAGGAGGCAAAGGCCCTGGAATCCAAGGAGTTTGACGGCTCAGTGTCTGCCTGTCGTGAATGTTGTAGAATTTCTCTTCTTCTATTACACCACGACGATCTCTTACTGAATCTGGATCTGCAGCTTCATTTGCCTGTAAGTTTTGGACAAAGGAATATTTTAGAAAAAATACCTTCGCCGACTAAAAACCTTTCTGTTGGTCGACAAAGTTACTAGTAACATTACCTTCAAATGAAAATCAAAAGTATATAGAAAGTTTTGACTATATCTATTGTGCGAGGGTTCTTGAATACAAATAATAGAGAGATTTTATAATTGTCGTTTTTACCTCAGTGTGATCGTATCCCGACTGCAATTCCATACAAAATGTCATTTGTATGAAGTAACTCAGTAAAAATATTTCTTTGAATTTTTTCATTTTCTTGAGGATGATGTTAATTTCTGAAACCAAATATTAAAAGATATTTATTATTAAGATAAAAGATTTTGTTGTTGAAACATGTTTTGGAGAGAAATGGAGGGAAATGGGGGAGGCCTTTGCCCAGCAGTGGGACACAACAGGCTAATAAAACTAAAAAAAAAAGATGATTTTTCAATTATTTTAGGCTTGGCTCTGAAGCATCTGGGCGGATTTTGATGGCTCTGAAACATCTGGGCGAACTTGGAATGAGGATACATTGATACCTGTAGGCCACTTTCAATCCCGTTATTTCTACGGGAACGATCACGCTGTACCTAATATTTTGCGTGAAAAAGTACCTTAGAAATTTAAGCAATTTGTCTGTATAAGTAAGTACAGTCAGCCAATTATTTGTATAAGTAAGTACAGTCAGAAAAGGAACTGAGGGTAGCAGGTGCATATTTTAAAGTTCTAATTATTTTAATGACGGTTCAATACATTTTGGTTATTCTGCGTGAAATAACTAACACTTCGAAAGCTTTAGTGATATCAAGCAGAATAATTTACAATTACCGAACCGTTATTTAAAAAGCTAAAACTTTAAAAAATACATTACCTTCCCTTTTGGCTTCGCCGTAGTCGGGTAAATTTGCACCTGCTACCCTCAGTCCTTTTCTGACTGTACTACTAAAGTAGGTATACAAATAAAATTATTTTAAAACAGAATTTTTAGCATGTTTTTTTGTTTTATTTTGTGGCGCTCAATATTTTGTTGATGTTTTGTGTTATAAGTACCATTTTCGCGAGCCTATAGTAATTTACTCCAGGCTCGCAATTTTTCCACTTTTCTTCGTAATTGCGAAGATAACAATGCTTGTTCAGCATCAAAATATCAAACTCGACAAAATGAAAACAAGGTAAATAATCTGTTTTGAATAGCATTCTATGCTATAATTATTTGTAATGAAATCACAATCTACCGTCAAACAATAGGTGCGACCGAATGAGATAATTCTCTCGTTAAATATTTTAGCATAAGTCCAGTGACCTAACGCAAACACAAACAAACACCAATGTGACGGAAGTGTGATGAAATCTAAACGGAAACACTGTCTGGTTGCCGGACCGTGAATATACGAATCATAAAATACAGACCATGAACTTTTCTATCGGCTGATTTTTTGATGACCGTTTGAATAAGAAAAAAAGCGCGAGAAGAGAGAAAGAGAACGCAATTACTTTGAAGGCAAGATCTTTGAGTCACGAGCGTAAAGGTATCTTCTAGGAAAGCGTCCTGCATCTTAGACCGCACCGCACACTTAAATTACCATCGTGTGAGATAGTGGTTAAGCGCTGACCTATATAGCTACTATATAAAAAAAACTTCAAGTAAGTACCTGTTTACCTAAATACCAGTACATACCAAGTTTAAGGATCAGCAATACCTGAACAAGGTAGGTACATAACAAAAAAACTTTCAGGATGTTTTGTACCCTTAACACACAGATTAGGCATCCGCTAAGAAACAATTTTGGAAAATTAAACTCCTATAGGCAAAAGCTTCGTAAAAGTTAAGATTTTATGACGTTTGCTTTAAAATGGAACGGTTCGGTTAGCTATCGCCCGATTAAAAAGTCCGTAGTCTGTTGTTCTCCTTATTGTAAGTACACCAGCGATTGGCCTCTATAGTGCACTTTTACCGAAATTGTTAGAATAGTCATCATCATTATTGTTATTATATTGTGTTAGCTAATGTCGAGGGTGAATTCATTTTAAATTATTTAGACCAAGGATAAAATAAATATTTTGCGACTTATGTACCTACTTAGCCTAAGTGTTTAATACAATTTAAATATCCAAATCTAATATTTATGACTTCGAAACCACATGGAGTTTTTTGTCTTAAAATTATAGTAAAATGTCGGTAAAGATAATATCTTCTACGAATTGAATATTAAATTATAAAAAGATTAACTTTCATGAAATAATGAGCAACATCTTCAAGACCGTTGGTACTTGAAACTAATAAAAATAAACGAATTAAAAATAAAAAGCAGTATAATTGTCTTCAAATATTTCTAAAGAAACCTACTTACCAAACACTAACTAAAAACTTTAAGGGCCTTATTCCAAAACGAAGTTTAAGGATAGTCCGAAAAGTGGATTCAAACTTTAGATTTAGACTATAGTTCACGAGTAAATCTGTCTCTAAATCTAAGGTTTCAATCCACATCTCGAACTATCCTTAAACCTCGTTTTGGAATAAGGGGAAAAGAGATTCAACATTAAGTCAACAAGGATCAATTTTTGGGAGAAGACCAATCAACAAACGATAACGTTTCTCATGAATTGAATGTAAAAGAATAAATAAAACAGGCATAATAAGAAGAAGGCATGACACACGTGCCCATACAAAAACCAACAC
This sequence comes from Idaea aversata, assembly GCA_907269075.1. Classification (NCBI taxonomy): domain Eukaryota; kingdom Metazoa; phylum Arthropoda; class Insecta; order Lepidoptera; family Geometridae; genus Idaea; species Idaea aversata. The sequence continues at coordinate 11,275,744 of OU026097.1, read as the reverse complement.
GAAACACATTCAACAATCAATAAAAAATCATTGTAAACACACAAAACAACAATTATAACAATACTTTTGTCACAATCTATCCGAAATCCCACGGGGTTTGGCGATACTATATGACCCATCGTTCCGCTCCATATACCCACACATAGATACGTACCTCCTGGTTTAAGTACCTACCTATTATTGACAGTGATTTACTATCAATCACAGTTATCTACGGATAGTTAGGTCTATTGTAAACGAGGCGTAATGACCTAGTAAAACTGGGTAGGGAGCAATGAACACTGAAGGACTAGAAAAAAAGAACTAAAAGTAAGTACCTTGTCTTTGTATTTTCAGATAAAGAATCAAAAGTGTGCAGCTTCACGTAGTTATTACCGCGTTATTACCGAAAAAAATTAGCATTTACTCCTAAACATTTCATGTACTGTCACAGAATATAAAGTAGTACAAGGTACTGTCTAAAATTACTATTATTAGAATGTTTTCACCTACTGAAGGCCTATTCTCGTAAATAATATTGTTAAAATTACATTTCAATATCATTCCGATTGCATTTTGATTGCAAAAGATACCCTTAAAGTCAGAGCTTTAAGAGTTCAGAGCTTTAAGCTCTTGCTTAAGTTTAAAGACTTTCAACTAAAATAATACTCAGCTGAAATTAAATTAAAATAAAGTTATTAAACAGTAGCAATTTAAAAGCTTTACGTTGAAACATCCACTCCACTTATCAAAACGATTCCTGTATTTTCAGAGCCTACGTTTATTACATACAGTAAATAAATATTTTTGTTTTCTCATACTCGGAAAGTAGTGTTTGTTTGATCCGAGTAGCGGGTCGAAGACGCTGCTTCCCACCCTTGGTCGGGAAAGACTCATAGTAATTGCCTCCCTCCCTAGGGCAGGAATGAATTTTCACCTTATAAGCACTGTTTTGGTGTTTTATATTAGACCTCCATCTCTCCATCACCTTGCGCAAAAAATACTGTAAGTATCTCTGTCTTTATACGAGTAATTTAAAAATGAGTATAATTCGGCGGGATACTAACTGTATAAGCTGAAATTGAAAATCTCGGTTCTAAAGACTAATATTAAAAACTGCTATTTTTTACTCTTCCTTAATTCGAAATGAAAAGAGTGTTTAACACGGGTGAAAGTCACCAATTCCTACTCGGACTATAGCCGCGTCTAAATACCTCGTATGGGAATTGGTTCCCTTCCACCCTTGTATAACAATCTACTATTTATCCTAGAAGCGCTTTCTCTAACAAGAATGGAATTCGCTATTAACCTACTTCCTCCACATTCCTACTCCATTACTACTACATAGTATAAAACAAAGTCGCTTTTTCTGTCCCTATATCCCTATGTATGCATAAATCTTTAAAACTACGCAACGGATTTTGATGCGGTTTTTTTTAATAAATAGAGTGATTCAAGAGGAAGGTTTATATGTATAACACATGCATAGCCGTGCAAAGCCGGGGCGGGTCGCTAGTTTTTTTATAAAAAAAGCGTGGTGTGCGCAGCGTAGCGGAGTGTATCTACAGCAAAAATTGGTTACTTATATATAAGTAACCAATTTTTGCTGTAGATACACTCAGTTATTTCCTTGTTATTTTTTTAAGTTTTAGAGAGCCATACTTTCTCTAATAGGCACTTTATTATACTTGATAAATGTGTACAGCAACTTAGTATTTATAAAAAATGTGCTCTAGAATAAAGGCATTATTTAGGAACGAAATAGGGAAATAAAAAAGCAATATCCACGTAGGTACACTCTTAATATTGTAAGTATTCTATTAAACGGGACCTTTTTGAAATCGGTTAAAGTAAGACCAATTCCGAAAAGTCACACACGATTTGAGGCAAAATGTTTCTAATGTAACCTTTTGAAAACTGATTGATTTCAACAGGTTACGGAAAACAATTAGAAAGTACTTCACTATCACTTCACTACATAGTATAAAATAAAGTCACTTTTCGCCGTCCCTATATCCCTATGTCCCTTTGTATGCTTAGAACTTTTAAAATACGCAACGGATTTTGATGGGGTTTTTTTTTAATAGATAGAGTGATTAATAAGGAAGGTTTATATGTATAATACATGCATAATATAGCCGTCCGAAGCCGGAGCGGGTCGCTAGTAAGTTATTTAAGTACTATAGTGTTTGCCGCGACTTTTCCGAACCCTTGTATTTGTATTACGACGACCTCTGTGGCGCGTCGGGCGAACACCCGACTGCGACGCAGAAGGTTGCGGGTTCGATTCCCGCCGGGAACAAGTATTTATGCTGATCATACATTCTTGTTTCTGGTTCTGGGTGTTTCCTATATGTATAATATGTATATGTATGTATATGTATATATTTACAAAAAAAAAAAAAAGTATATAAGTAGTTTATCCGTTACCTGGCACCCATAACACAAGCATTAAGTTGCTTAGCTTGGGGCTGGATGGCGATGTGTAATATGTCCTGAAATATTTATTTATTTATTTATTTATTACGGACTATCCTTACGCCAAAGGGACCCACTTTTTAGGCTTTCCCAGCTTCTACTACCCTCTCAGCTTAGTCGACCGTGTAAATAACCCTCGGCAGCTAATAATAGATGATACCGACTATCGGCCAATTTTGAGATGCTTTTCAGTTAGGTACGTATAAAATTAATATCTGAGCCCTCTAATATCAAATGCATAAGTCTTGATACTTTAGGAATATCGGGATAAAAAGGAGCATACCTATATATACCAGATTTAATCGCCATCGGTTCAGCATGGTTTTGCATGAAGAGATAAAAAATATACACACAATTTTTCACATTTGTACTAATTAGTAAGTGAGGTCACAACAGTTAATTAAAAACTAGTTTAAAATACACTTTTAAAACTCACACGATCAAAATTAAAGTGAAAGGGTACCTGCGCTCTCTCAATACAAATGTAGTCGACTGTTTCCTCCCTGGATAATGACACTAGCACAAATATTTTTGTGCCATAAAACCTATAACTGCCATGACTATATTTTGGTTTATTTTCATTTTCTTATTATCTTAGAAATTAAAATAAAAAAAAATTGGGGCATGGTCATGGCAGTTATAAGTTTTATGCACCAAAAATATTTTCTCTAGTGTCATTATCCAGGGAGAAAATAGTCGACTACGTTTGTAATAGTTTGTATGGAAAAAGCCCCCGGTACCGTTTCCTCTTAAATCATTATTTTAAAAATGTCGACATTGCGTTTTGGAAATTACCTCGACATTTCGGCTGAGTTACATCTGCTATGGCCACGAGTAGACAAAATGCAAAATATTTAAAAAAAACCAGTCTCACCTGATCATAATCCAATGGTCAGTCACTCGCGGTGTTTCGAATAGAAATGTAATTTCCAGTAGTTTATGGAGTCCCATCGATCGCAGCCCGTCACGGCACCATGGACTTATTGTTTGTCTACTAAATATTTACCGTGCCCATTGTCCATAGCCATTATTTGTCAAGAGTTTAAATAATTTAAAATTAAAATAAATTAATTGAAAAAAAATGTAAATAAAAGAAAAAGAGATAATTGTGATGAATTTTACACGAATCCAAAAGATGGCGTTGAGGCGTTCTAGATTGTTTCGTTCGAAAGTTTTTCAGGGGATAAGTTATGGTCATCACTACATAGTCACTACATAGTATAAAACTAAGTCGCTTTCTCTGTCCCTATATCCCTATGTATGCTTAAATCTTTAAAACTACGCAACGGATTTTGATCCGTTTTTTTTAATAGATGGTGTTTCAAAAGGAAGGTTTATATGTAGGTATAATATATGCGCCGCGCAAAGCCGGAGCGGGTAGCTAGTATACATATAAATCACACGATGCATCACTAGGCCGCGGGTATAACACCTGCCAGGTAGAAGATCGTCCCTTTAGGTACTTGTTATTATGGAACATTATTAACAAGTTTAGGTACTTGTTATTATGGAACATTATTAACAAGTACCTACCTCCAATATGATATAATAATATCACAGCATAAAGTAAATGGAGATCCTGGTTAGCTAAGTAGGTACTTTGAAGTGTTACTTGTACTTCTAGGTTAGTGCTTGTACTATTATTGTGTCCTGTGGTACTCATGCCGTGAATTGTTATTGTCAATACATTATACAAACAAACAATAATCAAAAAAGAAAAATTAATAATTTACTTCTATTGTTATTTTTTTTTCAGATTTAGCTTGAATTGTTCATCGATTAACAAAACCAATGGAAACGTACTCAATAACTGTAACACGAATCTATTGTAACAAATTCACTGCATGCGTGTCACCTCTCAACTTTAGTAGCTGAATAATTCGTTCTATTTATTATAGGTAAAAAATGCCTTCACTTTTCATTACTAAATGTATTTTTTTTGTACCTAACTTTTACACACAATGGGTCAGGACATTTTTCTTTCTTTCTAAGGTGCTTTGCATGTTTTGAAATTTTATTAAGTCTCAGGCTAGGTTTAGTGCCATACGATTTCGGCATTAGAAAATATAGTCCTTTAAAATTCTGATCCTGACGATTTTCTTAGCCGTCTTAGGCAAAGACTTTGGGTCATTTAATAGTAAAATAAATCGAGTAGATTCTAAATATACATAATACTTCTATGTATATAAGTAATAGTTGCCATAACTTTTAATAATCGATACGGGACTTTGTAACATTTTGGAATCCTTATTCGTACAGCAAGGAAGTGGAAGCAGTTCCAGTTGCCTGCGTCTGTCTTTCCTGACGTGTACAATTTAGAGGTATTTAAGCTTAAACCATTCGTCAAGTCATGAGTGAGCTAATCTTCTAGGTAAGCGAGCTAAATCTTCGTCACTTACCATCAAGCAGGCGTGGTAGTTGTCAAACGCTGACTTGTCTATATCTATAGGAAATATTTGATTGATTGTTTGTTTGTATATACCACGTATATAGCATAGGCTCCGAAACTTCTGGACCGATTTTGATGAAACTTGGTATGAGGATACATTGATTCATTTCATTCCCACAGGACAAAGAGTTACGAGGGTGGAACCGCGAGTTGATGCTTGTCATTAATAAAAGAAAACAATTGTATAGTGAGTATAAATATAAAACGTTTAATACTATTATTGTTCATTGAAACATTCTGAATTAACTTAAATGCATTCTTGTGATACTTAAATATGAAGACAACAGATAAGCAATGCTTGTTCAAACCAATGCGGTAACTGTTGCGGGCGCGGTGGCGATCTGAGGGTATAGTGTGAGTTTTTATTGGCGTCAAATTGGAGGAACCACTCTGAATTTCAAAACTTATTATTGTACTGAATCACTACTATTTGATACCTTAAGTTAAAACCTACCTTTTTCGTTCTTATAGTATTTTAATTACATCTTATCAAGTGAGAACATTTTCCGACATCAACTAAACTCATTTTTGCCAGACTAGATTTCTTCATTTTGTATATTTCAAAGTGTACTTCGGGTTCTTTTTCTGACTTTTGCCTAACTTTTGAAACTGGTTTGCAACAAGTTGTTTCCTCACTGTCCGTTAAATGCTTTAAGCTCTTCAATGGTGTTCAAGATTTTTCTACTTTCTCTTGAGAAGATTTTATGCTTTTAGTTACATGTTTACTTAAATTGCTTATTTACACATTTAGATGATTTCTCCTTGTCTTTGTGTTTTTTGGAATTTAATTTTATTCTCACTATCTTCAAGAGATGAAGTGTCTTTGTTTTTGCTGGACTTAGTAGAGGAGGCACTATTGGCACCTTTTTTCTGGGTTCATATTTTTTGTCGGTTTTACAACTGACCCATCTGTTAAGAGTGCACCTCTGTTTGTAGTAGTTACTTTAACGTTTGTTGTCGATTTACTAGTGCTGTTCTGAGTATTTTTTGATTATTCATCCATGTCCACTCGATGGATTTCTCTAATTAAGGTATCATTTTTCACATATTTATTTCTCAGAAAGTCAACGAAACAGAGAGACGGAATCAAAACTCACACTATAGCCTAATATACTGCTTGAGTTAAGCGTACTGTGAATTTGTTTAAACAATTCCTAACAAGTTATGTTGTATTATTAATCGCCATGTGTATGTATTAATCGCCACCGTCTACGCTCACTGGACAACTTCTAAACGAAAAAGTGTTTCATTGTTGTAAAAATAAAGTAGATTTTACATTAACATTATTGTGACCCTGCAAGACTATCAGTACAAAATTACAAAATCGGATTTGAACCTTCATTTTTATCAAAATATCATAGAAAATGATATATTTTTTTAATTAAACAATTTACACATATATGTTTTTTGTTTGTAACGAATGAGCTATGAAACTACTGGACCGATTTTGATAAAATTAGGTAAGAGCATGCATTGATTCATCGGGAGTAACATAGGGTAATTTTATCCCAATATTACCACGGGATCGGGACTTACGCGAGCAAAACTAGGGACCACTGCTAGTGGCCTATGTTACTACTAAATATGCAATGTATTTCTTACCATGTTTCATCAAAATCAATCCAGTAACTTCGGAGCCTATCCGTTACAAAAAATATTGCATCGTGCGAGCTTCGTACAGTAGTACCATATACCTACACGTTAAGCGAACGCTCGGCCGAGCTGCATGGTAGGCGGAGTGGGGCGTGTTAGGTTTTATTTTCGTTACGGAATTTCTTGATTCGGTCGCCGCGCTCAAATACCGCGATAAAAGCTATGCAATAGCTTAAAAATCTATTTTATAATATTAGTGTAAATTTTGATAACAATAAAGGTTTTTCACCCATTTTTTGTTTTCCACAAACAATCTTACAGTGTCTAAGGCATCAAGTTAGAACTAGTTAAGCGAAGCTAAGACTTACTTTCAATTGTGAATTTAACTAAACTCACAATATGAAAGGTTAATTTTTAATACGTATGTTTGGTGACAAAACTCTTTTAGTAAACAAAAAGATACAAAAATGTACCGAATCTTTAGAGATAAATTGCAAGACGTTACACACAGCGCCATATAGCCTCAAGCTAAGGAACTAGGCTTGTGTTATGGGTGCTAGATAACAGATAGAATACTAATATGCTTCCTTTAGACGTACAAAATATCTGTATATACAAATATTTATTCATCAGTGAGAAACAAACCCGCAATCTTCTGCGTTGCACGCGAGTGTCCAAAGCGTATACTGAAGTAGCATTATTTTTAGAGTTCCGTACATTAAAAGTTAAAAAAGGAAGCCTTATAAGATCACTCTCTTCTCTATCTGTTTTATTGTAGAAATTCTCAAAGTGATGATCTTGGTTTTAAAAGTTTTTATAGTTAGTTATGTCCCCAAACAAATAATTAAATTATAAGTATAATATCTAAGTGTAACGTGAGTTTATTCCTGGGCCATGGCGGCCGGCGCAGGACCTTCCTTGTCCTTTTTCTTGGATCCAGAGACGATGTCATCGATTCTGAGAAGTAGGATCGCTGTTTCCACTGCCGTTTTGTATACCTGGAAAATAATGGAAGCTTAATAATGTATGTCCCATTTCAGGGCTTTAAGACCGTCGAGAATGAAGGTCTTATTAGTCCTAGATTGGGCAAGGAAAGGCAGATATGGATAGATGAATGGATAGAGCTAGGTTTTCCTACCAGGCTTCGTTTAATAGTACTGGTATCCTCCAGTGGATCCATGAATATGTTTTTCCTCTTCATCCACCAATCAAAAAACAGTTTTTTGATAGTTTTTCAACATATCGGATATGCATTTATAAAGTAGAATATACAAAATATTTATAGGTACTTGAACTTATGACTTCAAGAACGCCCATCCCATTATCACTACATAGTATAAAACAAAGTCGCTTTTTCTGTCCCTATATTACTTTGTATGCTTAAATCTTTAAAACTACGCAACGGATTTTGATGCGGTTTTTTTAAATAGATAGAGTGATTCAAGAGGAAGGTTTATATGTATAATACATGCATAATATAGCCGTGCGAAGCCGGGGCGGGTCGCTAGTCTTCTATAATATAAAAATAAATCGCTGAATGTATTGCTAAGCGCAAATCTCGAGAACAGCTGAACCGATTTCGCCAATTTTTTTTTTTGTTATGTTTTATAGTCAGGAGGAGGTTCTTATGAATTTTTTTTTTAGAAATTCCGTAGAAAATTATTACGCGGTTGAAACCGCGGGGCGCAGTTAGTTATGTATTAAGACTGAGTGATAGCTTGTATTGATCATATTGCCTAATTTTGTTTTAATGGTTAAACCTAAAATCTTCTTATGGAAATGTGTTTTACCAGACACGCAACCAAAAGGGTTATCTTTTTAACCCGGGCGTGGGTATGTTCATCTGTTCCCGTATAACTTCCAAACTACTTATCATATTTTTTATTTTTGCGCCCAGGTCAATTCCCGTAAATAATATTGTTTAAATTACATTTCAATATCATCCCGATTGCATTTCGATTGCAAAAGATACCTTCAAAGTCAGTTTTTTTTTACAAAAGCTAGCTTTGAGGGTGTTTTGAGCTACTTTGAGGGTATTATTTGTGATCAAAATGCAATCGAAATGATATTGAATTTGATTTGAACAATGTTATTTACGAGAATTGGCCTTCTGATTTAAGTTCCAATCCCGAGGAAATAAAAATTTATAAAAAGTAACCTGTATTACTTCCTATGAATCGATGTATCGTCATACCAAGTTACATCAAAATCGGTGCATTAGTTCCGGAACCTTTAATTACCAACAAAAATATCTTCCCTCTTTATAATATTTGATGCCCGTTGATGTTACTTACTTGTAGTTTAACAGCTAACGGTTCCCATATCCCCTTGACGGCCATGTCGACGATCTCTCCGGTCTCACCGTCAATACCGGCAGTCGCGCCACCGGTAGAACCGGCAGCGTGTCGCGCACGGAGAGCTGTCAGCGTACGGATCGTGTTAGCACCGCAATTTTGCGCGAGAGTGCGCGGTATTATCTCTGGAAAATTTAACGGAAATGGTTAGGAATTGCGTTAAATACAAAATAGACTATTAGAAGAATACATAATCATACATGAATAAAATTTTATGAATACATAAAATAACAAGTTGGAAACGAAACTAGCCACCTTGTTATTTTAGCTATTTTTGTCCCTCGCAGCGCTCCACGGTTTCACCCGCGCAACTCCCGATCCCGTGGGGAATCGGAAAAAAATTGCCTATGTTACTGTCAATAAATCAATGTATCCTCATACCAAGTTTCATCAAGATACGTTTAGCAGTTTCTGAGCCTATTCTTTACAAACAAAAACATCTTCCCTCTTCAAATCAAATCTTCCCTCTTTATAATATTAGTATAAAATAGACACAAATTTAACTATGTAAGGTCAGATTCGTCCACTCCAGTATGCTGCCAGGTCTTGGGCATTGTTATTGGCCGATATTAGGTCAGTCAGCGAACAGCTACCGGCTGATCGCATTAGAAGAGGCGAAAGCCCCACAGTCACACTGGATCTGGCATAGATTTTTTCAACAATCCCCGCCAAACTACCGTTTAAGGCAAACTACCGCCACAATAGTTTTCTAAACACCTTTACCTGTTGCCAATTGTGCTTTGTATTCTGAAACAGCCTAAAATAAATATAACTTACAATAAATTAGTAATTTACCTAGAGCATGTGCGACCGCGCGGTATGGCGTGTTGTGAGCCGCGTTGGCGAGCAGCGCCTGCGATACTGCCATCTCCACGGCGCCTCCGCCAGCGACCAGGCGAGGGTTTAGCACCTACAATCAAACATTATCTATAACATTTTCGTACTAAACTAGTTCCGGATCGCTTGATGAGATGAGAACTAACCGCGGCGTTGAGATCTTATTCCAAGGTTTTTTAAGTTATACTTCTTCAGGCGCGGAAAAAATAATGAATGAAATTTTAATCGCGCATCACCGTAACACTAAAGGAACAGGGTGCAAGCTGCCCGCAAAATAAATAACAGACGGACGGACAGACAAACAGACGGACGTATAAGGTCTCACGCACGTACATAAGTGCACGCACCCATTTTTTTCCTTTTGACAAACAACTATTTGTTTTATTCTTGTTTATTGCCTTTACTAGGAAGCCAAAGAGTTTTTACCCAAGTCTCGTCTATACAGGTAAGCTTGCTAAGTAGCTCAAAATAACCTCAAACTCCGCTTTTTGACAAAAAAACTGACTTGGAGCGTATTTTTTGTAATCGAAATGATATTGCAATATAATTTGAGAACGGTTATTTACGAGAATTGACCTCATGTTTAGCGAACTGATGCGCAAAAGCATTTGAATATTTTGGATTTCCCAAAGTCTAGAGAGGCAGAGACTGAGTATGACTGCTTGGTCTACTAGAAAATCGTTGTTTCCCACAGGTGTACCTAAAAAGCTTTAGGAAAAACTTACCAGATTCTTAGCAACATGTAAAGCATCATGTAAGTTCCTCTCGATCTCGTTCAACACATCTTTAGACGCTCCTCTAAGTAGAATAGTGCAAGCCTTAGGGTTCTTGCACTCGGTGACAAAAGTGAAGTACTCATCACCAATCTTCTTGATCTCGAACTTGCCGGCTTGTGTTCCGATGTCGGATTCCTTTAGTTCTTCAGTTCGGTTCACGATTGTAGCGCCGCAAGCGCGAGCGAGACGGTTGTTGTCGGTTTTGCGGAGTCTAAGAAAATATAAGTAAATACGTTTAGAATAGTTTTTAGGAGTTCTTTCTTTTCGTCGGCGGCGCCATTTAAATATAAGAGGTAGGTATAAATAGCGCCATCTACAAGTATGGGAGTTTTCTGTGTGACGCAGTCTATTTTTGGAATGTCAATGTCATTACACACCAAAAAGACTGTGTATTCATTGAGAAACATGTTTCTGATTCAAAGTATCTGAAACAATACGTAGATGTTTACAGAAACAATGTTTCGAGAACTTGGCCATCCACATCTTAGTTTGTCGCCATATATTGTTGTTTGTTGTCTTAATGTGGTCATAATATCAGCTTCATTTCAAATAGTTTTAATTTAAAAATGCTAGTGTCGTCCCACACTACCGCCAAGTTTATAAACAACTGAGACACGTCCACACTTGTATACAGCTATTGCAAAACTGATTTGTTTAAGTGCTCTCCACTACTATCGGTACTAGAAACACATAATGCTAGAAACACGTACCCCCTTATTCCAAAACGAGTTTTAAGGATAATCCGAGATGTGGATTTAAACCTTAGATTTAGACACAGATTTACTCGTGAACTATAGTCTAAACACTATCCCTATTGATTACATAGGGAACTATAGTCTAAACACTATCCATAAAAATTATATAGGGATAGTGTTTAGACTATAGTTCACGTGTATCTGTATTTAAATCTAAGGTTTAAATCCACATCACGGACTATCCCTTAACCTCGTTTTGGAATAAGGGGATAATGTTTACTGCAACCATTTCTCATGTTTCAGAAACATATTCCACCTCCGTGACGACCTCTGTGGCGCGTCGGGCGAACACCTGACTGCGACGCAGAAGGTTGCGGGTTCGATTCCCGCCGGGAACAAGTATTTATGCTGACCATAAATTCTTGTTTCTGGTTCTGGGTGTTTCCTATATGTATAGTATGTATATATTTACAAAAAAAAAAAAAAAAAGTATATAAGTAGTTTATCCGTTATCTGGCACCCATAACACAAGCATTAAGTTGCTTAGCTTGGGGCTGGATGGCGATGTGTAATATGTCCTGAAATATTTATTTATTTATTTATATTAATTTATTTCATATTTTGTTTAAAAGTGTTTATAAACAATTGTTTCTCAGGGAATACATTACTTTAATACTAGCGAAGATTGTTTTGATAATCAATCTAAGGATGCACTACAAACCTTCGTACAGCAGTAATCCCCGCTTTAACCAAGTAATGCTGCGCGAGATCCGAAACTCCCTTCTCAGTAAAAACGACATCGGGTTTCAGAGCTATAATATCCTCGCACTGACGCTGCACATGCTCCTCTTCTAGTTGCAACAGTTTCGTGAAGTCCTGGAAGATTTGTGAGATAAATTGTAAAACCAAGACTCCATTTTTACCGCGGACTTAAAGACAAGGGTTGTTTTGCGCGAGAACCCATAGAGCCGCAAAAGACGCTGATTCGCTAGAGGGAAGAGAGTAGCACAAAATTTACATTGCTCTTACGGTGAAGGAAAACATCGTGGTAAAACCCGCGGCTTAGTTGGCTCCAGAAGTATTGACAAGTTCTCTCCTCTGGACATGGTTGACTAAGCTGAGAGGGTCGTAGGCGCTGGGCAATCTTACTAAATCCTCACGCAAAAAGGACTTAATTAAAAAGGGTCTAATTGCGGAAAACAGCCCGTATACAAGTACAAGTACGGCTTAGCTAGTACCTCATCTTCGCTTCCCATCAGGTGAGTTGATGTCAAATGCAATTCTATTTTGTTTAAAAAAAAAAAAGAAAAACCTCTATAACCTTACCTGTTCTTCCAATATCTCGATGTTAGTCTGGCTCTCTCCCTTCTTATATTCAAGTGGACAATCGAGCAGCACGATCCTCGGGTTCTCGATGTAACGTCTCATCTTGGCATGTGTCACGTCTTTGTTCACCATAACACCATTCAATACTTTCGACTCTTCGATTGCTCCACCGGGGATTTTCTCGATTTTTGCATAGCTGAAAATAGTGAGAATAATAAGTAAAGAGTATCTATTTTACATGATTTATACAGCCTCGGCGGAAAGGGGTTCAGACATTTAGTATGGGACCTTGGTGTTTTTTTTGCGCGGTGCATTTTGGGAGCGGGTTAATACACCGCGGCATTTACTATGCCTGTTTGTGTCCAAAGGCTTTTATTCGTTCCCTCTTCACGGTCAAACTACTGGATCAATTAAGATGAAAATCGGCATAAACCGCGGGGCGCAGCTAGTGAATAAATAAATATCGCAGGACAATGCACACAACGCCATCTAGCCCTAAGTTAAAACAATTGCAACACAAAGGCCTCCTCTCCTTTCCCCCTGGCCCTTCTGTCTAGTGCCAGGGTGGGCCAGTTATTCGTCTTCGTTAATACTTCCTAGTTATTTGTCTTATTCATCTTTTCATCTGTGACTCAGCCTCCGTCAGAGGAACAATCACGCTCCAAAACTGTTATTATTAGAATAATTTAATCTCAAGCAAGATTCTAAAGTTCTGCTTCAGTTGAAGTTGAAAGTTTCTCAATGCATTCAATTACAATTTCAGAACTCTACAGTGGATCTGCAATTCTGTTGCCGATTCTACTTCAAAAGAAAAAATGAAGAATATCTTACTTCTTAATGTCAACTTCGACTCTTCCATTGTCATTGACTGTGACAGTGTTGACAGCATCGAGAGCAATGTCCACAGCGAGGTCGGCCCAGCGACCCACGTATTTGGTACCAACGCACGAACGGATCTGACAATATTGACACCAAATTAATAATAATTCCACACGAAATGGCTCTGAAACTATCGGACAGATTTTAATAAAACTTAGCATAAAGATGCAACCCTTTAGAGTTTAGATTAACATAGGCCAATTTGTATCTCGGTATTTTTTAGGAATCAAAACAAATTTTAATGCAGGTACATGTAGGTTTCTTTTGTGGCACTTTAGAAACCTTAGCATATGGGCTGATTTAGATGATTCTTACATTATTTTGAAATAAGTTACTAAATAACACTGGTCAAGTGAGAGTCTGGCCAGTGGTTCCTGAGATTAGCGCGTTGAAACAAACAAGCAAACTCTTTAGATTTATAATAATAGTATAGATTGAACAATTTGGAAGGTTTATCAAAATAATACTTACAACTTCCTTCATCTTATCCCTATCATTCATATCAATGGGAACAGAGATCTTGTCCTGGAGCAGTTTGACAGCATCCTCGAGGGCCTGACGGTACTCCCTGATGATGACAGTCGGGTGGATGTTCTGTGCAAGGAACTGTTCAGCTACGGCCAGCATCTCACCAGCCAGGACTATTACTGAGGTTGTACCATCTCCCACCTGGAAAAAAAATGAGCATGTAAGAAAGACAGAAACAAAATTTTCTGAAAACAAAAAAAATGACTAAAACAAGCACAAGAAAAGAGTGGTACAACGCCCAGAAAAAAGGTTGGATCGTCGTTCGTTGTAAGCTCAGATATGCTACTGGAGAACATAATTGCGAATATCTGCTCTTATGTAAAGTTGAAATAGTTCCAGATGTAAGTATAGTTAATAGAATTTCTTTGTTTTAAGGTAAAGTAATGAGTTTCATAGTAAATCAAGCTCTTTGTTAGCTTAGCCGATTTTTTTTATAAATGCACAAGAACTGACTTGATTGTGATGAAACTTGATTATAGATAGCTGGAGTCAAGTTACGCTACTAGGTTTTCAGGGTTACGAAGTAAAACCAAGCAGTTTAGATTGGAGTTTTTTTGTTAGGATAGGCTCTAAGCTCAAACAGATTCTAACCTCTTCATCCTGTGTTCTGGCAATTTCGATCATGGATTTAGCCGCAGGATGCTGCACAGTGATCTCACGGAGGATGGCATTCCCGTCGTTTGTCATCACGATGCCTCCCATCGGGTCCATGAGCATCTTCAACATTGCCTGAGGTCCGAGGCATGTTCGAATAACGTCCGCTATGGTCTAAAATAAACATAATATACACATTTTGGTCACTGAAACTACTAGTTTATTGTGAAAATAACACGTTGACACTAATTTCCGACAGTATTCACCTTTCCTGCATTTATATTTTCAAGTTGAACCTTCCTGCCGGAGTCACGTTTTGTGTTTTGGCCTGCAATGAAATCATCGGTGTTAGAAAATTGTTTTTTCGTAAGATTGTAAAGTAAGGAAAGCGTAATCCACTTACTCAGAACTAAAATAGGTTGTTGTCCATACATTTTGTTAGATTTTCGTGTGAAATACGACGTGAATAATCAAATTATTTTTGAAATTCGACAATCTCAAAAATCACGATTTCACGAACAAAAATCGCGTGGTGACAAGAGTTGCCAGTTAGAAAAAACAATTGCTTGTGATTATTCGTTCGTTCATTCATTCATTTAGGACTTGGAATCCCGTTGCGGGGGCTATTCCATTTGTACACGATACTTGTAAAGAATACTTTTATTGTGTTTAATTTTATTAGTCGCTCAATGAACTGTATACCTAGCATGAAGACCAAAACACGATACGATAAAGCGATATAACTACATCAACTCTCAAAATATGATAGATAAAGCCGCCATGTTGAATTTTTATCGCAATTTATAATAAAAATTCAACACGGCGGCTTTATCTATCATATTTTGAGAGTTGATGTAGTTATATCGCGTGATATCGCTTTATCGTATCGTGTTTTGGTCTTCATGCTAGGCAGGCTGGTATATAATTATACAACAGTTGCTAGTTTTCAAAACTACAAACGTAGACTGATAAACTTTTTTAAAATCACATGATTTTTAATCTTAGACTTGTTTTAAAACGTCATTAGTACTAATCTGCTATTTTTCGCTGTCCTAGTAATTTTAAGGCCAATTTATTAATCTAAATACTGAGTATAGTCAAAAGTGGAGATCATTTAGACTTGCTTTTGTCGACAGATTATTATCCCCATCTATAAGAATAATCTTGCGTGGTCGTTTCATGGAATCGACCCCTTCACAGTACATTTTTTTAATGGCAACATGGCTTCTGTCAAAATTGTAGTTTCTATTATCTGTGGTAAAAAATAGAACGAACATAAAACTGACCAAAAAGTGCTTCTTTTTGTGAGTGAGTAATCGATCAAAACCTTTTTTTTTTTTCTCTCTTGTTTGGCCCCACGAACGTTATGCCATTTTCATCTTGTACTTCATTTTCAGCGGGTTTTTTTTTTCCAGTTATGGCTTCGCACGGTTTGTGCATATAGCCAGTATCAAGTAATATTTTGCATCAAGTTATGGCCCGATTTACCGAAATCGGGCTCAAAGTGTTCAAGATGGTCAAGTCGTCAAGTCACAGTTTGTCAAGTCAGGGGTCATAGTAAAGCGGTGGCTACTTTACTATAACCTTGTAGGAGATTTTGGAGGCAACGAGAAAAGTCCATGTTTGACACTGATTTTTACTTTCACTACACTTGTGCACTTTCAAGGAACTAAATTAGATAACTTTCCACCAGAATTATACAATTTAACTCGGTTTACAACTAAGTTTCGTGTAAATAAAACTGCAGCACTACATGTTGTTGGCTCGTTCCCGCCAAAAACCGATCAAAACCTTGGTGGTCAAAACTAATTTTGAGAACAGCGCCATCTGCAAGTGCACAACCATAACTTCGCTCTGCGACCGAACAAAGAAAAAAACAGCGCTCTTTCATTTTGCTAAGGTACCAAATTGCTACAGTCCTAAAGCGCCATCTTTTAACTGTTTGCGATAATCGTTTCGATCTATTTATTTATTTTATTTATTTATTTCAAATTGAAAAAATATTTTTGTGTTGGATAGTCCATTTGTCGAGCAAGGCTATTATAGGCTATTTTATATTTCGGGTGAAACCGCAAGGCGCAGCTGCAGCAAGTGTGTATTAAAATTCATCGAAGAAAAAAATTGAGAACCTTCTCCTTTTTTTTCAGTCGGTTAAAAATAGAAAAAACTACGCGAGGTAATTTTTCAAACCCGTATGTTTTAAACCGTCCTAGGATAACAATTTAATAATGTCAGTTCAGTCTAGTCTACATCCAACCATGAGACGCTTCTAACATGTGCTACCTACCTAAATACTATAATACAAACCTAGGTCGTAAGATGATCGTAAGACCTTCCTAGGATCAGAAATCAAGAAGAACTTTAAATAAATAAATATTTCAGGACAATCCACACATCGCCATCTAGCCCCAAGCTAAGTAACTAGACTTGTGTTATGGGTGCTAGAGAACGGATATACCACTTATATACTTTTCTTTTGTAAATATATAGGTACTTATAATACATAGAAACAACCAGACCACAGACAAATATCTAAGCATAAATACATGTCTGAGGCGGGAATCGAACCCGCGACCTGGTGTTTAGCAGTCCGGCATGGTGACCATTGTGCCAACTGGGTCGTCACTTTAATGACATACTTGTAAATAATGGGTATTAATTAATTTGCTACGAGTAATAAATTAGGGTTGCTAATTCAATGTAGCTTCTATCAAGTTTAATTAAAATCGGTTGGACAAAATAAATCTGATCGTTCTAAGTAGGACAAAATCGAGCCCAAAGGAGTCGGTTACATACATACAAACAAGCAAGCAAGCAAACATACAGGTGAAACTTAAAAGCGTGTTAAAAAAACACAAATCCAGTTTTATTTCTGTTTATAATATTAATATTACTATAGATTAGTACAATTTTGACTATATTTTCATATTAAATATCAACAGGGTTACATATGCAATTATATATCGATGGGTATAATTAAATACTATTTACTTAACGTAAAATAATTGGTTATAATAAGTAGGTACTTACATCATTTTTAGACTATCCTACCAGTGAATTTATAAACGACGACATAATTAGTACTTAGGTATAGTTTGACTAGTAAGTTTAGGTACATCAATTAAACGAATAACAACATTTAAAAACATTTTCCTCTTAAAATTAGTCTATTATATCATCATCATCTATATCAGAAGATTCAACCTTCGTCTCTTCTTCCTTATTCACATCCTTTTCATCATGAGAGGACCTCACCTCATCGTAAACACGCTTCAAATTCCTCATTATATATGACGTACCAACTTTTCCAGTTTTTGTCTCGAAATACCTCTCTGACGCTTCAGGGTTGCTTCGAACTGGTACCGAGAATGCAGAGACATGTCTTGTTCTTTGAAAGTCCCTACCCAATCGCTTCTCAGGTCCTGAGTCATCGGGTTGAGTTTGTTGTGTAGTATCACCTTCAGCCATACGTTTCCTGTCGTAGATATGTCCAGATACACGCAAGTCGATGAAGAAGTTCAACGGATCGACTCCGAATTGTGGATTGTATAATGGTGGGTACCACATTGGCGGGGGAGGAGGAAGGATTAAGTTCGGCTGCGGTATAGCGTTCTCTTGCGGGTTCCGTCCTATAGGTGACGGCTTTGGAAGTTCCTCTGTTCCAACATCAACAAAAGACGAAGGTCGTCCAGGAGGACCCGGGCTGCTGCTAGATTTCGTATCAGTTTTAGGAGACAATCTCCTCGGCGAAGGATCTCGACGCGGTTGCTTATCCACAGTCAATTCCAAAGGAACTTCTGGGCGAGTTTCTTCCTTTTTCTCTTCCTCTGGTTTGGTCCAATCGCGTCGCCATTCTTCATTCTCCGCGAAGTATTTGTGAGTGCGTCGTTTGAAGCGACGATGGTAGTGGGGAGGACGGCATCCGTGCCGAGCGTTTACGAAGGATCGAAGCATTTCGCTGAAGAAGAACGCATGCGGTTGAAGCGGTAGTGCTCCGTAGAGATACGGTGGTGTTGCAGCTAGAAACCTGGATACCAACTCTGTATTCCTTAACTCTCTCACGTTTGCCTTAGCATGGTTTTCAGTTGGTGGCTTCTCTTCCACGGAGCTCATGGTCTGAAACAAACGGAAAAATATTGAGAACTGTTTAAATGAATGTAGCGAGTGAGGGACGACGGAGTCGGACTCTTGATGTGAATGGGATGTGCAGAGTGAATGGGGTGTCTTGCTTTGTTTGGGGTATTTATAGCTTACGATTTTAATTAATGCAAAAAGGAAGGTAGATAATTTTTTGTACATATCTTTTGATTACACCCGTAGTATTTACGTACATTCAATAAGCCTACGACTTGCATTCGACAGTTTAAAATAAAATTCTCGTGTCGCGGTGTTAGTTACTAAACTCCTCGATTTCTATAATTTTTTTGTGTATATTCGTTTGGTCAGAGAATCGACCAATATATATATTTTTTCCATTTGTTTTTTATATGGCAAAACAACGTTTGCCGGGACAGCTAGTTAATACAACAAATAAAAAAGTATACCTACCTACCCTGTACCTGAGTGAGTAAATGAGGATGTGTACATTCCTCATTTACTCACTCAGGATGTGACTCAGGTACAGGTTAAGATAAACTTTGTATGGTTTAATGGGTGTTTATATTTTTAAGCTGTTGCATAGCTTTTATCGCGGGCTTTGAGCGCGGCGACCGAATCAAGAAATTCCGTAACAAAAATAACCTAACACCCCCCACTCCGCCTACCATGTAGCTCGGCCGAGCGTTCGCTTAACGTGTATGTATAAGGTACGACTGTACGAAGCTCGCACGATGCAATAGCTATCGCGGCAGTCCCCGAGTGAAATCCCAGTCCCCGAAAAAACAATTGATATAAAATCGTATGATATAAATCGCATCGGTAGGTACCCCAGGCGGGAGGCAGACGGCACTCTCCGAGTGATTATCGCCGAGCGAACAATACTCTCCTCCTGGCATTATATCTGAGTACCTACTGCACTTGTATAACGGTTTATCACTTTCAAACCTACCTCACTTACAAAAGGTCCTTCCTGTATCTACTTTTGTTAATAGTTTTCTGTTTCACGTCGTAGTTTTGAATCTAAAGTCATTTAAGAATATCATTAAAAGCATGAATGAGCTCTAAATTACACTCAATGTCACTAATTTTTCCACAACACTATCCCCAACGTTGTAACCAAGGCTTATAGCTTCACTATTTTTTTTATTCTATGTTTATTATTACCTAGGTACTATAGAAAATATCTATAAATATCAAAGTCCTGACAGACTGACTGGTAATTCAACGCACAGCTATACCGCTGGTCCCAGAAATCTTATCTTAATATATATAAATCTCGTGTCACAATGTTTGTCCTCAATGGACTCCTAAACCACTTAACCGATTATAATAAAATTCGCACACCATGTGCAGTTCGATCCAACTTGAGAGATAGGATAGCTTACATCCCGATATTCCCACGGGATCGGGAGTTACGCGGGTGAAACCGCGTAGGGCAGCTAGTATATTATGTAGATTGTGTTATTTGTTTGTATAGACTAAAAAGGGTATTTTTTGAAATGTCGTTTCTTGTAGGGTACGTCGCAAATGAAGATGTGGGCAGAAGCTAGTTAACGTATAAAATGCCAGAAATGTCAGTAAAAATCTCACCTACAATTCCATCTCATCACTTTTGAGAAAAACAAAACACATACGTAACAATCAACAATTTTCACCAACGAAGGCGACCGGTGCCA
The DNA here is from genome assembly GCA_907269075.1 of Idaea aversata. Lineage (NCBI taxonomy): Eukaryota > Metazoa > Arthropoda > Insecta > Lepidoptera > Geometridae > Idaea > Idaea aversata. The sequence continues at coordinate 11,255,482 of OU026097.1, read as the reverse complement.
ATAGTAACTATTTAGTAGGCTGTGTACCAAGGTCGTTGGCGTATGGACCCCTGTGGTGTGTAACAACTACAGATCGTAATCAATTGAAGAAAGATGCCTTTGCCCTGCAGTCGGTAAGTTTTCATGCATCATTATGGGTTTTTATGACAAATTCTTAGAACTATAACAAGTAAAAAAAAAATACATACAACCGAGTTGAGAACCTCCTCCTTTTTTTGAAGTCGGCTATGACAAAAACCAAAGCTGCATCATCGTATTTTTTTGCTACTTAGACTTTTTGATCGTGAGGCGTATTTTTGAGCATTTTCTCTGCATTTTCCGCAATATCTTTTAGTTTAGAATTGTGCGCACTGAATGTCCATTAAAAAATTCAACCATCTATTGAAATGCAACTACGTAGTAGGTACCTACATTTCCCTCGTTCGTCTGTCGACATCGATTTTTCAGCTCACCGCTGTTTTATTGGCAATACTCGATACACGCATCCACATTCCGTCATGCATTCGATATTTTTTCTATTAATCTATTTTTCAAATTGGAAATTGGCAGGCGGCGTTTTCTCTTTTTGTATGTTTCATGTTTTGACTACGTTTTGATATGAAACGGAGCAAATCAAGAGTCCGGTAGGACTAAGGTACAATTTTTTGGGTAGGCATTAGTAGTGAGGTCTATACAAATGGTCAAGAAATCAAGACATTTATTGGAAAGTACACAAGGATCTTAACTGCAGGCAATAACTTACCCATTACAGGCATGCAAAATAAAAAACTTATAAACTTAAATTAATATTTTCATAATTATAGGCAAATGGGTAATTTCAAAAATACTTTTGTTTCTTCATTGGGTTACATTTACGGATTCAGACAAAGGTTCAGATTATTATCTCAAACCATTCGAAAACCAAATAATTAAATTTCAATCTAAAATCACAGAGATATGACAACAAAAGGATTCGCGTTATACACGTCTCCTAACTCTATTGAAATATATCTATTATAGTTAGATATGCGTGTGTATTAATAAGGGATCCCTCAATGATACGAATTAAATGTCACATTACCATTTCATCTTAGAGATAAAATAGTCATAGAGAGTTCATCAGACCGCTTTTCTTGAAAAAAATTTGATCCTAGATTCAGGTGTAAGTTAATCGAAAAATAGCATATGACAATTTATTGACTTAGGTAATTATGTAGCAAAGTTAGACCATCATGACGGTTTTCTCAGAGGTGTGAGTTACTCTAACTAGTAGCTACTAGTTTGACCAGAAAGTTTGATCAGCGGAAAGGTACGGTCGGCTGCATAATTTCAGACCCACCGTAGAGCTCCAAAACGGCTGTTATAAGAATGTTTTCAACACAAGCAAGATTCTAGACACCTGCTTTAGTTAAAGTTTAAAGTCTTCTAACTTATGAATTTATCAAACAAACATATTACAATGACAACATGCCAATAATAGTTACTTTTGAACTCTACCGGGGGCTGTAATTATGCAGCCGACTGCACCATTAAGGCTACTTATGCTGCCAAACGCAACGCGCCAGAAATACCCGTCGCTTACAAATAATATTGTTAATTGTAACGAATGTGTTTTGTTTTTCTCAAAAGTGCTGAGATGGAATTGTAGGTGAAATTTTTACCGATATTTTGGGGTAATTTTGAGGCGAAAAATCTTTGTCGTCTCAAAGCTAGACTAGTTTTAATTCGTAATTTAACGATAGCTTCAAAATTATAGGAAAGGTTTGGCTCAAAATCACACCAAAATGTCGGTAAAAATTTCACCTACAATTCCATATCAGCACTTTTGAGAAAAACAAAACACATTCGTAACAATCAACAATTTTCACCAACGAAGGCGACCGGTGCCAATAGTAACTATTTAGTAGGCTGTGTACCAAGGTCGTTGGCGTATGAACCCCCCTTAAAACCCACACAAATGTTTGGGGCTAAATCATTAGGTTCTAAAGTAGGTACAGCAGACTAGAATAACTAAGTTTCTAACTAAGTTTAGTTATTCTACAATAACTGACCTTAGCATTGTTAGTTCTACCACCTGATTTTTGTCAATAAAATAGCTCTGAAGTCCAATTCTCGTAAAAATCATTGTTGAAATTACATTTCAATATCATTTCGATTGCATTTCGATCACAAATAATACCCTCAAAGTAGCTAAAAACAACCTGAAAGTCACCTTTTTGCAATAAAAATCTGACTTTGAGGGTATTTTTTGCAATCGAAATGATATTGAAATGTAATTTGAACAATGTTATTTACGAGAATTGGCCTTCTGATAAATAATAGTAGTTTACCACACAAGGTATGTAAGTGAGCTATTACAGAACAAGATCCAATATGGCGCCCGTGCGAGCGCAGCTCGCAAAGGGCGCTATGGATCGAGTGCACTGTGTAATAGCTACTTACAACCGAGGTAAGTATACTACTTTACATCATTCATGCGAGTTAAATAAAACATTTTAGTACGACATCTTCGGCTTCAAGATGACAGAAATCAGGCGTGCCGACCACTTATTCATCAGACGAATACTTGACAAATGATGAACTAGCATAAATTTGTATGTTCTTTTTTTAAATTTTAATACAGTCGTCGCAAGTGAACAAACATTTAGTTCAAATGAAATGCCGCCATTTTCATTTTTTTACAGTAAAAATCATTTTATGAAAAAAAAAAATTTGACGAAGGAGTTTTGCATGGCTTGAACTGAAATAAAATGCCGCCATTTTTATCGTTTTTTTTTTTCAGTAAAAAGTTTCGTAATTTTATAACAAAAGAGATTGGTTAACCAAGGAGTTTGACATAGCTTGAATGGTAAAGTGAACTTTACAGTTCAAGCATTCACCCTATGCTTGAATGGTAAAGTGATTTGAAAATGGAACGTTCCATCTAACTAAATAATGCACTGTGTTGTAAATGACAACTTACACAGCCTCTTACCATACTAGTAAATCCTACTTACCGAGCAAGTATGATGTAAATATAAAAATGACATTCATTTAAATGTGGTTTTTAACATTGAAACAGTCTAGTCGTATTTATTTTCGGACAGTAACGGCTCAGTTTTTATAACAAAATGGAGTATAATGATTTAATTCAATAGTTTTCTTTAATTACCATCGAATGCCATATTTGAATCATAGAATAAAAATAATTCCTCTTGAATCACTCTATCTATTAAAAAAAAACCGCATCAAAATCCGTTGCGTAGTTTCAAAGATCTAAGTAAAGGTACATAGGGACGGCGAAAAGTGACTTTATTTTATACTATGTAGTGACAGTACAAGTTCATAGGGCAATGTAAGCTAAGTAATTGTTTAAGTTTTAGTGTACTCTAAATAGAAGTAAAACAAGTATTTAAACTCTATGTATATCAGTGAGTTTGAAGTGAAAGCGATACATCGGATTTGTGTGACAATAACGAGTGGAGGCGCAGGAGGGGGTTCTATAAGGTTGACACTAAAACTGAGTCTCTGTATTATTTTAAATTTGATTGATTGATGAGCTAGTATTTTGTATGACTAGTTTAATAAATTTAATACGAAGTACTCCGGAACCCTAAAAACACGGTAAACATCTCGTTTTAATTAACTTTGGTATTTATTTATTTAACATAATAATATCTATTATCTATCTATACTTATAAAATGCTTTCCCATTAATGACTGACGATTCACCGCACAGCCTAAACCGCTGATAGGGTATGTTCTTCGTATGACGTAGGCATCCGATAAGAAAGAATTTTAAAAAATTCAAACCCTACGCAGACGAGTCGCGAGAGAAAGCTAGTTTATGTACAAAGTCAAAAATGTGAAACGATAGAATTTTAATTTTTAATATTTAAATTTCTTTTTGACAGTATAATATATAATTGTTACAAACAATACTTAACAAACCAAAGCTTGTGTAAACATAGCATCAAGATTAATTTATCAGGCTGACAGCGCCTATAAAAGCTTACTAAATTAGTTATTAATTAGTTTACTAAGTTAGTAAATAGAATTATTACGTTTTATAACAAAAATATATTTTAATATTATCATAAGTTAACATTAATTACAATGTTAACTTATTTTTAATGCGATTTTTTTTGTTTTTTACTTTTATTTTTGCAATGTAAGAAGGTAGATAGCGACGGATGGATACGAAAGAACTGTACTAGTAAAAGCACATGAGTAATAAGATAGAGACAGCCCTAGTGTGAACGTTGTTCACAATAAATTCAGAGTGGCGTATCTGTATTCAAACAGTTGATACGATCCACGAGCGTGAAGCGATGTGGATCTTACGTGCGCGACGGATCGCAAACATTGTACCCCGATAGGGGGCAGGGGGGGGGGGGGTTACCCCCTACTTTACTCTATCAAAAATACATACACTAGCTGCGCCATGCGGTTTCACTTCCTTTCCATTCGTAAGTCCCATGGGAATATCAAAAGTAGCCTAAAGCCTTCCTCGATAAATGGACTATACAACACAAAAATATTTTTTCAATTCGAACCAGTAGTTCCTGAGATTAGCGCGTTCAAACAAACAAACTCTTCAGCTTTATAATATACTGGCGACCCGCCCCGGCTTCGTACGGGTATATTATGCATGTATTATACATATAAACCTTGCTCTTAAATCACTCTATCTATTAAAAAAAAACAGCATCAAAATTGTTTGCGTAGTTTTAAAGATTTAAGCATACATAGAGATATAGGGACAGAGAAAGCGACTTTGTTTTATACTATGTACTGATAGTGATAGTGAAGTATAGATATATACTTACCTAGTTTTATTACTAATTAATTTTTTTTAAACTGACTGACGAGACTTAGTCTAAACGCTGACTTATGAATCTAATCTGGGAGGTCCACGTAGCTCGGTTAGTAAGAGCACTACCCAAAACCCACCGGGAAAAAATGACAGGGTGAATTTTTTAAATGGGCCTTTAGGGGTATATCCTAAACTATAAGAGATAGCGAAAAATGCTAAAAGGAGTTGCATAGCCGATTTTGATAAAAACTAAAACTGCATCGTTAGATTTTTATTGATCGAACCTGTATATTTTTGCACCAATCGATAGTGTTGCTAATAGAGACCAATTCCTGGAATCAAACATAATACTTATATAGTTTAGCAAATTAAAAGGTTTAAGCTCAAATCTAGTTTATTGATAGTCTGGAGTAGATTTAATAAAAAAGAGATTAGACTGGGTCATTGCCTGTCCCCGAATGTTGTCCCCAAATGTGGACAAACAGGAATCGTAATTCCTGCCCGTCCCCAAATTTGAATAAAAAACAAACAAACAAAATACTCCTTGTTGAAAACCAGATTTTTTCAATTTTGCTGTAGTCGTTCTGAAATTACATGTAGTAATGGTACGACTACGAAGCTACGAATATCGTAGCACGCCATATTGTCATAAATGTGCTAAAAAAAAAAGAGATCGTTATCTGGATGTGCCTTTTTATACCGTTCATTCATTCGTTCGACGTTCGTTCTTTTATGAGGCAACAGAAAAAAAAGCATTCGGAACGACGAGCGACAGGATATTTTAATTATTGGAGATCCGACTGAGATTGTAATCGAAACGTGAAATGGGATGCTTTTTTCTTTGCTACGTTGAAATAGATGGCTTTATTGTTTGGAAAAATATTTACTTACAAGTTATTTTAATATTTATTTGTTTGTTAAATTTTAGTTCAGTTTTTATTTGTTACTTTGTTTGTTCAACAGGTAGACGATGAAGCCCTATTGAAAAAACACAAATGTATTTTAATCCTAACGGGTTTTCGAGTTTTAGACGTCTTATAAATTGAACACCGGCAGCACTCACAAAAATGTGTGACATAATCGCGTTCCGCTCACGTTCCAGGAACGTGAGTTTTATTGACAAAATGGTAACCATAGCAACGTAATGTTTTCTTATGACGTCTCACGTAAAATTATCGTCCGTAATCCAACTTTACAGACAACCATTTTTATCTATAAATATAAAACTTAAAGTGACTGACATCAATCAACGGACGGACAGCTCAAACAAACCAATAGAATTTTGCATATCCGCTAAGTATTTTGAAAAACTTAAACCCTACGAGGATGAAGTGTCGGGACCAAAGATAGTTTTATTATATTATCATCGCAATTCAAATATAATTAAAAAAAACATCTGTCTAGCTATCACGGTTCATGAAATACAGCCCGGTAACAGACAGACAGACAGATGGACGGACGGACACTTAAGTCTTAGTAATAGAATTCCGTTTTTACTCTTTCTGATAAACTAATCTAAAACTATAGGATGAAATCATTGGAATAACTCACTAACCCTACTCCAAGAAAGTAATTCAATTATTTTTCACAACTCTCACACGTTATGTCATTCGCATAATAATATTCTTATCTTTTATGCATACAACAGGTAAGTACCCCCAAAAAAAGATACAGAATAAAACCTAAAAAACCACAGTTAAAATGCATACATAAAAAATTCAATTAGGCAGCTCAAACTGTCGGCAGATTTTAGCGACAAATTCTTTTCACACCATATTTACGCGGTAAAACGTTTACAGTATTTTAAACCTTAAAGCATATGACGTGAGAAGTATATTTGATTGAGAATCAAGTTGGCGAGGTGTTCCGCGTCACACGGCAGCGAACGTTAATTTCCATATTAAAACCGTCACAAAGGAAGCAGATTCAAAAACCGAGTTGTTGGGGTGGTGACGTTGATTTAAGAATGAGTTGGATACGGTTTTTAAAAAACAAAACATAGACAATAATAAATATTGTAAAGGGCCTCTACGTGTTGGCTTCGGCTTCACGCACGCCTTCCAAAGGTCCAGGGCTCCATAGCCCCGTGATACAGGACGTATAACAGACAATAAATATTGCACAGGACATTCTACACATCGCCATCTAGCCCCAAGCTAACTAACTAGACTTGTGTTATGGTGCTAGGACAACGAATACACTTCATAAATACTTTTCGTTTTTAAATATATACCTATAATACATATAGAGACAACAAAACCACAGACAAATATCAAAGCATAAATACTTGGCTTGGCAGTCAAGCATGGTAACCATTCTGCCAACTGGGTCGTCAATGTACGAGTCTTTCCTCGTACTTAAATGTATTCCACGTCTTTTTACTTTAAGTCATCAATTTACGCTTTTACTTATTTATTACCAAGAAATTATATTTTAGTTCGCAATTGGCCTCGCCCGCGCCGTGTCGCGTCGCCTTAAGCACTTCATATATTAGCATTTAGCAGTGAATAATAATAAAAATCAATTATGCAATCATCAAAAGCATTTCGTTCAATAGAAGAATAGTGCCGACCTCATTATGGGAAAAGGGCAAAAAGAAGATGAAAGAAAAACAAGAAATTAGTTAATAAAATACAAGAGATTATTAAATAAAGGTAAGTATTGAATTATCTTTAAAAAATTCGACAAGTGAATCAAAATACGGGACTGCTTAGATGTTATTTTTTTATTAAATACAACATTCGGAATGTTACAAATCACTACATAGTAACAAAGTCGCTTTCTCTGTCTCTATATCCCTATGTATGCTTAAATCTTTAAAACTACGCAACGGATATTGATGCAGTTTTTTTTCAATAAATAGAGTGATTCAAGAGGAAGGTTTATATGTATAACACATGCATAATATAGACGTGCGATAACGCTTTTCTATTCTATATTTTTAAATTATTTGCTTGGTATTAATAGTTAGGTAGTTAGTTTACGGGGCTGTTTCCGTACTTAGCCACTTCATTGGAATAATAATACCACATCCAAAATAGGTACACCTCACTTCGTACACCACAACCTCAAACAATATTGCTCTGCGATACTGCGGTACCTACTGGGTATGATAATCGCGTCAAAACGCACGTGAAGTACCGCCGACGACGACACGGGGGTAGAAGGGAGGAAAGAGGGGTGCTAAGTCGATGAGGGCTTTAAAACGTTACCCGATTACCCGCTACTTTTATATGTATATGATTTATTACGCTTTGCTTGATATTTCGGGGACAGAGAGAACTCTTTTATCCCCATTCTTGAGTTTGGGGAAACGGAAATTTTTCCTACCTACTTATAAAAAACTCAAATTGACATTTTCCACTAAAAAAATACTATAATGGTTAGTCATTTTTAATTTAGTAGAAACTATCAAGTCACTACAAAAAACAATTAAATAATTATTAACGTTGTATTTCTTACAATTATTAATTTAAATAGATACTCACCTACATAAATAAATAAAGGCTGCATATTTGGATGGGAATGCCGATCCCTTGGCCAAAGTAGCAGTCAGTACACAGGTCATTTGATACAAAAAAAATTGAAATAGTTTCATAAAAATCTTATAAACATTTTGGATCCTAAGAACTTATGTTTCTCTCTAGATTGTTTCTAAATTGAAAACAAATTAAAAACCAAACTAAAGCGCCTAATTTTACGGTCGAATGAAATTCATATTTTTATTTGTAAAAAACCTCGCTACCCGATGCGAGTGTAAATACGATGAGAGGATGCGGATGTGGTGTTGCTTTTTTTTCAATGAATACTCTTTAGGGTTCCACAACTCTATACTAATAAAATAAAGTTTAAAGCGTTTTTTGCTGTTGCAGAACTACTGTTATTCGATATTTTATATGGTTCACTTCAGAAAAAAATCAGGTACCATACCATCTTAGGGATGCAACCGCAATAGAGTCGTAAAACGTCTTGTCTTTAGCAAAGAGTTCTTATTCTTATGCAAAAAACTAAACAAGCCAAAGATAGCAACATCCATTCCAAATCACGACGTCACATCCGTTATTTGGTGTCATCAAGTGAAACCCTACTCTTCTAACAGATTTTAAAGTTTTCGCGTCAAAAAGTATACGGAACCATCGAAAATATTAAATACCTAGTGTAGTGTATATAAAATGTTTCGATGTACGGAACCTATTATCCAGTTTCAATCCAACTATGTATATTTAAAAAAGCTTCGACGCATCCGTTTTAATGACTGACACAAGCTTTCAGCCGGAAATATAACCCGCTAGCTCTACCGTTACATTTTTGCAAAACTAAGCCGGCAACATTTGTTTTTGAAGTTATACTTCTTTAGGCGCGTTATGAAAAAATGATGAGAGTGAAATTTTACAAAAGCGTCACACAAAATTCTCACGTCGGACGAGTTTTTTGTCGGACGAGTTTTTTGTCGGACGAGTTTTTTTTTTTTTTTTTTTTTTTTTTTTTTTTTTTTTTTTGTTTTTTTTTTTTTTAATAATGTCAAAGAAGTATAACTTCTCACGCGCGTACATAAGTACACGCACCCTTTTTTTTTTCATATTTTGATGGACGTGGTAACATAGCAGGTACCTATTTGTTTGAATATATAAATATTTACACACAGCGCCACAGATATAGCCTTAGGCTATACAATTAAGCTTTTGTAATAAAATGGGTTAAATAGGTTTTTAATACGATTTTATCTCTGTATCCCAAATAATCTCAATCCACAGTAAATTACCACTTACCTTAAGGTGAAAGGGTACCTGCGCTCTCTCCATACAAACGTAGTCGACTGTTTCCTCCCTGGATAATGACACTAGCACAAATATTTTTGTGCCCTAAACCTATAACTGCCATGACTATGCCCCTATGTTTTGTTTTTTTTTTTTCATTTTCTATAATTATTATAGAAATTAAGATTAAAAAAAATAGGGGCATGGTCAAGGCAGTTATAAGTTTTATTCGCCCCCGGTACCCTTTCCTCTTAATATTAATTTTAATTATTAGACTATTATGTAAGTGACTAAGTGACATTTGGTATTTATGGATAGTGTTATTAGCAACTCATCAAACGTCTTGTCAAACAACTTTTTGTTTTTAACTCCCGACGCAAAAAGATATCTTAAAGATATTGAAAAAGTTAATGTTTTCACTCACTCCAATAATTACAGTTACCACTGCTTCATTTAACAGACTTTTTCATAAATATCATCCCAAAATATTTAAATAACTGTCATTTAAAATATTAATTATTTTCTTATTCGTATATTACAAAACAAACTAAAACCACCCAGAAATTAAATATAAAATCAAACAACATGAATAAATAATAAAATTAGTATAAAATTAAAAATCAACCTATGCCTTAACATTAAAACAAGAGAGCCCTCCCGAGGCATTGTCCCCAAAATGCTGGCAGCACTCCCTCGCTGAATAGCTAGACTGAGTCGCTGAGACAAGAAGCCGCCAGCTCTAGGATCGAAAGTTAATAGTTTAAGGCAATTTTTTTGATTCGGTGTCGGTGTGTGTGACTTAAAAAATAAAATAGGTCACAGTAGAGTAGTTACCATTCCGTGTTGGTAAGTGAGGTGTACACACTTGCTCAATTAGAATACGAATGATATGAATGTAGTCATTTCCTAACCAGATCCATTACGATACGGAACCAAAAGAACGAGTGAACGAATGAGCAATCTAATGACGCTTGAATGAACGATTGTCCCTCGTTTTAGTGCTGTGCTGACACAGGGAAATTAGTTAAGGCACATGAATGAATAAGATTAGAAACGACAAGGAATTTTTGTCGCAATATTTTAGTTTATCATAAAAAAAACATCAATCAATCAAAAATCAAATCAAATCATCATTTGGGTTAACAGTCCTTTTACCCGACTTCGGCAAAGCCAAAAGGGAGGGCTATGTTTTCGACCTGTATGTATTATTCAATCAAAGCTTCTATAGATAACATTACCTAAGTAAATAAAACCAAAATTTAAAAATGAAAATACACTATTTTGCCCTTGTTCCTCGGACTTTTTTAAGCAGTGTAATAGTGTAGATAATAATAAAGTACCTATATAATACCTATTATCTATCTACTAAGTAAGCATTATAAAAATGAATCCCTATTTGCCTTAGTCAAGACATTACGAGTGAACGGCTGGATCAATTTTGCTGATAATTTTTTGTTGTGTTAGTTATTGTCAGGAGAAGAGTTTTATGAAAGAAAAAAAATAAGAAAATTATCACGCGGGTGAATCCGCAGGGCGCAGCTAGTCTATTAAAATATTTAACTCTCGTCATCATTTGTCAGACTATTTGTTCTAACATAATTGAATAGTCTCCCCTAACAACGGGAGAAGCGTCGCAATAACAAGCGTGTCGTTATAGACATATCAAATGTTTTAACAGCTTTAAGTAAATCAAAGACAATTTAATTATCTTAAGAAGCAAGGGATACATAGACTAAAAATATAAAATTCAAAGCCCTGACTGACTGACTGACAACTCAAATCAGTAAACAGATCGGGCTAAAATTATATACACTTACTGTTTAGTCCTAATTGGGATGCCTATCTGGTGGATTAAGTAAAACGCCGAATCTCTGATATTTCTTCTATGGAAAATGGTACAATATTGTTGTAGTCTATCTAGGTTCTATCAATACTTATCTGTCATGGCCTCGCGATATGACATTGCAATCAGTGCAATGACAGTTGTTTCAGCTTCGTACGACCCGCACATATTGCCGGGCGGCATAATTCAAAATTGTCCGTGACACTTAGGTACAGTTAGCTAAGATAGTATTTTGGAAAATTTAACTCTTACGCGGACGAAGTCGCGGATAAAAGCTAACTTAAAATATCAATTGTAGATGTGTAGATTTAAAAAATATACACATATTTTTACCTACCCCATATTACTTACGCAGTCGCTTTGAAGTATATTTCATGAGGTTTTTATTATGTTCCCCCTCTGCGCCTAATAATAATAAAAGCGTTATCGTAACGTTCGCAACACAATGCCGTACTGTCTTTTGCATTCCGTCAAAGCGATGTATTCAGTGAGCTAATAAAATAACTACAGTTGAATTTTTTAGGTTTTGAAGTACTTTTAATAAATTGATGAACACCGGCACTCCAAAAAAGTGTGACGTCATGACCCGTTCCGGGAACGTGAAGCCCAGATGCTCATCTGGGCTTGTTTTATGGTGACGAGTGGTGAACAGAAGAAACATATAAAGGAAAAATAAAGAAACAATTTAAAGGAAAAACAAAAAAAAACGATAAGTACTCAATTTTTAATCGTTTTCTTAGACGTTATCACGTAAAATTATCATCCGTAAGCCGACTTTACAGACAATATTTTTTTTATTTTGATTTACAAATATGCGTTGTTTCTTCAAAATCTCTGAGCCTGGCGTTATTTTTTTTCGTTTTTAAAATTAGGGGACATGTATTTTCACACCTATAAAACTTTTATTTTATGTGAATTTGTTTTAATAAAGCGTTGCTTTCACTTATTATTATATATTTTCATAACACCCGCATCAATTTCTTTATTACATCCTTGGATTCGCTTTACAAAAAGCCGTAGCGGTGTTTCTTTGTGTCGTAGCAAGCTCGTAGGCAATAAAGGTAACGCTACGGCTACGGTACATTACGCTACGAAGATTGTGCTACGACGACTAACAATCTTGATTGCCTTGAATTGAATCAGTGGCATTTTTAAATTTGATAACAGCTTGTCTTTTATATTAGTCCCCGACGCAAAAACGGCGGGGTGTTATAAGTTTGACGTGTCTGTGTGTGTGTGTCTGTCTGTAGCATCGTAGCTCCCAAACGGCTGAACCGATTTTGATTTTGTTTCTTTTGGTTGACAGGTAAATTAGTCAGGAGTGTTGGAACGATAGTTTCTTATCGCGCGTTGCGAAAGAGGGCTAGACGGAAAAAATTAAGACCAAAAGTTTCCCTTGACACCTCTCAAGTGTTTTTTTAGCTATGTTTTTCCCTGGTAGCGTTTGAACCCAGAATCTTCGCTTCGCCATAGTGATACTCTTTCAATACTCTTTCGACTTACGTTAGGTTATAAATTGAAGGACTATCAGAATGACCTTTTTGCTCAAAGACAATTTCAGTTGGACGACACAAAAGCAGAACGAGCGAATAGCAAAACGTCTGGAATTGCAAATTATCCCGATGATTAAAATACCCTATTAGTCAAATTAGTTGTCTATATTAATACTAATCACTACATAGTATAAAATAAAGTCACTTTTCGCCGTCCCTATGTCCCTTTGTATGCTTAGATCTTCGCTTCGCCATAGTGATACTCTTTCAATACTCTTTCGACTTACGTTAGGTTATAAATTGAAGGACTATCAGAATGACCTTTTTGCTCAAAGACAATTTCAGTTGGACGACACAAAAGCAGAACGAGCGAATAGCAAAACGTCTGGAATTGCAAATTATCCCGATGATTAAAATACCCTATTAGTCAAATTAGTTGTCTATATTAATACTAATCACTACATAGTATAAAATAAAGTCACTTTTCGCCGTCCCTATGTCCCTTTGTATGCTTAGATCTTTAAAACTACGCAACGGATTTTGATGCGGTTTTTTTAATAGATAGAGTGATTAAAGAGGAAGATTTTTAGATATAATACATGCATAATACAGCGGTGCGAAGCCGGGGCGGGTCGCTAGTCTTATCTATAATATTAAAAACAGGAATTATTTGATTGTTAGTTTGTTTGAATTGAATAGGCAATGAAACTACTAAATTGATTTAAATGAAACTTGGCATGATGATACATTGGTTTATTGGAAGTAACATAGGCTACTTTTTATATCGATATTCCCACGGGATCGGGAGTTACGCGGGTGAAACCACAGATGATATAAGTCTATACTAATATTATAAAGCTGGATGGTTTGTTGGTTTGTTTAAACGCTCTAATCTCAGGAACTACTGGTTCGAATTGAAAAATATTTTTGTGTTGGAAAGTCCATTTATCGAGGAAGGCTAAGGCTACTTTTTATTTTAATATTCCCACGGGATTGAGACTTGCGCAGGTGAAACCGCAGGGCGCAGCTAGTTCAGACTAAGATAGTAGAGAAAATACGTGCCTACCTCCCGGATATAGCAAATCTAATGAGCAAACATGCGGATTGAGTCTACATTTACTCAGCCACGTATTTTACCTCGGCATGCATGTAATTACCGAGTAAGAACCACCCCCTTCCAACTTCATTCGAATAAAGCTACGTATAAACTGACTTGATGAAGACGTTCTAACTTATTGAATATTTTTGAAAAATATAAATATATACAATTTAATATATAAAAATATACTTTTCTAGTTTACTAGACTTGCAACTTTTAACGAGTTGTAATTATTTTGTGATATGCATTTTTTTGGAATTGCAGTAATCGACAAAAATGAATGATCTTGACCCAGTTTACACAATGGTCACCATGCCGGGCTGCCAAACACAGGATTGCGGGTTCGATTCCCGCCTCAGATAAGTATTTATGCTTGTATATTTGTCTGTGATCTGGTTGTTTCTATGTATTATAAGTAAGTATATATTTACAAAAGAAAAGTTTAAAGTAGTAGGTATATCCGTTGCACCCATAACACAAGACTAGTTACTAGCTCGGGGCTAGATGGCGATATGTGGCATGTCCTGCAATATTTATTTTATTTCCTTTGATTTGCCATACTATGTTTGTTTCAAAGAATTAATCTCTATCAGCAACACTATCGATTAGTATGAAAATATAGGATACTTATGTTTTTCGAAACTTATCAGTGACTTTTCCTAAAATCGAATTATGTAGTTTTAGTTTTTTTTTTCAAAATCGGTATACTTATTTAACTAGCTGCGCCCCGCGATTTCACCCGCGTAAGTCCCGACCCCATGAGAATATCGGGATAAAAAGTAGCCTATGTGTTAATGCGGGCCTCTAGTCATATACATACCTCAGCTATATACCGAATTTCATTGCGATCGGTTCAGTAGTTCACACAAACTTTGATATTTATAATAGGAATATGTCTTTGGTTGCTATAGTAAACATAAGCAAATAAAAACATGAAATCTCAAGGCGGTGCGCGCGGTGTCTCGGTATAGTGGAATCATGTTATTTAAATACATGAGTGAGTGGGTTTGCGTGTCGCTGGTGACATTGTGATATACGATACCTACCTACTCCAAGTCCTGCGACGTTGTGTTTTACTTGAAGGGTTTTATATGCAACATTTTAAAAAGGTTTTAATCTTTTTTTATTAAAGATAGATCTAGTTATTTTTTTGACGTGATAACGTTTTATAAATTGGTGAACACCTGCAATCTCAAAAAAGTGTGACGTCACGCATCGTTACTGGAACGCCTCATGTTATTGACAAGGTAACTATAGCAACGTTTTATCGTTGCCATGGTTACCATCAATTTTTTCTTATGACGTAAAATTATCGTCCGGAAACAGACTTTACAGACAACCATTTTTTATTAACTTTTGGAGGCATGAGAAACATCTTATCTATATTTATAAAAATCTATGCCCCCTTTCGTTGTAATTAAAGTAAATGAGTTATAAAACTCAAGATCGGGCGCACCTATCCAAACCAAATGTTTAAGCTTTGTTCGGACTATTTAGTAGATGGTTTATGTGAAGTTTGCACAAAATCGATCGAGCGGTTCTTCATTTACCACATAAATGGCAAAACAACCTTTGCCGGGACAGCTAGTAGGTATATTATAAACTAGCGACCCACCCCGGCTTCGCACGGCTATATTATGCATGTATTATATATATGTAAACCTTCCTCTTAAATCACTCTATCTATTATAAAAACCGCATCAAAATCCGTTGCGTAGTTATAGGGATATAGGGACAGAGAAAGCGACTTTGTTTTATACTATGTAGTGAAGTGATAGTGATATGAAAGTTTGTGTATGTGTGTGTGTATGTTTGTTACTCCTTCACGCAAAAACTGCTGGACTGATTGCGATAAAACCGGTATATGTAGATAGCTGGAGGCTTGGATTACCGGGATCGGGACTTACGCGGGTGAAACCGCAGGGCGCAGCTAGTGTATTGTAAATTAAGATCAAATTTGGAGGCATGAGATCAACCCGTTTGGTTCAGTATCTCAAAAGATACCTCTTGAATTATGACCCTAAATAAGTGCGGACACCGAGTTTCAAGGCCACCAATTGTGACGTAATTTGTATGGGATTTGTTCTTTCTACAACCTATTGTAAGGCACATCAAATGAAAGGGCTTCATGAGCCGGTTCTAATGCTACAACATTTCATTTACTTGTTTTTTAAAGTTACAAAGTTATTTACAAAAAAAAATGACCCCAAATTAAGATAATGATGATGATGTTTTAGTTAAAAAGCTTTTCGATTTATGTTTGTAGAGTGTTTACAAATAAAGTGTTTTTAACTATCTATTTAACTATCTATGATTAAATCCTAGACTACACGTGTACCAAACGGCATCGATAATGATGTGTTGATATTAAAAAACACTAAACCTATTTACCATATTGACTGCACTCCAACAGACACACAGTAAATCCGATTAGAGCACAAGTTTTATATTGAAATAAAGCACCGTATACAATGTCCGAGAGACAATAGCCGCACGAGTGTGATCCACCACCAGTCACCACGAGCCGCACGCTCGCGCTAGTTGAAAGGTTTATTGTGTACGGACGGATGACGGCGCGTGTGGACGGGCCTTTATATCTGTGATGACGTAGATGTTGATTTTTGTCGTACTGGAAAAGTATGTAGAGTTAAAAAATTGGGTATGTTTGTGCAACTTGTTCTTTCTAGCTTTTACTTTACTTTGTGTTTATCGTGTTCTGTTTCTTTCTGTGTTGTACAAATAAAGTTATCTATCTATCTATCTATCTATGTTTTTGGTAAGTGATGATGGCAAGAATTAAACTACTTTTTTGACATAGTAAATCTATTAAGGCCGTCTATTAGAGAAAATGTGCGACATGGCCGTAGGTTGTTCGAATATGCGTCAATTTTGATAAAAAGGTTTCAAAAGACGCAGGAGGCTAAGACCTACGAAATGGTGTCGGAATTTTTAAAAACGGCCAGGAATTTTGAAAAAAATTAAATTCTAAGAAATTCTCAAAAAAAAAATCTCCGCCTTATGAAAAACTTTACTCAAGGTATTGGACCTTTTTTTTTTTTATCGATGGGAAAATGCATTATTGCATCGTCCCGCCACCCTGAGGGGGAGGGGGCGACGGAGGTATGTGGGGCTGCCTCCAGCCTGAGGATGGTAGGCGGCCGGAGGCTTACCCACTAAAAACCCATCGGTGTTCCGCCAACAGTCGAGGTCCGATGGAGTACAGGTATGCTTGCGCAGGGCTTCGGTGACTAAATGCTGGTTAAATAGTGCATTAACCAGTTTTGTGTGTTCCATCCTTGTCAAGGGGAGTGCTAACCTTCTCTCCTTTCAATAGACACAAGGTATTGGACCTAGCTACAATTTAAGCCGCGGAAGAGCGAGTTAGTAACAAAATTGTAAGGACTTGGGAGTCCTTACAATTTTGTTCCTAACTTTGTTGTTGTAAAGTTGGTGGGCCAACTCCAGTTGCTGCGTCTGCGCGAGAGCACTTGTCGACTCATATTGATGAAAGAAATGTAAAGGTGGCATGAATACCACAGTGTATTATTTTTTTTGACTTGTAAAATATAGTCGATGTAAATTAGACTTTAAAAAAATATTCATTTTCAACAGATCCGAAAATGACGTGTAGCGTAAAATTAGTAGGATTTTCTATAGATTAAAGAAAATTAGAAGCCATATCCATAACATTTAGGTCAATGTAAATGTGACAGTCTGTCATACAATGAGTGGCAGTGGGAAGCCGCTTTCATTCCCCATAGCGAACTTCAACCAAACTGGATGAGAACGATATTATCTTGACACAAAACCTGCGTTCGAATCCATTCTCTACCGTACCGATTGTTTTACAAATCATTTGATAGTTGAATTAATTCACTTGTGTTTCTCGAGGCCCCTTTTTATTTGGGGGTCTTTGAGCCTTAAGCGTATCTTCTAGGAAAACTTGCTATAAAGACCGCATCTTCAATTACTATAGTGTGAAATAGTGGTCAAACGCTGACCACTATCTCACAAAAAAAACTCTCTGAATAATAAAAATAAAATTATTTATTTTTAAATTAGTTGAAATGGTTGAATTTATTGGAACAGCTCGATATGAAGGGTTAGTATTAGATGGTCGAAAAGGTTCCACTCAGACCAGTGGTGGATCACAGTGAACTTCAGCGTGCTATTCAACCTACTGGTGGAGCATAAAAAGAGAGACGTAACTATCACAAAATTCACCTAGACCAATGGTGGATCACAGTGCACTTCAGCGTGCTCCACTGGTGGATCCTAAAGGAAAAAGGAAAAATACAAGTTGCCTTATGTATTAACGTATCTTAATCATGTAGTCTTTAATGTAACCCGCCTACAAAGCAAATGGTCTTGAACCTAGAATTTATCCATAGGTACATTTTTTAAAATATTAATTCTACTAAATATTCTAATATCGCTTTAAGCAATAAAATTTTTATGTTTCTTTTTGTTGTGTTTCATGTGTGTTGTACAAATGAAGTGCTCTATCTGTATAATATTAGGTACCTACTATCACCTTTACTCCTATGTCTACTATGTCTGTACGTAGACTGGACAACAGACATACAAATATATTATAACCGTTAAAACAGAAAATGAATATTCGTGTTTAAAACCTCCTTCAAAATGTAATCGTTCAGATTGTCTTTTAACAAAATTAGTCGTCTCGTTCAAACAATAGCTCACTTCCACAATCGGGATACCTTCAAATCTCATCGTCAAATATCTCGGGTAAATCTTAATCCGTCCCCACAGTCTCCCGGTCCTTTGTCCGTAGCTAATAAACGTGATTGTAAGCTGCTTTCGTACTTGCGGTGGGAAAACGGTTGGTATATTCTGGTTTAAGAATTAGTCTATGGTTTGCATAACTTCCTATGATTACATGCAAAATTAGGCAGCAAGGCAAGCGAGGTAAGTACCAATTTTAGGGAAAATATAATTTTGGAGTAACTTTTTACTCAAATCATCGTCGATAATTCACTATATTTTGGAGAAAATATAAAACCGCCAAGTCGGAAAAAGAAAATTTAAAACAACTTTTTTTTCTAACGAAATTAAACAAGTAGGTCCTTATAACAGGCTATTACAGACCCTGTTAAAGGTGGCGAGACGACCTAGATAAGTTTGAGACAGATTGGCAAAGGGAAAGAGCTGTGAGAGAAACCGTTGCCATGCAGGTGTCTCTTAAAAAAACTTCAAAGTACCTACTACTTTGAAATTCCATACAACCAACCAACATCATCTGTAGAATGTTGCTTTTTGATCACTAAATTACACAAAACTAAAGCAACTGACGTCGTAACATTGCGTTACTACAATACGTAGGTACAAGTGTGAAAGAGCTGTACAATAGTTAAGAACACTGCTCTACTAAGATAAATAATTTGTAAGTGCCCACGGCGACGACAGTTGACACACTGTGTATGATTTATGGTGATTCACACAATGGATTCATTTTCAAATTAATTTTAGAGAAACTACGACCTAGTAGGTAAGCCATTCGTTGGTAGTACGGACTTCTTTAGAATAGGTGGGTAGGTACCTACTTACGGATTTATTCGTACTTATGTGATTAATTAAATTTAAAATTAAAATACAAATAATCACAGATAAAATAAATCTAACGATGGGTAAGTACGTCCAATGGAAATTTTCAATAAATTCTTAAAAAGATAATTTTCAAGGATTCACCCAGTTAGGTACACTTTTAATAAACTTAAATCACCTAGGAGCATTAACAATACTTGTTGTAATTTTTTATTCTGCTACTTACTTACAAACACGGAAACATGCCCTTCATTCTTTTTTTTTTTTTTTTTTTTTTTTTCAAAATAAAATGACAAAACTATTAAAAACCACATGAAAATTCACCGAATAACCATGTAGTCGGTGCTACTGAATTTCGGTAACCAAGCTTACGTTTAGATTTCATAAAAGTTAAAAAAGCACCTAAATCATTCAACTTGTTGATTTGCAAATCCGACGGTGTAATAATCAACCCTATCCCCCACGAAACTCCGACAATTTATTGCTTAGTCATAAATATTAAAAACTTGCTCGCATAAATCTTGGCAATATTAATAAAAGCAAAAGGTAAACTGAAACTTTGTCATAAGCAAGCAATGATTTTACCACTTTCTTGAAATATATTAATCTTTAGAATTTATGGAACACAGATGTAGAGAATATTCAAAAATAAGTATATTCGTCGACATATTTGGCACTAGCAGCACTCCGCGGTTTCACCCGCGTAGCTCCCGATATCGTTTCAATATCGGGATACAAAATAGCCTATCTGATTCCCCATTAATCGATTTATCCTCATACCAAGTTTGATCAAAATCGGGCATAGTATAATCAGTGATCTAAGTTTTAAGCATCTATGTTTTTAATATTGTATGCTCGAAATGAGTAATCTGTTGGAACCAAATTATTTCTAAGATCTTTATGTACCTACACAGATAGAACAATAAATGATATTCTATTCTATTCAAAATTTTCATCCATATTATATTAGAGTGGCATTTATCATTGTAATTAGTAGTAATCTATTATGCTAAACCGAGGGAGTTGGTTCTGGGCAAGCTTATTCCACATAATATATTATGTCGAAGGCACTACAGCGAGCGCTCTCAATACTGACGCGGCCAGTATTAATCATCTACATTAGATGTAAAAGTCAATATTATTATGATAAAGTATTGATAATACCTTACTTGAAACTAAACTAAAATAAAGTACATAGGTAGGTACTTACAATTAAGAATATTCAATTTTGTCATTATAGAAAGTCAAAGTAGCTAAAAATTGAAAATTGCAATAAAAATAGCAAACCAAAATATAAAAGAATAGAATAGAATAGAAAAACATTTATTTGGACAAGCACACGACAAAAATACATAGTATAAACCATTTAAAAGATGTTGACAAGCAACCCTAAGAACATTAAAAATACAGAAAATGAAAAAGAATAAAGAACAAAAAAGACAACACCAATTAATCTACAAGCATATTTTTAAACGATTGCATTGTACTTTCTACTATATGTAAGAAATTTAACTATATCTATCTAACTCAACACAGTTTTTTATAACCTCGGTTAAAAAGTTCTCAATATCTGTCTACAGAAAACTCAAGTCTCAATAACCAAGCAAACATTAATTACTAAAGGATTACAAACGAATATTTTGTCAGAGGGAGCTTCTCATAATAAAAAACGTAACAGGAGACTGCAAACAAATATTCGATCCCTTGTAAAGTACAAAAGAAGCCATTAGGCAAAGTTTGCGGGTGGTCAGAAGCTCCAAGTCTCCACGGAAATCAGAGTAAAACGGGCCTCTACCGAGAAACACGGTTTTTTTCAATCCCTTTAAAAGGAATTTATGTTAAAAACCCTTTAAGGTTCCGCTGGTCGATCGTGTTTTCCATACAAATGAATTTAGAGTGTTATCCATTTATTCTTTATGGAATTTGAAAAAACAAAAGTTAAATCTACATAACAAGTCTATATCTAGCCCATGTAGGCGACGAAATAGACAAATTATATTTATTTATATTAAATTAAATATAATTTGTCTATTTCGTATTCCATACCATTTTTCAAATTCCATAAAGAATAAATGAATTACACTCTAAATTCATTTGTATGGAAAACACGATCGACTAGCGGAACCTTAAAGTGTCACTTTCGATTATATGAAAATTTATCGCAATAAATTGCGGATAAAGATGTTTATTTTCTTCATATACGTAATTTGGTTACAACTGGCGGCCGAAGGGCAGATTGTCGATATTTCCCTAGCAACCACTTAAAAATGTTATTTAGTTTCATATTCCGCCACTTGATCGGATAGATACCTAATATGGAATCAAGAATGGTTTGACACGATGTCATTTAATTGTCAATATTTGCATCGATTTTTTTGAAAGAGAGAGGTAGGTACTGTGTAAGTCGGTGGTAGAGGCCCAAAGTAAGCCGGGTTGTGATTAATTAGATCTATTCTTTCGAAGACGCAACGAACGACGCCATTTTATTCGCGGAAAACAAATGGCCGACTCATATCCGGTTTCTGAAAAGATTGGTTACAGCGTAATTTCCGGTAATATAAATAAATAATAGGTATTTTATGCATAAATAATATTATTAGAATCGTAACTCGGCATTTTGCATATTATATGCTTCGTTGATTTTTATTTGCAGAGATTTTCATAAACTAAGAACTTATTTGAGTTTTTGCACTGTTTGAAAAATAGTGATAAATGACTACCATTCGTTCAAATACCTAAGTAGTAATCCGTTTTTAGCGAATAGGTATAGTTATTTATAAAAAATTTAGCGGATGATTCTTTTGTCAGAATATGCCATCAAAATTCCCAACGGTACAAAAATAACAAAAGACAAAAATTAGATCGGACGGTATGCAAATGAGCGTCCACGAGTGAAAATGCTAATTTCCGTGGGAGAGCTCGTCAAACTTTTTAATCTCATGTGACGTGAACCCCCTGCCGTCATCGCCATGTTGTCAGGGGGATGATTGAAAACTCTTCATTTGTTTTTTTATTACTTTTTAACATTTTTCTCATTTTCTCGAGTGCTTTGTAACTTATATTGGTAATGGCTTTGTCTCGCGGTGTCACCAACATAAGTTCGAGATCAGAAAAAAATGGCACCGATGTCCTTTTTGAAAGTCCCATCTTTTTCTTTAGACTACCTGAGCGTTAGAGGAAATGCTTCTGAGACGAGATCCCAGTTGCGTTTTTGACGAGTTGCTATACCTTAGACGACCTGAGTTTGCGCGACGATTCTATACTCGCATGTTGTTTAGGCGTGAAATCACTACAGACAGACAAATATTTTAGCATCAGCATTTTTAATATTATTGATCAGTTTGATCACTTCCACACCTTCTACCTTTATCTAAAAAATACCTGTTCACTAATGACTTGAAAATTCCCAAAATGCATGGCAACTGATTAAATTCCCTCGCAGTATGAATAAGGAATGACGAAGCAAAACGTTTAGTGCGGGTTTCTGGGATTTCCACCGTGAATTAATTGGTGTCGCACATAAGTTTCCCGGCTTATTCCGTCATCGTCGGAAGAATGGAGATGGCAAACTTAGGTTGTATTTTGTATAAGTACTAATATAGCTTAGTTTAATGGCATCTTCTAGTTTATTGACCGAACGAGCGAAGCGAGAGAGGTCTAGTGTTGAGAAGGGTCGGTCGCTCGTATGTTTGTATGTTTGTATGTTTGTATGTTTGTATGTTTGTATGTTTGTATGTTTGTATGTTTGTATGTTTGTATGTTTGTATGTTTGTATGTTTGTATGTTTGTATGTTTGTATGTTTGTATGTTTGTATGTTTGTATGTTTGTATGTTTGTATGTTTGTATGTTTGTATGTTTGTTCGACGATAACTTGAGTACCGTTGCTCTGATCTTCATGATTTTTGGTATACAAGTAGTTGAGGTCCATAGAATTTTTAAGTTCGAACATGAGCAGGATCGGTCAGGGGGTTACGGAGATAGGGGTCCAAAAGGGGATCTACCTATATGGCACACAAACTATACTGCAAATATACCCGAGTGGGGTATCAAATGAAAGGGCGTAACTTCGGTGACAATAATATGGTACCATGGAACTGATCTGATGATAGAGCTGGAGGGAATCTGCAGGAATTATCTCATTATCCATACTTCATAGTTCATTCATTCAAACTACTCGTCAAGAATCGCCTTGACGAGTAGTTTGTCTTTCAATGGTAACCAGGGTCTGATGATGGAACTGGAAGGTGGTCATAGGAACTTCGCAATGAAAAGACACAACCCCATCGAGTTTGGGCTCGTTAGAATCGTCTTGACAAGAAGTTTGTCTTTCAATGGTGACCAGGGTCTGATGATGGAACTGGAAGGTTGTCATAGGAACTTCGCAATGAAACGACACAACCTCATCGAGTTTGCGCTCGTTAGAATCGTCTTGACGAGTAGTTTGTCTTTCAATGGTGACCAGGGTCTGATGATGGAACTGGAAGGTGGTCATAGGAACTTCGCAATGAAACGACAGAACCCCATCGAGTTTGGGCTCGTTAGAATCGTCTTGACGAGTAGTTTGTCTTTCAATGGTGACCAGGGTCTGATGATGGAACTGGAAGGTGGTCATAGGAACTTCGCAATAAAACGACAGAACCCCATCGAGTTTGGGCTCGTTAGAATCGCCTTGACGGGTAGTTTGTCTTTCAATGGTAACCAGGGTCTGATGATGGAACTGGAAGGTGGTCATAGGAACTTCGCAATGAAACGACACAACCTCATCGAGTTTGGGCTCGTTAGAATCGTCTTGACGAGTAGTTTGTCTTTCAATGGTGACTAGGGTCTGATGATGGAACTGGAAGGTTGTCATAGGAACTTCGCAATGAAACGACACAACCCCATCGAGTTTGGGCTCGTTAGAATCGTCTTGACGAGTAGTTTGTCTTTCAATGGTGACCAGGGTCTGATGATGGAACTGGAAGGTGGTCATAGGAACTTCGCAATGAAACGACACAACCCCATCGAGTTTGGGCTCGTTAGAATCGCCTTGACGGGTAGTTTGTCTTTCAATGGTAACCAGGGTCTGATGATGGAACTGGAAGGTGGTCATAGGAACTTCGCAATGAAACGACACAACCTCATCGAGTTTAGGCTCGTTAGAATCGTCTTGACGAGTAGTTTGTCTTTCAATAGTAACCAGGGTCCGATCTAACATATTAAGTTATCAAAGACCAAAAAGTATAAAATAAATTAATAAAATAAAAAACTAAAAAAAACACGCTTTAATAAAAAAAGTCCAACTAAAAAATAGAAAATAAAATCTAATAAATTTGGATTAAGAATATTGTACCTACTTAAATAGTAAGCGTGTTACATTGTGATTGCAAAAGAAAAATAACGAAGGTGTAGCATCACAAATTCACAATGTAACACGCTTACTATTTACAATATTCTTAATCCAAATTTATTTAAATTTAAAATTTATAGAAATTTATTACTTTGCCCCAAATCGTCCGAACTCTCTTTGCTTCATTTCCTATAATTATTTATTTCATAATCATGGGCTGTTTTACAATAATAGTGGTGGATAGTATTAAATAGTAGGAATGTTCGGTTCTAGCCGATCTAGAGACTCTGATAATTATAAAATTTGTGACTAATTTTTTTATAATTTTTATTGACTTGTTATATTTTAGTTTAGGGACTTATTACAGGACATATTGGCCTCAAACTTCTCTAATATATTCTCGTTCTCGAGCTTGTCTTCTCGTTTCCTCTTACGTAACATTATGATAAGTAGATACATAAGGAAGGAAGGATAGGAATTACTATCTTCTGGATATTATGTTGGACACATTCAAAATGTCTTGAGTAAAAATAAAGAGTCAACGGATGTCCAGGGTGTGATGATTGAGCTGGCCTATACTTTTAGAACTTAACAACAACAACAAGTTATGCCTATCGTGTTTGGATTCTCTAAATCATCCAATGTCAGATAATAGCGATACTAGGCACCTATCATTCAAATAAGATAGACCTGTCGTATTTGGAGTCTTTCGTCGTTATATTATACATTTTAGTACTTTACGCTGAAATATAATAAACGCTGAAAAAAACTCGTGAGGTCTCAGTTCGGGGCGAACTACTAGTTTATTACTAGCGACCCGCCTAGGCATCGCACGGCTATATTGTGCATGTATTATACATATAAACCTTTCTCTTGAATCACTCTATCTATTAAAAAAACCGCATCAAAATCCGTTGCGTAGTTTTAAAGATTTAAGCATACATAGGGATATAGGGACAGAGAAAGCGACTTTGCTTTATACTATGTAGTGATTTATTATTATAGGAAGCTAGGTACTGTAGTTTCGTTTTTTCAATACATAGGTATGCGACGGCAATCAATCAACCTATACGCCATGTTTTTTTATGATTCGGACGCATCGTGTTGCAGGAGCACCATGCACTAAAATCTGACGCCAATAGTGGTATCTATCATAGTTCTAAAAAAAACTGTTTCGCTATCTGTTACCGGCGCGGTTTTTGATGAATGTCGTGTCATTCTATAATAAAACAAGCTGCGCCCCGCGGTTTTATCCGCGTAAGTCCAGATCGAAATCTGGATAGAACGTAGTCTAAGCCTTTTGACATTCTATCTATCTCTATGCCAAAAATCTCTGCGAGAGGGCAGCTTAGTCTTATCTTATTTCAAGGCTCCTAATTTTATTGTGTTTTTGTTGTTATTTCATATTTACGTATTTGTTTATCAATTTTAGTATAAATTGTGATCAGTCAATAAGAAATATTTTAGGAATAAAATATAAAATAAAAAAATTAAAAATAATAAAAAATATTTCAAATAAATAAATATTTTAAAATATTTAAAAAAATAAATAAAAAATAAATAAAAATATATTAAAAAATAAAATAAAAAAAAATATTTTAGAAAATATTATATAAATACTATACTGATATTACTACACTGATACTATACTGATATTTTGGAAATATTTTAGTCAATAAGGAATTTTTTTTTTTTTAATTTTTTTACCTTATTTAAGGTGAATAAGCAATGAATATTTTTACTATGAAATATTCATAAGAATAAAGGAGTATTGATTTTAGTATTGTATCTATCTTTATATTGTATTTACCTATATTTTTATTCTTGCTGGATTATGATTTGTGTTTTTGCTTGCTTGTTTTGTATCTATACCTATCCTATTTTCTACTCGTGAGAACCTATAATTGGCTTTCTGTTTCTTGTTTCGTTTCTTATTATTATTGTAAAGATGTTGGTTTTCAAAATAAAAAAAATAAAATTTACCTGTTTTGGTTCTGAGGAATAGGTGGACCTAGCAAGTTAAAATTTATACCAGATATTGAGCTCTATAGTCCCTATTAGGTGTAAAGAACTTGACACTTGTCCGGTTTTTGACGTGATAATCACTACATTGTATAAAATAAAGTCACTTTTCGCCGTCCCTATGTCCCTTTGTATGCTTAGATCTTTAAAACTACGCAACGGATTTTGATGCGGTTTTTTTTAATAGATAGAGTGATTAAAGAGGAAGGTTTTTAGATATAATACATGCATAATACTGCCGTACGAAGCCGGGGCGGGTCGCTAGTGTCTAATAACTTGATGGAACACCTGCATTCACAAAAAAGTGTCACGGAAATATTGTGTGACGTCATGCGTCATGGTAACATGACCATGACGCGTCCGTTACCGTTAGGAAACAGAGTATTTAATAATAATATCGCTGATCTGGGCTTGTGTTATGGTGACGAGTGAAGAATAGAAGACTTATATAAAGATAAAAAAGAAAGAAATAATAAAAAGAAAAAAATCATCGTTTTCTTATGACGTTATCACGTAAAATTATGATCCGTAAACCAACTTTCCATACAACCATTTGTTTTTTTTTGTTTCGTTTGACTTTTTTAACTGTCAACCAAGTCCTCAACTCCTCACACATCTGTTAGTATAAAATCGGACACCACAACACTCGCGACCAACAATTACAATGTCACTTTACATTCCCTTTTGTTAACTGGAATCGGACACGTTTTATTCAATAAAATTATTGGTTGTAGGACAAAGAATGTAAAAATCGTGGGGGTGATGTGTTGCATCCCCTCGTATGTAATAATGATATTAGTTGGTAACCTCGTATTAAATGCAGGGACGACCCTTAGTGTAGTCCGAGAGGCAAGAGTCAAAAAGTTACACGCAATAATTGTTTATCGACTTATTGATATCAAACATTTTTTGGAAAATTAAATTCTCCACAAAGGGCGCAAATAAATAAATAATATAAATAATAAATTTCATTTATTTGACATCAAAGGTCCAATTGTTAGTAAAACAAACACAACAAAAAATAATAATAATAATAAAAGTTAGTACACTTACATGAAAAGAAAAATTAATAGAAAAACAAAACTCAAAAAATCTACCCAGCACGTTTTTGATACACCAATACAGAGACAAAGTGCCTAAGCATTGGTGTATCAAACTTATTAGCTAACATGCTCTGCTAGCCTAGCATGAAGACCAAAACACGATACGATAAAGCGATATAACTACATCAACTCTCAAAATACGAGATCGCAAAATGTGTTGGTAAGCGCATAACTCAACAACGCCTGGACCAATTTCGCTAATTCTTTTTTTGTTGGGTTTGTTATGATAGATAAAGCCGCCATGTTGAATTTTTATCATAATTTTTATCGCAATTTGTAATAAAAATTCAGCATGGCGGCTTTATCTATCATATTTTGAGAGTTGATGTAGTTATATCGCTTTATCGTATCGTGTTTTGGTATTCATGCTAGGCAGGCAGGATTCTGTTGGCCGGCCTTATTGCAAACAGCAATATCTAGTTGAGTTTTAGAAAGATATTATTCTAAACGCATTTTTAGGGTTCTGTACCCAAAGGGTAAAAACGGGATGAGGTTATGTTCATTCAACAATAAATAAATAAATGATAAATATTACAGGACTTTCCACACATCGCCATCTAGCCCCAAGCTAAGTAACTAGACTTTTGTTATGGGTGCTAGACAACGGATATACTACTTAAATACTTTTTCTTTTGTAAATATATACTTATAATACATAGAGACAACCAGACCACAGACAAATATCTTAGCATAAATACTTGTCTGAGGCGGGAATCGATTCCGCTTTTGGAACGAAGTCCCTGTACCTTTGTTTTGTCGTATTTTTGTGTGTGGGAGATTAGTTTCTCTTACGGTTTTTCGTTTCACGTTTTCGTAACGCTTAACATTTTTTCTCGGCTAGCCCCTCCACCAACCCGCGATAAGAAACTTCGTTCCAAAAATATAAATACTTAAACCTATACACGACGAATTACGCACCTCCTTTTGTTTCAAAGTCGGTTAAATAAGTATATTTTTTAGGGTTATGACCGCTCCGTGTAAATAAAAATTGAAGTTTCGGCCGTTCCCAGTAGTTTTACCGAGTAGTCTTACCAGTTGAACATACCTAGATACCAGCTGAACTATTATGAATGCTTGCCATGTGGTGCCCGCACATTGATACGCGCCGAGCGCGCCGAATTTTTGCCGTCGACGGAAAAAAGTACCTTATAATAATAGAGATAAGGTACATTTATTCATTTATTTATTTCAGAGTCGGCCGCCTCTGACGATCTCTGTGACGATCTATACTCTGATGTATAAATCATCGGAAATATAAATGTAGATACCTTATCTCTATTATTATAAGGTACCTTTTTCCGTGGACGGCAAAAATTCGACGCGTTCGGCGCGTATCAATCTGCGTCCACCTTTAGAGAGAAGGAATACTCAAAAAGAGAGATGACGTCCTAAAACTTAGAACTTATCTTAAAAAACATGGCCGTGGTCTGTACACGTAGTTAGGTGCCCGCTAAAAAAGGATTTTAGTGAATTCTAATCATAAATAGTATAAAACAAAGTCGCTTCCCGCTCTCTGTACCTATGCTTAGATGTTTAAAACTACGCAACTGATTTAAAATGCGGTTGTTTTTAGGGTTCCGTAGCCAAATGGCAAAAAACGGAATCCTTATAGATTCG
Source organism: Idaea aversata (assembly GCA_907269075.1). NCBI lineage: Eukaryota > Metazoa > Arthropoda > Insecta > Lepidoptera > Geometridae > Idaea > Idaea aversata. Next base: position 11,225,879 of record OU026097.1, on the reverse strand, counting down.
TCATGTCTGTCTGCCGTATGTCACAGCCACTTTTTCCGAAACTATAAGAACTATACTGTTGAAACTTGGTAAGTAGATGAATTCTGTGAACAGCTTAAGATTTTCACACAAAAATAGAAAAAAAAAACAATACATTTTAAATTAAAAAAAAAAAATTTTCATCAAACCCATACGTGTGGGGTATCTATGGATAGGTCTTCAAAAATGATATAGAGGTTTCTTAAACCATTTTTTTCTAAACTGAATAGTTTACGCAAGAGACACTTCCAAAATGGTAAAAAGTGTGTGTAACTTCTAAATAAGAGAATGATAAAACTAAAAAAAATATATGATATACATTACCATTACATTGCAAACTTCCACCCAAAATTGGTTTGAACGAGATCTGATATGTAGTTTTTTTTTTAAATACGCCCTATACCGTAAACCGCCATTTACCCTTCATTCATGTATTTTTACCACTAGCGCCATCTATTTTTTTTTATTATGTGATAATAATGGTACGGAACCCTTCGTGCACGAGTCCGACTCGCACTTGACCGGTTTTTTTTAGATAGAGTGATTCAAGAGGAAGGTTTAGTACATAAAACAAATCTACTACGAGAACGAAGTCGATGGCAACAGCTAGTAGGTAATCCTACTAATCTTACTAATATTATAAATGTGAAAGTTTGTGTGTGTGTATGTATGTTTGTTACTCCTTCACGCAAAAACTACTGGACCGACTGCGATGAAACTCGGTATCCAGATAGCTGGAGACCTGGATTAACACATAGGCTTTTTTTGTCCCGATATTCCCACGGGATCGGGACTTACGCGGGTGCAAACCGCGGAACGTAGCTAGTAAATAAATATAAGACAGTGAACTCCTAAACTACA